>OX592713.1:0-600000 GCA_951361185.1 Ochropacha duplaris | reverse complement strand
GGCTGGACCTGATGCATACTTCTGGGTCGGGAATGGCTCAGAACCAAGTCCTTTTGGGACTAAAGTAAGTAAGGGTTGTAGCTATGGTTTAAGGTTACAAAGACTTTAGGCAATCCGACCTGCAATTAAGTGGTCCATCCTTTATCGCGATACATCAAAACGCCTTGTCTTCTCGTGATCATAATCCTGGCGTCTACCTCGCTCAAAGAAATAATCCCGCCAGTATTCGGGGTACGTGCTTACCGGCAACGACTTTTCATTTTGATTAGATTAACTTTTTAACTTGACCCATATGAATCCATTTTCCAATGAGATTCTCCAGGATTTTCGCAATAGGTAACTCGCAAATAGAAACTAAGCATTCAAACATGAAAAACTTTACTCGTTCTATATTGCTAAAGACAATTCAGACCAAAAGAGAAATAATAAAAACAAAATCTGCATCTCCCAGGTTCCCAACGAGATGGGCTCCCTCAACCCTCTCCGGGGCTACCAAGGCGAAGACATCGAGATCCAGCTGCCTGGGAAACTAAGAGCTAACGATATTGACTGGCTAGCAGTATGGTGCGTCGAATACAGGCATAACTTTGGTCATGTCTACATACCCAAGGATCTGGACGTCCCACCGGCGTTGGGACAGACGAAAATTACTGTGAGTTGGTTAATGGTATCATGGAACCTCCTTTTAGATGATGGTTTATATAACATAACCTAACTTTTTCCTTAAGGCAGCCGATGCATTTAAAAATTATGACCAATTCAGTTATAGCTATGCATTTGGATCTTATTATTGTTCAACTTTAGATCTCACACCACTGGACTTAAAATCCATTTCGGCCTAGACGTGTTATGGCCATTTGATCACGGAATCACCAAACCCAAAATATACCATCATATGGATCTTAAACGTTAAACAAAATCTTCTTTTCGATATTGACATTTGAATTCGGAGTCTCTTGGATTTAGCTCAGTCTATTGAAACTCATGAATGTTCTAAGCAGTTTTTTAAGTGTTGCAGCTCTTAGCTTTTTAACCATATTTTATAGGTGCTAATAAATATTCTTTTCCACTAACAGCTTTCGAAGGATGATTTATTTTATTACTAACATTTTTAGCGTTATCTACACCATAAATACTTAATATTTCAATCTCCGCTTTTCAGGGTAAACGGAAAATATCGTCGAAACATCATCCATCTACTAACAAATCACAAAAACTAATATTACGACCACAAACTCATGTGCAACCATGGTTTACATTTGATTGGCTTCATGACTTTTAAATTGTATTTTGTACGAATTGGGATTTGAAAACAGATAGTATCTATTTAATATTATCACTACCCTTATTTTAAGACTTTCTTTCTAATGCGTAAGAATGAGACTTATAATACATATTGTAACAGTTATAGCTTTTAGAGATTAAGAAGAAGATTAAGTAAGAGAATTTTATCATACTGACACATTAGGTATTTCCTAAGTAAGGCATTGGTGAGTGATGAATAGGCATGATAATTTTAGGCTGTCTAGAATTCTTTCTTTTCCCAATCCGTATGCCTAAGACTGATTATTACCTACAACTATTGTGTTTATAATATTAAATTATGTTATTATCTAACGTTTCGTTGTGTGTTTCTATTTTATCTGCTTGCCTGGGAATTTGATGTTTTTAACAGCCTCCATGGTGGTATAACCCTGTAAGTATAACATTATTGATATCCTACATTACCAACTGAAAAATATTATCCTATCTAATATATTTACGTTGTCAGAATAGAGTCGTTTGATACTCTGGTGTTGGGTCGAGTGAAACCTGCAATGAATTGGGGCTTTCGGTAATAAAACATCATAATAAGGACAATCTTGCTGTACCAAAAACTCGGCTCAGCAAGATTAGGGACTCTTTCAAGGGGCAATGTACGTGTAGGGGTACGTTTCTATAACAAGGTACTACCCAAAGAAATTCAAGAACTATCTGTGTATATATTTAAAAAAAATTGTTAAACACAAGTTATGTTTGAAAGGGTAACATATATTATAGAATTTATTTACAACAAATGTACAAAATATACAAGCAAATGTACAATTACAATACATAAAAAACTTCTTCGAGGCTGCCGCTGCTGCCGATCGGCAAGGTTCCCAGAAGGCTGGCAGCGTTTCCTCTTTGGATGGCCAAGCTGATGCGTTGGCGGAAAAAGCTCCCCGCCCGCCGGTCACCCGAGGCCTCGATTAATTTTTTACATAAAATATTTGCGAAACGACGAGCTTCAGACCCCCACGGACCCAAGGTCTCAACCGCAAAAGGCATAAGTTTCTGATTTTGTAGATGACAAGAACGCATTTGAATGCATTACTCGCTTCACAAGTTATTTTATATGAGTTTCATATTTTGTACTATGTGAAACTATTTTAGTAATGTGTGATACCTTGGACATACCAAGACGAGATTACGGTCAAACGCAAGCCTGTGAATACAAAAATAGGTTAGGTTGATCATTGCCGGGTACTGGCCAGTGCTGGGGGCAGTTTCTTATGTGTATCCATGGAGAGTATTTGCCTCTCCTCGCCACGCTTGGCAGATGGTTTGGCAAACGCAGTAATGTTGGTCAGCTCACACGAAACGCTGCTGCCCATTCCCTGGTTTCAATTTCCATGTCGCCTCTTACGACACCCCAAAGTGATTGGGTGGTGGCATTCTTGGCCGGCATCATACCGACGGCTTTTATGTATTAGTTTAAGTATAAAACTGTTGTTAAACATTTGAAAAAGAAGCCGGTCCAAAAATATTTAAAAATGTAACCTTGCTGAGTTTCTTGCCGGTTTTTCTCAGTTGAAGGCTGACTTCCGAACCGGTGGTAACTTCTGCAATTCGACATTCATAAGTGCCCTCCTAGGGCCTAAACTAGTTATGACTTTGACTTTATGAGTAAGATACTACGTGTAAATAACATAAACTAATTTAATCAAATGTTACAGACTAGCTCGACGACATCGCAATCTCCTTACAGTTCCTCTAATAATTGTAAAGAGTTGCTGGACAAAAGATTACAGGTCCGATGGGAAGTGCAGGTAAATACCATTTATGAACCTAATATTTTGTTGCTAGTAAAAAAACGATAATTTCCTTCAAATTTTACTGACATTGCGCCCAAAGAAATTTATCTTCAAATGTACTCAAAAAATGCGCAAGATTGAAGAAAAACACAATCCTATGTAAACTACTTATGCTAATGCTTTTAAAAATAAAAGATATTAATGGCTTGTCTAACAGTAGGGTATGCAGGAAGAAATTATACTTGAATTTATTAAATGAATTTCCTTGATTTTTCTTATTCAAACCATTAGTGAGAGACTTGTGAAGGTAAAAATTTGTTCATACGAATATTTTTTATATAAATTGATATAATAGTATGGTAACATTCTAAAGGGAATTTTATCTGTCTGAGGATTAATCCATTTTTGTCGTTATAAAATTCCCGCAATATCGTAAAAAAGGCCCCCCAAGAAATTCCTCATTATTGGAACAAAACATTATTATGCTAACTCGTGAGCAAAGATTTACAAAATTCCCATCAAATATCGGTCTTTCCCAAAAAATCTTAAAATGCTTTCATGAAAACCGTTAAAAATAAATAATGCATCTTCCATTTGGGTTCCAGGGTGATCTAGTTCAAATAACGCTGACAGCTCGTCTCCGCAAGGATCAGTACATGGCGTTCGGAATATCAGGAGCGGAAGGTCGAGCAGCCATGTTGGGGGCTGATGTCGTGGTCGCATATTGGGATACTAAGTAAGAAATAGTAATTTCTACTAGAAATGATACTTTCCAAAATAGATAGATGTGTCTGTAATGCCCATCCAACCAAGATTGTCTGTCCCCAACTTAAAATGGAAGACGAAATTAGTTTTGGACGTTTTTAAAAGTACTAAAAGAATATTTGGAAAGAAGGAGACTGAAGAAGAGATGGATGAATTGTGTGAAAGATGATTTAAGAAGGAAAGGAGTGAATAATATAAATTGCATGGTACCTACTAATGTTTAGGGATCTGTAGCGACATCTATCTACACATAGATATAGTTCGCAGGACTCCGAGATAGATGGCGCTTCAATAACCTACATCGCGCTTACGAAGTTTTCCATGCGATCTGCATATACATATACAAGATTCCAACATCAACAGTTGGACCGCGGTCCCCAGGCACGATGACCTAGCCTGGCGGAAGATCTTCCCTTTTCAATGGAGGAGTCTAACACCTCGCTCCTCCATAGATCTGTAAAGCACCAAGTTCCTGGCTACGGTTTAGACTAGTCGTGTTTCTGTATCTTTTTTTTAAGCAATTAAACAAAAGCATATTTCAGAATCGCTTGTTTTTGGAAACCTTGGTAAGTGTATTAGACCCACTTTCTATTTACGATTGTTTTAACTACGACATCATCGTCATTATATTCAGAGTACTTACTTAATATAGCCCGCATAATGCATTTTTATCGTCTTTTTTTGGAAACCCCAATATGGAGAGCAATGAGGTTTAACAAAAAATCGTAATTCCCGCAGAGCCAACTTACCAAAAGTCGCAGACTACACTATAACTCATTTGGCGCAGTGTGATGGAGAAAGAGGAGTGTGCCCTGATACACGGCTTAGTGGAAGTAATGATGCATTTCTAGGTGAGATCATAGTGATGTGTTCACCTACTAGACTAGAGGATGCAAATAGTACAGTGTTCCGATGTTTAAAAGAGAAGAAATCAGTATAAAGCATTTATATGACGGGCCGCTTGACGTGGTAGGTTAACACACTGCCTATCACGCCGCAGGTCGTGGGTTCGATTCCCAGCCAGGACAGACATTTGTGTGCATGAACATGTCTGTTTGTCCTGAGTCTGGGTGTAATAATCTATTTATATATTTACAACTTTTTTCTTACTCTTAGTAGGTATTTACTCTTTTTTTCTCTTTATTTAGACAACTATCTGGTTTCCATATTATAAGCTCTGCTTAGTTTGGGATCAGATAGCCGTGTGAATAAAAATGTGTTAGCTTAGCATTACTGATCTGAATAACTTTTTGATATTCTACGTATGTATGTTTTTTTCAACAGTTTTCGGAAACCAAAAGGATGGTATAACAACAATCTCGTACCGTCGCCCACTAGCAGCCAAGGAGGTCTTAAAAGATAAAGAGATATTGATGAATAGGTCACAGTCTGTCATCGCCGCGTTTGGTCCTCTCAACTCGAGGTCCGAGGCTAATGCTCATTCCTTCATGGACACCACCAGGAATGATGTTCAGCTGGAGTTTGGTAAACAGGTAAGAAAATAATTAACGAACCAAAAATAATTGATCAACAAATGGTGAATAAAAAGGGTAAATAATAAAATAGTGACTACATGTCGTCTTAGGAATACGCCAGTAAGCCACCATTTATTACGGAAGTGTATTTCAGTGCCAATTAGGCATTATAAAAGGTCGGTAATACATTGGCGATCACTCTGGCAATACTAATTTCCATAGACGGTTCACTTACCATCAGGTGACCCTATCAGCCTGCTTGTAAAATGCTTTCTTTTGCTTTATCTGAAAAGATTTAACCAAATTAATTTTATATTCCAGAATGATAACTCCTGCAAAGGTCTAGCTAAACAGGATGAAGTCGCCCCTGAACCCTGGGCTCCACGAGTTATATCTGGCGTCACCAACTTCACAGCAAGAATTGGACCAGCTGGTGGTAAACGAGGATATACACCGATCACTGGTAAAATTCGATTACTTAGTGTTTTTTTATTTCTGTATAAGCTTGTGTTTGACCACAATCTCACCATGGTAAGTGATGATGTGGCCGAAGGTGGTAAGCACACAAAGCCTAGATGGGAACTGGCTCTCAAGTGTAGCTGCAGAACACACCAATAAGTGTTTGGCGACAGATTTTCTCGCCAATATGAAATTATGATCATGTTTTCTCCTGTCTGTAAAGATTATTAAGATATTTCTTATTTTTTGTTACACGCAGACAATGAAATTACTAAAGGATTCTTAAGCTATGGTAATTAAAATATTGTGTTTTCATCTAGCTGTTTTTGTGGTTTTTGTTAATGTAATTTTTTAATCTACATCTTTTCTCCTATTACCAGGTCATCCATCATGGGGTATAGCTTGGTACATCAATGATCAATTGATTCCCGAAATATACGTGGAGCGAGGCAAGACGTACTCCTTTTTAGTAGAAGGTGGTGATGATCGAACTAATCCAGCTAAGTGAGTATTATTATGCCTTTTTTTTGATGAGCCGGTTGTCGTGGTCAGGTCAGAGGGGCGATGATAGCTCAGCGTTAAGTGACGTCGGATACAGCGGCGAAGGTCGTGGGTTCGAATCCTATAATGAGCTTGAGCTATCGGTGAAGAAAACATCGTGAGGAAACCACAGCACGGTGGTAGGGTACTATGTGGTACTCGACTGGCTGGCTACCACCCTCAAGTTGAAAATCTGTCGCCAAACACCTGTTGGTGTGTTCCAGCAGTTTCACTTGAGAGCCAGTTGCCTGTAAGGCATTGTAATAAGGTGTACAACACGTTGGCAGTCCTCCTGGTAGTCGTTTCGATTCCCATCCAGGACAGACATTTGTGTGCATGAAGATGAGTGTTTGTCCTGAGTCTAGGTGTAATTAATAAAAGTTGTATATCAGTGTATCTGGTTTCCATAGCACAATCTCTGCTTAGTTTGGGATCAGATAGCTGCCTGTGAAAAATGTTCGAGGATATCTATTTATTGTTGATTCAATTACTACGGCACGACCTGTTTATATATATATTTTTTTAAGACCAATGTATACCATGTTTTTAGCAAATAAATGATTATTATTATTATTATTACTTATATAATTTTGTATTTATCCATAATCTCAGCATGATAAGTAAAGATGTGGTCGAAAGTGATAAGCACCCAAGTCTCTCAAGTCTCCCAAGTCTCAAGTTTACGTCAGATTTTCAACATTTTTTAAAATTTTAATAGGTTCCACCCGTTTTACATCAGCGACTCATCAGAGGGTGGTTTTGGCCAAAAGAAGGAAGAAGACCAAAGGAAACAGAGAGTATTCGCCGGCGTTGCTTACGATAATGAAGGATACCCATATCCTACTGCTGGTAAGTTAACTACACCTTCAGATTTGCATGATTAAAACGAAGAGAAGGAGAAAACACTCTTAACTACATGAAAATAGGATCAATTTTGTAATGTACCAAACAACTACAATGAGTTTCGTATGCTTAACACGCTAGTAGTAATGAAACTTGTGACACAAATAGGGAAAGGCTGTACAACAAAAACTGTAATCGTACATGGCGAGTTCTTCTCAGTTGACAGCTTCTAGATGTCCTCTGCGGTTTCACCCACGTTCCCGTGGGATCTTATCTTTTCCCGGGACAAAATATAACTTATGTTCATCAAGGATAGTAGCTTTAGGAATGTAGCTTTCTAATGGGGAACAATTTTTTCTAATCGGTCCAGTATTTTCAGAGCCTATTCAATGCAAACAAACAAACAATCAAATCTTTCCTCTTTATAATATTATTATTAGTATATTTATAAATATTATTGTTTGTTTCGCTGTTTCTTCTCCTGACAGGTCTTTATTTGGAAATGGACGTTCAATAAGTGTCCCAAAATTGAATAAAACATTTTGATTTGCTTTGTAGTGGGTCGTTACTGCGAATGGACTCACAAGTCCGTCGACATGGCAGCCAAGTCGGAAACATTCGAGGATTACATGAAGACCTTGCAGCTGGAGTGCAACGCTGGAGAGACAGCCGTCCTCAACTGGACTGTGGTGCATGAGACACCGGACTTGGTGTACTATCAGGTAATGGCACTTTCATTAAATAACTTGGTTTGTTATTTGTCATAGCTCTTCCATTGCATTCTTAAGTAAAGCAAATCAAGCAACATTTTCTAAAGCAGGCATAACATAATATGGGTCTATGCATGCACAGATTATCAGAATAATTATTTTGACTAACCTCTTTTTAATCAAGTTGCACTGATTTGGTCACGAGTGGTTACCCGCTACATTATTATTTTTTTACTTAGGATAAGCTATTGTTTGACCACAATCTCACCATGGTAGCTGATGTGGCCGTAGGTGGCAAGCACACAGCCTAGTAGGAAACTGGCTCTCAAGTGCAGCTGTAGGAACACAAACAACAACTACAAAAAATATGAATTTAGTTTGTAAAAGTTAGAAGCATTAACAACTGCTCCAAAACGTACCTATTATTCTAACTGAATTCGGTATTATTATGTTTTCCTCCTTGATTGTTCCCAGTGCTACACTCACAACAACCTGGGTTGGAAGATCCACGTGGTGGAGCCAGGAACTCTCGTCCCGAGCGGCGAACGTCGCGCACGAATCAACTCTGCACACGCACATGCACACAGCCTTCCCGCGCTTTTACTTGTCATACTGACAGTGACAGCTGCGCGGTATATGACGAGATAAGGATGCGTTCAATGAACAAGCTCCGTTTGAAAGTAAGGGTTTGGGACACTCGGTAAAACGACACGATTAATTTATTTAGTAACTATTTATTTATTTATCTTATTTAATAGTAAAATCTATTGTATATTAGCAGTTGAGTTGAGCGGAAGCTGTCTTATTGACACGTATGTACGGTGCACAAAAAAAGTGAACAATAAAGTTTTTTTTTATTTTATTTTTTTAAACTGTTAAAATTAATGACATTATAGATGGTCTTTTATAAAGTTTACGTCGATTTACATGAGTGGTGATTGTGATAATAAATTGTTGAATGAAATTTTACTAGCGTGTAATTAGTCAAACGGAGCTCGCAATCAATGTACAGGTATTTCAAATTGGGTAAATAATGTCAATCTACGTACATAATATCAATTTCATATCAGTCATTATAAAGCGTATCTACCTAGTAGCGCTTTCTTAAAGTTTAGGCTTTTTGAACTATATGAAGATCTTTGTAGTTGTACCTATATTGAACTAGGCTTCTTTACATAAACATTTGATACATATTGTGTTTGTACATTGGATTATTTATATTTATATAATATCTAACTAATAGAATTTAAATTACATAAATATAATTCAGATTGCAATCCGATATTCAATTTGATTGTATGTTTTGTACGTCAAAATACCGCGACTTAAATCTATTTTATAGTAATAATCTAATCTATGTATTACGGAATTGATTGGAGACATTCAGCTTATTGAGCTATGGATTTTTTTTTTATAATAAAATATATTCGTATAATATAAATAACGATTGCCACAATGGAAATATTGACAATAAAAAATGTTGGCGTAGTTAAATAATTATTTTTAGATTAAGTTGTAAGTATTTGTCGTGTGCTTGACAATAATATTACTATTAGGTACTTATATACTGTATTTTAAGTCCTTTTATAATATTATTAGTGTACTATACCTACTATATTACTATTATACTTTATAGAAAAGCTAAATTAAATCAGTTCTTTTGATAGTTTATCTACTGGAATCTAAAAATTTTAGTGCCTAGAGAGATCAATATAAACTGTTTATAAAAATATATATTTACATTGGTCACCCCGTAGGAATGTAGTAAAACGACAAATAATATTCACGAAGTGGAACGCATATTGTTAACTAGCTAATGCTTTTATTTACATACATCGGTATAAGACATATTTATTGATGAAATTACCCTTAACTTTAATAATTAACGAAATGCAATTAAAACTAAAAACTATTATTCAAGTATTTAAAATTTGAAGACAATATATCTATGCCCGTTTGGTCATTAGTTAAAATTAATAATAACGTTTGAATTTCAGAATTTAATGACAATAATAAGTAATTTTTGGTCTGTCCTATATATTGTAACATAAGTATAGCTTAAATATAATATTTAAGGGTCATTCTACTTTTAGTGCAGGTTTTTGCACTGCTAAAAATGGGTTTTAAAAATTTTATCATTAGAG
This sequence comes from Ochropacha duplaris, assembly GCA_951361185.1. Taxonomy (NCBI): domain Eukaryota; kingdom Metazoa; phylum Arthropoda; class Insecta; order Lepidoptera; family Drepanidae; genus Ochropacha; species Ochropacha duplaris. The sequence goes on along the minus strand of OX592713.1, from coordinate 590,008 downwards.
ATAAATGAAGTAAATTAACCGTTTGTACGCGTAATTATATCCAGACAATTGAAATTAACTGCCAGCAGCGAATTTTGTACATATTTCTTTCTGAAAATGAAGGTTTTGCAGACCAAGGTAGAAAAATCAAACCACTTTGTTACCAATCTAAATATTTTTATTGAGCAGCTTCAGTCACTCATTACAAACAAACAATTAACAAAACGTATTTTAGGAACATGAATCTTTCTCTTCCATAACTATAATAAGAAATTATCATTAATTAAGTCTTATAAATCACATTAAATGACAACTATGTTACCGTTGTGCACTTTTGTTTACACATTTGACATAAAATGTATATATGTAAAAATATCTTAACAACGTATTTAACATTGATGTTAAAAAATATTATCTTGCATCTGATATATCTGTAATGTAGCTTATTATGCCAATTGTACAACTCAAATTGAAAAACCTATACTTAGAAATAAGGACATAATGGTAACACAGTTGTGCAACAGTAACAAAGTTGTTTCAATAGACAATTCTCTTCTCTACAAAAATAGCTAATCAGTCTCTTAGTTACCACAAAGGTTGAAGATAATAATTTAATCCTACTATTATATCCGTTTTACCAAAATCACAGCACTTATGCAGGTTGGATACCATTTTTACAACTGCGTTACCACAGCGGAGTAACAAAGTGGGCCGGTACACAGTTGTAAAATAACATGATGCTACCTGATATTTACGAAATGACCATATAATTTGCAAATCCAACAATAGAATACAATTCAGTGATATAAATGCCACGTATCAATAGTTAAAACATAACGTAAAAGTTCTGAAACTTACCTTTTCGCCGGGTAACAAAGTGCACACCAAATAAACACACGCGTCTTGATTCACAACATGGCGGCGACTGAGTGGCGGCACGTGGCTTACTGCCATTCCCCTCCACCCCGCTCTTTTAATGCCCAACCTACCCAATCGAGCCGACCAGTGACGGTACAGTGACATCTAACGATTTTTTGAGAAAATACCAGTAACATAGTAGTACCGTATTGCGCTTCTTCCTTAGGGACAAAACTAAAGTAATTATTTTGAAAAAAATAAAGCTTTTAAAAATATATGAGGCCTACATAAAAAACGCAAACATATTAAATAAACTTAATAAATTTTTGAAGCATAGGACTACACTGTAAGAAGAATACTTTTTTTGGTTAAGTTAGTCCGCATATTGGGTCGGGGACACTTTGCAATACTATGGAAAACAACTATGTTACCATAAAATTCCACTATGTTACCCTTAATTATCTTAAAATAGGCAAAATATTCAAATATAAATGTTAACAAAAGTTAAGGAAATATTACGGAAGTTTCATGTGTTGCGCAATTTTTTTTATTTCATTAAGAAAATGGCAGATCGACATTTTTTTGTCTGGGGGACACAAAAACCTGCACTAAAAAGTAGAATGACCCTTAAGTGCGAATAACGTATGACAATAAAACATGGTCTATTTGAATTTATTACATAAAAGTTTATCACCTTAATTATTTTAATGGCGGACGGCTTTTGCCAATATTACATAAGTACTCATTCCAAATTTTAATTGTATGTAGGTAATGTTTTTTGTATGTTTACTATTACTATATGTATAACGTCTATTGTTATATAATTAATTAATAGTTTTAAAATTGTTTTTGAATAGTATATTGACAGGAAATTTATGTTTTTTTTCAATTCGTATATTTTTATTAGATTAAAATATTGTGTTTTTAAATCGGTATTAATAGCTAAGGTCATTTTATTAATTAATTCGCCAATTACGTACTGCTCTTGGTTGTATTGTAGTCGATTGAATGTTTCATCAAATTTAATGTTATCATATCTTACATCAGTTTTATGGATTTGGAAATATACCCAAGTGTACGGCCTATTTATACCGTGAATATTCGGTATCAGGATATTTACCGATTGCTAATAAATTTATGTTACAAAAAATAAAACATTACTTGCAAGCTAATAAATATAAAATAAATAAGTAAATAAATATAAAACGAAAAAAAAATTGGAGTACCAGCTGGCTTGGCTACTTCAAGTTGAAAATCTGTCGCAAAGCTCCTTTCGATTTGTTCCTACAGTTACACTTTGGAGATAGTTTCTATTTAGGTTTTTTGGGACATAAATCATTTGAAAGTATAAATATTATACTCTGGAAAAAAAAATTGGAAACAATAGAATTGTGAAGGAATCAACAAAATTATTTTTTTTAGTAACTTTTGCTGACTGTAGATACTATACATTTTGAAGGAAAAGTTCAGTATTGCCATAAATAAGAAAATATACTACAACTGTAGCATAATTTTTAACAAGGTAAACGCACAGTAGGGTCTTATAAGAAATAATTTTTTTTAGACAACATTTTTTGAAGAGAAAAGAAAATTTAAATTTATTTTAACTTATTTCGCCGCTATAATTCCTTATGTTGCCTTTTATTGACGTTATTCAATTACAAAAGTACATTAAAGGTACTCAGACTTTCTGAAAACATTCGTTATAGCATTAAATAATAATACTTCCTATTAAAATTTTCAAAATTACATTATAATCGTATCGTAAATATTTTATAATTGCGGTGTTTATTACTAGGATTTTTCTTTTTGAAACTTTATATATATTATATTAAATTTAGAACAAATTATAAAAATTAGGAAGTAATTTGAAATCATTTTACACTATGTAGATGTAGATGTTGATGCACAATTTTTGTTAATCATAAGTATTTGAATAGTAGTAAGTGATTGTGAAATCTAGAAGAAAAAAAAATACTGTGCAATTACTAATAAAAGCCTGCGTTCTTCTATTAAATATCACTTTTCGTACTCATTGATGATAAAAATATGTACAAGTAAATATATTTTATTTCAAAATTTTAAAAGTAATAAAAAATATGATTAAAAATACGTTCAACTTAAGTTATCTCTGGACATATTTTTTGCAAAAAGAATAATATAATCACTACGTTAATGAATATTTGGAAAAGATTTTGCAAGATACGTAGGTACAATATTTTTGTTTTACATTTTGCATTAAGTATAAAAATGTTTATTGGTATTATATAAATTGATTATGTATTTAATTAAATTACATTTTTGCCTCATTGATAATACAGTGATCTCTGAAGATATTTTGGTGAAAAATATATAACTCAATTTCTTTTTCAATTCAAGACGGTTGATGCAATGAATTTATTTACTAATTCAGTAAAGCTTTCAATAACCGAAATTGCTTTGATTGCCCTACCTGAAACTTTTTTAATTAAATATAAGCTGGTTCGTTTATTTAAAATATAATATATCAATGTAGGGCTGAAAATAAGAGAATGATAGAAAAATATTTATAAAAATCAAGAGAATAAAGTTTGTTAATTTACTCAGTTAATATTTAGTACAAAGTTGATAAAATTAATAGTAAAATAAGGTATGTTATATGAAGTGTGGCATTTAATACCTACTAAAAGCAATCTATCAAAATATTATTTTTTGGTTATCGTTATTTCCTCGACAATTTAAGCTATGCAGAAACTGCACTTCAAACATCTAAAACAATGATTAAAGAACGTAGGTACGCTCTTTAACAATAAATATTAATTCTTCGATTCTTCTATTCTTTATTGGGAATAATTGACAATAACTTAGACTGTAAATAGTTTTACAACTTTTATTATTAGCTTAATTACATGAAAAAAATGTTGGTACTAGATAAAATGGAGTCTAACAGATTTAATTTAAAATAGGTACTTACCATAAGATTTTATTTATTGTTTTTCAGATCTGTCACCTAAAAATGGAATGAAATAAAATGAGTTATTAATTTCAAGGTTAATACTAAAATCTGTTAGGATCCATTTTATGCGTTCGTGTACACATTGAACAAAATGCATCTATAGTTTTTATCTCAACAATAACGACTAGCATTCTTAAGCTTTTTACAAAACATTCCAACCTGCATTATAATTCATAATATTATTTAAAAATGTCGAATTGCTAATAACTGTAATGTAATTTATGATAAACTTTGACAATAAAGACATTTTCCTAAATCAATACTATTTTATTTTGAATATCATTCATCCTTTACGTCCTTATGATATAATTGTTTGTGATATAAATATTATTTGTCATTCGATCATTAGAAATTTTAGTAAGTTACTTGCAGTATAAAATAATAGCCCTATAACAATTTTACTGTGTTGTGCAATCTTACCCTGTCGATCGTTTTTTTTAAATAGCAGGTTGACGACGTAGACCGACTGTCTGTGTGAGATGAAAGACGCTGAGAAAGTTGTTTTTTTTATGACACTGTATCGAGACTGGACGTTTCACGATTCAAGCGAAATAAATCAATCAATATCCCATGATAAAAATATTATATTGGCTAAATAAGAATTAAGAATGTTAACAGGTAAGCCAAATCGGTTAAAAGTTTGTTACAGTAAAGTTTGTATGTATACAAATACACTAGTTTTTGTTGTAGTCAAAAATACCTATTAGTTTTGATTTTACAGGCATTTAAAATTACGATAAATATCGAGTCCCGCTAACAGTTTACAACGCTCCGCTTTGAGAGAGTGTTGTGAGATGACGTCACACCGTCACACGAGTACGTCATAACGAGTACGAGTCTGCATCGCACGTTTACTTCTATAAATCGGAAACTAATTGACGGATCGAAGTAAATTCTTTCACTCTTTATTTATTTTTTATTTTTGACAGAAAATATGGAGAGCTAATATTCAAAATTAGTTTACATTCTTAACTGTACACGCATTCTGTACGACAATTATATATATTAGTCAGGATCTAACTTTTCAATAATATTGGGTTTGGTTATTAAATAATTAACTCTTAACGTAAACTAGAATACGTGAAATCATTTTAATAGAAAAATATTTATTTTTGTAGTTTTTTCATAAAATCCTAGTAGCCCCAATATTTTGTATAAATTGTTTCCAAGGAAATTAATTCTATCTATCTAAGCCAAATTTGGTAGTTTTGGTACAAAAATATTCTAAAAAGTTGCCACACTCACTACTCTACGGGTCGGTCAGTGACTCACACTGCGTTATTCTTTTTATTATTTTTATTTTCCATTATTGTTACATTTCGTATCAGAAGCTATGTTAAAATTATGTGATTTGCCAATAATGTCATAAAATTGGTTTTAATGGTTGTGAATTCATGAAACAGGAAGTGGCTCACTTATTTCTGTTTGTTTAACGTTGGAAACGAGAAAAAACAAGGCTTTATTATGGCCGAAAATGTAAGTTTACATTCTCATATACAATAAAACCTATTTGGTCTAAATGCGTTTTGTAAAACCTCCTTGTCTTAGATATAGTGATTTAATATAATTAATTTAATATGGTCATACCGTAAATACTGGCAGACGAAGCCTACAGAAAAAGTTATCTTGCACCTGTCAGGCACTCGTGTGGGGTTTCATTTTGGTGAAAAAATGAAATTGTAAGTGACATATTAGTTGAATTTTATAAAAAAATCATGTTTTCGATGGCCTAAATTGCAAGTGTGCAATTGCAAACCATGTGAAATTATTTGTAGGTATATTTGTCAGGTTAGGTGAGGCCATTAATAATACAAATTATATAATTTTCAATATAGAATAAAACACTTTTTCAACATAGAATTATATCTACTAGTAGTTTCATTATTAGCACATTATAAAATGCATGTTATTCTGCTTTATAACGTAAGGATAATCTATATTATATATAATAAAAAGAAAATACCTAGCTCACTGACTAATAATTTTAACCTTGGACCTAAAAAGCTGAAGAACGGATTTTTCAAAATGCAATTCCTAAAGTGGTAAAAAGGTATGTGGCTGAAACTGCTGGGCGTAAAGCTAGTGTTAATCTAAACTTTTAACTCAAAATGCTTGTGCAAACTAAGAAACATAGTTTAAATATTTTAGAAAATCCAGGAGAACCCTTTCCCAGAAGAGCAGGCTTCAGAATCTACTACTCCTCAAGAAATGGCTACTGGATCACAGCCAGACAACGTCACCTTGGTCACGATGCCAGAAAAAGCTTCTAATGACTTACCAACCAGGATTCTGTCTAATGAGGCAGCTAGAGACTCATTACCAGAAAGGCAACCACCAGATAACACTACCAAGGATGCACTACCAGCGGGACCTCTTCCGGACAAAGCTACTATATTTCCCGTACATGCAGGGCCATTGCCAGATAAAGTAGTGCCAATGGTTCCATTAGCCACACCCACTGTACCCATGGTGTCTCGTTCACCGATACCCATGTTCATGAAGGACCCCCCTAATGACTTGTACAGGAGGATGCTGCCCGCCGTACTGTTTGTGCTGACATTTGTTACTGTCATGACCACATTGTTGGTTTATATGGACAAAAATGGTGATTTGATTTATTAATTGTAATATGATTGAGTAGTAGATAGTAAGCTTTCAGAAATATTTTCCCTTTTTGTAAGCTTGGTAAGTGATGATGTGGCCGAAGGTGGTAAACACAAAGCCTAGATGGGCTATTTATTATTTAGTTTTGCCACCATAATACACTTTATTCAATGAGATTGTATCAAACACAAGCCTATCCAGAATAAAAAAAATTACTATTGCTGACTTTGTAAACAACAAACTCAAGTAGACCAGCCCCCACAAGCAGCACCTGTAACCATTATCATAGTATTATAGTTATCGAATATAAGTTTTAAAAGGCGTGAATGTGTTAGCTCTAGGTGCTGCCCAGTTCAGAGTGAACATGTCCCGCGACTACGAGCTGTCTCGCATCGGGCAGGCGTCGGCGCCGCTGGTGGCATACGTGAGGCAGTTACACCTCGCGCCGAGATTAGCTCAGGCAAGGGCGCAGGCCGGGGCTGCGGAGGATCCGCCCCTGCAGCCCACGAGACAGGCGCTGGTGCTGCAGCGCATTTACGGGGACCTGGTGAGTCACGATTAACACACTTACGGGTTGAAGGCTTGAAGAGAATATAGGGTATACATCCTGGGCATGCAAGTGAAAAATTATATAGGATACCTACCTAAAAAAACATTTTTTATAATTTGTGTCTGTTTGTTCCGGGTAATCTCCGGAACTCTTGAGGACTTTCACTATCAGGTAGCTACTGTATAAGCCTAATGGCAATGGCTACATTTACCATGGTAACGCCGTGATAGCTCAGTGGTAGTGACGTCGGATGCCGTAGGTCCTAGGTTCGAATCCTACAATGAGCTTGAGCTTTCGGTGAGGAAACCACAGCATGGTGGTAGGGTACCTTGTAGTACCCGTCTGGCTGGCTACTACCCTCAAGTTCAAATTGTCGCCTAGCAACTGTTAGTGTTTCGACAATTAGATACACTTGCCTTATTACTACTAATGGCTAATAGGCGACGGTAGTCACTTACCATCAGGTGAGTCGCCAGCTCTGTCAGACTTCTTTCATAAAAAAAAACTAGGATGAAATTAGTAAACAATAATCTCAACATGATACTGTCGATTAAGCAAAGTTGACAATAGCTATAAAATACACTTACCATAGTAAGTATCAAAATTATTTTAATGTTCCACAAGGCTCTATATTGGACCTCCCTTCTTTATCATATACATTGATGTTACCCCGGGCACAGTACAACAGCACGTTCGTAGAGTTCCTGCCGCGCGGTGAGCGCGTCCGCACGACGCTGTACTTGGAGGAGACGCGCGGGTGGGACGGTGTGGTGGCGCGGGCCTCGGTGTTGGACTACTACGCGTTAAAGGGCGACGCAAAGAACCTACACGCCTGTTTGAGCCCTACTGATCATCCGCGAGAGGTAATTAATTGTTCTTTAGGATAATTTCTAAATTCTAGTTATTAGTGTTCTTATTTTATTTTATAGTTATGTCGCATTTCAGTTAAGTTAGTCATCATACGTAAGTTCGATTAGGTTTTTTTTTGTGAAATTGGTGGCCGTTTCACTAAAACTTTTCCCAGACTTTTTGGATCAACATTACACGATTTTATTTCACTTTCACTTACTGATTTCAGGCCTATGGATAACTTCTGAAGCCGAGCCTATAAATACCCTATTTTTATGTTGAAATTAGAACAGTTTGTCTATGGACTTATCAGACAAATAGCTTATCCAGTGATTGAAAAATCGGTGCTAAAAGAAGTCATTGCTTCCAGATAAGCTACCAAGAAATGGAAAACCAGGAAACTGTATTCAACTCGCGCGTGTTGTGCCTGCCACTGTACACGGTGCTACTAGCGGGGGACGCCACACGCGCCCACTACGTGCTGCTCGGGGGTACTAATGTGTTGCCAGCTTTGACGCATCTCCCCTTCGAAGAGATATATCTGAGGGTGAGTCATAATTTTTCGTGGCGAAAGTCGTGGGTTCGAATCCTACAATGAGCTTGAGATTTAGCATAGCACAGTGGTAGGATACTTTGTAATACCCAACGGACTGGCTACCACCCTCAAGTTGAAAGTCTTTCAGTAAACTTAGTCATCGGTTTTAGTGAAATTGGTGGCCATTTCACTGAAACTTTTCACGAACTTTTTGAGACAACTTGAAAAGTCATGATACACGCTTTCACTTCACTTGTGCTGTGCAATTAATTCAATAAAACTCAAAATACACGAATTTAAGAAAATAAAACGTCTTATTATTTAATTACTTTGTTTCCACAGGTTATAGAAGTCCGATCATCAGACCCGGCGTCCCGCAACAAAACAACACAATTCCTAGCTAGTAAGAACTACACAGTGGCTGATACCTTCGACGACAGCATCATGTACTCGCTCAAGGTTTGAGATCACTATCACTTGAGTTCACTTGAAATTGTGCTTTTTATATTTCATTCACTTCATTTTTGAATTCTACACAGGCTTTATTGAAGTTGTGCATATAAAATGTATGGGAAAGCCGCAAGGGTCTACTTTTTGTCCCAACTTTTTTATCGAATATACCATTGAGTAGGTACTTTATGAAAATCACAAAAATCAATGTTACTCCACAAACAGGCTTTATTGAAGTTGTGCATATAAAATGTATGAGAATGCCGCAAGGGTCTACTTTGTGTCCCAACTTTTTTTTATCGAATATACCATTGAGTAGGTACTTTATGAAAATCACAAAAATTAATGTTACTCCACAAACACAGGCTTTATTGAAGTTGTGCATATAAAATGTATGGGAATGCCGCAAGGATCTACTTTTTGTCCCAACTTTTTTATCGAATATACCATTGAGTAGGTACTTTATGAAAATCACAAAAATTAATGTTACTCCACAAACAGGCTTTATTGAAGTTGTGCATATAAAATGTATGGGAATGCCGCAAGGGTCTACTTTTTGTCCCAACTTTTTTATCGAATATACCATTGAGTAGGTACTTTATGAAAATCACAAAAATTAATGTTACTCCACAAACAGGCTTTATTGAAGTTGTGCATATAAAATGTATGAGAATGCCGCAAGGGTCTACTTTGTGTCCCAACTTTTTTATCGAATATACCATTGAGTAGGTACTTTATGAAAATCACAAAAATTAATGTTACTCCACAAACACAGGCTTTATTGAAGTTGTGCATATAAAATGTATGGGAATGCCGCAAGGGTCTACTTTTTGTCCCAACTTTTTTATCGAATTTACGAATATTCCACAAACAGTACGTTAAAATAAAAATAAAATACTAACAGTATTACGTCTTTTGCGTTGATTTTATGTGTATTTTAGCCTAGAACACAATATACGTCCACTAGTATCACAAAATTAGTATTATATATCTACCGCTACTATACAACTTAAAAAAATATATTCACGTGCCATCCCGACAGAAAATAGTACAGTATAATTTCAAGTGAACTCAAATTAGTATTTTTGACTTAAAAATAATGTTACAAGCACAACGAAATATTTTAGGCCTCTATTGTTGAACTAAGCAGTATTCTTCACCAGTGATTGGTTTTGTGACTTTCTGTGAATAGTTAGTATTATATAGGTACCAATCTTAAATCAAATTATTTTACTATAATTATAATGTCTATTGAATGTGAAAATTATTTTGTATGATCAATTTTTCATTTTAGGTTTAATTTTAGTGATTTTAACGAATCTGATTAATTAGATGGCTGATATTAATTATGTGGAAAAGTTTATTTTTATATTCTGTAGGCTGTATCGTTTTTGATTATCTATGGATAATGTAGTTTTCGTATTTGATTCTCGATCAAAAGTGCCTTATTTTTGGATTACAAAATACTACTACACACGCTTAAAAATCGCAGTTTTAGTATTATAGTAATATAATTGAATTTATGAACCGTGTTCCGAAAAGGCAGCTGAACTCTAGGTAATTCTTACGAACTAAAAAAATAATTGGCATAATCCTTGTAATAAGCTATGGAACACTAAAGTAAGCAAAGGTTGTTTAATATAAGAATATTACTTGTTATTTCTACACTTAAGAGCTCTCTTAATACACGCCTATAAGCTCTCTTAATACACGCCTATATTTTATACAGGATGTTACATATGGAGTGTAACATCGTTTTGTATACTTCTGTTTTGGTAACTGTTTTTTTTTTAAATTAAATTCAGGTTATGTTGATATATCTCCGTATATCTTGCCTTACAATCTACTTATATGTCACATCCTGTATAACAACCTGGGCAGAATTTTATCACTTAAATCTCGCAGCTTAAACGTTTTGAAATAATTCTCACTGCCTTATTTGTATTAATTCAGTATTATTCCATAATTTTGTAATTATTATTTACTTATCAATAATTTTAATTGGCTCGAATATTTTTTTATTGATCTGATAGGTAGTGATTCAATTTGAATATTTTACCAGTTTTGTATTTTTTTAAATAACAATTTTAACCTAATATTTTCTCTAATGACAATAATTTACAAGTGTCATTCCAGTAACTGATTAAATTCCATGTTTAATTTTAATTTAATTATTAATAAGACTGAGTATGTAATTATTTGTTTTGTGATTTGCAACAAGATGGAACATAATTATTTATTTTCATAATTTAATGTTCAATTATATTGCGTGAAGCTGTTCAATGAATTTTAATTAAGCAAAATAATGACAATGAAACATTTTAATTAATTGAATAATGTAATTTAATTAATTTTTAAGAATTATTTTCATTTAGGCTTAGTTTTATACGCGCTCAATTTTTTCACAAATAAATTAATGGCTTTAAAATTAATGTTTTGTTTTATTTAAAATACTTGTAGCTTAAAAACATAAATAAAACTACAGACCAGTAAATACTACTTACTTATTACTTCGCCCCGTTTGTTTTTAATTCCCAATTTTTTTTTATTGAAGTCTGGTAATATTAATTAAAAATATTGTTTATTTTTCCATTTTTAAATGTAGGTATATGAAAATAGGACAGCGATATATGAATATAGGAAAGGCGGATAAATCCCTGAACCTACCAAAATTAAGTAGGTATTTGACAGTCGATCAGACCCTCCTAAATATACCCTGTAGGTAAGAAACAAATAAAACTACTTGTAATGTATTAATTAAGTTTATTTAATACACTTTGCCTTCTTAAACAACATCCTTGATCCAATACATTGTCATAAATATCCTATCTAACCGAAAATTATTCATAATTTATCAACAATTAAATTCAATTTCATGGGAATACCATTTAAAATACATGTATAATTTAATGCTTTTCGTTACATAAAAATAATTCACTTAATTATATTAATAAATTGTGCGAATAATCGAAATAAATGTCGCATAACACTGAAATATACATTTAAATGATAATAAACTAATAAAATCATCTCTATTCGATAACTAGAAATAAATTTTAGTCGATATAATTATTGCTGTTGAATCTCCATTCGGTTTTAAAATCAATGGAAGAACGACGAAATAAGTGTTACTAAAAATATTTACAATATTCATAAAATACGCGGCTGTGACAAAAACGATAAAGAAATGGGTTGAAAATGCTTGATCCCACATCACTAACTCCGCGATATTTTATAAATACCAAGACACAAAAAACTAAAATAAAATTACAAAACTGCACCAAAATTACAGAAGCACACTAAAACTATCGATATATCCGTCCCACTCAAATGTATAATGCAAGAGAAGGATAGAAGATACGAAACAATACAAGTCGAATATAATGAGGGTGAAGCATTTACTAATTGTGATTAAAATAATTTCGATTATTGGTCCCAATTATGATTTCATTTTCGACTCCAAATCATTATAAACGACTTTGGCTAAAAACAAAACTATCAATAAAACTGGACATTTTCCTTTTATATGCATAATTTATGAACTGATTACTAAAAATGGATTTCGAAGACAAAAAATTAATGTATGATTACGAAAAATCAAGAAATCTCACGCTATAAACTAACTGACGCAAAAGATTTGGTAAATGAAAACGAGAACTAAATGTGCGTACGCGCAGATGACCGACCCAATGCTATGTTCGGCATTATATTATGTAATGTTGTAGTAATAACTGCAATAATCGGAAAACATCATTATTTCTAGCTGCCTTATTCACAACACTAAAAATTAAACTGTCGACGATAACTGGAATGGATTAAATGCGAATTTTTATTCGAAATATTAAATTTATTTTTAATTCTGGAATGACACCACGTACCTATAGTCTTGATTTTGAAGTTCATAAAAAAGAAAAAAAAAAGACTGCGTCTTCTGCAGAGATAAAAGAGTGATGACGTATGTATGTAATCTGAAAGATTAGACATTAAGACCGCTCAAATAAAAACTCACCTTACGCCTTGTCGGTAAAGTATTTACAACCTTATAATCATTATAATAGACAAAATATTTTGATAGCGTTTTCAGGATTAAAATAAATAAAGTTAACGTAAATTTAACATTACAAACACTGAAAACAGAGATATGACATCAACCTTATCGCTCATTAAAATTAAGTACAAAATCTCTACAATTTCAACATTTCATGCAGTATACAAAGTCCGTATTCCAACCCACATTATTCTATACAACTATTAATTTTATATATTATAATTAATTATAACACAATAACAACATGGGGGGTAGGGGGGTGTTATCACTAATTTTGACACTGCTACCATTATTCTATGTAAGTTAGAAGCGGGTATAAAAAATATTCTATATTAGTAAACATCGAATGTACAACTACTACCTAGTTGAAAACTACAACCGGAGAAGGTACATTGTGTATTTTTATAATTAATTCATAACATAACCTAATTATAATAACATTTAATACAGACATTGTATGGTTTTGCAAAAGTAAGACAATCTGCCTTGGCTGGCTTTCAAAATGGCGGATTGTTCAATATGGCTGCGACGATGTTGTCATACCAATAAAAACTTTTTAGATTCCTTTATATACAGCGTCTTCACAAAATTTATGTTAACGGCAGTTAAGTGTCCTATGCTACTTAATATCTTTATTTGTATATTTAATTATTTTTTAAAATTACAAGTCCCTATAGGGTGTGGTAAGGTTACATCATCAATTAATTTCGACATTATCTATTATGTGAAAACAATTTTCTTTCTAGTATGTAGCTGCGTTAGTTAAATCTATATTCGCAGTCAAGTTGTATTGTAAATGTCAGTGTTTGCTTCTTTACCGACAGGATTTTAATGTTTCGAGACCATAATACTTATGGATGGATATTTTGAGATGGCATGAAACGTGTCCCTTTGAAAGATAATAAAAATCGATCCATAACATTATTTGTTTTATGGTAATCCTGATGTATGTAGGAGTGAGTGGGGCTATTACATAACTTGTTTCAATGAGTTTCAATCTTGAAAACAGCCTCTAAATCAAAATAAACATTACAAAGGCAATATTGGTTGCATTCGCAATGAACTACTGTTTGTATAATGCATGCAAGTATTGTATATGCAAAAACTGTGTTAATAAACCGTTTTCACGATTGAAACTGATTGAGACCAGTTACGTAATCAGTCTGAACGTCCCTTTCAAGCCACCTGTGCCCTAAAAGTGGCTCAGCATGCCTATCCCAATTCCAACATAGGTCCCAAGACTATGCCGCCTAAATACATTCCTATTTTATATTAAAGTCGTTTTTTACACATGGCAACATATTTAAGGTTATATAGAATTAGTCTAGTTCAGATTTTAGCCACAATTTGACAATGTTTTATGTCGCTATGTTATTAGCGGATAAGATAGAAGAAATCTATATTCCCCAGCAGTATGTTACGTTTGGTTTGTCAATCCTTAAGAAAAATTACAGCTTTTTCTAACAATCCAAGGAATGTAAAGTGAGCATTTTCATTATTTATTTTCAATCACACTAACATATCAATTATACATTATATAAAACCTGTTTTTCTATCCAATTAACACCTAAGCTTTTAAATTGGTAATAAATTATCTTTCCAAATAAACGAACGATAATAATATGCAAAAAAAATAATTAATTTATTAAGAAAAACAGGTATTTTCATAAATCTTCCTGCCAATCCCCTTTCAGAGAAGAATTCGAACATATTAAGAAGTCTTAAGAAGAATAATTATCGATGAATGCAATATTTATCATCATTATATATCAGGTTTTTAATTATTTCCAACAACCACAAATTCTCTCGGCATATTTTTTCAACTTACTTTTCGGCAAAATTACACTTCAAAAGACTATTTAATTATTAACACAAACAACGATACGCTCCTGCTTATTTAGATATCTTGTACCATACAGGACGTAGAATTTATATTTACTTCCCATACCGCGACATGGTATCAATTACAATCGGGTTTTTATCATTCAATACTAAAGATTTTCTACACCCTGTGCATCGTAAACGGATAAACAAATAATTTTCGGAGCGTATATTAATATCATGTGATATTTGTTGATATGCACAATGTACACAAATACAACTCTACGTACAATACGTGGGTCTCGAAAGAAAATAAACTTTAAACAAAGGTGGTTTAATTAATATCAAAATCGTATAAAACTCTTTTTATAACTAGTTTCAATCGATAACGCACAATGTCTCCGCTACTAATAATAATAATTAATGATTTTGGAGCAATGATCGGTGAATGTAGGACGCAAATCATAACATACTGGAGTTTAAGTAGAAACAAGACATACATCATTGAAATAGGAGAATCTTTAAAGGAATGTATAGATATAGACTCACTCCACTCTTTTTCCTAATCCCTTACAGTGCAAGTTGTATTGCAAATGTCAGTGTTTGCTTCTTTACCGACAGGATTTTAATGTTTCGAGACATTATTAATTATACTTGTGGATATTTTGAGATGGCATGAAACGTGTCCCTTTGAAAGGGACATTTTAAAATTACGGGCACAATAAAAATCGTCCCATAACATTATTTCTGTTTTATGGTAATCCTGATGTATGTAGGAATGATGTCAGGTTCCTATCAACGGCATCCTTTAGGCTATGACACTGATGGCACTATATATAACCTTTAATTAAGCGAGCATAAAGATCAACAAGCGGAAGTAGAAATTAACTAAATAAGAAACAGCATGCAATTTAAAGTAATTGTTATGGAGTAAATACATCAATGACCCTACACCCTGTAGGTGTGAACCTGTGAACTTGAGAGCCAGTTTGCCTTGCCTTTAAGGCATTGTAAAAAGGTGTACAACACATTAGCAATCCCCTGGTATTGCTAATGTCTATAGGCGACGGTTGTCATTTACCATCGCCGGCCTCGTTGTCACATGTGATATAAAAAAAAACATATTCCAATAACAAATTTGGAAACTGTAAATTTTCCATTTTTAAATATAAATTATGTAATAATTTAATTGATTAATAAATGTCCAAAAATGTTATTAACGATATATTGTCAGATTTGGAGCAGTGAGCGAACACAAATAGGTAGTTAATGTTATGAAGATGTGAAACAAAAATGTCGTTGATTGAACCGAACTTTTACTAGTGAGGGTTGGCACGACGATGCTAAGCAACGTGTAATCAACCATGAGTCTTCTTACCGCTTGCGACAACCTTACTCAACAAATCGGCGTTTCTTTTTTACTTTGTATAAGCTTGTGTTTGGCCGCAATCTCACCATGGTAAGTGATGTGGCCGAAGGTGGTAAGCACACAAAGCCTAGATGGGAACTGGCTCTCAAATGCAGCTGTCGGAACACACCGATAGGTGCTTGGCGACAGATTTTCAACTTGAGGGTGGTAGCCTAGCCAGCCAGTCGGGTACTACAAAGTACCCTACCACAGTGCTATGGTTTGAAGTTCAAGCTCATTGTAGGAGGTCGTCCGTCCCACTTTTTGTGTCCCCCGACGACGCCCTGAGCCGAGGTTCGGGCCCCAACTGGGGCGCCCTCAGCGGTGAGTCGTCACAAACAAACACGGCTGAGAGCCCTAAGCGCTCGCCGAATAGTCCGCGTAAGGGTGTCTATGGTCCTTCAGACCGCCACCTTTAAGTCCTCCTCAAAAAAAAAAAAAAAATCATTGTAGGATTTAAACCCACCTTCGCCGCGGTATCCGACGTCACTACCACTGACTTAAGAAATTTTACTTATTAACAACGATCATTGTCCCAAAATCATCAATAAAAATACATTAACCATTCTGGCATATGTCTGCCAGCACCAAATATCATTGCAAAAACGAGTTTTGATTCGCGAACGGCGGCGTCTGGCGCATAACATTATTATTAACACCAGTTTGGAAGTTATTATTAATTGTTGACGCTGGCATGAAATTGTAGCCCATAGTTGGCATGATATTTGGCATAGGTTTATGGGCTGGGCTATTAGGGCTGGATTTCAATTGGTTGATGGAAGGCGCTGGGCCAGCTTTGGGAGATCTTGGAGCTAGCAAGTTATCTACGTTTATATTTATAGCGCCGGTTGTGTCAGCCCATGTTGCGCCCACTTTGGTTGATTTAGTGTTGTTTGCCGGTTGCTGGTTGGTTGCTATTGGTTGGAGTAACCCTGCTGGAGTTGGTTGGATACCTATGGGGTTTTGGGATTTGTGAGTAAATAAAATTGTTGTTGGAAAAAGGGTAAATTGGTATTTGCATGCTTCACATTAGGTATATCAGATGATGCATCGTCGCTGGTACTTATAAAGGTTGGTAGTAATTTTTATATTGTTGACTGAATTTAAGAAGATGAATTAAGGTCATAGCCCATTTAAACGACTCTGCTCCAACACCGCCCTATACTAAGTCAACTACCGAGCAGTCTGATGGCGGTAAGCACGCTGACAGCGAGCTGTCTGCTAATTAAACTATAAACTATATCTAAAGAGCACGGCCTGAAGCTCATATTTGAATGATATTTTATTTGTCGGGTGGGAGCGGAGTCGTGTAAGTGAGCTACGACCTTTACACCCAATATTTTTAGCTGTAATGGTTTGACTGTAGCTTTCTTTTATCATCACCAGGAAAACGGTGTTAACTTAAATTGCAATGCACTACAGACTACACGAATTAACTATTTTATAATATATTATATGTAAATGTATGATGTTAAACAGCACCAGCGATTATGCGACGCCAAGCGGAGGTAAGTATTAAGGCCGAACAAAATACATGTGACTCTTATTGATATCTAACATAAAGATGAAAACACAATAATTGTAATAATCTTTATTAAAACGGTGGGTTATAATTTACATACAATTCTTACAAGTTACTATATTCTAACGTTTAGGCATCAGATTCTGCCAAAGACTTCTCAATCAAACCCAGTACTTGAGCTGCAAAAATTGCCGTTTCCGATTTCGGCCCTCCAAGTTTCATCGTCAAATCGATGTTAGACAACAAATCTGTCAACCAAGACCTAAACTCCATCATTATATCGAAGAACTGATCCCTTAAAATGCTCGGAGGTAACACTATGACCACCGAGGCCAGCAAACCGATCACACAAGATTGCAACTTCGGCTCAGGCGTGTATCTGAGACATAAAATCATTTGCAGAATCTCCCAACAATACGTAGAGCATTTTGGACAGTTTTTCGCCGCTAAAACCACGTTCCCAATGACAGATAAATATTTAAAAAGCAATATATTATCAACGTCTTGTTTTAAATTGTAATGGCTGAGCGACAATTGTTTAAGACCGAACCCACCTATTAGGGGATAGAAAAAGCTGTCAGAAATCGCTGCGAATTCATTCTTCTTCGCTTTAGCGAAGGGATGCTGCCTTTTAGTGTGGTAATACTTAGTTTTGTTTATCAATCTTCTGCGTATAATTTCCTCTGCTGGTATGTCGGCTTCTTTTTGGATTATCACTTCATTTTTCGGTGTATTCGAGTCGTTTTCTTGCTTAACATTGGCAATTCTATTCACTGCTTCGGATAAAACGTCGAGCATGAATATTTTGGTTGCTATAGAATATCTGCCGACGTCCGTATGAAATTCTTTGCAGAGATATTTAGCTGTAACCGTAGGTTGACTACAAACTATTGCCACTGACGTGTTAAATTTTATACCGTCGAAGTTTTCAACGCGATATTTCGGATCTAAATGCACGAATAGATTCAACAAATCTATGGCTAATTTCGGATCTTCTGTCTTCAGTTGATTTGTGACCAATTCCTCTGATACTTCAAGACATGCTTCGAAAATCTCCTCGTCTTTTGCTTCGACAATAAGCTCGAACAAATCACGTAAATATTTGGGTCGTTTCTTAGCATTGACTGGTTCATCATTAGCCATGTCGTAAGGTACAAGATCATCGTCTGAATCAAGGTCAGTTTCGACAGCTTCCTTCTTTAGAGCATCTAGTTTGACTGCTATTATAGTTTTCACTATTTCCTTTGTTTGTTCAGGGCCTTTTACTGCACCAGTCATAATAGTATTTACTGGCATATGATCCACGTTTATTATCTTATTGGCTATAGAATCGAGAATCTCTTTTAAATTAACTGTTTTCGCTTCAAAATTATAAGGAACGCAAAGATCTTTGTCAATGAGACATTTAGTTGAGGTATCTTTGAGAATTTTATGAATCTCTTTACAACTTTCACCCATTTCATTGTAATCAAATGATAGACTTTCCGCAGCTTTTTTATCAGACTTGTCGATATCAGCTAACATTTTTAACGTTATTTCTATAGTTGCCATGCCAACGCATCTAAATTCCTGTGACAGCACATCTAAGTGCTTACTCATTCCTTTAAACAATATGTTTTTAAGTTCAGCCAACTGCCAATCTATTTTATTCTCCTTAGAAATTATTACATTATATTTTATGGCCAATATTAAAAGCTGGGATATGTACATATGCTGCGCTATATTCGAGACGTTGCTATGTTTTAAGTCAGCCCAAACTCGGGACAATCTCAAAATTAAGTCTGTTAACACTTCACTGGGGTTATCAGCTTTCGATAGATAATAAATAAGATTTTCAACAACTGTAGTGTCTTTATAGTTATTTGTTTTATCGTAAAACGGTATTTTATGTGTCAATATCTCTTTCCAATCTTTACTTGAATCGATATTATCACCGAGAATGTTGAATATTAATTGTTCATCGCTTTGGTAATCGATAAAACATTTTTTTAGAAAAATCAGAGAAATATATTCGATGGATTGTCTGTTTAATTTACTCAGTAAAGTCTCTAATAGTTTTCGTCTAATAAATTTAGTTACATTATTGTGTTCTTCTTCCCAAGCGATAATCGTATCGACGAATTTCAACATGGCGTCAGTGTTGCCATAGTTAATAATGATTTTGGAAACTAAATGTGCCAAATACGATACATCATACCGCACGCCTTGATGAAAATGACTTTGCGCCATAAAATCAATACTCCTAACAACATGGAAAATAAGGTAAAAACAGTAGTTCTCATGCGAGAATTCTTTAGGCGTTTCTTTCTGCAATCTATTGGCAACCCTTTCTGGCAGTGTTACCAGTAACTGAACAAATTTCTCCCATTCATACTGTTTATTATACATCTGCAGATCCACTTCAAAAATGAACCTTCCGTAGTCTATTATAGCGGCGAATATTGAATCATTTGTTATAAACCTCAGTAATATAAACGCTACAGGTTGTAATATATCATTATTGGACTCTATTTTTAGAAATCCACATAATATCGATAGTGATTCGTTGCATAAATCAAATCCTTCTTCGATAACGAAGAGATTACTTATTTCATCTTTCAAAAGTGGCCATTTTGGGGTTAATAACTTGACTACAGTGCTTAGCAACAGTGAATATATATCGATAAGCTCATTATTCAGAGAATACAAATCGATTTGGCACAGTTTCTGTACAGTAATAGGTCCAGGGAGGGTATTAAGTAAGTTTTCAAGCGTTATTTTAATATTTGTTAGTTCACGATCAGATTTTATTCCTTGTAGATTGTGAAGTGATTCGATAGCATTTCTTATATCTTGTTTCAGTGTTCCCAGATGTTTGTAGGATGTAGGGACGTTTCCTGTAAATAAAAAATGCCTGAATGTGCCCAACACTGATTGATACACTAAATATGATCATGCACAAATAGTCACATGTATTTTGTTCGTCTTATTTGATTAATCTAGGTTACTAACTAAATAAACACGGCTATCTGATCCCAAACTAAACAGAGCTTGTAATATGGAAACCAGATGATATACTACATATACTACTTTTTTTTTGTAAATACATACTTAAATAGATAATTACACCCAGACTCAGGACAAACAGACATGTTCATGCACACAAATGTCTGGCCTGGTTGGGAATCGAACCCATGACCTGCGGCGTGATAGGTAGTGTGTTAACCAACCACGCCAACCGGCCCGTCATAGCTAAAATGTTACTATAGACAATGCCATCTATGAAGTCTCGGCCCACTCTTTTTCCTAATCCTTTACAGTGCTAGTGTGGATCCTTTAGCTGTTATAGTGCTACATATCGACATATATGTACATATCGACAGCACTACAACACTAATGAAAGGATGCAAACTTGCACTGTAAGGGATTAGGAACATAAAAAACTTAGTCTGAGACTAGATAAATAATTATTGAATGTAATATGTGTAAGTTGTTTTTGAAAAGAGTAATTGCTGAGTTTATTGCCGACTCTTCTCAGCAAAAGCAACCTTCCGAACCGAGCATTTAGAGTCTGACTATTCTTATGTGCCTGTGAAGGCTTATTTGGATAAATAAACAATTTCATTTAATTTCAATTTCATAGTCCGCCATCTTTAGAAGTCTGCCACTTTGGATTTAGAATGACGTCACTTTTTTCGAGTTATTCTCAGCAAGCCCTTTCATTTGATACCCATATTGTAGTATTGCATTAAATAATCATAGTCCGCTATCTTAGGTGTTCCGCCATGTTGGATTTAGAATGACGTCACACAGCTGACCATGCATTGTTATCCAAACTAAACGTGTATACAAAACTTTAGCTCAATCAGTAATAATCTGCTTCAGAGTTGCAAGATTCCCACCGGAAAATCATACATACATTGCAAGTTAAATATTTTTTTTTAAAAAGGGCTCTTCATAGATGGCAGTGTCTATATAATTAAAATAGTAGGTAATAAGGTATCTAACCTGCAACCATAGGTTGTAGTGTAGAAGTCGCTAAGTGTTCCGTGAGTGCGTCCATATTGTCGAATGGTAGAGATGTCCCATGGACCAGTGGCGGTGGACTCAGCTCGCTCAGCAGGTCTAGGTTCGACGCTGGGGCCACTGGAATAATAAGCAATAAGGATATTTTATGCTCGGTGGTAGGGTACTTTGTAGTACTCGACTGGCTGGCTACCACCCTCAAGTTGAAAATCTGCACTGTTGAGCTAAGCACCTGTTGGTGTATTCCGGCAGTTGCACTTAAGAGCCAGTTGCCTTTAAGGCATTGTAATAAGGTGTACAACTCATTGGCAATCCCCCTGGTATTGCTAATGTCTATAGGCCACGGTAGTCACTTACCACCAGGTGACCCGTTAGCTTCGTTGTCACTTGTGGTATAAAAAAATAAATATTGAAGCAATGATAGTCAAAGTCAAAATCATTTATTAAATTTAGTCCTAATACAGAAGTGACCACCGGTTCGCAAGTCAGGCAACAACTGAGAAGAACCGGTATGAAACTCTGTAAAGTTACATTTTTAAAATATTTTTTGGACCATCTGATTAAATTGGCTTTTTTAATTCGAATGTTTAAAAATTGTATGCTTTAACTAAAACAGAAATACATATAACCCGCACTAGTACATTATGTAGTGATGTCAGTTACCGCGACGAAGGTCGTGGGTTCGAATCCTATTTATTCCTCCTGTTATATCCTCGCTTATTTAGATAAAGTTTGAACAGCCATGAGTTTTTTATAAATATGTACTACTTTTCATGCCACAGGTCGGGAATTCGATTCCCATTTAGGACATATATTATTGTACATAAACAAGTATGTTTGTCTCGAGTTTTAGTGAATTTTCTAATGAAGAATGAATTAAATAGAAAAAATGTAGTATAAATTTATTTATTTATTATTTTACCGTGCTATGGTTTAGGAAACTTCACCGAAAGCTGAAGCTTATTGTAGTACTCGAATGGCTGGCTACCACCCTCAAGTTGAAAATCTGGCGCCAAGCAACTATCAGTGTGTTCCGACAACTGCACTTGAGAGCCAGTTCCCATCTAAGCTTTATGTGCTTACCACCTTCGGCCACATCATCACTTATCATGGTGAGATTGTGGTCAAACACAAACTTATCCGGAATAAAAAAAAAGGATTCGAGCCTACGACCTTCGCCGCGGCATCCGACGTCACTACCACTGAGCATAAGGTAAATAATACTTACATGCAGGTGCATTATCAAGTATATTCATATTGGTGTTAGTGCCGGTGAATGCGGTCGCAAAGTCGGCAAACGAGTCGTGGTTTTTCGCAGTCGAGAACGCGTTGCTGAAGTCTCCGAACTCGGCCGCCGACGGGGGCGGAGCCCGGGGCTCCTCAGCTCTGAAAATATATTATATACACTTAGTATACTCTGTGTCATCTTTATAGGTGTTTGGAGTTATATGCAAAGTGTTGTATAATATAGGGGAGATTGTTGGCCGGGTTACCAAATATACAAAAATGACCTGAGTAAAAGTGTCACCATTTTCAAGATATTTAAGATCTAAAATTAAAAAATCAATACATAAAAATCTGTGTTAACGCATCTGTTACGCCGTTAGGAATAATGGAACGCACCACCACCACTACCACGGACGACAAGGAGGAAGGGCGGAGGACGCGGGGTGCGGTCAACGTCCGACCATATCAAAAACGCAACGTCAGCGCACACATTATTACCATTTCATTATTACCTGCTATACTTATCTACATAAATTGTATTTGAAGTCGCATTATATTACTGTCAAGAGAAAAATTGTTGGAAAATTAAATAAAATATGTGTGTAAAGCTTATGACAGTTTATATTGAAGTACATTCAAATTACATTAGAACACTTTTATTTTCATTACAATCTACCAAGTAGGTTTACAACAAAAATAAATCTTTAATTTCATCATTACCAACAATCTGAAATATCGAAATATCTCGAAAATGGTGAACTTTGTTCTGAGGTGATTTATTATTATTCTAGGTTTTGTTTTAATTTCAGGGCAGGACGACGTCTGCCGGGCCCACTAGTGTATTAATAATACATTATTACGGAATTAGTTCGGGACCAGATAGCTGGCTGTGAAAAATAATCTAAAACATCTTACCTAGGATCAAAGTCATCTTCGAGCACAAGTGAAGCGTGCCCACTATTACCGGCGCTGTTGGTGACTGGACAGGTCTTGAACAGGTCGTCCAGCAGATCCTGGGACTTGTTGGTGCCTGTTGCAACTGCAGGGACAGGTGTCACCACACTTGCAGCTGTTGGAGCTGTTGTTATCACTTTACCGTACGAGGCGGCGGCACCTGGAAACACAATTGATAGCTGTGGTAGTGACGTCGGATACCGAGGCGAAGCTCGTGGGTTCGAATCCTACGAGATTGAGCTTTCGGTGAAGGAAAACATTGTGAGAAAACCATAGCACGGTTTAATTAACTACAATCTCACCATGGTAAGTGATGATGTGGCCGAAGGTGGTAAGCACACAAAGCCTAAATGAGAACTGGCTCTCAAGTGCAGCTGTCGGAACACACCGATAGGTGCTTGGCAATAGTATTTTAACTTGAGAGTGGTAGCCAGCCAATCGGGTACTACAAAGTACCCTACTACCGTGCACAAAGTACCCTATAACCGTGCAAAGGTACGGTAACCGTGGTAGGGTACTTTGTAGTACCCGACTGGTTGGTGTAAAATAAAGTACATACCTAAATCAATTTTCTTGACAGGTGTAGAGGGTTTGACCTTGACCGGGCTCTTGAGGTTGATGCTGAGTGCCTGCGCCTTGCCGGCTGGTCTCTCGGCCGATGGGTCGCGGGTTCGATCCCGGGGGAGCGTCGGGGACGGCGGACTGCCAGCTACTTCTGTGTCGCGGTATACGTTCTCTCTGTAATGTTGAACAATACCAGTTATTCGTTTTAGTTTTAATTAGGAAAGGATTTGACTTGATGGTAAGTGACTACCGTCGCCTATAAACATGCCAATGTGTTGTCAACTTTCTTATAATACCTTGAAGGTAAGTGCAACTGCCGAACACACCAATAGGTGATTGGCGACTGATGATGGTAGCCAGCCAGTCGAGTACTACAAAGTACCTTACCACCGTGCTGTTTTCCTTCACCGAAAGTTCAAGCCTATTGTATTTTTTTATACCACTAGGTGGCAAACAATCTTCACTGAGCTCATAGTCTAGGGTAGTAGTCACTCAGGTGGGTACTACGGAGTACCCTACTATCGTTGATTATTATAGAAGTATAGATACTGACTTATTAGGTTTCCTGTGTCCATAATCACCGTCGGAATCATCTCTGTCATAATCATCTTCATCATTCCTTTCTTTTGGTTCATCTGAAAAATTAATTTAAAATCTTCAGTATATTTTGATGGACATGTTTTTTTTTATTCTGGATAAGCATGTGTTTGACCACAATCTCACCATGGCAAGTGATGATGTGGCCGAAGGTGGTAAGCACACAAAGCCTAGATGGGAACTGGCTCTCAAGTGCAGCTGTCGGAACACCGATAGGTGCTTGGCGACAGATTTTCAACTTGAGGGTGGTAGCCAGCCAGTCGGGTACTACAAAGTACCCTACCACCGTGCTATGGTTTCCTCACGATGGTTTCCTTCACCGAAAGCTCATTGTATGATTCGAACCCACGACCTTCACCGCGGTATCCGACGTCACTACCACTGAGCTATCATCACCTGGTGAAAAGTATTAAAATAAAATAAATCAGAGTATCCTCTCATTTGTTATCAAACAAGCGTATCGTCTATTAAATACATTACCCCACTGTGTGGTTCCGCGGTCACTGTACTCTCCCCACCCTCCTCCGCCACCTCCACCACCACCACCTCCACCACCACCGCGCACACCCATCACTGCTGCTTCTGAAGACATGCCTGCAAACAAAACAACTCATTTATTATTGTCCGACACAGCAAATTTATTAGCTACTGTGTCCTCGGCTTTTGGAAGTTTTGGCCGAAAACGAAGGTTTAAAGCAAACTCCAATCTATACAAATATTGTAAAGAGGTAAAGATTGTGAGGTTGTCGGGGATAATCTGAGAAAATTAGAGTAAGCAAAAAAAGGGTCGTCACTTTTTTCCTTCAGAAATCTACAAGACAAAAAAGACTGGGGGAACTTTAATTCATTCACTTTAAGCCTTATTAAACCTTCGGCTTGTTATTGCGACAGCCGATTTGTCTTCGGCTTAAGCCGATATTTGGTGAATTTATTTTTCTCGAAATCTTGTTTCAAAGAAGTTTAAAAAATTATAAATATACGTATCATATTTCAAACAAAATTATATTTAATTTCAGAATTCAAGTTATCTCAATACCAAATTGCATCAAAATCAGTCTAGCCATAAAAACTAACTTCTCAAAAAGACTAAAGTGTTGATTCGGTATAAAAAAATATCATCATATATCTCTATCATCATCATATAATGAGAAAGGGGAAGACATATTTTTAACTTTTCAACATGCGTATCAAAACTTACCAATATATTTGTCCTTGTTCTTCTTAGCTTTCTTTCTCTCCTCACGTAGTTTCTCATCATCTTGTATGAAATCAATCAGCTCTCGCACTTTGTGCCGCACATTTATACCCTAAAATATATAAAGTATTTTTATGTCAATGTCAAAACCATTTATTCAGTTTAGGCCCTAGAGGGGCACTTATGAAGGTCGAATTACAGAAGTTACCACCTGTTCAGAAATCAGCCTTCAACTGAGAAGAACCGGCAAGAAACTCAGCAACATTACATTTTTTAAATATTTTTGGACCATTTGACTATATTGGCTTTTTTTCAAATGTTTGACAATTTTATTCTTAAACTAATACAAAAATACATAAAAAATGATAACCCGCATTAGTTACCTCATTAGTCAGAAGGTTATATCAAACAGGTGGGTCATCTGATGGTAAGTGAATACCGCCCCCTTCAGCATTTTTAGAATGCCTAGAAGGTAACTGGCGACAGATTCAACATGTGGAAACGTCCATAAAATACCTTTTTTTTTTAACCTCTCCGTTTTTCCAAATATTTTCCCTAACGAATATTACGTCAAAAAGCTAGCCTAAGATTTCTTGTGATTGTGGTTGGAAACTACCAATCACGCTATAGGTGATGAGTTCGATTCCCACGCAAAACATTTGTGTACATAAACATTTGATTGCGATGTAAATATCTATCTAAAAAAACTTTAATATTACATCAGTTATCTGGTTTCCATAGCACAAGCTCTGCTTAGTTGGTGATCAGATGGCCGTCGGTGATGTGCCAGGAGTCCAGGATACAGGGCCGGACCGTGAGTTTAGGGGGCCCTGGGCTAATATATATAATATAAATAAGCACCAACTACTTAGGGGCCCACCTAATTACTCAAAGTATAGAAAAAAATTAGACAGTAAAATATTTGATTTATTTTATAATATATTATGCCTTGGTTTGATTAATCGTAGGATTCGCAGGGCTGCAAACCATACGATCTGTTTAGTTTAATAAAATTATGGATTCTTTCGCATTATCGTCTATTTTTGACTTTTACTTGACTTAGCTGGGGGCCCCTTGAATCCACGGGGCCCTGGGCTGAAGCCCAAAGAGCCATATGGTAGATCCGGCCCTACCAGGATATGAACTGACCTGATCCTTCCCGACTTCATCGACGTATGTGAAGTTCTCAAGGGAGCGGAGATCGTAGATGTGTTCGCGCGCTGACGTCACCACACGCTCGGAACCGTTGCGGACTAAGTAGCTCAGGAGTAGGAGACACTGGAAGAACAGATTACTTAATAGTTTAAACAGGTTTAGTGTTACAACCAGGTTTTCACCCGCGATCCTTTTTACCCCTTTAGGGGTTGTATTTCGAAAAATCATTTCTTATTGAAGATGTAGACGAGGCGAAGACATCTTAAAAACAATACTTGAGAAAAAATTCAGCTTTCTATGTCCAAGGGCGTTGATGAGTCAGTGAGTCAGGCCTTCTCTTTTTACCTTTAAATGTAATTATTTTAGTCCATGGTTTAAAAATCCTAGTTTAAGCCAGCTATACTTAGACCACGTTATGTAATAAGATCAAGTGAGTTTATGGAGGAGCGAGGTGTTAGACTCCTCCATTGAAAAGAGAAGATCTTCCGCCAGGCTAGCTCATCGTGCCTGTGGTTGTGCGGTCCAACTGTACATATTGGAAGCTTGTATATATGCAGATCGCTTGGAAAACTTCGATAGCGCGATGTAGATTATTGAAGCGCCATCTATCCAGGAGTCGTGCGAACTATATCTGAGTTGTAGATAGATGTCGCTACAAGTTTATATGAATGTATGTCTTATGTGTATTAACATAAGGCTCACCTTATAAGTTCTCCTCCAATGCGCCCTATTGTCATGCAGCATCCGCCGCCACAGCATGGACATCACCTCGGGGAAGTGTTCGTAAGTGAAGGTGGCGAGGGCGAGCTCTTGCATCTGTTGTCCAGTCGGACCCCACGCCTCGTCCGAGGTCGCCTCGCGGACCTTACCCTCTATCTCTGTGTAGTTCATCACTACATTTGTCCTGGAATAGGAGTTTTATATTTTACAAGCTTTATATTCACTTGCAATGTATGTATGGTTCTCCGGGGGGGAATCTTGCAACTCAATTTTGAAGATATCTCTAACCGATTGAGCTGAAATTTTGTATACACGTTTAGTTTGGACGATGCATGGTCAGCTGTGTGACGTCCTAAATCCAACATGGCGGAACACCTAAGATGGCGGACTATTATTTTTAATGCATTACTACAATATGGGTATCAAAGGAAAGGGCTTTCTGAGAATAACTCGAAAAATAAAGAGTTGTTTTGCAAAATAGGGCTGTGCGAGCTATTTATAACTTGGGGGCTCGAACTTCTCTCAGAGATAAGTTTAAAGAAACTGGCATACTCACGGTTGCATCTCAATATATTTATGCAAATATATTATTTGTGCATCAAAATATTAATCTTTTTGTAAAAAAAAGTGATACGCACTCGATCAATACTAGAAATAAGCACCAACTTGTGACCTCTGCTTATAGGCTTCAGAAAGTGCAAGGATCATTTTTAGGACTGGGTGCACGCTTCTATAACAGAATCCCAACTGCAATTTTAGATATGCCTTTGCAAAAATTTAAGGATTGTATTAAAACTGTTTTGGTAAAATGATGATAATGCTTGGTAAATTTGTAACATTTGTGCGTTTGAATATTGTTGTCGCGAAATGTTAGATACACTATTATATTACCTAATTTTACAAACCGTGTTAGTAGTAACAGTGATAACATATTGTGTGTTTTAATTCGTTTTGTTTCTTTTTGTTTGGAGCAAGCTTAAGTTAGTCATGCTCGCTTTAAGGCCTTTGCTTGCGGCGGCGTCGTGTGACGGGTCGCTCACTTTCCTATAAAATGTGCGAGGAGGGCGATGGCTGCCACACGCGTCATACTTGTGAACAGGTGCTGCTTGTGGGGGCTGGTCTGCTTGAGTTTGTTGTTTATTAAGTCAGTCATAATTAAATTCTATAGATTACTATTTTTGCCGCCATAACACGCAAATATTGTCAGTGAGACTAGATAAATAATAATTATTGAATGTAATAGGTGTAAGTTGTTTTTGAAAAGAGTAATTGCTGAGTTTATTGCCGGCTCTTCTCAGCAAAAACAACCTTCCGAACCGAGCATTTATTTTATAATATTAGTAGGTCCGGTAAGAAGCACGACAAACTTACGGGACAGATAAGTGGGTGGGTCGCTAATCAAATATAC
This sequence comes from Ochropacha duplaris, assembly GCA_951361185.1. Taxonomy (NCBI): domain Eukaryota; kingdom Metazoa; phylum Arthropoda; class Insecta; order Lepidoptera; family Drepanidae; genus Ochropacha; species Ochropacha duplaris. The sequence continues at coordinate 560,564 of OX592713.1, read as the reverse complement.
ACAAAATAACCTTTTTTTTTTATTCTCGATAAGCTTGCGTTGGACTTTAATCTCACCATGGTAAGTGATGATGTGGCTAAAGTGGTAAGCACACAAAGCCTAGAAAACCTCAGTAAAAGTGTCACCATTTTCGAGATAACCACCTATTTCCTTTTTGTCGTATTACCTACTTAATACCAGAGATCACAGACGATTTAACCTAATCGTCTGTGCCAGAGATGGATAATCTAAAGAGAAAGGGATTTTTAAAGTTCCTTGAGGGGTAAGCCACCAACCAGCTAGCTAAATAATAATAATAAATAAATAATAATAAATATCCTCGGACATTTTTCACACACTTCTATCTGATCCCAAACTAAGCAGAGCTTGTAATATGGAAACCAGATGACTGATATAATACATAAGACTACTTTTTTTTTTGTAAATACATACTTAAATAGATAATTACATCCAGACTCAGGACAAACAGACATGTTCATGCACACAAATGTGTGTCCTGGTTGGGAATCGAACCCATGACCTGCGGCGTGATAGGTAGTGTGTTAACCAACCACGCCAACCGGCTGGTTAGACAGCTAGGTTAGACATAAACATAAAAAACGCACAGACGTGTGGACGTGTCTGAACTAAGGCTGTGACCCGCTAGTTTAAAAAAACCTTTGTTTTTATTCTGGATAAGCTTGTGTTTGACCACAATCTCACCATGGTAAGTGATGATGTGGGTAAGCACACAAAGCCTAGATGGAAACTGGCAAGTGCAGCTGTCGGAACACACCGATAGGTGCTTGGCGACAGATTTTCAACTTGAGGGTGGTAGCCAGCCAGTCGGGTACTACAAAGTACCCTACCACCGTGCAAAACCTGCCTAAACATGTATAGTATATATGAGACCCGGTTTTGGCACTATAGATTATGCAACAGCGATTCGCTGTTCGAAAGGTAGCAAGGCCACACGTGTTATGCAACCTAAAAACCAGTCAATTGTCAATGAAATATTGTGATTTCATGATATATTATTAACTATGGGTATCTATCTATATTACAATATCTATGGTGTTTTATTTACTGACTTTTTATTTTATTTTTATTTGTTAATGAGTGTTCCTGAATGTACCTTTTTGAATTACCTAATAAGTAATCCCAGATTCCCGGAATTGAACAATTTTGTAAAAACAACTTTAAGAAACTTAAATAAATTATAGCAGTGGTTGTTTTGATTTAATATTTTTATTTTATTCAAAATAAATGGAATATCAATAAAAAAAGGTGAGAAAGTAGGAGAAAGGATTAGTAGGTAAGCATTATTCAATGAAAATTTTTCATTTTCACAACGAGTTCTAACTATATTTGTATCTCTGGTTATCATACAAAAACATGATATCACATGATACTCAACTACATACATAAGCTGTATGCTAACGAGTTCTAACTATATTTGTATCTCTGGTTATCATACAAAAACATGATATCACATGATACTCAACTACATACATAAGCCGTATGCTAACGAGTTCTAACTATATTTGTATCTCTGGTTATCATACAAAAACATGATATCACATGATACTCAACTACATACATAAGCCGTATGCTAACGAGTTCTAACTATATTTGTATCTCTGGTTATCATACAAAAACATGATATCACATGATACTCAACTACATACATAAGCCGTATGCTAACGAGTTCTAACTATATTTGTATCTCTGGTTATCATACAAAAACATGATATCACATGATACTCAACTACATACATAAGCCGTATGCTAACGAGTTCTAACTATATTTGTATCTCTGGTTATCATACAAAAACATGATATCACATGATACTCAACTACATACATAAGCCGTATGCTAACGAGTTCTAACTATATTTGTATCTCTGGTTATCATACAAAAACATGATATCACATGATACTCAACTACATACATAAGCCGTATGCTAACGAGTTCTAACTATATTTGTATCTCTGGTTATCATACAAAAACATGATATCACATGATACTCAACTACATACATAAGCCGTATGCTAACGAGTTCTAACTATATTTGTATCTCTGGTTATCATACAAAAACATGATATCACATGATACTCAACTACATACATAAGCCGTATGCTAACGAGTTCTAACTATATTTGTATCTCTGGTTATCATACAAAAACATGATATCACATGATACTCAACTACATACATAAGCCGTATGCTAACGAGTTCTAACTATATTTGTATCTCTGGTTATCATACAAAAACATGATATCACATGATACTCAACTACATACATAAGCCGTATGCTTTTGCTCCTAGGCCCTAAACTGAATAAATGGTTTTGACTTTGACTTTGAAACTGCGGGGACAGCTAGAGTCAAATAAAAGACATGTACATAAAAGTTATTGAAAGTTCAAAGTATTGAGAGGCCTTGCTCCATTTAATTAATGATAGTGTAGTGTAGATGACCTGATGTATATGGTAGAATTAATATTGATTTGACACACTTATAAGGCAACCATCACTTCTTATGCATATTAATATCTACTAGTGGTTCTAAGAGCTGTAAACCTCGATACATTTTTGAAAGTTTACCATTTTTTGGGGGTTTATTCCAAAAGGAATAAACGGAACCCATATAGGGTCATTTTGTTGTCCGTCTGTCAGGACGCTTTTTCTCAGAGACGCATGGAAGTATCATGTTGAAATTAATATCAATTAGGTACTCAGATCAGCAAACCCTAGGAGCATTGAAAAAATCAAACTTCTGAGTCAAAGCAATCAAAAGATACAGTCGTTTATGCCACATGTTTTGACTCTCGCAAGGAACTTACCGTTGACCTAGAACCATTAAGCGGCATGTTAAGTTCCAGGATGTTTATTTCTCCACAAATAGTATTAAAAAGGAATAAGCCATGTCTATACACAACTGTCACCTATTAGGTGACATCTCTGTTTGCTGTCAGACTCAGAACAAACTTAACATAATAATTTCAATTTCTAGTATAATAGGAAATAAATAAAACAATATTCCTTAAACTATAACATATTAGGCATTGCTCCTAATCACAAATAAACATGGTACAAGGAAAACAAAAAGGCATGTTATTTCATAGTAAATAAGACTCATTTTTAAATTAACTAAATATCTTATTTTATGTATCCAATCCAAGTACTTATCATTATAATATACTTCTACTACAATTTTTTCTGGAATAAAAGTATCCTGTAGATGTCCTTCTCTAGGTTCCGATCTATCTAACGACTAAAAGATCTTTGTCTAACAACTCTGCTGGAACGAAGACAACGTGGAGACCTCATAGAAACTTATAAAATACTCACTGGGCACTATGATGTACAAGAACTTCCCCAGTTATATACAATAAACACTAGCTCTAACCTAAGAGGTCACTCCTTCAAAATCACAAGATCCAACAGTGCAAGCAATCCCTGTCATCACTTTATGCCTAACCGTGTCGTTTGTGAATGGAACAAATTACCAGAGACTGTCATCAGTGCAACAACAGTGAACTCTTTTAAAAATAGACTTGACAAATACATGAAGACTAAAGTGCAGTGATATACACTTCATCAGCTTTTAGCTGCATGTGAATAATAAATAAATAAATAAATAAAATCTCTATGCCAAAATTTATAAACATTGGTTCAGTGGTTAAGTGTGAAGAGTTACTTTCACCTTTATAATAGTAATCGGGATAGTTTGGCAGATTTTCAACTCACCTACTTTTTAAGCCATACATCTTATTTGTTAATTAATAGGAAAGCTGTTAATGGACAGGCCATATTATGCTAAGAGGGAAAAAAAAGTGGACAAAGTTGGTATGAACACTTCTATTAAACACAAAAAGAAAAAGAAGTAAACCACTCATGAGGTGGTCCAATGACATGAAAAAATTAACTAGCTCATTATGGCAAAGGCTGGCGAGAGAAAGTATAAGGTGGAAGGCTATGTAGGAGGCTTATATCGATGGCCCCACAGAATAAACGTGCAAGAGCTCTTACACAAATATTTTTTTATTGCATTTTTCGATTCTTTGACCTATGCAGCACCTTCTCAATTTTTTGTATTAATTTTTGACTAAAATATACGCCTATTATATCATTTGATTCCTTTATTCTAGGGAAAAATCATGCAATTATATCAAAAGAATAAAAGTATATGCTATTGTTAAACGCTTTTTAGGTCCCTGAGTTGACACGAATAAACGTGTTAAAACAAGCAAACGTTTGAGAGGACTTGTGCACTTCTTCGAGTTTGTATAATAGCAGCTTACACGTTTATTCGTGTAATGACGCACTCAATTTTTATTCCTAATGTGTCATTTTGTGGAATGAAAGTTTTAAAATATATTTTTATTTAAAATTAAAGTATTGCATTGCCTCCTACGGTATTTAATCGGATTGTTTATAGCATTAAGTGTTCAAATACTAGTGTTTTGGTCTTAATAGTTAATTAAGACCAAAACACTAGTATACACTTATAATTAAACAAATCTATCAATGATCCGTTCAATGCAATTGTACGTAACATTAGAAAGGGGCGCGGGGGGTGCAATGCGAGTGGCATTAGACAACAAGACGTCCGGAAGCGAAGGTCAGTCTTGTTGTGTGATTCTACGCGCATAATTACGTAATTTTGATTATTACGCAGGCATTCTACATTATCGAGATTTTTTTATTATTTAATTACAGTAGAACGCAAAAATAATCGTGCTCAAACATTAATATACCAATTTCCTGATGATAACGATTCGAATATTAGAATTTGCAAAACCATGTTTTTAAATACTTTGTCTATTACACAGCAAGTAGTATATACAGCTATTGAGAAGTTGGGAGATGAAAATTATAGATAGATAGATAGACCACATAAACTTATTTGAAAGAGTTGAAGCACACTATGTTAGAAAAGATAGCCAGAAAGAATACCTTTGTGAAACATTGAATATATCTAAAATGCATAGACTGTACTTAGAATGGATGGATACAAATGAGCGGTATAATGTTGCATGTAAAGCAACTAAACGGCAATATGAAACCACATTTAATAGTAAATTTAACCTTTCCTTCCACAAACCTAAAAAAGACTTACGTGAAGTGTGTTCAATATATAAAACAGCTGACAATGTAAGACAAGAACAGTTAAAAGTTGACTATGAAAAACATTTAAGAGAAAAGGAACTAGTAAGGCTGCTAAAAGAAGAAGAAAAAAATAATTTTGATAAAATGCATAGTGTTGTGGCATGTTTTGATCTCGAAAACGTATTGAGTATCCCTCAAAGTGAAGTAGGAATATTTCACTACAAACGAAAATATCCCGTATACAAAAAATATATCTTTTTATTCCGATTCATGTGCCGGGCAAAATCGCAATCGATTTGTGTTTGCCATGTTTGCTTTTGCGTCGCAAAAATTTAAGATAAAAATAACTCATCGATTTTTTGAAAAAGGTCATAGCCAATCGGAGGGCGACTCTATGCATGCTACAATCGAGCGTTCCAAGAAAAGGCATACTATATACACGCCCGATCAAATGTATAGCTTGATAGATAATGCCAAAGTTACTGAGCCTAAATACCAAGTAAAACAAATGACACAGAATAATTTTATAGATTTCAAAGAGCTGATAAAAGGGAAGAATTGGTTAAAAGACATAAACGGCGATAAAATTTACTGGAGTAAAATAAAAGAAGTAAACTTCTCTCATGAGCATCCTCATTCAATTTACTTCAGGTATAGTTTTGAAGACGAATTACGGGAGATGCAAATCATAGTAAGAACCAATTCAAGAAGGCGGCGGGGAGAACCTACTGACGATCCTGAAAACTTAAGACTTGCATACGCTGAACTGCTGCCCATACCTCTCCCTTTACATAAGGATTTGATAAGTTTGTGTGATTCAGGAGCCATACCAGACCATTACCAAACTTTTTATAGAAACTTAGTTCCTTTGGACAATTCGATCTCTGTCACCAATGATAGTGACGGAGACTAGAAGATTAAGTATTTCAGATTACGATATGATTAGTTTTTTTTTTGTTATCAGTTCAAGCTAATAGGTAGCTATTTCCTAATCATGAAAGAGATTTAAGTTGTTTACTTTGTGATTATTATTTAGTTTTTATGCTAGTTGATAGTTACTTTATTATATTCTTATTTTATTAAACCTTTTTCTTTTATTTCAACCTTTCACTTAATTGATGAAGTTTCCACTATTACACCATGCAATAACAAAAGTATATTACATAAATGAGAATCGATCTTATGAACATTGATATAAATGCATTTTATCTTTACAATAATCAAACAATACAGTAAGTTACTGTAAACTATCGAGCTTATGCTTGTAACTAGGTATTAAAGAAACTTGATTACTGTCGAATAATAGTGTAATATAATATTATTAGTTTTGTTTGTTGACACTTTACACGAATAACCGTGTAATGAAAGTTTACTGTTATCTAGTCATAGAAATTAACAAGAATAAAAAAATAAAATGGTTTTTCATAAATTGTGGGAAAACCGTTTAAATAAAAAATCTAATGTAATAATATATTTTTATATCTTTAATTTGATATAATTTGTTTGACCCTATATACTTCCAAACAACAGTTATTCAAGTTTAATCGTTTTTATTTTTTCCTGAAAAGTTGTGGTTTTTGACTTACACGTTTATTCTGTGGGGCCATCGATGTATATTTTTTTATTCTGGATAGGCTTGTGTTTGACTACAATCTCACAATGGTAAGTGATGATGTGGCCGAAGGTGGTAAGCACACAAAGCCTAGATGGACACTGGCTCTCAAGTGCAGCTGTTGGAATACACCGATAGGTGCTTGGCGACAGATTTTCAACTTGAGGGTGGTAGCCAGCCAGTCGGGTACTACAAAGTACCCTAACACCGTGCTATGGTTTCCTCACGATGTTTTCCTTCACCGAAAGCTCAAGCTCATTGTAGGATTCGAACCCACGACCTTCGCCGCGGTATTCGACGTCACTTACCACTGAGCTATCATTGCCTTGTCATATGTCAATAGGACACGCAATTAGTAACTAATCGTAAAAAAAACCGTTAATAAAGACCATATTATTAAGAGGAAAGCAGTTGAATGAAATAAAAGATTCAATATCATGTAAATAGTGTGAATATGAACTTGAGCCCACATAGTTTACTAAGTCATTATCTCTCATGTTACCTCTGCAGTTATTTGATGGTAAAACGCCTTTACTGATAATATCATAGGTAAATCATAGACCAAAACTGTATCAAATCAATTTCACACATCATTGTATGTTGGTAGACAAGCAATGATTTTAGTGTCGGTTTACAATGTTGGCGCCAAAACAGATCGCTTCATCACCGTAGGGTAATTAACCACATGATAGCATACCTAAATGTTCGTTATCAACTATGAATAACGACATCGGTAAATTTTAGCCATATAAGAATTTCTTCAGATAGATTTTACGGTTTTTTATTGTTAAATTGTGCAGATTAATTAAATACTATAGTAGATACAGTAAAATATCACCGTATACGTAGCACAGATGGTTGGAATTAACACAAAAAGGAACTAAAAGGTTTTAAAACTTACACTTTATCAGCCAGCTCCCGCACCTTCCACATACTTATAAAACGGTCCATTTTTGTTGTTCAACTATTAAAATGATGTTATAACACAAAATCACTGCAATTTAACGTGATTTAAACATAAAAATTAACTTAAAACACGATCTGATGATTTGGCTGACATTCTTGCAAAATGGCGAGAGGGTAAGTGTTGCCACGTATATTTTTAGGAATGTACCACACCCACCACTACCATGGTACAATAATATTGTGGAATTTACTAATTTTTATTCACAAAATAAATTCTCCATAAATTATTGCCAAGAACACCGTTTACTCTTACAAGACTACCGTTAGTAATTTATTTTCTTATAAGAAGATTTACAGCCAAATATCATTGATGTAGTAGATATTCAAAATCAAATCGCATGTCCATCCCATATCATTTAATATCTTTATCTATAATATGCACCGGTGTCTCAGGATGCGGATATTATACGTACAAATCATGAATTCTAGAGTTTGAAATTTTATTATTAATGGTGAAGTGAAGATAGAGGAGCTAAATTATTTTTTGTTACTATAGATCGCCTACCAATATTTGACTCCATTCACCGTGAAAAAAAAATTGTTTCCTCAAAATTTACATGGAATTTCCTTCCAAGATTCAGAGCCGTACAGCGTGAGGTTTGTCTAACAGTTAAGGAATAATTATGGTGAATAATAAGTTATAAATTATATGAAAACAAGCTTTTTATTTTATAATAAATATGACAATTACACCACACAATTTAAAACAAGTAATTTATACATAGTAGCGCCAAATCTCGGTCTTGTAAAAGTTTACACCAACTTATTAATCTGCTCTTAGTTTATACAATAATAGACTTCTTATTCCTTCTTTCGAAGAATTTACGTGCACTTCCGATCATTGCAATCAACCAATTGCCAAAATTTTACTTCTAATGAGATAAACCCATTAGAAGGTCATGCATCATTTCTTCGCCAACTGATCATTTTGCGGTTGAGCACCATAATATTGCCATAACTCAATAGCTTTGTTAGCCACCACTTCTTCACATTGTTCTGATATCTAAATAGAAACAAAATGTACATATTAACGAAAATTATTGATGTTGGTAACATTAACTCAATACTTTTTAAAAGCAAATTCTAGCACAGGTAAACAATTCTTACAGCCAAATGTAAGATAAAATCATAAAAATAATGTAATTTTACCTCTGAAACACATTTGAGAACTTCATCAGCATTGCGGGCTCTTAATATATTACGGCGTAGAGTTACCACTAACATTACGGCTGCGAAAGACAGTATTTTCGGAGCTGCGCTGCATACTTTATCCCATATTCTGAAAATATGTAAAAATTACATATACAGGATTATATATATATTATATATATGTTATATATAATTATATGTTTTTTATTTTATTTTTTATTCTGGATAAGCTTGTGTTTGACCACAATCTCACCATGGTAAGTGATGATGTGGACGAAGGTGGTAAGCACACAAAGCCTAGATGGGAACTGGCTCTCAAGTGCAGCTGTCGGAACACACCGATAGGTGCTTGGCGACAGGTTTTCAACTTGAGGGTGGTAGCCAGCCAGTCGGGTACAAAGTACCCTACCACCGTGCTATGGTTTCCTCACGATGTTTTCCTTCACCGAAAGCTCAAGCTCATTGTAGAATTCGAACCCACGACCTTCGTCGCGGTATTAGACGTCACTTACCACTGAGCTATCATGGCCTTAATTCTCTTCGTTAAACTCAAACTCAAAACTCATTTATTCAGTTCAGGCCCTGGTAAGGCACTCATGAACGTTACAATAGACTCTACCACCGGTTCGGAATACACTTAAACTGAGAAGACTCCGGCAAGAAACTCAGCAAGGCAATTTTTTTTTAACAGTGGATCTTTCTTACATTTTTATAAGTACATTTAGATACATTTTCAAATATTTAACACTACGCCAGGGGGATGCAGGTGCAGAGAGAAGCTACTACAACCATATATTTCTGTCTTCCATGTAATGAGCCACCTTATAGTAGGCTTTGTTCATTAACCTAAGTTTAATAAAATTTTTGAATTTAAAGTAAGACATTCCAGCTACCTCACGTGGGATCCTATTGTAAAAACGAACACAATTCCCGAGAAAAGATTTATTAACTTTCGCTAGCCTGAATCTAGGGGTCACAATTTTATCTTTGTGTCTTGTATTAAAATTATGATGATTACTGTTTACTTCAAACAAATTTAAATTTTTTCGAACATACATTATATTTTCATATATGTTTATCTTTACCATATACAGGATGTTCGGTAAGTAGTTAGATAAACCTAAGGGTGACTGACCTTTTTATTGGGGTCATTTTTGTATATTTGGTAGGTGACTCGACCACCTATCTCCCCTATATACTTTCATAATGTATTTAGTAAAAAGTTGTTAAATTGATTACAAACAGAGATATGGCCTTGAAGGAAAATAGATTTCAAAAGACCAGAATAGGATCAACAGTCCAACATATAACTTTAGAACTGTTAATACTCTAACTTTTTAATTGGTTGTTCAAAATCTATCGCCAACCACTTATCTGTATATTCCAACAGCTGCACTTGAGAGCCAGTTGCCATCTAGGCTTTCTGTGCTTATCACTTTCAGCCACATCATCACTTACCATGGTGAGATTGAGGTCAAACACAAACTTATGCAAAATAGAAACTAGCTAGGTCCACCCGTTCCTGAGATAATTGGTGGTGGGTGACACACGGACAGATGGACTGACAGACGGACGGACAGATGGACGCACTCACAGATGGACAGACAGACGGACAAAAGAGTGATATTATAAGGGTTCTTTTTTTTACCTTTTGAGGTACGGAACCCTAAAAATAACTGGATAACTAGACTCACTTCACAATAGATGTATCGTCCAACACACCAGCAAAACAACAGTTAAACCATTTAGTTAGAGGCAGAACTTCCATCGCATTGATGTCCAATAAATGCCTGTAAATATATTCACATTTTGTTGTTTGCAAATTGAACTAATTTTAAATCAACTAAAACAAACTCTTTTTCAAAACAAAAGAAAGGGGTAGATGAATAAAGGTGAACGCACACTTATCCGAGCCGAACGCATCGACCGCGCCGAACAAAACGAAAACCTTCAGAATTCTTCCAGTGATTCGTTCGATTCGGCACGGATAAGTGTGCGAGGTTTCTTAGGATTTCATACAAGTAATTCTAAAATTCGATTTTTTCGGCTACTTCGCTCCTTTCGACTCTGATAAGTGTGCGTTCACCTTAATAGTCCTGTCTAACACAAGTACTATTTGACGCGTATGTGAGATCATGCATTATAAATTTTATTGCTTGGGATTATATGGATTGACGCTTATACGCGTATTTTGCTCCTTCATACAAATATAAACTTCCTTATACCAAACACATACATGCATTTTAACTTAAGTTTCATGATTATAAGTCATAATATTTATTTATTTTTAGGAAGATTGACAGCAAATAAAATTATATAACAAAGAAAATGAATATCTTAATGCTAATAACAAATCTCCACCGATGTATATCTTTATTTATGATCCTTTGCTAAGCCTAAATATGTATGTATGTAAATATGTATATATGTACTGCTAATTTAAAATCCACTGCACAATCAAGCCGATAGGTTTTTGAGTAACTACACCTTGATTTCAACTGATAATGTTGACTTACGTGTAAATTTCCCCATCTTCCTTCTCCAGCATGCTCTGAAAGGCTTCCTTCAGCTTAGGTAGATCACGTTGCATGTTCCGTACCACATCTGTCAAGCTCTTTGACAGCCAGTATACGTCCACTTCATCTGTATATAGTTCCAGTAGTGCTTCCGCTATCGGCAGGAAGGTTTCTGCTGACTGTATGGTAATAATGTTATTTTTTAAATGACCTTTATCAGTAGCTGCTAGCTTGTGTAGGAAAATGGGCAATTTTTTTGTAAAAAGTTTTGTTTTATTCTATGTTGATGATAAATTATTATTTAATCTTTTTATTATTTTAGTAAAGTGCATATCACAATTTTTTACAAAAAATGTATTTTGATGCACTTAAAATGCATACGCCATTAACTAGCAGAAGGACAAATTTTTATTTTAAATACTAACACAGAAATTAGTCTCCGGAAACAAAGGTGGTTTTCGTTCCTCGTTTTCCAGCAGCCACATTTCCAACAATATCTTGCTCCGGGGTGCATTCATCTCCACCAACTCCAACATATTAACTGCATAGAGTAAGTCCTGGTACTGCTCCGTGCGCTGTTCCATTACATATTGATGAGAATCTGGATATACTGGGAGGATATCTGGAAATTATAATAGGATATCAAATATATGACTAACACGCGTCATACTTGTGAACAGGTGCTGCTTGTGGGGGCTGGTCTGTGCGAGTTTGTTGTTTATTAAGTCAGTCATAATTAAATTCTATAGATTACTATTTTTGCCACCATAACACGCAAATATTGTCAGTCAGACTAGATAAATAATAATTATTGAATGTAATAGGTGTAAGTTGTTTTTGAAAAGAGTAATTGCTGAGTTTATTGCCGGCTCTTCTCAGCAAAAACAACCTTCCGAACCGAGCATTTAGAGTCTGACTAAGTGCCTGTGAAGGCCTATTTGGATGAATAAATAATTTCATTTCATTTCATTTCAACACACCTGATAATAATATTACAGTGAACTACATACTCTTACCGTCTACTACATACTTCATAGTATAATAATAAATAGAAGGTACTTATAATACATAAAATTGTTAAACATTTGAATTAAAAACAAAGTCAGATATATTGTGGCTTTTACTTTGGCCAAAGATTAAGCATTGCCATTCAATGTGACAATGCTGCCAGTCTTTTGGGTACATTACCAGTTGACGGTGATGCAGAGGAATTCTTCATTGCACTATTATAGTTTTTTTAGATAGTTTTTACATTAGATTCGTTTTTTTTGTTCTTACTCTACCTAAAATATAATTTAATTTAAGATATGACATAATAATATAGTCAGGTGGTCAAAAAATATAATATAAATAACCATGCTGAGTTTCTTGCTGGTTCTTTTCAGTTGAAGGCTGACTTCCGTGATAAAGTGGTAACTTCTGTAATTCGACCGTCATAAGTGCCCTTCTAGGGGCTAAACTGAATAAATGTTTATTCACTTATCAACACACAGTTTTACAAACTACCAATGGGGTTAGAGACTTGAAATTTTGCACACAGTTCCTTTGATAATGTAGGTATTCACTAAACATTTTTTATATATTGCAGAGCTGAAAGCTAGATATGTAAAGAGATAGTCAGAGAGTATCTAGCCTAATCCTACTAAAATTATAAATGTGAATGTTTCTATGTTTGTTGATCAAACGGCTGAAAGGATTTTGACCAAACTTGGCACACAGGTAGATAAGATAAGAGGACAATATAAGATCCCTCGGGAACGCGGGTCAAACTGCGGGGGTAAGTAAAAACTCACCCAGAAGCACTTTCCAGACTATATTCCTATATGCTGCAGGCACTGTGAACCTCAAACAGAACTGTTTCAGCTTTACTTTATCCCATGGCTTTTCTTTCATGAGTATTTCTAGAGATTTCTTCTCTTCGACTCCCCGGCATCCGACTTTCTCGTAATATGAGGACCGAAAGTTTCTTTCGTCCGTCATTTTATTGTACACTCATATCAGATAGGTACAAATAAAGCAATATCTGCGTCTATCGAGCGCTTTGTTCATAAAATTGTTTATTAGTTTCGTTCGAGACGAAATTCAACCATGAAAATAACCAAAACAAAGAGAATCTGTCGTCTGTCTGTCATGTCAAGTGTCTGTCTCAAAGGCACAGATTACTGATATGTTGCTCAAAGGTCTGTCTGTGCAAAGAGGATAAAAACACTACGTTTGTCTGTGTTTGTTTAGTTATTGTTCCGAGGTTTGTTTGTTTACTTGTTTATTATTATTTTGACATTATGCTTGACGCGCTTGATGTTGCTTAGATCAAAGGATAAATCGAGTTCCCGATTTTAATTTCTTTCCCCAAATTTGTTTTCGCATCAGAAATTAAAACTACGTAATGCTATGTTAAACAAAATACAAATAACGTTTTAGTTTATGTTATGTTTATACAAAATCTAAAGGAAGTCGGTTTAAAGTGAATTTTGGGTGAAATGAAACATTTTTTACCGCCAAATAATTTTGTATTCGAATTTCGATTAAACAAAAAGGAGGAAATGTTGCCATGGAAATTTACTAACAAGTGATTTTCATGAATGTCAAATAAAGTTTTTAATTTTCATTTGCGTTAATTCGCTGCAGAAAACACATTATGGAAGTCCCTGATGGAACGGTAAGCGATCCTGATTACATAGAAAAAAAGCGTAAAGAGTTGAGAATATTCTTTGAAGATGTAAAACTACCCAAAGAAGTAATTGAAAAAGCGATTGAAAATGAACTCAGACCCTTAACAGGTAAAACAATGATGAATAGACCATACATATCAGCGTCTTGCCCTGGCGAGGTTAAGTCCGAGTACGAAGTAATGACAGGCCAGCCATTTTCTAAAATCGAGGAACATAATAGACCATTGTCATTAGAAGAGATAAAAGAAATGCTCAAAGATAATCCCATAATTGAAGAAAAAGCGCGACAAATACAAATAATTGCAAGTTCTGACGGTTCCAGTAAAGAAATTGCTATTCCATTAGAAGACATTAATATAGCGGGCTACAGCGCTATGAAAAATGAAATCGACTTGGCTAAAGGTGACAGAGAGAAGGTGAACAGAATTAATTACAAAAATATGCATGCTTTGATGAATTCAGTCACGGATTATAAGGCAAAATGTGATATTAATACAAATCAAACCACTGAAGTGAAATCTGATAGTGAACAATCAGATAATGATGCTGAAGAATACGAAGCTATCGAAAAGGTGGTGAGTCAATATACTGATAAATCTTACGAGACAAGATTTCAAGAAACAAAGGACATGTTATTGAAAATGGCTGATTCATACGATGATCCAGATGCATCTAATCATTCGGCCAATATAGTTGAAATAGGAAAGAACCCAGTTTTAAAAGAGTCATCTGTTCAACTTATTAAAGGACAAGTAAGACGAACATCCTTTGATGAGGTTAAAGAAAAATATTCAATCAATGCATCAATGAATATTTCGCTTATAGATAACCCAGTTCCACCTGACCTAAGTGGAAAAAATAAAAATACGGTCAAAATACATAAAAAAGAAGAAGAAATTATTAACGTCGAAGAAGTATTTCCTAAAAGTTTTGAAGCCAAACTAAAAGATACAGAAAGAGCTCTTCGTGATATAAATTCCGTGTTAAACAATATTCCCAAGTCACCAACTATGAAAAAAGAAGAAACTACTGAACAAAATGGAGAAGAAAATAAATCGTTAGACAGCAATGTAGAAATTAATACACAAGAATTAACGGGTGCGCAGAAATTTGACGAAAAAATGGAACAGACACTCCATAGTGCTCTCGAAAATATATTCGAGGTTAGCAATAACGATAATCAAGAAAATAAAGAAATGGAGTTTAAAGAAATGAAAAATCTCGCCCGTAACATTGTTGAGGGTGCTGAAAATCTGAGCACTCTCATTAGAGAGGATATTACAAACAAGTTAAATAGCATGAATGAATTGCTGAATGATGTCAACCAAGCGTTAGAAAATTCAAAAAAATCTAATATAGCCTTTCAAAAAATTCAAGAGGAGGGAGAGATATTGAGAAAAGACATAGCTATTCAACCCACAGGTGTAACAATAACAGAAATAACCAATGAACCTATCACTGACACAATTAATTTGCCTGTAGAAAAAAATACTGTAACTGACTCTGAAATAGACGACATTCATACCGCCATTGGAAAATTAAATGCTGAATTAATATGTCATGAAGATAGAATTAATAAGAGTAAAGCTAATTATGAGATTAGGAATAAAGAATGCACGACTTTTATCAAAGAAGTCGATGACATATTGCAGAAGTCAAATAAAATCCTACATCCAGTAAGAGCAGCTGCTTTGGACTTAGCTGCTAAATCAAAGAAAAAAGAGGAGGAACAAGAAAGAGTTAATGCCATAGAAGAACAGAAAGTCAAAGAAGATATTGCGATAGGAGAAAAAATACGTAAAGAATTATGGGACGTAGATTTCGAATACACAGATGACAGGAATAAAAAACTCGCGGAATACAAAAAACAGGAATTAGATCGTAATAAGAGAATAAATGATATGCTATATGATATAAAGGACAAAATGAAGGACAATAAAGAGGTTTTGAGACTGGCAAATAATTTACTGAGAAGAGAAGAAACTAGAAAGAAGACATTGGAAGATAATAGTAGTAAAATCCGTGAGCTGCCTACAGTTGAAATTGATACTAAAGCCCAAGGTGATCATGTTAGATCTAATGAGAAGGAACAAGTTCCATCAGTTTCAGTAGAAGCCACTACTGACGGAGTCGGAAAAGGTAAGACTTTACATTTTATAAAGAGGTTTGTAAATTTGGATGTATGATGTCGTCTCCGAAATCTGATCTAATTCAGAAAATTATTTCACTAATAGGAAGGTACATTATCCCTGAGTTTGGGTGAAACCGCAGCGCGGTTAGCCAACAAAACACAGGCGAACAAAAAACAGGCGAAAAAAAGACCAAAAAATATTTTAAATGGCCATAATCTTGAAAACCATAAAACTTTTACTAAGGTCATGTTGATATTATCTGATAGACCTGAAGCCTATCTAGCTCCAGTGTCACTCTGGCGTGTTATTTTTGGGACACCGTGTATAGTTGCATTTGCATGCATAGCAATACATAGGTCTACATTTACAGGAATGTGAATTCTACTACTACTAATTGATCAGGAATGTAGTAACATTAAATTTCTAGTATCACCAACGGAAGCACACAGAATGAAGCGGGAAGAAGAAAAGAAAAAAGAGGAAGCAGCGGAAAAGGAACGACTGAAACAAAGAGAGTATCAAATAAAGCTGGAAAGGGAAATGGAGGAGATGAACAAAACTCCACGAATGACGAAAGAGTTCATAAAGAAACATTGTAGGCAACACAAACTGTACTGTACTCCATATCTGAATGATATACTTTATTTACATTTTAAGGTACGTAGTGATAGTTTCGATGCCTCAGAATAGTTTTTTTCTACTAATCACCAACTAATATAATTTTGCAGGGTTTCGCCAAAATCGAAAACCTAGAGGAGTACACAGGTCTTAAGTGCATATTCCTAGAAAATAACGGCATACAAAGGATCGAAGGTTTAGACACCCTCTCCGAACTGAAATGCCTGTACCTTCATTACAATGTAGTCAGAAAGATTGAGAATCTAAGTGGGTGTCCAAAACTAGATACGTTAAATTTGGATCATAATTTCGTGAACAAGATAGAAAACTTGGATGTCGTACCTGACTTACACACTCTCAGTATTGGGCATAATATGCTGACGACTGTTGGTACGATGATTTCCGTAAAACTTCATCGAGATTTTTTAAATTGAGATTTGGATAAAATGCATATTTGTGCTTTCAGATGATCTTATGCATTTAAAATTCTGCAAGAATCTATCTGTGTTAGATTTGTCGTACAATCGCTTGGAGGATCCTTTGATAGTTGATGTATTGGCTGATATGGTCCTCTTGAAAGGTAATTGCGACTGTTTTCTATGAGTTAAGGTGATGATAGCTTAGTGGTAGTGATAGGATACCGCGGGGAAAGTCGTGGGTTTGTATCTTAAAACGAGCTTGAGCTTAAAGAAGAAACAAAAAAAACTTGAAAAAGATAACATAGTGAGGAAACCATAGCACGGCACGGTAGTAGGGTACTTTGTAGAACTCGTACTTCCGCTTTAAATGAAATATCTAAAGATTGACGGGCCGGTTGGCGTGGTTGGTTAATACATCGCCTATCACGTCGCAGGTCGTGGGTTCGATTCCCATCCAGGACACACATTTGTGTGCCTGAACATGTCTGTTTGTCCTGAGTCTGGGTGTAATTATCTATTTAAGTATGTATTTACAAAAAAAAAGTAGTCTATGTATTATATCAGTCATCTGGTTTCCATAGTACAAGCTTTGCTTAGTTTGGGATCAGATAACCGTGTGTGAAAAATGTCCGAGGATATTTATTTATTTATTTATTATTTTTATACTTTCATCGTCCAACAGTGTTAGTCCTAACTGGGAATCCAGTAATTCGCCAAATTCCCGCCTACCGCAAGACACTGACGCTGCGTCTCACGGAACTGTTGAACTTGGATAACCGGCCGGTGTTCCCGCGGGACCGGGCCTGCGCGGAAGCTTGGCAGAGAGGTGGCATGCAGGAGGAGATAGCTGAGAGACGACGGTAAATTAGTTTTTGCTGTTTCTTACACCCTCAGCACTAAATTGATGCTGTATTTGGAGTTTTTCTTTGGCTGACTTCTTCAAGAAGGGCATCGATTTTTTTCCACTGTATAAGCTAAAATGCATCGATAGCATGGGTGAAATTTTACTAATAAACAAACTGCTCCCTGTGGTTTCACCGGCGTTCCTGAAGTATATTATCTTTTCCCGGGATAAAAAGTATCATATGTTTTATTCAAGGATATGATCTATCTGTGTGCCACAATCTCTTTAATTCTCAATCAAAATGTTTCACCAAAATCTGTTGAGCCCTTCTTGAGTTATGAATGGTGTAACTATCTCGACTTTTCTATTTTTAAAGAATAATAAAATTAAAAAAGTTACTTTTTAATTCTTGCCAGTTTTCTTCAGTTAAAAGCTGATTGCAACGGTGGTAACTTCTGTAGTACAACCTTCATAAATGCATCACATTTTAATAATATTTTCTATACAGTTGGATAGCTAAAGATCAAGATAAAGTAATGCAGAGTGTACGTTATCTGATGCGCATGCGAGATGAAAAGAAAGCCATCAGGGAAGCCAGGGAGGCAGAGGAGAGGGAGAAACTGGGACTACCACCACCGGTAAGACATTACAGTCTGGCATGGATATAGGCGCCTGATGGTAAGTGATTATCGTCGGCAATATCAGGGAGAGTACTTGGCGGCAAATTTTCAACTTGTTTTCAAGGGAAGCAATGTTTCCCTTTACTGAAAGCTCAACACCGGGTTCTAAGCACTGACTTTTGACATGGCATTTGACGTCACTACTATGTCTTCTTATTCTTCTTAAATAGTAGATTTTATGTAACCAGCTAGAGATAGTACCATTATATCACCTTCTCTTTCATATCAAGTCTCTTTATAACAAATGTATTATTATAAAAGAAAGATCCATTGCAGAAAGAAACTTGCCTTGCTGAGTTTCTTGCCCGAGTCTTCTCTAGTGTTCCGAACCGGTTAATTGAAGCGTTCCTAAGTGCCTTATCATGACCTAAACTGAATAAATGAGTTTGAACAGTACCCGCTTTTTTCATAAGCGTATTTGTATATTTGAGTAAGATTCCTCCATATCGAATTCTTCCTGTAATAATTTAGGAAGAAAAAGAAGTAGTAGAAGCTCCTGTGATAACAGAAGAAGAAGGTCCATCGCCTCTAGAAGTTAAGTTTGGACCAGTTGAAGTAGTGACGCATGGTGGAATAGCTGTGGATATGCTGACAGGGTCTGAAGCTGATGATACGACCAGCGATGAAACCAGTGATGATAGTGATGAAGATGATAAAAGTAAGCTTTTGGGACCAGAGGGTCGATTATGTAGGTAATTTGTTGCAATCGCAAAAACAGTTTTCTGATTGTTATTTTCATTCTAGTAACCGCATATACAATCAGAACATCAATGTGATTGGAACCATTTTTTAGCAAGAAAGTTACGAATACCTAGAACAGTTTCAAATGTTTCGTAGAGATTATTTGCTGGCTCATGCATTTCTTTTTCTCTGTTAAATCTATTGACTGAAAGAACTCCCTTACCATGCGTTGTTAAATCCTAATTACCCTTGCTTTGGAAAAGACATGTCTTGTTTTTTTAATCTGGATAAGCTTGTGTTTGACCACAATCTCACCATGGTAAGTGATGATGTGGCCGAAGGTGGTAAGCACACAAAGCCTAGATGGGAACTGGCTCGCAAGTGCAGCTGTCGGAACACACCGATAGGTGCTTGGCGACAGGTTTTCAACTTGAGGGTGGTAGCCAGCCAGTCGGGTACTACAAAGTACCCTACCACCGTGCTATGGTATCCTCACGATGTTTTCCTTCACCGAAAGCTCAAGCTCATTGTAGGATTCGAACCCACGACCTTCGTCGCGGTATTCGACGTCACTTACCATTGAGCTATCATCGCCTTAAAATATCGTCTCATCTAAACTAATATTATAATGAGGTAAAGTTTGGATCACCTCCTACGGTAGGTAATCATCAAAACTACCGATCCTAATTTGAAAATTATTTCACTGATTGGAAGCTACATTATCCTTGAGTGATATATATTACTTTATCTAGCTTTGAATCATCATCTTCATCATGTCAACCTGAAGACGTTCACTGCTAGACAATGGCCTCCCCCAAGGATCTCCACAATAGCTTTGAATACTCTTTATATGATTGCTTCTCTTCACTTTAGTTGTGACATATCTTCATAATGATTTATCTTAGAGCCGGAGACAAACAAGATAGAATGGAGTGAAGTGTCGAGTGGGAAGCGTCTCGTCCAAGAGATTAATGATGAACAACCTCCGCCACCGCAGGAGGATTACTGGTACGGCTATAGAGGGAATCATCAGCCAGGCTCAAGTCATGACAAGTGAGCATTTTTCGATCTTTACAAATTCTTACATGGATGAGTTTTTAAAGAGTAGACTGGTAGCAAATTTGCTAAGAAATTGAATTCAAATGATATCTGATTTTAGTTTATTACGGCTGTTTCGAGTGCTTAAGCTTTCTCGGTATAGAATCAACAAAAAAATTAAAAAAATCGTATATAGTATTTTTTTGTCATATGACTCATGGGTGATTGACAAAATTACATCCCATAGACACTTACAATTTAAGTAATAAATGAAAATGCAAGAGAGCTTCTACCCAAAATTTAATTGGTATAAGATTATTGTTGATTATTTATACCAAGTCAATCTTTTATTTATGCTAGAGACGCTGCCTCAAATATTCAAGCTATCGACAACTTGCTGTTCGATCAAAAACCACACGCGGATCGTAGTAGGGTCACAAAGATTTTGAAAGGTATTTGAACATATTTTTATACAGATATCCTATTATTTCTACCTTTGTTCAAATGAAGACAATAATAAATAGATATTTAGCATATTTTCAAATAACATCATAAGTGTTTATTGACCTTTACAGAGGGGAAGAGGCCAAAACCAATAATCACAGAAATAGAAACAGGCAATGAAAATGTAGCCGAAAAGAAACCTCTGATTGAAATTATTGAGGCTTACGAAAAGAGAGATGCTGATGCCAAGTTATATCAAAAAGGTAATAAAGAATCAGCTGAGGTTATTAGTAAAACTGGAATAGAAGAATTGAGTGATGTTATTATAGATCACGATAAGAAGGTTATCATTGATAAACCAAAAGAAAAACTAGCTGATTCAATAGTAGATACAGTGAAATCTCAGAAACCAATGAAGAAAATCACAATTCAAGAAGTTGTGATTGAACCTAAAACAATACCAACCGAAATGCCTTTGAAATCTGAAGAAAATAATAAAGTTGTTGAAAGTGACAGTACAAAGGAGACGGTAGATAATAAAGATGGAGGAAATAAGAGGAAGGATAAGGAAACCAAAGCTTCTGAAGAGCCCGAAAGTAGTAATAGTGGTAAGTTTTTAACATTTTTCGATTGAGATTGGACACTAAATAATATGGTTACCGAAGTACATATACAGTACTGCGGTGTTATGGATTAAATTAAGTTCATTGAACTTTGCTCCCATGCTGTGTTTAAGCACGATTAAGTCAACTATTGATGTATTAGGTCTTTCGTGCGGAGTCAAAATATTTTAGAATTCCTATTCTAGAGCCAAATTCAATTAAGTTCATTACCATTTCCTGAAGCGGTAGAGTGATAGGTAGTTTTTTATATCCACCCATTTTAGAAACCAAGATTTTTCATATACAGATGTGAAAGATGTCTTTAAATCTAGTTATTAACACGATCAAGTGTCCTGCAAACAACCCCATAATATAATATATAGGTATACCAAACGCATTAAAAACTCATTCGTCTTAAACAATTTTAGTTCAATCACAAGGTGATGGGGTAACCTTCCTAAACTATATGCATCGAATGAACTCTGATGAACCTGCTGGGTCTGATGAAGACTTGGAACCAAGCGCTGAAGATCTGGAGATCTTTGCCGAACTGGAAAGGGAACAAGTGGAACGAGAAGCTAGGATTGCTAGGGGTGAACCGGCTGTTGATCCCATGGTAAGGAGATATTAAGAAATGCTGGTTCTGTCTGCTTGGCTTTCACGGTTTGGCCGAGTACTTAGATTTAGTTTAAATATAGGGATTATTAGGGATATACTTGAATCCTAGGGAAAAATTAGGTACAAAGGTGAAAAGCCACGATTCCCGCGATAAAAGTTTCACGAGGATATTGTAGCGGGGAAAGCCAATATTTAAATTATTTTGTTCAAAACAGAAACACTATGACAAAAAGATAATGGATGAGTATCACAAGGCTCAGGAACAGGTACCAGCTCATGCCGTCACAGAGAAGACTAATTACACGACGTACAAGCACGATAATGCCTATGACAGGATCGCTCTCAGCCAATTGACTGCTGGTGACAAACCTGGTAAGTGATTTGTCTTTCAAGTAGTTTTTTGAGCATTTGGCAAAACTTGGCGTTGAGGGAATTTGCCTGCTCCTTATTTAATTTTGATGGCTTCTATGACTGAAAGTTCAGGTAAATTAGAACTAGAAACTAGTCATGATTTTTGGAAGGCCTCGTCACAACAAAATAATAAGAATATCATTGCTAAATTGAGTTGATCCTTTTGTAAATTAATGATTTTCGAAAGTCCAGTCGTAGGTAATTATCAGAAGACTGTAATAGTCTCATAATTTTAATTATATAGGAAAACATGTGATGATTAATTTTTGTATGATTAGATGAAAGGAAAGTAAAACTGACGTATGTGCCAGGAGCCACGTTGTTTCAATATGTGGATAATCAAGCGCCGAATAATGATATAAAATACGAGATTGGTGAAGAAAAAATTGATTCTCCTCGTAAGATATTTGTTTCATTATCTTGACTCATCTACGTTTATTCTATGATGTTAAATAATTTTTAATTTATTCTACATCTAGCATCGTCCGGGGAAACTGAGACCATAAACATATCAAGCGATAGCGGTTCTGATACTGATTCATCTGAAGTGAATATTATACAAAAACCAAAGGATAACACACAAAAGAGACCAACAACTGCGATTAATAAAACTAAAACTGAAATAAATAATCAAAACGATGGAAATTCTCCTAAAACCGAGGGAGATCAAGGAACCAAAGATGACAGTGATAAGAAAGATAATAAAGGAAATGATGGTGTAAGATCTAAAGCAGAACTAAATAATGAATCGGCATCTTCTGGCTCTACTACACATCCTGCAGGTCTGCACTGTTAAGATTGAACGTATATTCTAGTCAAAATTGTATTTTATTTATAACTTGCTGAACCAAAAAACGTTGCCCTGTTCAAAAAATCCCATAGAAAAAGCACTTTCACTTTTCCCAAATAATCCATCTTTCTGGGCGACAATTCCATTTTTTTTCCATATTAAAATAACAAGGAATGAGCCAAAGACGTCGGCTGTTGCACTCGAGAACATCGACAGGTCGACAATATATCTGCCATGCTATCTATAGGCCACGGTAGTTATTTACCATCAGGTGACCCGACTGCCAGTTGTCAGCCCTCTGACATAAAATAAAGAATTTTACGAACATTTAAAGACCAAAAGTGATGCGATTAGCAAACAGCATTTAAATATTTACAAATATATTGATTTGTAGATGGTGACAGTAGAAGTGACAACGCCAATAATTCATCTGCCCAATATGAAACTATGATAAACGTCGAGCCGAATGAAGCTA
This sequence comes from Ochropacha duplaris, assembly GCA_951361185.1. Classification (NCBI taxonomy): domain Eukaryota; kingdom Metazoa; phylum Arthropoda; class Insecta; order Lepidoptera; family Drepanidae; genus Ochropacha; species Ochropacha duplaris. The sequence goes on along the minus strand of OX592713.1, from coordinate 536,804 downwards.
GGAGATCGATCATAAGCACTATCAACTCTTATGAAGACGAAAGATTTCCTTCGCAAGGTAAACTCTTGCTATCATCCATTATTTTACAGCCGTAACGCAAATATTGTCAGTGAGGCTACATAAATGCCAACAGGCCAAGTTGATTTTAATAGTAATTGCTAAGATTATGGCAGGTTTAGGCATCTTAGAGATGTGACAACAGGCAGGCGGGTCATCTGATGGTGACTACCGTCGCCAATAGACCTTAACAATACCATTGCTAATTTGTTGTTAAACAATGCCTCTCAAATTTAATTGATTTTCAACTTGAGGGTGGTGTGGTAGCCAGCCAGTCGAGTACTACAATGTAAAACTACTACTAATATATTTGACTGTCACCTAGGTGTAAACTACTCAAACTTGACCGAAAACGCTCGTATAGATCAGTCGGTAGCATCCGAGATCCTTGACCGAACACTCCAGTACGAGGAGCGAGAGTTATACAGACAGTATGATGTGATGACGAGCCACGCCGGAAAGATTGATAACAGAACCAATGCTATTATAGAGCATATTTCTGATCAGTTGGAACAAGAGTATAGTGTGAGTATTGATTTAAGGCGCCCCGCGGTTTCACCCGCGTTTCCCAGGATTTAAAGTATCCTGTCTTTTATTCCAGGTTACGGTCTTCTTCTGTGCCAAGTTTCATCAAAATCTGATAAGTAGTTAATAATAATAATAATAAGGACAAGGAGTTACATGGAAGGTACTATCGGGCACTTCACGGTCCCGATGTGGACCTTACAGCCTCCGTGGCCTGGCTACAGTTTGGAGATCTTTTCGGGGAAACCGAAGGTTTTGTTTGTGCAATTATGGACGAGGTTGTGATGACGAACAACTACCGGAGATTTATCCTGCGGGATGGCACCGTTGACATATGTCGAGCATGTCATCGCCCTGGTGAATCCCTCAGGCATATAATCTCCGGTTGTTCGCGTCTCGCAAATGGTGAATACTTGCACAGGCACAACCAAGTAGCCAGGATAATCCACCAGCAACTTGCCCTGAAATACCATCTTGTGACATCTGAGGTGCCGTACTACAGGTATGTACCAGAATCTGTTCTTGAAGATGGTCATATCACACTATACTGGGATAGATCTATCATCACTGACAGGACTATTGTAGCCAATAGACCTGACATTGTATTGATAGATCGCCAAGAGCGTCGTGCAATGATTGTCGATGTTACTGTCCCTCATGACGACAACCTTGTGAAGGCGGAGAAAGATAAAGAAATCAAGTATCTTGATCTGGTCCACGAGGTTGTCGACATGTGGGACATTGACACGGCAGTCATTGTACCAATAGTCGTTTCCGCCCATGGCCTATTGGCAAAGAGCCTCGACAAACACCTTAAGAGGCTCACGTTAGGTGGCTGGATCAAGGGCCAGATTCAGAAGGCAGTACTCCTGGAGACGGCACGCATTGTGAGGAAGTTCCTCTCTCTGGAGCCTTGACCACCGGTAACTTGGACCTAGTTCCCGATGCCGGTTGGATGCTGTTTTTTATGGTTTTAAATATAAATATTGTTTTTTTTTTATATCTATATTTGAAATTGTAATAAATAAGTAAAATTTAATTGTAATTGTAAAAGTAATTTTATTTGCAAGAATATGGTGACAGTAAAAAGATACAAAAAAGAAAAAAAGTACATTCATATTCAGCCAAGAACTGGCATGCAAAATTTATAAGCGAAGCATCCGTGAATGCTTTTAGATACCGAATATTATCAATATATATGATTTAATTATAGATATCTGAATTTCAAAACTAACATAGATATTTACATTTAAAACAACTAATCTAATCTAAAAACTACCTAAAATAAAATATTGTTTCACTTATCTAAGTAAAACAATACTTTTTGAAAACCATTCGAGATCTCGAAAATGCCGAGATCTCGCCGAGATCGAATTTCTAATCCCTCGAGATCACGACTTGGCGATCTCGTCTCGAGATTGCATTCCCTAGTTCCGACAGCTGCACTTGAGAGCCAGTTACCATCTCGGCTTTGTGAAAAAAAAAAACACAGCGCTTTGAACAGGCTTGTTATGGAAATAAGTTCACGGGATAAAAACACACATATTGTAAAGTTATGTCGATAAGAACTGAAGAATTAAATAATACTTAGACGACGTAAAATAACAGTACTTCATTATCTACATGATTAACAGTTTTCTATAATTCCATAGCTACCAGAAGTATCCCGCATACTAGAAGTGCACATGGAAGCGGCTGAACAAAGATGGCGCGCTGGTGAGTTCGTGCAATACGTCCCTGCTAGCCCTCCGGAATCTGTAGCAGATGACCAAGACGCTACCCTAGTGCCAAGCAATGATACATCACTAGAAGACACACTGACCGACGACAATGTAGATGTAATGCCCGTCATCGCCGAAGGTTGCGATGCTAATGACGATTCAGGGTATGGGAATGACAGGTCTATTATTATTGAAGGCCCTGCTGACGATAATGAAAGAGGTGATGGCGACGCAGACGATAATGAAAAAGGTGATGGCAACGCAGACGACAATGAAAGAGGTGATGGCGACGCCGACGATAATGAAAGAGGTGATGGCGACGCAGACGATAATGAAAGAGGTGATGGCGACGCAGACGATAATGAAAGAGGTGATGGCGACGCAGACGATAATGCGAATGGAGCAGTGAATGTTATAGTCGATGGCGATGAAGTATTTGAAGACTGCGTTGATGTATTGACAGACAAAGATAAAGATTATGATCGCGTCGATGAGACGTATTCTATAGAAATGAAACTAGCTTTAGGAATTGATGATAAAAAATAATAGATTTTATAACGTAACAGAAGCGTTAGTTAGTCAATTTTCTTTCTATTAATGTAACTTTTGTACCTGAAACATTGACGTTTGCTTATTTCTTGTTTTTTTTAAGGGTGAATTTATTTTATGTTATTTTGTTTAGAGTTATGTGTGATTTTTGCTTGTAATAGTAGTTGATAGATTGATCTTAAATAAATTATGAAACAATATATTTTCTTTCAATATTAACACGAATCACGTTTCCTAGAAAAAAAAAATATTTTTTTAATATAGTTTCTAAAAAAAGTTTGGGTTTAAAATAAGAAGATACATGTTAACAAATTATATATATATTTCTTGTTTACTAAAATACATTATTGCACCTATATCTAAAATGTTCGATACTAAACGTATTTTATATAAAAATATTCAATTCTCTTATACTTTAACAATAATATAAGAATTATATTTAAAATTATATTGCTAACCACTATTTACATGAAAATTAACGACAAAATGGATCTGAAATAGTTTATTTTAAGAAAGACATGCGTCATCGTGACGGAATATTACTTAAAAATGTTAAATTTTGTTTCCGAGTAAAATTTTAAAGGACAAGGTCAAAACATGTTTCCTCGTCGAGAAGTTGCTTTTTTTAATTTGATTCCATTTCAAAAAGAAATTTAGGGCACATTTTCAGTTTTTTATCTTCCCAGTGTTAACGTTTTAGATCCAATTTGATTATAATTACACCAACGACGTATCATATTTTATTAACTATACAACAGAAAGGCAAATAAATTTCATTTTAACTTTGAAATATATAATTTCAACTTATTTATAACTTTAGGAATTCTGATATGCTGCTATTTGCACACAATTCAGTAAACGCATACCTATATCATATTTATTATTTATATATTTCATCCTAGAAAAAAAAATCTTGTCACTAGTAGAATTGATCCCCATTCGAATTTTCTTAAATATTGTCGTCCGGTTCTTTGGTACACTAAAAATAACAGTTTAGTTGAATTTAAAGAAGTTAGTGCAGTATTTAATGGGAACAATTCTAAAATCACTGATATTTATTTTGCGTTACTTTGTTTTGTATGCAAGAAGGAGCATATCTGCAATGACTTAGGCTTACAAGATGTATAAAATATGGAGATCAGTCTGATGTTAAAATGTAATCATTCTTCATGAACAATTAGCGTCAAAAGCAGATGATTACTTTAGTACAGTGTCACATTTTTCATACATAATGTCAATAAATTATTAAACCATCTACTTTTGAAGCCAAGGACAGTACAAGGAAATAGAAAAAATATTATTGATCATTTTAACACCCCATTGTTCATTGAAAGTTGTATATTAAAAGCTTTATAATTAACATATAATATTAAAAAAACATACACTGTATGTTCATAAAAATCCATATTAAAAGTTGAAGATTTTGTAAGTATGTTTGAACGCGCTAATCTCAGGAACTAACGGTCTGATTAGGAAAATATATTTTCGCGACAGATAGCCCGTTTGTTATTTTGGCATCCAGGAAAGTGATATGTTTTTAATTAATTTAATTAAGTCAAAACACGTAACACTTGGACACAAGAAATTGACATTAAAGTAAATTGGTCATGGTCCTTTAGAAAATTGACATTATTTGTATTTTTTTTAAATAAACAAATTTTAAAAGAATACATAACTACAGAAAATATTTCATATTAATAACATGTATTATTAACGGTTTAACCGAAGATTTAATACAAATAAATCACAAAAGTGAATTAGTAACTTATCATATAAAATAGTTCGGTCAACAAATAAATATAAAAACAACATACACTCACAAGTAAAACTAATTTTTACACCGCTCATAAAAACAAGGAGATGTGTCATCTATAAAATCATGGTTTAAACAAGATATTTACAAATATGGACATGTAAGTAAAGCTTTGAACGTTTTTCTATATTTCTAATGTAAAATGTGGTATTTTACATTATACAGGTATGCGATTATGTAAAATATCATGATGTATCGAAAATTAAGTCATACAGTGAATTTTACATATTAAATACACATTTCACCCGCGATTCGGAGGGATCTTATCTTTTCTCGGGATAAAAGTATCCTATCTCTTATTAATCTCTTATTAGGGTAAAATCTATTTGTGTGCCAAGTTTCATCAAGATCGGTTTAGTAGTTTCGGAGTTGATCGCGGACCAATATCGTGACATGGGAATTTATATATTAGAAGAATAGCACCATAGTCCATTGTACAAATTCTGTTTACCATGTGCGACTAATGTTAAATTTTAAACAAATCATAGTTACATACACATCTCCTTGTTTTTACCATCTGAGCACATCCTAATTCATGCAGCGTGGTGTTTCAAGTCAAATATCTCCATTAACAAAGGTTCAATAGGGTTCACGTCTAGGTACACTCCTGTTATTTCCTCGGCCAGTTTCCGAAGTTCCATTATCTTCTGGATTAGCTTTAGGAAGGTCGACTTCGCTTCGCAGCCGGGGTATATACTCTCTAGATATCTTCTTAGGAGGTAGTAGTAGGAATTCTGGAAAGGGAAAACTTATTGTTATAATACACTTAGTATTTATGTTAGAATATGGCTAGGTGTGAATGAATGCGTGCGTGTATGTGTGTGTAAGAGAGTGTGTGTATGTGAAAGAGTGAGTGTGTGACAGAGTGAGTGAGTATGTGCGTGTGCGAGAGTGAGTGAATATGTGAAAGAGTGAGTGTGTGAAAGAGAGTGAGTGAATGAGTGTGTGTGTGAGTGAGAGACTGAGTGTATGTGTGTATGTGTGTGTGTGTGTGTGTATGTGTGTGTGTGTGTGGGTGTGTGTGTGTGTGGCACCTGTTCCAGTTTGATGACGTCCCGGTGCACGACCTGCGCGCGGTGCGTGGTGAACAGCAAGATGGCGCACATGATGAGGATGACGTGCTCGTCGGTCCGCCAGCGCGGCTCGAACGTGCGGATGAACGCGTCGTGTGTGCGGTACAGGTTGCCCTTCGCCAGCTTCAGCACGTCCGCGCCGATGGTGCCGAACTGCTCCTGGCTGTGCGGGATCTGACACAACATACCGCACATTTCAATCAAGCAATGGTGACAGTGCAACACTCAACAGAACTGTTCTGTGGAGTTAAAGAGTGCGCGTCATTGACGGTTTTTAGTAATGTAATTTAACTGTTAATTATTATCAATGGTCAACCGGTAAAAAACGGTTAAATTATGAACAGGTTTTTTAATGTTCAATAGTAAGCGTTTAGCGTCAATTATTGCATAACAGCATATACTTTCAACCAGTTTTTTATGGAAACGAATGAATATTCAACGAATGGGTTGAGTCGTTGAGTACGCACGCACGTGACGTAAATTGTTTTTATCCTGTTTGTTTCATTGATAAATTAACGGTTAATTCGTTGACGAAAAAACCCCTCAAAAACTAGTTTATTAAAAATTAATATAAAATTTAAATAATCAGACGCGATATTTTTAAGTAAAATCTGTCAAATGTTTAATTAATTAACATAGCACAGAACTTAAGTTTAAAACATTAGTACCCAATATTAAGTAAAAAATATCGATAGCTCGTTATCGATAACGTAAATCTCTAACCGAGTAGCTAACCGGGTTGTGAACCTTCGAGAATAACAAGTTTGAGTTTGAAAGGCACTAAGCCTTCGCGTCTAAAGGCGAGATTCGTTTGACTTTTTAATTAAATTGGTATTTTCAAATTTTAATCGAAATAAAATAAAATAAGGCTTATCGATGATACAATATACTACTATTTGATGCATTTTTAATACGGCCATCGTTTTTGCGCCAAAACAGCACATTAAGGCATAATGGAGCGGCGATGTGGAGCTCATCCTCATATCCTCGAGCCGCCTCGATCGTCCACCGACCGATTCAGCCGGACGTTCCTTCTACGGACCATGAGGATGTGGAATGATCTCCCCATTACGGTATTCCCTCCGCGCTATGATATGGGGTTCTTCAAAAAGGGCGTAAAAAGAGCTCTTCAAGGTCGGCAACACATCGGCAATCACCCTGGTATTGCAAATGTCTATAGGCGGCGGTGACCACTTACCATCAGGTAGACCGTCTACGCAAAACTGGGGGTACGCGGGTTACGCCTACTTGCCATTTCTAGGGTTTTATTGTTCTGTGTTGACAGTGACTACAGCCAATATAGTAAGATAGTCCAAAAATATTTAAAAAAATGTAACCCTGCTGAGTTTCTTGCCGGTTCTTCTCAGTTGAAGGCTGACTTCCGAACCGGTGGTAACTTCTGTAATTCGACCTTCATAAGTGTCCTTCTAGGGGATAAACTATGAAGAAAAATCCTTTAAAATAGTTAAGACTCACATTCCATTGATTCTGCTGTCCATCATACGTCATGGTGCTTCTTAAAACCATCATTTCTATACAACCACCCTTCAGTAACGCAACCTGAAAGTTAATCAATATTGTTTTATTACTATTTTATACGAAACTACATTACACATATTTATTTTTCCAGTTAATGTGTTTTCATACAGAAATTTTACTTTTTAGGGTTCCGTACCCAAAGGGTAAAACCGGAAACCCTATTCATAGACTCTACTGTTTGTCTATCTGTCACCAGGTTGTATCTCATGAACCGATTATGTATTTCCGTGAAAACAGATTAAAATAATAAAAAAACTACATCATTTGTACGGAACCCTCGGTCCGCGGTCCGACTCACACTTCACCGGTTTTAATTTCATTCAGTTCTAAATTGCGATTATATCTTTGTTAAAAACATACAACTCTAATATAGCGAATATGTTGTGAAAGTAGATTTTACCACAATTACCTGATCTTCCTCACACATATTCTTAAATGCGTTTATTTTCTTGGCCATTTTGATAAACCTCCTTATTGCGACAGCCGTAAGGTTCACTATTGTTATTAATCTCGGATCGTGTTTACCGTCACCTTCCTGGAAATAATAATTATTTTTAGTTTAAGTATTTGAAAATGTCACTATTAGTAATTTTCATAATATCTTTTTCAGTGTATTACTATATACAGATAAGTACGTAAAGAAAATAAAAACAATTAAACATATTTTAGGACTAGCTGTCCCCCACGGATTTACCCGTATTCACGAGATCTAATCTTTAAAATAAAAAGAATCCTATGTTTTATTCCAGGATATGACCTACCTGTGTGTCAAGTTTCATTAAAATTAATTATATTCATTTATTAATTTCATTAAATTAACTTTGAAATGAACGGCATTTCAAAGTCAAATTCAAAACCATTTATTCAGTTTAGGCCCAAGACGGGCACTTATGAAGGTCGAATTACAGAAGTTACTACCGGTTCGGAAGTCAGCCTTCAACTGAGAAGAACCGGCAAAAACTCAGAAAGGTTACATTTTTTTAAATATTTTTGGACCTACCTATATTGGCTTTTTTAATTCAAATGTTAAACAATTTTATGGTTAAAATAAAAAAATATATTTGCGTGAAAGAGTAACAAACATCTTAGAAATATATCTTCACAATCAAACTAAACTTTCACATTTATAGAATAAACTTCATTGCTTTATGTGCCACTAGATGGCGCTGTTCTGAAAATAAACGAGCTATGGTTGCGTTCTCGGATAAATATCATATACAAAGAGGTACTTCTGTCTACCGCTTACCACCTTCGGTTGAACTGAACAATAGTTCAGCCTTCTAGGTAATTTTTTCAGTGCCACTGTATTATTATTAATACAAGTGTCCATTAATTATATAATCATTATCAATACAATCATGTAAAAAAAAATGAGGGGGAGGGAAATGTGAACACGAAATGCACCGATGCACGGTTAATTAATTCGGTTAATGATGGATTTTAAATTGTTAATTATCAATGGTAAGTGGTAACTGTCTGTCTGTACCTCATGAACCGTGATAGTTAGACACTTGAAATTTTCACAGATGATGACACTATAACAAAGAATACTAAAAACAGAATAAAATATATATTTAAGGGGGGCTCCTATACAAAAAAACGTGATTTTTTTCCATTTTTACGGAACCCTTCGTGCGCGACTCCGACTCGCACTTGGCCGGTTTTTTATTTAATTACTTTACCTTAAGCCCCGCTTGAGTGGCTGTATCTCCGATCAGCTCCGACACGTCGTCGTCTATGGGTGCATTTAGTGCTTTGTTCGCGACTATCAACTCGTTCAGTTTCGCCCTTTCCACCTATAAATGTATTTGATAATGAACCTTATTACAGAGCGATAACATTTAAAGTATTTAGAAGGAAAAATTTGGAGTTTATGTGTAAAATTACTGGCACATATGACTTCATATACAGATGTTACAAAACTACCCGTAAAGCCGAAAGGAGGTTAAACGGGGCCTTATAACGAGTCCATACACAATATTTAAGAACCGTAATAACGCTGTATAACATACCCCAAAAAAATAAAAAAATATTATTATTTGCACTGATGTGCAAACCCTATTTCAGTTAAATTAAAGAGTAAACTACGCAGAATGTACCTACATTTCTACCTAATTCGCGGAACGACAAAGATCATCATTATTTTGCAAAAAACGATGGAAAAAAATCTCGAAACAGTTGTAGGATGCCAGTACTTGAGTATAATGACATCCTTGTATTGAGGTAGCAAACATTTATGAATGAAAAATAAAAAAACTTTAAAGTAGACAATTATTTGTATGTGTAATACGTTGTATACATCGTGTTACAAAATACCCCGTAAAAATATAATTAATTATCAAAGCCAAAAATGTTGCAACCCTAGCAAGCCGTCATGTTAGGGAACCAGATTATTTAACAGAAAGGCCTACGTACCTATTTTACCTAATAATTGTCTACTTTAATAGTTTTTCTATTTTTCATTCATAAATGCTTGCTACATCAATACAAGGATGTCATTATACTCAAGTACTGGCTTAAAAAAATGACAAGTTTGAAAAAAAAAAAAATTTTGTCGTTCCGCGAATTAGGTAGAAATGTAGGTACATTCTGCGTAGTTTACTCTTTAATTTTATTGAAATAGGGTTTGCACATCAGTGAAAATAATATTTTTATTTTTTTGAGGTATGTTATACAGCGTTATTACGGTTCTTAAATATTGTGTATGGACTCGTTATAAGGCCCCATTTAACCTCCTTTCGACTTTACGGGTAGTTTTGTAACATCCTGTATAATATACAGGTTAATATGTCAATATACCAAAAATGACCTCAGTAGAAGTGTCACCATTTTAGAGATAATAAGTTTTTTTTTTATTATTAGTTACCTCATTTAATTCCCTGGAAGAGCCACATGGATTCACAGAGGTGTACGCTTCAAATTCCAGTTTAATAGCTTCACACAATATTGACTCCATTGAATTTGGTTCTATCCTGTAATTACAAATCCCACTAATATTATAAATGTGAAAGTTTGGATGGATGTTTGTTACTCTTTCACGCAAAAACGGCTGAACGGATTTTGATGAAACTTCGCACAAAGGTAGATCATATCCTGGAGTAACACATAGGATACTTTTTATCCCGGGAAAGGATAAGATCCCTCGGGAGCGCGGGTGAAACCGCAGGGGACAGCTAGTTACAGTGTATCCGTTTGTGAGTTTATAGAGGGTAATCTCTGGATCTACTGAACCGATTTAGAAAATTCTTTTACCAATAGAAAGCTACGTAAGTTGTGAGTGTCATAGGCTATTTTTATCCCGGGAATAGATAAGTTTTTTTTTAATTCTCGATAGGCTTGTGTTTGACCACAATCTCACCATGGTAAGTGATGATGTGGCCGAAGGTGGTAAGCACACAAAGCCTAGATAGGAACTGGCTCTCAAGTACAGCTGTCAGAACACACCGATCGGTGCTTAGCGACAGATTTTCAACATGAGGCTGGTAGCCAGCCAGTCGGGTACCACAAAGTACCCTACCACCGAGCTATTGTTTCCTCACGATGTTTTCCTTCACCGAAAGCTCAAGCTCATTGTAGGATTCAGGATCTCAGGGGAACGCGGGGGATAGCTATGGTTATTATACCTTTCGACATCTTGTAGGATATCTCTAGCTTTATTAACGTCAGGGTTATTGCTGGTGGACGGTATCTCTTCACAGACGTGCTGCGGCTTGGCTTCCTTGTACAACGCCGCCTCGCCATTGGTTAATAATGACCTGGAAATATTAGTAATTACTTTAAACTAGACACGGTTTCATGGATTGTATGAATGTCGTTCGGAATGTCGTGGGTTCGATTCCCATCCAGGAAAGACATTTGTGTGGATCAATATGTATCTGTTTATGACAACAAAAGTTGATCTTTTGACGTGTATATTTGACGTCACAAGCCAGTATCGCATACAAAACTACGTACAAACTATCGTTTTGATATTTAATAAAAAGAAGATTTGATATTTCACAAAACATCCATATTGAAATCAGGTATTAAAATCAAATGATAAGATTTTTTATTCAAATAGGCCTTTCCAAGCACATATTCAAGACCCGCACGGTTCGGAAGGTTGCTTTTGCTGAAAAGAGCCTGCAATAAACTCAGCATTTATTCAATCATTTACATTCAATGATTATTTACCTAGTCTCACGGACAATATTTGCGTGTTATGGCGGCAAAACAGAACAATAAATAGAATTTAACGATGACTAACTTAGTAAACAACAACCTCAAGTAGATCAGCCCCCACAAGCAGCACTTGTTCACAAGTACATAAAAAAACATTATCAATTAACATCACATGCATTAATGAAAGTACTACTTCAAATACGTAATGATTACTAATTGATATCCTTCAAATGTCTGATAACATATTGCCTAAAGGTTCAAACACAATCAAAATCCGTCGACTAGTTTAGAACAAGTCGGGTTTGTTGCCATGGTTACTAACTATTAATTATAAAAAATATTTCGCGATTCATGTTATACATACTAACTATCAGGTCACAGGATTTTTTATTCTCCATAAGCTTGTGTTTGACCACAATCTCACCATGGTAAGTGATGATGTGGCCTAAGGTGGTAAGCACGCAAAGCCTAGATGAAAATTATCTCACAAGTGCAGCTGTCGGAATACACCGATAGGTGCTTGGCGACAGATTTTCAACTTGAGGGTGGTAGCTAGCCAGTCGGGTACTACAAAGTACCCTACCACCGTGCTGTGGTTTCCTCACGATGTTTTCCTTCACCGAAAGCTCAAGCTCATTGTAGGATTCGAACCCACGACCTTCGCCGCGGTATCCGACTTCACTACCACTGAGCTATCATTGCCTAAAGTATGTATTTTAAAAAGTATATAGTATTCAGTTATCTGGTTTCCATAGTAAAAGCTCTGCTAAGTTAGGAATCAGATGACCATTTCTAATGTCCAAAATCTATAAAATACGAGCAAAAGATAAAATTAAAAATATTCATGAAAAAGGTCAGGTGAAATACACGGTCAGGAAAATTTGATGATAAAATCTACCAAGTAGGCACCACACAAGTACAAATTATAACTTTTATGAACGTGTTTAGGTTAGTATGTTTTTTTTATAATATGAAGAGATCTTGTAAAAAATTAATATGTACTGGTTGGTACCAATGCTGCGGGAACACATTGATGCAAAGCAGAAGGGTTTAATCACTGCGTAATTCGAATTGCGGCTGACAGGGCACAATGACAAGGTTTTCAGGGATGGTTGGTACACAAACTATATATTGATATCACGTCACGGGCAGTGGAATCGATTCCCTGCTAGGACAAGTGTTTGTGCATGAATATGTCTCTTTATGCCGAATCTGGGCGTAATTACATCTATTTATGTATATGTAAGTATGTAGTATATCAGTTATCTGATTTCCATAGTACAAGCTCTGCTTAGTTTGGGTTCAGATGGCCGAGTGTGAAGAATGTCCGAGGCTGTAAAGTTATTAAAATCATAAATAAACATGCTGTTTTTTTTCATAATTTATTCTTAGTTAAGAATTTATCAATCCCAATCTGTTTTACAAATATATGTTTATCATGCATACCAGAAAGTTTATGCTTTATATTCAGTTCACAATAAAATACTAAAATAGCATGGGGAATTCCTGAATGACTAATATTTTTTGGTGTAAATTTCAGTTCAAGTACAATCTAAACAGAGATAATTTGGCAATGAGGTAAACAATATTTTTGTCCATATATAACCATTTAGATTGGGATTTTTGTAGTTGCTTATGGGCATAATATGTAGATAAGGATAAATTATAATAACCTGATATAATTTAAATTTACTCTATATCACCTAAAATGTTGTGGGTTCAAATCCTATAATAAAATTTAGCTTTTGGTGAAAGAATTGTGAGGAAACCATAGCAGTGATAGGGTTCTTTGTAGTACAGTAAAAGCTCCTTATCCACAGTTCCGTTTTTCGCAGTTTCTTGGAACCTAACCCTTACAATTTGATACATTCAATTTTTGACTTTGTAGTACCCGACTGGCTGGCTACCACCCTTAAGTTGAAAATCTATCGCCGAAACACCTATCGGTGTGTTCCGACAGCTGCACTTGAGAGCCAGTTCCCATCTAGGCTTTGTGTGCTTACCATCTTCGGCCACATCATCACTTACCATGGTGTGATTGTGGTCAAACACAAGCCTATCCAGAATAAAAAAAAAAAAACAATTATGATGCTAATACATTTTGTTTGTCTTGAGATTGGTACCTATGCGAGCAACAATAATTTATTCACCTAAATCACATAGAATTTATGTAATACATGTTTCATTTAAATGTTTTTCATTTATAATATTAGTACGTAGGACTAATGAATATGTACTAACCTTATACTATTCTGTTTAGGTGGCTCCCCGTACATATTACTATCAATGTCAACGCTGTCATACATATTGTATGAATTTACTGCTCTATGCTCATAAATAGCTCTACTTATGACAGACTTCTCATCAATGGGGTAAACCTTCATTGTATATGGTTGATCCATACTTTGCACTGGAGTGTAATACACAGGTGGGGAACTCAATGAGGTATCTAATTCGTTGCTCAACGGAGACTGGACGGTGCTACTTGGACTACAAGTTGTACTATTTAAAACATCATATTGTATAGTATCCTGTGCAGGGGGTACATAATTCATATTTAATTCTTCATCACGTTTAAAGTTCTTTGAACTTGTTACTGTGTCTTCCGGATCATGGTTGTGTCGTTTTCTAGCTCTGTTTTCCTCTATCTTTCTTCTCTTCTCTGCTTTGTCTTCATCTGACATGATGAACTCTTTTACCATTCCTATAGTCAAGCATTTCTCTAATCGACATTTCTGACAAAATCTGCGTGTGACTACAGTAATCACGCAGTTATTAGTAAAAGGACATTTGAACTCCTTACTGGCTAATGCGTTTCGTCTAAAAAACGCCTTACAACTTTCGCACGATATTGCATTGAAATTATAACCAAGCGCCTTGTCCCCACATACAAGGCATATCTTCTGCAAGCTCGACGGCAGCTCCTTCTTCTGTTCGTCTTTTTTATCACTATTGTTGTCCAACTTGTCCATTTTCACAAATAACAAGTCCTAGTAAACATGTTCTGTAGTCTCAAATAACATTGAATTTCTCACATTTTAACGATTACGATATAAAATTTGTACAAAGCAAGATTCGCGAAGTCGCGATTATCTATCAGAGTTAACGTTTCGCAATGATAACGAGATAAATTACTAAATGAGATAAATAATAAGTGAGACACAACACAATAAAATAGCAATCGAGTGAATTCGAGTGGGTGACTAATGAATGAATGTCTGTCAGTCATTTATTGTCTGTCAGCTGTCAGTGATTCAGTATTGTCAGGCGGACAGTCAGGTCAGTTTTTTTTTATATTTCGCCCCTTCAGGGCAGGCTATAGTCTACTGACCATTCTGCCTAGTCTTAAGTATTATTTTCTTCCGTTTAAACATTCACATGAATTATTATTTTTTCCCCTTCATTTTCAAGTTCTTTCTTTTGTGAGAAACACTATTAAAATTTTATCAAAAAAAAACGAGCAAACCTCGATCACCCAGGTACTGTTTATAATACTTACAAGTAGCTTCCTTAGGCTGCGGTTTCATCCGCGTTCCCAAGGGAATAATAATAAAATATAGCTTAGTTAGACAGTGATTTATGTAGCTTTCCATTGATGCCAGATTTTCTTTTAAATCGGCTATTTTTTGTGTTAATCCTTTACTAGCCCCCGCCTGCTTCGCTAAATGACATCACGATTCATCACATTACAAATAATTGAAATTCTCGGCTTTTCTGTCCTATAATATGTATGTATTATGAATATAAACCTTCCTCTAGAATCACTCTATCTATTGCTGAAAACTGCATTAAAATCCGCTGAGTAGTTTAAAAGATCTAAGCGAACGGACAGCGGAAGCGACTTCATTTTATACTATGTACCTACTATTATTAAGGTAGATACTTATTACACAGATACTATTAATATTCTGTGCACTAGCAAACACTAGTTTGCTTGCAATAAGGTTTTTAGTCGGTATATGTAAACATCTATATATGATTTCATTTCATTTTAAGGCGATAACTCAGTGGTAGTGACGTCAGATACCGCGGTGAAGGTCGTGGGTTCGAATCCTACAATGAGCTTGAGCTTTCGGTGAAGGAAATCATCGTGAGGTAACCATAGCACGGTGGTACGGTACTTTGTAGTACTTACTCGACTGCACCTGTTGGTGTGTTCCGATAATTGCACTTGAGTGTATTGTAATAAGGTGTACAACACATTGGCAGTCCTTCTGGTATTGCTAACGTCTATAGGCAACGGTACCTATGTAAAAAAAAACAAATCCTTAAACATTGTTTTTGTCCGTATTTTAGTGAGGACCACCTGTGAGCCAAGGTGCAGAACCAGTTGCCTTCTCGGCTTTGTTATAAAGTAGGTACTTACCAAAAGGCGATGATAGCTCAGTGGTAAGTGACGTCGGATACCGCGGCGAAGGACGGGGTTCGGATCCTACAATGAGCTTGAGCTTTCGGTGAAGGAAAACATCGTGAGGAAACCATAGCTATACCATAGGTAGTTTACTTTGTAGTACCCGACTGGCTGGCTACCACCCTCAAGTTGAAAATCTGTCGCCAAGCACCTATCGGTGTATTCCGACAGCTGCACTTGTGAGATAGTTTTCATCTAGGCTTTGTGTGCTTACCACCTTCGGCCACATCATCACTTACCATGGTGAGATTGTAGTCAAACACAAGCTTATGCAGAATAAAAAAAAACAGCTAATGAAGTAACTATAGGTACCTACAATGTTTACATAGTATTACGTGACTATAATTCGATGTGATGTTATTAATCAATATCAACAAAATCAAGGTTAGCTGTTTTGCTAAATATTCACATAACTTCTGGTCAGCACATTTATGTTGCGGTATGTTACGGAATATGCTATTTTACGTGATTGTCTGGTTGTGACCAACTGATTTGCCCATACATTTTTATTGTTAGGATAATGGGCGTGAGTATAGTAGGTAAATGTTGACGTAATTCGAATCTAGTGCTAATAATAATAAGTTATATGTTAATGATTAAAGTGCCTATTACCTAAAAATATAAATTATATATTTTAATTTAGTTTGAGATAAGTGTTATATAATTAATTTCATATTATCTTGAATAGAACAAAGACGTTTCAATAATGGCTTACTTAAACATCAATAAAAATCAAATATTTAGTACCTAGGTAGAACAGTAGGTACTGCGACGTTCATAAATTACTTATCAAACCGATAAAAGTCAAAATGACTAAAAAAAGATAAACATAGTGAAAGACAAAGAGTGAAATGTGATTAATTATCTCGGTGGGATATCAAGGAATTACGATCCCACTTGTTACTCGAGGAATTGCAATAAAATTGTTTCAATCAAGTCAAATTTGAATAAGACCTATTTCACACTTTTACCGCAGCTCGCTGAAACCAGGAACATTTCAAACAAATAAAACGACCTGTGAACCATCTTTGACTCAGTATTGCAAATAGTTTTAAAGGGAAATGGATCTCAAAACTAAATTAATGTTATTATTGAGTTTAATAGATTTGTTAAGTGTAGTTTTAGTGACTGCCGAAACGTATAACGTGAACATAGGCACGGAGCTATTTGTTAATGTTGTCGATAAAAACTTTTTAAGTTTCACCATCGATCCTAAATATCTTTTCTCGAGCAGTGAAAAATACAAAAGGTAAGCGACGAGTATTTATCTCTTGGGCGAAAACAAATAAACATTGTAGGTATAACAAAATATATCCATCTATCTATTCATGTCGCAAACCGGCTTGCCTGGTGTAAGCACCTTTCTAGGCATTATTAAAAGGCCATAAGTCTACAGTCCACAGGCAGCGGTAGTCGCTTACCATCAAGTAAATAGGTATGTTCTGACTGCGTGTGCTTCATCTTCGTCATCATTCTCTCCTCAGTCATCTTCTCCACTCATCATTTTATTTTTCGAGTTTTTCTCAGCAAGCGCTTTCATTTGATAACCATATTGTAGGAGAGCATTAAAGAATAATAGTCCGCTATCTTAGGTGTTCCGCCATGTTGGTTTTAGAATGACGTCACACAGCTAACCATGCATTGTCATCCAAACTAAAGGTGTAGGATCCAAAATTCAGCTCAATCGGTTAAAGAATAGAGTTGCAAGATTCCATCCGAACAAACATAGTTACATACATATTGCAAGCTTTTAAAAAGAACCTTTGTTTCTAGTAAAGAATGCATCTGCATGGCGTCCTCTCTCACACCAGCATACCTCCGAATAGCTGGCCCATCTACCCCCCACACGACCTTCCATAACACCACCATTTCTATAAATGACCTCGACCTAGACCTCGATAATCCTAAAAAGGTTCAATTAGATGAACTACCTCAAAATAAGATCAAACGAAGCGACAAGATAGTCTCCGAAGGTCAAGGTCATTTGGAAGTGTCACATCGTCAGTGGAGGAGGTTCGTTGAGTGGGCTAAAGGGACAGGTTTCGACTTGGTGTTTGCGTTGAATAATGAGGACAGGACCCCATCTGGCATGTGGGACCCTAATGTAGCGCTCAATATATTGACCGTGGCTGAAAAGGCGATTGTAGGTGACATGTTTTGGCAGCTAGGATATGGTAAGTTAAAGTATCAATTTTATTTCAAATGGTATGAATATTTAATAGGATTTTATGGGTAGTAAATTCGAGAGACAACCAAATACGTTATATTTATAATAATATACGTACCTGACAATAGATGGCAGCACATGTATTATTATTTTAGCGCCATCTAATTTTAATGTCGGAAGTCTGACAAGCAGGCGCTCAGGCAGGCGGGTCATCTGATTTTTACATTACTATTCTTTCATTCATGACGGAACTGTCAGTGGTTCAAAATCAAATCAAAATGTTTTATTCAATTTTGGGACACTTAAGGAACACTTATTGAACGTCATGTTATTGCTATTTTTTATTGCTATTGTTACCACCACTTCTAAATAAAGACCTGTCAGGAGAAGAAACTGCCAAACGAACAATCACACGGTTGGTTAAACACACTAGCTTTCACGCCACAGGTCACGGGTTCGATGCCCATCTAGTACAGACAATTGTGTGCATGAACCATGTCTATTTTTCCTGAGTCTGGGTGTAAATATTAGTATATCAGTTATCTGGTTTCCATAGCACAAGCTCTGCTTAGTTTGTGCTCAGATAGCCGTGTGTGAACAATTTCCCAGGATATTTATTAGTTTATTTATTCGTACAGAATGCACGAATCAGTCAATAGAAGAATACCTGAACGACCTGGAGACCCTCCGAGTCATAGTCGAGACCTTCCCCCCCGGCCGGAAGGGGGCGTGGCGGATCGTCGGTGGTGACGTCACACCCTGTCTCCATGAAGACTCCAAGAGCGACTTTAAGGATTACGTCACGCTTTCTACCGATATGATGGATGCTGTTCTACTTAATGGGTATGTAATGATATTTAATCTATATTCACCTTTATTTTGTTGTACATAAAGTGGACTATTGTGGACACAAAAGTAGATTGTTTACTTATTAATTTGATAGTGATGTTGCCAATACTATTCAAGATTAAATATCTAACTAACCAGTGTATAAAACATCTAAAATAAGTACCTACTCGAAATAAGGAAATACGTTGAAATTAAACGTTTTTATGATTTTTAATTTCCATTTCCTATAGATTTTTTGATGTACACAATTTAAGTCATTCAAATAAAATACCATATACGAGTAAATTGTTTAGTCATTTAATAAAAAGAAGGTGATTTGATATGTCAGTCCAGTATCCCTATCGTCATCATCCATATTGTCCAGGGCTATTATGTTATGTAACTTTTGATGCAATCAAATTATCATTGAAACCACTTGAAACTGAATAAAATGGCGGATTTGCGATTATGTATATCCATTTTGACAGCAGTGATTGCATTACAAACGCCATTGCAACCTCAACCATTTTAGGTATATATACATTTTAGTTATATATGTTTAAAACATTATTCTCTTTCACCCGCTAGAAAAGTGATGCAAAATAAAGATTTAAAATATTGACGAAAATTCCCATAAAGATCAGCACCTAAGCTATAACATTAAAATGTATAGGCTACCGTAAGTTTCATTGTAAAAACGATAAAGAACTCATGAAAACGCAAAAGCTGTAAATAATACCTACGCAGAGCGTGACGTCACTACGCCTGCAATGCGTAAAATTTTATATGATACGTATTTCCTTTATATTTCTTCGAGTCTCTTGACATTTGTGACTTTTATATGCCACAAATCTATATTTATCAACATACTAAGGGGGCTTAACTTCGCCATATGCAGTATCATATAAGATCTGCATAATAATAGTAGATATTAGATAATTATCTCGAGTTAATTCTTGGCTGAAAAATGGCTGGACCAGCTATGTTGGCAAATTTTATCTTTACATAATGAATTAATTTTTGTATTATAAAAAATCTGCTTCCGAAAGTTCGAACCGAAAAACTTAAAAAGGAGTCAATTGATTATGCAACGTTGCATTTTAATAGATTTTTTATTTCGTATTTCTTAGGGAAAACTAACAAAAATTTACTATATTATGATATATATATATAGGTACATAAATATAAAATAATATACATAAAAAAATAAGAAAAATACAGATATGAAATATTATAATGAAACTAAAAATTAACTCGCCCGAGGTAACTAAAACTAGATATAATTTTTAATTCCGAAATCAATTACCGACTATCTTTTCTAAAACAGAAGTAAATAAAGGAAAGGAAAAGTATTTCTACTTTTCGTAGAATGTCGCCAAGCAGCAAACGGTGTGTTTTGGCAGTTGTCCTTGAGAGCCAGTAATTCACCATCCTAAACCGCATCGTCACACCATCAGGTGAGATAGTTGTCAATGGCTAGCCTATTAGCAGTACAAAAAATGAAAAAACTTCATATTAAAGTAGTATCTAATTAAACACATTTCCAGTAACTCATCATCCCAGGAGTTGGAACGTATGTCGAACTCAGAACGGCTCAAGCTGCTCCAACTCCTGAGCCGCAGTTCCACTCCACTTTGGCTCACGGAAACTACTCACGCCGAGTATAATGAACTGGAGCGAGCCGCTGACTGGCTCAGCAGCCTAGGGTACTCCGCTAGGAATGGATTTGCTGTGCATTTTAGGGAACTGATGGAGGAAGAGATGTATGATCCTACGATGGTGAGTTTTGGTTTCCTCTAATGCGTTGGTTCATTTCCCAAACAAAGAAATTTATGTGCATGGACATTATCTCTTTGTTCTGATTCTAGGTGTGTTTGTATTTAAGAAATAATAGTACCTATATAAGTTATTTGTACAAAAGTAGTACAAGTACAAAAATTTCTTGGTTTGGAATCACATGGCCGCATTTCGGAAATGTCCCATAATATTTATTTATTTATGATGTATGTTCATACAAAATTTCATCAAAGTCTATTTAGCTTAGCATTTTCGCTGTGACAGCCATAAATAGACTGACAGACAGAGTAACATTTACATTTATAATATTCATCATATCAGCCGAAAGACGTCCACTGTTAGACAAATGCCTTCCCCAAGGATCTCCACGATGACTGGTCTTGCGCTATTCGCATCCAGTGGCGACCCTCGTGAGATCGTCTATCCACCGTGTGTGAGCCCTGCCCACGTTGCGTCTTCCGGTTCGTGATCGCCACTCGAGAACCTTTCTGCCCCATCGGCCGTCGGTTCTACGAGCTATGTGCCCCGCCCACCGCTTTCATAATATTACAGGAAACTATGTCTCCCAGGTATAAAACGAAAGTCAATTTTCCAGAGCTTTTATATGGCCCTCCTCTTCAAGAACCTCGTCGGCGAGCGCGTACTGAACGTAGAAATGGATCCAGAACAAGCGATACTATTTGCACACTGCACATCGCTGCGTCACGAGGCAGTGCCCGGTGCAGTGACGCTGTACGGCGCAAACATGGATGATGAACCCGCGAGGTTCTCACTCAAGCTGTCTAAGAAAGAAGAGGGCGGTGATATCATGCAGTTTATACTTGGGCATGACCATAGCGGGTGAGTACCTATAGAAGAAACAAAAAGACTAGCTTTAACACAATGATGTAACTATTCCGCTAAGGCCCCTGGCAAATTAGGTAGGGCTCATTGCAAGAAGTTCAACCAATGAAGTACTTTCCTTTTTAATTAATCACGCGTTATGTTCGTCAATTTTCTATTAACTTTCAATTCAGGTAGATATTTTTATAAAATTTTGTAATAATAAATGTTAAGGTCCTTCTGTACAATGCCAAGGACCTTCTATGGACCGTGGCACTATGTACTCGTTCTGCTTCTTTCACCCTTTTTGTACGCAGCTTTCACATAGCAATTTATTCCTAGAGTTTTAAGTCAATGCCATTTATAAAAGATGTCTTTATTGAAATTAATTCTGTAAAGTAATTCTAGCACGCCACGTGACGTCAAATGTCGTGCAATCAAAACCAATACAATGACCAGTTTTCGGTAAAGGAAAACATCGTGAGGAAACTAAAAACTACCACAGTCAAGTTGAAACTACAGTATCGCCTGGCACTTGTCGGTGTTATGGCTGACGCATTTGAGTTTCAGGGTCTTACAGGCGTTGTATAGAGTCTGCAATACATTTCAATCCTCCTGTTACTGTTATTGTAGGTGTCGGTAGTCATTTACTATCGTGACTTAAGTACATGCCGGTATTTCGAGGATTTTTACGATTTTTTCATTGCAGGAACATAGTCGTGAACGGTCGAGCAATGTACCACGAGGGGGACATAAAGCCTGTTGTAAAAAGAGTTCGTCCATACAAGACGTTGCTCATTAACCTACCACCCAAATCGTTCGGATTCTGGGTACTAGCCAACACCAATGTTGAAGCGTGTCATGATTATGATAGTAAAGATAACGATGAAAAAGTTGCTGAAGCTGAAACTGACCGTAGTGATGAAGAAAAAGATGGAACTAAATCGAAACGATCGATAGCTGATAATGATTTTGATGATTATTCAAATATCGACGATCTTGTGGATTTTTCTGATCACGATTCTATTGAATCTGGTAATGGAGCGTTGAATCAGAAGATTAATAATTTAAACAAAGATTTGAATACTATTCACAGTCTGTTTCAAAGAAAATCTGAGAAAAAGGGTATATATGTGACTAAAAATAGACTCAAACGTCATGTTGAAGAAGACATCCATATTAAACAAGGTCTGGGAAAGCTAAAAAGATTAGGATTGAGAAAATTAGGCGGCAAAAGAAAGTCTGATGCAGATGAATCGAAACCTAAACGTTTATTTGGAAATTTGTTTCCATTGGCAAGACGTAATATGACAAAAAATTTGATAGACGATAGATTAAGGAATCTATCAAGATTTGCAAAGAAGAAAGTTAGTAAGAGGAATCCCAAGAAGTTTAAAGTAAGATCACAAAAAATAAAAGACGATTCAGTAGCTGAAAAAAAGGTTAGTAGAATCCGTAGAAATGTTAAACATGAGGAACATAATATGGATGATGATTGGAAAGAGAACGAAATAGAGACGGAAGACAAAGATGGCAAACTGTGGAAGATTGTTCACAGAATTAACAAGCAACTACAACATTTAGCATTAGCAGAAGATGATAATAGAAATGAAAAGAACGAGAACAGAGAAAAAGCTAAAGCAAATGATGACAATTTTGAGGAACATGAAGAAGATGATATTACATCAGTGGAAATCAATGAAAATGGAGATACATTGGTAAAATCAACAGTAGATAACTTATTGACTGTCTTAGCTGAATTAAATAGGAATCTAAATAGGCTTTTGAATTCATTTACTTTGTTATAAGATTGTTTTTGTACAGTGAATAAATATAAGTTATGTAGTATATTCTTTGTTTTATCTCTTCTAGGCACTATCAATAGTAGATTGGTATACAAGGGGCTAAAATGACCCATTATATACGAGGTAGTTTTACTCCCAAGCTTTAGCGAGGGACTAAATAGAAACCGAGTTTTAATGGGTTTTAGCGCCGTGTGTTACACTAAACTTTTCACTACGATGGCGAAAAAATAAAACAATCCAATACAATATGAAATATTTAGTTTATAATTTCTTTTTTTTTGTTTCTTCTGTAGCCGCAACACATTGCATGCATTCTACCAGAGATTTTCAAAATTAAAATGAAGTTCTTTTTTTATGAAACAGTAATAAGTCGAGTCTTTATTCATGATTATTCTACTTATGACTAAAGACTTTTTCGTTTTTGTAGGCTCATTGTCATTTGACACACAAAAAAAAAAACTATTTCCCCTAGAGGATGAATTGCTATTTTTTCACCGCTCTGGTACGCTACAATGACGGTCTTTTTGAGCAAGAGGAGTGAAAAATATAAAATTAAGACATCACGATCGAAACCACAGTTTGATGATGAGGCTTGTATCTCTCCACGGTAAATGACACAACAGCTGATGCTGGAGTAGGTGACAGATTTTCTGCTGATGTTGGTAGCTAAAGTATCACCCCTATGCTTTGGTTTCCTCAGAAAGCATTTCTTCATTGAGGTTTTAGCTCATTATAGGACTATCGTCATGATTTTGACAACATCGCATTTACCTCTATCTCTTTCCTAATTTATAAATCAAATCCCGATGTTCTCAAATTGTGTCAGGGAAGCATAAAGTAGTACCTAGTAGCATTCTCGGTAGGTACTATGTATAATAATACTAATGACAGCTGAGAGGAAACAATATTGAAAATGTGACATAAATACTCCATCTAATTTCTGATATCCTAGTACAATTTGCTTGTGTAAAAACAAATTTCCTTTCAACATTGGTAACAAAATAACTATGAAACTTTCTATGCATTATGTATGAAGAATCAGAATGGAAGATTCAAATTCAAAGTTTTTTTTATGGATAGGCTTGTGTTTGACTACAATCTCTAAGTGATGATGTGGCCGAAGGTGGTAAGCACACAAAGCCTAGATTGAAAGTAGCTCTCAAGTACAGCTGTCGGAACACACCCATAGGTGCTTGGCGACAGATTTTCAACTTGAGGGTGGTAGCCAGCCAGTCGGGTACTACAAAGTACCCTACTACCGTGCTATGATTTCCTCACGATGTTTTCCTTCAACGAAAGCTCAAGCTCATTGTAGGATTCGAACCCACGACCTTCGCCGCGGTATCCGACGTCACTACCGAGCTATCATCGCCTTAAAATGGTACTCTCATTGAAAGAGGATTGAAGGATTAATTCAAATAATGAAACAGCATTTGGTGGTACAATGTAGTTTATTTATTATTTAACAACATGTCAGACAAACCATTTTCACATTAGTCACGACATATGAAAACGGCTATCCCTAAACATTAATACATAACTAATAGGGACAATTCAAATAAAATGTTAACAATGCATTGCAACTAACAGTAAGGCGAACAGAACAATAGCAAAGCCTACTTTATGAGAGACTAAGTAAGTGATAGTTTAAAGGAAAAACTAAGTTATTAGAAGAATACGTAATGGCAGTTTCGTATGTAGCCTGAGATAGCAGAAATGAAACCATGAGACCGATTTCTGTGTTATAGGTACTCGTTGTTAGAAACAGCACAAGTTTACTTTGAAACTGGTATTGAAAATAGGTGAACAACTTACTAATATTATAATAAGATTTTTAAATGTAATTATATGTAGAATACCGGTCCAGTGACGAACGATTGATAAAATATATCATCAGCCCATTTATGTTAAACTGGTTATACAAATTTCCGTACCAGTTTCTTACGATACCAAAACCTTGTGAGTTTCTTGCTATACGTAAACAATACATAAATTCGGTCCCCACAACTTATCATTAACAACAAGATGTGAAAAGCTCAATCCGATTTTTATTTACCTAAAAACATTTTCAACAATAAACTTTTTCGTTTTTTTTTTCATTCATAATTCTAATTTACATGTACTCGTGGATAAACTACAAACCTTTCCCTCTTTGTAATAACAATACAACATATTTATGAACCACGTTCATATAAGATTACCCAATGGTTTTTGAATCATTTTTCTTACACATTTTTTTTTTGTTTAATTTCAGTAAACTTGCAATTTTAACTTTTATGTCACTAATATTAAAAGCTAACGCGCACAATAATGTGATCATTGTTGGCCAATTATAACCTATCCTAGAAACAATGGTACGCTCAAGGGAATAAGTCTATGTACGTGGAAATGGTTCACAACATTATAGGCAGAAAAACTGTAGGCAGTTATTGTACAAGCGTTTATTCCCTTGAAAGTACTTTACATAAAATATTTATAACTTTAAAGACCACATTTAAAGAATGAATTAAAATTTTGACAAACAGTAATTTTTAATGAGAAATTAATTCAAAGCGCAATATTTAATTTGCAAACTGTGGCACTTATAAATCAGTTCTTTAGTATAATTCTTTATACTGTTCGTAAATGAAAACAAAAATATAAATACAACAGTTGAGTAAATAAATGTAATACTGGCATCACTAAGTGTTGAAGCTCTTGCGTTCGTGTGGAACGAAGTGTCGTTAACTCTAAACATTCTATTCCCTACCATAGTGCGTACCGCCTATGTAGCCCTATTCTGCTGGCTATACACTAGGCATTCAGAATAAGGATCCATAGATTTTCATCGATTTTATAATTATCTGAAGCTAGCAAATTTTAGACAATTATATTTGCGACTTTTCTCCATCACAGCAAAATGTTAATGACGATACATTTGCAATAGTAAACCTTCATACGTACGCACAAAAAAGTAGCTGAGCGAGACACATATTTTAGTTGCGGCAACACTGATATAAAGCTGTCACAAATGTACCATCACTGACGTGACGTCACTGTTCTGTATCTCCCAACATTTAAGACCTAGTGCAACTATAAGTATGCTATTTTATCCAATAAATTGTTTAACAAGGTTATTGTAATAAAGTGTATAAGTCTACCACTTCACTTCATAACTCGTCTAATGTTAGAACAACAGTGAAATATTACGACGCTAATGTTTTGGATGAATGATTATAAATTCAACGGGAGAAATCACTATCACTTTCGAAATAAGATCTATAATGACACCGTAGGCCAAAAAGTCATACATCCATCCTATGCAACTAAAACATATAAATAAATAAACTATTATTATAGTTGTAACTTTTAACTTTACCCTGAGTGTGAGAATCATAAGATTAATTCAATATTTTAACGGGAAACTATATAATTGGTCGCGAGTCACATTTCCTTAAAAATATTCTAAGGGGGAAATCAAGAGAGAATGTGTATGAATAATATATTGATTATATAACGTACAATTATATCTAAACTACACATCTACCTTGTATAAACCTCTTTATAAATTTACTATAATTATAAAATAAAATAAAATATAGTACTTAGGTACGTGAGGATCGTCTTGTTACACAAACAACTACGAAAGACAATGTGGGAGGGAGTAGATCTGTTTAATAATTATATATTGATAGTGTAGTTTTGACTGTAGATACAACTAATAATTCATAAACTGTTTTGAATGTTGCCATATCAAAACGGATGTTTGACAAATAATTACAACCATTTGATATCACCCAAATTCCGTCAATAAATTGCGTAGTTAAGCTATCTATATTATAACTATGACATTGAACATCAAAAGCTTATACATCAAGATACAGGCTGTTACTGAAGCATTCTACATACGACAATTAACAAAAAATAGACGATTCAGGAGAAAACGACACTCATACCACTCCAAGAGCCATACACTTATTGCCGCCATGCAATACAATCGTTCATTTTAAATTAGTGACAGTTATTTAGTGTTGCCAAGTTCAAGTGATCTAAACGTAGCTACGTATCAAAATAATTTTTCTAACACGCTATTTTTTTTTCTACAATGAGAATCAACAACGAAGACCGCTACATTAGATCGAAGATTAGGGATAGAGATAAAGATTTTTATATTACATTAGATTTAGCTGAAATTACGTGGAAATACTGGCTAGTAGTCAGGTTATTTTTTGTTCTGGAAACATTGGTCGTGTTAAAATGATACAAAGTTTCGACTGACGCTTATAACTATTTATTGTATTCAAATATCTACCGAACAACCGTTTAGCTACATAGGTCATGCACGTACATATAGGCATAGTTATATATATAAAGATAAAACTATACTAGACACACATATACTGTGAATTATACGTTATCTTACAATTATAGAAATGGTGAAACTGCAGCGGACGGGAGAGATGCCTGAAGCGATGCCCAATTTAATATTATATCTATTATATATATCTCATAGTTTTATTGTAGCTATGCGTGCTCAAAATAAATTATATATTAGTCTATTGAAAGAAGCTATGAAAATATGTCGGTACAAGTGCGAGAAAATATGGAATTTTTATACGTCAGAAAAATAGTGATCTGAATAAATGATCAGAAATTAATTTTCTGTAGGTATATATACATGTGTATCTGTTTGTATATTAAATAGTATTTCATACGAGTATGCTTTTTAGAAGGGGGTAATTAACCCAGATATATTGAAGTATGCGAAAATATTTTTGTGATTTTTTTTTTGGTAAAGTTTGCAAGCGTTATCTATATAGATAGAGTGAACAGTTTTAAATGAAACTTACTATACATAATGGAAATACATGATGTGCTGATTGCAGTATCGCAGAATAATTTATCTGCTAGAAGAGAAATAGATGATACGAAGTATATTTCACAAGAGAGTCGCAGTTAGTGAAAGATTTACGACCAATTTTTGAAAAGATAAATCTGAATACATCTTGATGGACAAGCCGTATGTAGAGATATACAGTTGTAGTTTAGCAAAATTACATCTGGGTATAAATTTAAATGCAATTTTTTTTTCAGCGTCCAGAGACAACATTTATCTTTTCAAAAACGAGTACCAAAGTCAAAGTTAATGAGAATTATGTAAGTACGTTAGTGCGGGCGGACTAGCCGCCACGGGCGCACAATTATTTATATATCACAGCTTTTGACGATAACAAATCTTTTGCATTTGCAGCTCTATATAAGTGGACACGATCTCTCGAACAATTAGCTTGTACTAACAAAAACATTTTCAAATCTTCCCGCGTAAGTTCTTACAACAATAAAAGTCGTGTTCAATTCTTCTTTTACGATGAACATTTTGCTGGATATATGTAAGTGTTTATCTTTTCCATTTGATAGCAATTACTCAGGTTTTAATCCATAATACTTAGTAAATTAGATTCGAATTGCTTTACTTGTGTTTATCAAACGTGTAATTTTAGGAGTTTTTCTTTTAATTGTACATAAGCAATGTTTCTAATTTCGTAAGAGAATTCAACAAACTAAATGATGTTATACATAATTGTGTAGTTGTACATAGTGTTCTTTTTCCATTGTATCTGTTTCAATTCTCATGCCTATCGATACGTTTTGTTAATCGCTCGAAAAAATCGCTCACACAACGTTTAACTTTAACATTACCTAAGCATAAAACATCGATAAAACGTTAAAGACATCAAGCCGGTATCTACTCAACGATTCCGAGGGAAAACAACGCGAAATATGAACACCATTTAACTACAACACTTTAAATTACGCTAAACAATTATAGCCTTAACATTAAAAGGGACATGCATAAACAGAAGTGTTAGCGAGCCACCGCGGCGGAATAACAATTTACCTATGTTAAAAACTTCGATGTGGATTTTAAGGCTAGGTTGATTACAAGGTATATACAAAACGGAACATATAGACACAATACTGGGCGCCAGTAAGCACGCATGCAAAAGATTTAGAGGCAAAAGTGAAGTCAGAAGTACGAGCGAAGTGCAAGCCACAGATTCACAATAATTCCACTTTACGTTCCGATAGTGTCAAGCGTGGAATTTGGATGAAAACAAATATTTATATTAATAAGAATACATTGTTATTTCAATGTAAGTTTGAATCTCGAAAGATTAGAAGGTAAGGTAAGCCGAGAACTACACGCGTGCTAATTTCCTTATAATACATTTTTTTCTTCTCTTTTTAATAATATTACACCATTTCGCTTTAGTTATTTTTTTATATTTATTTCATCTTTACACTTAAATAACAATATATCACAAGCATCAACATATAAAAATGGAGTGTTTCACATTTTCACAATTTAAGTTTTGTCTTGATCGTTCAGTTGTTGATGACTTTTTGACCGTACGTTCAGAAACGCGCTCCAGTACATCCACAGTTGAATCGAGGGCTGCTCTCCACATTTTTTTTATGAATGTATAAAAATATTATTGCTCATTTCAAGCACCAACGCGCCACTAGCCAACTACTCTCCGAAAAAATTTAGAATTCAAATCTCTCCTACAAAAATGTTTGAGCGCGAATGATACGATTCCCGAACGAAATTATTTGTTCCTTTTTAAACTGCAATTTTTGGATTGGGGTAATGTTGGATGTGATCGTGTACGGGGTGTTGTGAAACATCGTAACAATGACCTTAGCACAGCTACATCATGTATTCAGGGTAATAATATTAATGAGTGCGCGGGCGCAGAGCGGCCGCCGCGTCGCCGTCGCGACCTCGCGTCGTGTCGTCCGCTCACTGCATCACGCACTTACTCTCAATCTGCGACTTTAGTTCATTCACTTGCGTTTCGATGGTGTTTTTCAATTCTGGAAATATGATTTAAAATGTCAGATAGTAATCAATCAATGAGAGGTGAAAACTGAAGGATTCTGCCAGTATTGTATTGCAAGTTCGCAAACAAGTTAATATTAACAATGGCCATGATTTTATTAGTACTAAAGTGGAAACTTCCAATGATAATACAGTTCTCAAACAAGGATCAAACTGCATCAAATATTTCAATTTTAATAAAAGAGTAGAATACTTCTTTGTAGTTCTATAGTGGTGTATAGAATCAAATGTCTTTTAGGCATTGCTAGCTTACCATCTGCAGTCACGTCATCATTTACTGGGGTGTTATGCGAGCATAGATAAAGTAACTGAATATCTTAAACCCTTAATGTCTGGTGAACTTACTGGTGAATTCATCTTGGTCTTCAAGTTCCGCCTCCGCTGCCAGCTCCTCGGGAGTCTTCTTCTTCCTCATGAGAGGGTTGTCTGGCTCGGCCTGCTGCTGTTCCACCACCTCTTCCTTCTTGGGGATTTTGTACTGGAACCAAATTAAAGACGGCGTTGGTTTTGGGGTGGTTTCGTTGATATTTCTCTTGGTTTTTTGAAATTTCTTTGGATAGGCGTATGTTTGAAAACAATCTCACCAAGACAAGTGATGCGATTGTAAGTAGTAAGCACACAAAGCCTACAAGTAAACTGGCTCTCAAGTGTAACTGTCGGAATACACTGATAAGTGCTCGGCTACTGATGTTATCAATATTGGCATTTTTTTAGTCTCACGACAATAGTTGTACGGATTTTTGCTGTTTTTGAAATACACGTATTTTTTCGGTTCTACTGAAGTGAAATCAAATAGAGGTTGGGACCTATTGGTACTTGAATTTTTAAAAGATGCCATCTTAAAATGTCCACCTATATACTTGGTCCATTGGTTCTAGAATGAGTCGATCATCACAAAACATCATATGAGAAACAATCCCAGGAATCTAGAGTCAATTCTATAATAAAACTATATTCAAACACTCAAATGTAAGCAACAAACGGTCTACAGCAAATTGTAAAGCATTAATTCCCTGGCCGAGAACAAAAGCTGTAAAAGCGATGGCTCAAAATTAGTTTAACAAAAGGAAGGTAGTCACTTTATTTTAATTGCCCAAAAGTGAGGCACTCTGTCCCAAGTCGCCCTGTGGGGAATCGCGCGGAAAATGATCCTGCCGGAGACGAGAATTTATATTGACTGGAATGGGGTTTGTTAACAAACGTCTATTTTAATTTCGCCGAACCCGAGATGAGATGATAATTTATTTGATTTAGGTTACGAGATACATGATACCAGTTATTTTAGTATGGATGTGACTATTCCCATTTTTACAAAGAACCACAAGGCGCCAGGAAAATTTACACCCGTACGTCATAGACATGCCGACCATGGGGACTCAGCGTTTTGCGTCCACTTTTTTGGTGCAGACGGCAAAGGAGTGGAAATTGCTTCCGGTATCTGTGTCTCTTCTCCTACAATCTGGAGATTTTCAAGGCTAAAGTGAATAGGTTCCTTCTGGACAAGCGTGCTCCATCTTAGGCTTCGTCTTCGTCGCAAGCCCATTCAATGTTTTTTGGGTAAGCTTATGTTAGACCATAGCCCCAGTGTAGAAGGCGAAAGTGATAGGTCCACAAGGCAAAGAGGGAACTGCCTCAAGTGGAGCTGTCGGATTGGTAGGTGCTTGGCAATATAATTTTTAACTCGAGGATGGTAGCCGGTTGTACGAGATGTCGCGCTATGTTCCTTTAGTTGCTTGGTTGTTGGAAGTCTGACAGGGGGATTGCTCTCAAGTGTATAGATGTATATTGAGCGCTTATCAACTGATTGAGGGTCTTATCAGCCAGTCGAGTACTCAACTAAAAATGACTCTGCCACCAAGCTATGGTTTCCTGAAGATGTTTTCCTTCACCGAAAGCTCAAGCTCATTGTAGGGTTCGAATCTACGGCTTTTGCCATGGTATCGACGTCACTAGCACTGAGCTATAATTACCTCAAAACTCTTTTACAGCCCAATTATTACTGAACGAAGACCAATTCTACTAACGTGTTCGCCTATGTTCTAGGAATTGGTAGGCATAATAATTATTATCCCTTGATTCTAATCGGCACTATACCGTTAAAATGTTTAATTATATCAGATACCTACGGTATTGTATTTCTTTTTGCCCACACAGTTTTAGTTACATATGCGGTAACTTTTATTGATTCTCTTTAAATTACCCTAAAAATTTAGACGTCTCCATATCTATACGGTTATTTAACAAACTTCTGAAACCGATAAAATAAAAGTAGAGGCAAAGGCATGTCTCGTTCTGCCAGTCAAAGTTGCCGCACTAAATTATTATTTGATCATAACTAACCATGACGACTGGTTCCTGGACGGCATCTAAAGCTACAAGCTCCGGTTACCGCGGATAATTTCCCAAAGGGACGAGCTCACGTTCGATTTCCGAACGGCCCGTGTTGCCACACTCAAATAGATTGGGTTCTTTCTGTGTAAACTCGCTGTTTATTCTTCGGTAAATTCCCACGGCATGGAAATAATGCACGCTTTATTTTTATGAAATATAGCTTTCATCTTGTAATGTTTTATTTCAAGTCCCCGTTGACGAGAATGGAGATTACTGGAGCCGATTGGTTCATCAATATCTTTTGATGCATGGTTGTCAAATGAAGAATAAAGAAAAAGTATTTATAAAGTAAAACTTTGCGGTCTACTAAAGTGTTTTTATATTCATGTACTTCAATTTACAACAACTGCATTCGTTGCATAATGAAGTAAGTACCAATACCCAATACGTATAATGAAAAAAGTAATAGAAGATTACATCCAAGAGAATATAAATCTCCTTTTCTTTTAATCTCCAATTGATTAGATGCCTCGTCGCGGCTCTCTGTGGTCTGAGATAAATATATTATAATTTTAAAAGCATTTTTTCCCGCTGGCAACCCTCCAGAGATCTCATTAGTGTAACAAGCTAAAGAAAGTCATCGCTGTTACTTAGTCGCTGAAGATTATTTATTGAAAAGATATTGTCGGGGTTTTATTTTTATTAGTCTTTTAAAAATGTTTAAGAGATACATTTTTCTAAGACAACCTTTTATGTTTGGCATTGAAACTAAGGCTTTTCAGCCTAAATCCATTAATTATGTTTATCATTCGTACTTATTTTCATCATAAATATGTTTTTACAACCATTTTAGTACGAGTGTCATAAAAGTAAAACACATTATTTTTACGGCTGAAGTTTCGCGAAAATCATAAAAGCTTGGTTTGAGTTGGAACTTCTGTTTTCTTTTTTCGTAACATTTCTAAGGAATAAAGTGTGTACTTTTATTACTTAAAATCCATACCTAATACAATAAGAATAAGATTCATACTCGTAAGTCAGTTTACACCGGCTAGATTGTTATGTTACTAGATATTATGTAATTTATTACTCGGCAAGTTTTAAAAGTCTATAAAATACATAATGTATGAATTTTTAATTTGCTAGTCTAAACTAGTATTATAAGGGAAAGATTTGATTTTTTGTTTGTTACGATTTAACTCAAAAACTAATTTAAAAAAATCTTTCACCATTAGAAAGTTTTTTTTTTACATACGATGGGCTTACGTTTGGCCACTGACTGGCACTGACCCGTCCATGAAGGACGAAGACTAAGCGTAAGATGGAGCACGCTTGCCCAGAAAGCTACATTATTCCTGATGAACATAGGCTATATTTTGTCCCGGGAAAAGATAAGATCCCACGGGAACGCGGGTGAAACCGCGGACGACAGCTAACTATTCATATTTGTGCTAATCAAAATAAAATAATATTTTGAATAACCTCGAATATTTACAACAAATGTACAAAATATACAAGCAAATGTACAATTATAATACATAAAAAACTTCTTCGAGGCTGCCGCTGCTGCCGATCGGCAAGGTTCCCAGAAGGCTGGCAGCGTTTCCTCTTTGGATGGCCAAGCTGATGCGTTGGCGGAAAAAGCTCCCCGCCCGCCGGTCACCCGAGGCCTCGATGAATTTTTTACATAAAATATTTGCGAAACGACGAGCTTCAGACCCCCACGGACCCATGGTCTCAACCGCAAAAGGCATAAATTGATAATTTGGACCAATACAGGCGTACTTTTTGAATTTTGAATTTTCCGCACCTTTCGCAGCCGCTCCCGCGGCTTTACAAGTCACCGGTAAGTGAGATGGCGCAAGTGTATCGACACAAGTGGCATCCCACATCAATAAATATTATTTGAATATTATTTGGTAAATATTAGAGAGTAGATTATACTAAAAACAGATTAGTTAGATATAAAACTTGCCAAGTGAAAGCTTAAAATACAGCTCTAAAAATACTAAAACGATTTTAAACATTCTTTCACCTATAAAAAGCTACATTATCAACCAGTAAGAAATTGTATTTTAATTCCTTTGAAAATGCGGGGCGGAAAGATAGCGATACTTCCATTCCCATGTCCGGGGAAAACATTTGAAAAATTCAAACATAAAAAGTTTACATCTCCGTTTTTATTTTCGTTTCCTGCCCACGTTTTAATGTGTTTATGCCAAGTATAATTTACAATATTCGGCTCGGCATTATCCCGGGGGATTCCCGGGGATTTGCTTAATGAAAGCCAGCATGAAATATGTCCTGGTTTACTTAAAATAATCTGCTTTTAAATTATACACTTTTGGTTAAGAAGCAAATAACGAACGAGATGTTGTTCGCTTGTTTTGAGTTTAGTTTACTTTGTTACCGTACGCGTCGGGTTCAGCGGTTCAAATAACATGCTTTTTTATAGGTAGGATATTATTAGTAATAGCAGCCATTCAAGCCGTGCCTGTTTAGATCAATAAAAATTGCATTCAAAACTCAAAACTCAAACTCAAAATGTTTTATTCAATTTTGGGACACTTAAGGAACACTTATTGAACGTCTTATTGCTATTTTTAAAGCTATTGTAACTGTTACCACCATTTCCAAATAAAGACCTGTCAGGAGAAGAAACGGCGAAACAAACTCCCCGCATTGCATTTCATCTAGCTAGTCTATGGGTCGGAGAGTTACATACATTATTTTATATGCGTAGGTATGGGGCAGAACGCCGAAAACAGCCGAATTCTAGTGATATTGCTTCATTTTCTAAACAAAAAGGTGTGAAAGAAATATACCTATTAAATCTTAAATAAGACAACTTTTTAAATATGTTTCTTCCTCAAAAATGTGCTCCGTTATTCACAAAAAGGCAATTAATTCTTCTTAAAGATTCTTCTTTATTAATAATCTTCTCGATGAGATAGCTTCAAGGAAGTCAACCTGACTCGATTAGGGAGTCGCGCGTGATACGGACTCCCTACTAGAGTCAATTTCACATCCATGAGCTCTATTCTTCTGCCTTCATTCTTCTTACATCTTCATTATTTAAGATTCACGCTAGATCATAATTGAGGAACTACTTACCTTATTTAAAAATACAATTTTATTTTTTAACAATCATTAGGAATATGTGAGTCTGAGTATATCTATGAAATACTAGCTGTCCCCCGCGGTTTCACTCGCGTTTCCGTGGGATTTTTGCAACATAGCGTGATTTTGTATAGCCTTCCCCTATAAATGGGTCATCCAACACTAAAATATTTTTTCTATTCAAACCAGTAGTTCCTGAGATTAGCGCACAAAAAAACTCATCAGGTTTATAATATAAGTATAACTAGATAATTAATTAATTATAAATTTACAATTGATGTGCCAATATTGTCCCGTAAAATTAGTAATTAACAAATAATGACAAAAATAATTTCGTTATACCAACTTAAACTCAAGCTCAAAAACTAAATAAAATTTCATAATGAAATGAAAAATAATAAATTATAATGATAAAATTGATGTGCCAATATTGTCACGTAAAATTTATGAAACAAGATAGAGTACACAGTATATATATTACATAATAGTATCTCAACGTTGTCCGCGACTCAATTTCCGCTCAGATGAGTTTGTAACGCGTTTAGCAGCTGGTCGGGTTGGGAGTGCCCTAGCCCCCGCGCCGTCGCCAATCTTTGAGCAAATTCAACTATGGCGCCGCTGCTAATAACCCGTAGGGCTGGCACATTTAATTACATACTGTTTTTTGAAAAGTGATGTACTGTGGGGATGGAAAAGTTTTGAGCATGTTTTACGGCCAGTACCAGCATTTTCATAGGAGCGTACACGTTGAAGAAGTAAGATTTATGCATAGATTTACTATATAGACTACTGTTTTTATAATGTATATGTAATATATTATGTACAAAATATACAATCTATATACAGGGTGGAATCTTTCAGCGGGGCAGTAGTGGGAAGTACCTCATCCGTTGCAGCTACACAAAAATGGTCATAGGAGACTATCCATAATTTTTATGGAAGTAAGGAATTAAGTTTTTGAATGCGATGATAGCTCGGTGGTAAGTGACGTCGAATACCGCGGCGAAGGTCGTGGGTTCCAATCCTACAATGAGTTTGAGCTTTCGGTGAAGGAAAACATCGTGAGGAAACCTAGCACGGTGGTAGGGTACTTTGTAGTACCCGACTGGCTGGCTACCACCCTCTAGTTGAAAATCTGTCGACAAAACACCTTTCGGTTTGTTCCGACAGCTGCACTTGAGAGCCAGTTCCCATCTAGGCTTTGTGTGCTTACCATCTTCGGCCACATCATCACTTACCATGGTGAGATTGTGGTCAAACACAAGCCTATCCAGAATAAAAAAAAATGGAACTTTGATCCCCATTCACAGATTTTCAAAAAAATGTAGGTACACCATTTTATAAAAAAACATTATTTTGATGCCAATCGATCCTGTTTCTAATACTGATCAAAAACTTATGGTGAAAGATTAGACTTCCATCACTTTTGGTGCGTACTAATTTTTTATTAGCATTTAGTGGACTGTATATGTATGTTATTTACAACGCTTGTAAAAACTACCTAGGGACGGAAAATGCAGCCGTGACAGTAAATAGAGAATTCTACGTGCTGCAGGCAGAGTAAGGAAGACATGCACTTACTTGTAATTTGTTGCTTTTGTAGATCTCAGCATGCCACCATATTGTGAGTGTTCCGCGCGGACACAGCAATGCAAATTCTACTCCAAATTTGCATAAAAACAATAAATGTTCACAGAACTGCACTTAGATCATCCCTTGCACTAGTTTTAGAGTTTATTTTTAGGAATTCGAACTTGGATGGACATTGATTTATTAGATGCAATCACGCGCAACGAGACCGTGCGTACCGAACGAAAAAGTTTAAGGTAATAGGCAATTAATAGATTGCGAATTCCTTAAGGAAGGTGATGCACTCGCGAGTGTGTGAGCGAGATGCTCGTATACGTTTCGGTGCATGTCGGAAAGGAATGGATGTTAGGAAGGATACGTAATAATTACAAGCGTTCAGAATCTAAATTAGAAAAAATAACCCAACATGCCCCCCGCCTTAAAGGAACGCCTTTAAAAAAAAATATATAAAAAATAAAAAATATTACTACATATTATATACCTACTTATTAAGTCTAGATATGAATCTAATAACTGAAAATGAAATAATAATGAGGACTATGTAGTAACGCGAGACTATTGTATTGGTAATGGTGACAGTTTAACTACTGGACGTTTGTATACGCCGTTCGATGTCTTGACTTCGACAACACGGATAACATCATCCCGGCCAGGAAATATACGAGTAATAATACCTAATGGCCATTGTAAAGGAGGAGAGTTTTCCATATTTACCAATACTACGGTACCTACTGTGAGTGGGTTAGACGGAGTATTCCACTTTTCACGAACTTGTAAGCTATGGAGATACTCTGTTTTAAAACGTTTCCAAAAAGTTTGTACTAAAGAATCCATAAGGGAAAATCGCGTCAAAAGACTCGCTCGTTCTCCACTTATGTCAGCTGCGGGCAAAATCTCTAGGGGTGCGGTAAGTAAAAAATGAGCTGGCGTGAGTGCGGAAAGCTCTGATGGGTCAGAACTTAATGTGGTAAGCGGACGGCTATTGAGCACGGCTTCAATTTGATTGAGCACGGTGAGCATTTCCTCGAAAGTCAAAATTTGCTTTCCTATAACGCGGAACAAAAGAGATTTAGCGCTCTTTATATTAGCCTCCCAAATACCACCAAAATGACTAGCAGTTGGAGGATTCATCTGCCAAGTAATACGGTTCTTTGCAAGCTCCGAACTAAAAGATTTGTAATACTCATCAGTTAATAAAAAGGAATAAAGTTCGTTTAAATATGCTTTTGAGGCAACAAAATTTGTGCCATTATCACTGTATAGAAACTTGCAAGCACCACGTCTCGACAAAAAGCGCTTAAAAGCGTTTAAAAATGTAGCGGAAGTTAAATCAGAAGCAAGCTCAAAATGAACCGCTTTCGTTACTAAACATATAAAAATGCATAAATACGCTTTCTGACTTCGTACACCACGTTTCCTAGTTAAAGTTATATAAAGCGGGCCAGCGTAGTCTACACCTGTGTGTGTGAATGCCTTTGATTGCTCGACACGACACTGTGGTAGATCAGCCATAGCTGGGAAAGTCTGTTTAGGATTAAGTTTAAAGCACCTAACGCATGTATGCACGCGTTGTTTAACAGCGCGTTTTCCGGATAAGATCCAGTACTTTTGCCTAATTATTGAAAGTAAAAGTTGGGGACCGGCATGACAATATTCACGGTGATAGTAATCAATCAAAAGATCAATAATATGACCGTTTTTGGGTAAAAGCGCGGGGTGTTTGTGAGAATAGTCTAGACTTGAATTTCCAAGCCTACCACCGACTCTAAGAATACCTTCATGAATGAAAGGAAATAATTTTCTCAAACCGGAAGAAGGTGATATTTCATTTTGAATATTTCGAATATCCCCTCGAAAGGCAACATTTTGAACTGTTTTAATAATAAAAAACTCAGCAACATCTAAATCATTTGCGGTTATAAGACAATTCTTAGGCAACCTTTTAATAAATCTGAGTAAATATACTGTCGATCTTAAAAGCTTTTGCCAAGAAGAAAACTTTGAAGCAAGTGAAATTAAAGGATTTTCTTCATCATGTGTAATAACATGTGACGCAGTTTTCATTTCCGGTAACTCACCATCTGGACAAGCTGAAAACTTCTTAATAGGCCATTCACTGACGGGTAATGAGGCCCACGGAGGTCCTGAGAACCAGAGCTCATGATCTACTAACTGAGAAGGAAGAAGTCCGCGAGAAATACAATCAGCAGGGTTCTGTACGCCTGCGATGTGGTGCAAGGTACCCGGAAATGAAAGTGACTGGAATTGTGAAATTCTGTTAGCGACATAGGTGCTGAACCTATGGGGAGATGAAGAAACCCAACAAAGAGCGACTACAGAGTCAGAAAAAATATAAATGTTGTTGATGCGGTGACGTTGAGACAACGTGTCATAAACAGTGCGAAGCAATCTCGCTGCTAGAACGAGTGCATTGAGCTCTAGACGAGCTAAAGTAACAATTTTAGTCGGCGAAGAAACTCGAGACTTGGAGCAAAGTAAGGAAACTATAGGATTCTCATTATCATTCTCAACGTGCGAATAAATAACACAGCCGTATGCTTTCTCACTCGCGTCTGCAAACGCAAGTAGCGAAACGCGAGAGTCTTTTTCAATGCCTATATGACGATGAAATTTGAGTTGAGATAGTAATGGTAACTCAGACGTATAGCGCTGCCACAAATCAACGATGTGATCGGGAGGAATATCGTCCCATGCGAGCTTGAGAAGCCATAGCTCCTTAATCAATAACTTTGCAAAAAGAATGACGGGTCCAACGAGACCGAGAACGTCGTAAAGTCGTGCGGTTGCAGATAAAATAGCGCGTTTTGTACAAAGTAATGGCGGTTGCGTAGTCAAAAAATTAAAATCGTCAGTCATAGGATGCCAACGGAGACCGAGAATCTTAAAAACACTTTCGTCATCGAAAGAGATAGATTCGGACTGGCGATGCGAGACAGGGATGCTTTCGAGCAGTTCAGCGGAATTACTAGTCCATTTAACTAGGTCAAATCCTCCTGCTTTGAATAACTGAATTAGCTGCTGAGCTATCACAGCTGCTTCTGTACATGACGAAGCAGAGGAAGCCAGATCGTCCATGTAAACGTCTCTCTCCAAGACTGAGGCGGCAAGAGGATAGTTATCCCTTTCTTGAACGGCTAGTTCACGCAAAGTGCGTAAAGCTAAAAATGGTGACGAACAGAGTCCGAACGTAACGCGATTGAACTCGTAGGTCTCAATCGGTTCATCGTCGGAGAAGCGGTATAAAATACGCTGAAATTTGCGGTGCTGGTTGTGAACGTAAATGCATAGATACATTTGCTTTACGTCAGCGAGGAACGCAATACGAAAAATGCGAACATTTAGAAGAATATGAAAAATCTCGGCTTGCAAGTTGCAACCGGTATGAAGAATGTCATTAAGAGACAAGTTAGAAGTCGTTGCGGCGCTACCATCTAGGACGATGCGAAGCCGCGTACTAGCTTTGTCATCACGTATCACAGGGTGGTGCGGAAGATAAAATCCTGGAAGGACGCAATCGTCAGGTGGAACTCGCGATAAAATACCTTTATCGACATAGTCACGAATAACGTTATTATAATTTTCACGTAATTGCGGAGACTTTGCGAACTTCTTTTCAAGTAATAAGAAACGTCGTTTGGCCATGATGTAAGAGTTGCCTAGTTTTTCTGGACTATCCTTGAAAGGAAGATGGACAGAGAAACTCCCATCATCGTTGCGAGAAGTCGTAGCGACATAAATGTCTTCACACTCTTGCTCGTCAGGGCTTAAAAACTTTTTATCAGGCATTTCTTCTACAGACCAAAATTTCTCAAGAGACTGATCCAAAGAATCACGAGTAAAAGCACAAAATACGCGGGTAGGAGCGGGCGCTGATAGAACGGGTGCGTCACCCATGAGTACGTAACCTAAAGTAGTTTCTAAGGCAATTGGAGAATTTTTAGAACCACAGACTTTGTCGAAAGATATAATATCACAGTAAACTTTAACACCCAAAAGCAAATCGATATGACCGGGTTTAGAAAAGTCATCATCCGCTAGTGGTAACTTGCGGAAAACGCTTTCCAATCCATCAATATCTACGTGCGCATCAGGTAGTTGTGACGTAATGTGTTCGACAATCATCGGCTGAATGGAGTAAACATGATCGTTATCAAATCGTGAAGTAAAATCTAGGTTAGTAAACCCGTTGATTTTATGCGAAACTCCTCCAATACCTTTAACTTCAGAGAAGCGGTTTTGAGTTGCAATAGGTAGCGATAACCTTTTACAACAATCAAAAGATATAAAATCACTCTGAGAGCCCGGATCAATTAGGCATCTCAAGAAGTGAGGGCGGTTAAAGTTGTCAAAAACTTTAATTTTTGCGGTACCTAACAAGGTAGTAGTAGTGGTGCGAGTGTGATCAGCTTGATCACGAGAAACTGAACAAAAAGACTTACTGTTGGGAACAGAAGTATGCGGTGTTGACGAGTCAACGTTACTCTGAATGGCAGAACATTCCGAGGATGCGGCTGTCTTTGAGGACAGGGCGTGAATATTAGCGGGTGCGGGCGAAAACTTAGAAGTATTCGAACGCGTTTGCGTTGGCGGGTTAAAATGAAGAAGAGAATGGTGCCGAGCTGAACAATGTGTGCAGTTATGCTTAGAAGTGCATGTCATAGTCTTGTGTTTAAAACTTAAGCAATTGTGACAGTAAAAGTTATTTTTAATAAAATTATATTTTTCCTGTGGAGTCAACTTCATAAACATAGCACAAGAATACATGTGTTCATGTTTGTCACCTTTACACAGTGAACAAATATTTTTTGTGACATTAGAATTTGTGTTCATAAAAGACTTAGTTGACTTAGACATAAATTTTTTAGATGTTGATAAACTTTTACTGTGAGATTTATTCTGTGATACATCAAAACTACTGTTAGAAGTGCGTGATAAAACTTTACTTTGTTCACAGATGAAACTAAAAAGATGTTCATATGTAGGAATTTTTTCATGGCGATAAGTAGTTTCAAATAACTTAATAGTATCAATATCAAGCTTCTGAAGAGCGATATGCAAAAACACAAAATCCAATAAATTTGTTAATTTTAATTGCTTGAGAGCTAGAATAGCTGAATTAAAATTATTAATAAATAATTCAAGA
This sequence comes from Ochropacha duplaris, assembly GCA_951361185.1. NCBI lineage: Eukaryota > Metazoa > Arthropoda > Insecta > Lepidoptera > Drepanidae > Ochropacha > Ochropacha duplaris. The sequence goes on along the minus strand of OX592713.1, from coordinate 494,448 downwards.
CCAGCAGCACTATTTGTTGTCAGCGGCTTAAAATCTAATAACTGATTAAGATAAGAGCAGGCTAACAGACGGGGATCATCATACTTTTGTATGAGAGCATTCCAAATTAGATTGTAATTATCTGAGGTGGCAGGCAAACCTGCACAAACAGCTGTTGCACTACCAGTCAACTTGCCAACCAGATAGAAAACTTTTTCACTGTCAGATAAAGAACTATTATTGTGAACAAGACTACCAAATTGGGCATAAAATAGAGGCCATTTTTTTAAATCCCCATCAAATGAAAGCAAGTCAATGGGAGGAAGTTTTTGTTTAGGTTTATAATTTATCTTCGACTTAGCTGAAGAAACTTGATTAGTGTTCGCAGAGACGAATTCTTTGACATAGCAAAATAAATCCTCAAATGCTAACCACTTGCTGTAGTTCACTTTATAAGTTGGATCTGACTTTAAAGAACACATATTAAATTCATCCAATGACAATTCAAACTTAGTACGAATTTCATCAATACTAACAGCTTGTTGGAGAAACAATGGTAAGTGTTGGGAGTCAGCTGATGCAACTTTAGCCGAGTCATATACATTTTGCATACGTTGAAAATAAACTTCAAGTTTTGACTTTAAAATAGTTAGTTCAAAACACTGCGTAGAACTTTCCTCACACTCGCCTACTTTGCCCCTTTTAGACATTTTGAATGACAATTAATATAAAAATAAAACACTGAATAGCGGTAGGTAATTAGCGGTTTCAACAACAAAAAATAGCGAAGTATGTATGCGTACACAACAAAACGATATAATAATTTATTGTTATAAAAACAAAGTAGCGGTATTTGGCGGTTTTAACAATAAAAATTAGCGAAATGTGTATGTGTACAAAATGAAAACAATATAAAAACTAATTCCGATCGCACGTCTTATATAAAATAAAAACTTGTAAACAAAACACTTACAATTAGAACGGAACGAGGCGCGCGATATTGACCTTTATTATCTATCGAGTTCGAGCAGGAATCGCACACTATGCCTACCTACCTAGTAGGTACATATATGTATGGCTAGGATAAACGAACTATTTAGCGGAGATCGAGCGAGCCGTATGCGGCGGCCGATAGAATGAATAAGAATTCGATTAGAATCTACCTACATAAATGCTCAGATTACAGAATAATTCTGTGTATCTGGTGAAATTATGTTACGAAGTACTAAATAAAATAAATAGCGATTGAATTCACTCACAGTAGGAATCGTTATTTATGTCAATATTAATGCGGGGAAAGAAAATAAAAATAGTTTGCCAATGCGGGAATAACAAATAATTTGACAAACTATAATTTTAATATGACATAGATAATTTACCTGTATATTATGCGAGTAATAAATATAAATAAGTATGAATAATAATAATAGATAAGTACACGTAACTATATAGATATTATAGGTAGGTCGCAAAATAATAAGGTGTCCTTTAAGTTAATTATACCGAAAAAGGTTTGTTGTAAATTTAGAAAAAATACTAGGTAATAATTCGGATCGAAGTGACCAGAAAAAATGGTGAAAGATTAGACTTCCATCACTTTTGGTGCGTACTAATTTTTTATTAGCATTTAGTGGACTGTATATGTATGTTATTTACAACGCTTGTAAAAACTACCTAGGGACGGAAAATGCAGCCGTGACAGTAAATAGAGAATTCTACGTGCTGCAGGCAGAGTAAGGAAGACATGCACTTACTTGTAATTTGTTGCTTTTGTAGATCTCAGCATGCCACCATATTGTGAGTGTTCCGCGCGGACACAGCAATGCAAATTCTACTCCAAATTTGCATAAAAACAATAAATGTTCACAGAACTGCACTTAGATCATCCCTTGCACTAGTTTTAGAGTTTATTTTTAGGAATTCGAACTTGGATGGACATTGATTTATTAGATGCAATCACGCGCAACGAGACCGTGCGTACCGAACGAAAAAGTTTAAGGTAATAGGCAATTAATAGATTGCGAATTCCTTAAGGAAGGTGATGCACTCGCGAGTGTGTGAGCGAGATGCTCGTATACGTTTCGGTGCATGTCGGAAAGGAATGGATGTTAGGAAGGATACGTAATAATTACAAGCGTTCAGAATCTAAATTAGAAAAAATAACCCAACAACTTATATTGGACCAACCATCGTTGGAGTACTCAAAAAGTTACAAATTGTAAAAATCTTTTCCTTTACATTTTGTAAAGAATTTGTGTAAGTGAAACACAAAAAATAAAATAAAAGACAAATGATCACGCAGAATTTTACACATATCAAAAAGAAGGCGTAATTGTTTTCTTTTTTTATTAACTAACATAACTTGATAATGTTATTCTAATTTAAAATTTTAAATGTATATAATAAAACTTCCTCGAAGCTGCTGATCGGCAAGACGATCGGCCAAACAAATACGTTGCCGGAAAAAGTCACCAGATTAATTTTTTACCATTTATTTTATAATATTGTTTTGAGGACTTCAACTACCTTATCTATCTTATTAAATGAATTCAATTTGAAAAAAAAAGCCAATATAGTCAGATGGTCCAAAAATATTTAAAAAAACTTTGCTGAGTTTCTTGCCGGTTCTTCTCAGTTGAAGGCTGACTTCCGGACCGGTGGTAACTTCTGTAATTCGACCTTCATAAGTGCCCTTCTAGGGCCTAAACTGAATAAATGGTTTTGACTTTGACTTTGACTTTGAATTTATGTTTATCTTTAAAAATTGTATTTTCTTTTTTTTGCCTAAACGATGTTTTCATTTTCAAGAAAAAGCCAAACATATTTAGTGTCTGGACTACGTAGAAAAAATGTGTCAATTTACCGAAGAAGGCTCATTTTATGATGACAGTAACGTGGCCGAAACTGACACTTAAACGCGGTCTCAAGAGCCGAATATTGTCACTAAGCTATCTACCTATTTTTCAAATCCCCCTTCGATCCCAAACTAATGTATCTCGAACATAAATCACAGTTGTCTAGGCGAGGTGATGCGGTGATGCTCGGCCGGGTGTGAAATGTTCGTGTGTAGTGGAAAATTACAGGACCGCGTGCGGAGCAGGCCGATAGAAAATGATGTGTCAAGCGGTTGGGACGGTGAGCAGAAAAATGTTAATGGTATTTTATTAAACATTTTAAAAGTAGAACACAACATTTTTTAGGGTTCCGTACCCAAAGGGTAAAAACGGAAACCCTATTACTAAGACTCTACTGTCCGTCTGTATGTCAGTCACGAGGCTGTATCTCTGATGATGTGAAAATAGATAAAAAGATAATCTATGTAAAAAGATTTCTGTTGCCGCAATAACAACGAAATAATAAAAATAGTTTTAAAAAAAAACTACCAAATTTGTACGGAACGACTCGCTCTTGACCAGTTTTTTGTATGGCAACACATTGGTTTGTCAAAACAGTCAGAGAGTCTTGAACGTTGAGGTTACGTTATGATTATAGAGATTAAGGATTCTACGGTAAAAATATAATTCACATTTTTTGTCACCAAGGAAACAATTATATAGGTAAGTTGGTTACCGTAGCTTATAGACGCTTGCAACACAACACCAGGGTCCAGGGTCTTGCAAAACTTTATCCGATGGTGCTAAAAATATTCACAGACAGTCAAAGTCAAAACCATTTATTCAGTTTAGGCCCTAGAAGGGCACTTATGAAGGTCGAATTACAGAAGTTACCACCGGTTCGGAAGTCAGCCTTCAACTGAGAAGAACCGGCAAGAAACTCAGCAAGGTTACATTTTTTAAATATTTTTGGACCATCTGACTATATTGGCTTTTTTTTTTTCAAATGTTTAACAATTTTATTCTTAATGTAATACAAAAATACATAAAAAATTATAACCCGCATTAGTTACCTACATACAGTAACCTTAAGCACCATGGGTCATAATCGTAAACATGCACTTCGCAAGGGTTTATATACATTGTCAACCCTGGCTACTTACCATCAGGTGTACCGTCGGCCTTTGACGGCACAAAGCCTCAAAGTATAAAAAAGTGGAAGCAAGGAAAAGAAAGAGTTTTGATTGCTAACGCTACATCGTGCGGCGCGTCTAATGTATTGGAAACATTCCCGGTACATTGCCGCTGCGGACCGTACTACACTTAGGCGTTTATTTTGCGCACCGAACAGTTATGGGTTATTGATTTCTATGGTTCCTTGTTTGTTATGGCGTACACATGTTGAAGGTTGAATTATAATATTTTCTGCGATTGGTTTTTCGTGTTTGGTTTAGAAAGTTATCGCGTGTCATGGCCGATGTGTATGTAGATATGTCAATTTAGCAGCCGTCCTAAAAATCTTGCTTAGTTTATAGCTATAATGCTCAAGCAGTTATACGAGTATTATTAAACATTTTCTTCTTTCATGTCTTGCAATGTTTCCTTTACTTTGTCTAAGAAAGACAACATTGTTGGCAACATTTCGCTGAATGGGAATGCTTTTTGGATTTTCTGATTCAGAATCCTGCTAAAGTACCAACTTCAGGTTTATAAGCAAAGACTCGTGTATGGTTGGTACCAAACAATCTGATAATGTTTGATGACTTACCTACTGAGGCAACAACGCAATCGTTGTCGTCATTTGAATGTCATCAATATGAAGAATCTTGGTATGAAATGAAATAAACACAATTATGAAAATGATTCAAAACTTTATAATCGTTGATAGCCGAAATACAGGCTCTGCCTAGTTCGGATACAGATGCTTAACTCATTTGTACTTAGAATAATATAGCCTATGTATAATTGAAACAATACGCTAAGTTCTTTTTTTAAATATACGTTATTATTTATAATCCTTGCATAATAATTGGGTCATACTTATAATAATGCGTTTCGGTGGGTTAGAAGTTGCAAACTGTTGTCTAAAGTTGCGTCAATTGAGTTTATTGCAATCACGTATATTATGTGTATTTTATGTGCCGCGCGGTTTCACCCGCGTTCCCGAGGGATCTTGTCTTTTCCCGTGATAAAAAGTAGCATATGTACTATTCCAGACTATAATCTATCTCCATGCCAAATTTCATCCAGATCCAATCAGCCGTTCTTGCGTAAATGAGTAACAAACATACATACATCCATCCAAACTTTCACATTTATAATATTTGATTCGATGTTTAGACGGAAGTGTAAGTATTTTTAAAATATATTTTCTTGATATCATATTATTATTGTGATGACTTGCTTAAACCGACTTATTTGTTATTCCATTTAATTTAAGTAAATCTAAATAAAAAAGTCGTTGTCAGTAGGCAACGTACCCAGAATGCTGGCAGCATTGCCACGTTGGATGGCAATGCTGATTCGTTGAGCGAGGTATATGCCAGCATTCTGGTCACGAGATGCGTCGACCAGTCGTTTTGACATTTCTCGGAAAAGGTGGTGTGCACTCGGCCCCCACGGACCCAGAGTTTCAACCCCAAACGGCTCAAACATGTAACTTGTATCTGTTAAAATAAAACTAAAACTAAATAAATTATCTTGTTAAATTGTGCATGCCAGTTACTGGTAAAAAGTGAGAACGCATTGTAAACAAAATAAGTAATTGTTTACCTACGACATATTCATGCAAAATAAAATATTCTGTTCTATTCTTGTGTAATTATTACTATTATAATACTAGGTACTAGGAACAGTGAAATGTATGTTTAATCAACCAAAACTTTATTTATGAATAGTACAACTCTAAACATAAATTTACCCTTCACCATTTCACGATAGAAGAGACAAATCACAGACATACCTAAACGTCATTTTTCTTACTGATATTGATGTGAAAGATCCTTAAAATGAATCCTGGCTTAGTCACATTGGTCATCTTTGGGTATAATTGATATACATTTTTTCAATTTTAGAACAAAATAATACAACAGAAACAATGCTTGTTGCGCTCGCCTGTCGAGTCTGAATACTCCTTATGTAATAATCAAAATTAAAAAAAAACTATTCCAGCTTGAAAATTCATAGTGCCTGTGGGAGTCCATATAAAAAATATATATTAAAGAGTAAATAATAGAAAAATAAACCGAAAATTGTCAAATAAAATTAATCAACGAGCTAACAGCTCAGATTGTTACCTACAAAACGTCGCAAAGGAGTGTTTGTGAAAACTAATAGTGTTTGTCGTTGGTAAATACCACGTCCGACGGGGATTACAGAGGTTAGTTTTATTTCAATTTCAAGTTAAGTGTATGTAGCGACATCTAGCGATATCTAACATAAATATAGTTCATACGACTCCTAGATAGATGGCGCCCCAATAATCTACATCGCGCTAACGAAGTTTTCTATCTTAATATATACAAGATTCTGACATATACAGTTGTGGTGCGGTGCCCAAACCTAGCCTGGCGGAAGGTCTTCCCTTTTCAATGGAGGAGTCTAACATCTGGCACCTTCATAGAGATGATTGAAGATGAAAGAAAAATCTAAAGGATGCACTTGAGATGTTTTTAGGGTTTCGTACCCAAAGGGTAAAAATGGGACCCTATTATTAGTAATTATTACCCTATTATTAGACTTCGCTGTCTGTCCGTCTGCCCGTCCGTCTATCTGTTACCAGACTGTATCTCAAGAACCGCGATAGCTAGACAGTTGAAATTTTCACAAATTATGTATTTCTGTTGCCGCTATAACAACAAATACTAAAAACTAAATAAAATAAATATTTATGGGGGGCTCCCATACAACAAACGTGATTTTTTTGCCTTTTTTACGGAACCCTTCGTGCGCGTGTCCGACTCGCACTTGGCCGGTTTTTTTTACTTCGCATAAGCTTGTTTGACCGCAATCTCACCATGGTAAGTAATGATGTGGCCGTAGGTGGTAAGCACACAAAGTCTAGATGGGAACTAGCTCTCAAGTGTAGCTGTCGAAACACAAAGAGGTGATTGGTGGCAGATTTTCAACTTGAGGGTGGTAGCCATTCGAGTTCATACTACAAAATACCTTATCACCGTGCTATGGTTTCCTCACGATGTTTTCTTTCACCGAGAGCTCAAGTTCATTTTAGGATTCGAACTCACGACCTTCGCTGCCGTATCTGACGTCAATACCGCTGAGCTATCATCGCTTTAAAATTGTATACATTCGCATGCCTTCTATGCAATGTAAAAGGTCGGGAACACATTGGCTTTCACTTTAGTATTAATGGATTTAAAATTTTGAATATATGGCTCATTTTATTGTTATTTTTACTATAATTTCTATACTTTTGTTTATATAGAACGAGAATCAAAATAAGTAATCTATCTTAGGTGTAGAATTCAACACAAAACTTACAAAATAATATAGTAAAATCATTGCTGAGTTTCTTGCCGGTTCTTCTCAGCTGAAGGCTGATTACCGAACTGGTGATAACGTCTCCTAGGGCCTAAACTGAATAAATGGTTTTGACTTCCACTTTGAATCTTGGACTGAATAAATGATTTAGGCTTTTTTATTAGATATTATATTTCTTAGTATATATACTATTTATACTTTAAGTATTTAGATGAAATAACGTTATATTAATAATGATTTTAGTAAATCATAGAGGATATTATAATCACTTCCACCTGAATGAAACTTGTTAAAGTCCCCTCCGTCATTAACAATAATAAATCTCCCAAGTCTCATCAAATGTCCCGCAGAGCGAGGCGTAATGACGTTTAACGCGTAAAGTGGCGCCACCCGCGACTTGCGGAAACTTTCTGAAACTCGAAAAGCTCAGGAACTCATGAAAAAGTTTCTGATCGACTGCAAGTTTTAATTGTGAGAGGGTCAGGGTAGGGTGGGGTTATAGTCATAGCGGGTCGACTAGCGCAGCGCAGCTATGGAGAAAAATTGTGTATTTTTTATTTTGGTTTAATGTTATTTCCGTTTTTACTTTGGAATGGATTGAATTGAGCTAAATGTGGTAGTTAAAAAAATCTGTCAAGTGCGAGTCGGACTCGCGCACATTTTTTTTGTATTTGTTGTTATAGCGGCAACAGAAATACATCATCTGTGAAAATTTCAACTGTCTATCACGGTTCATGAGATACAGCCTGGTGACAGACAGACGGATAGACAGGCAGACAAACGGACAGCAGAGTCTTAGTAATAGGGTTTCCGTTTTTACCCTTTGGGTACGGAACCCTAAAAATTTACGGATTAACTTGGTCAGTGTTTAACAGTGGCAAATTTTGTGAATTCATTATAAATACTGAATAACAATTAGTTATTAACAATAAATTAAATTACAAATGTGTCTATAGAAATATAATATCTAATAAAAAAGCCTAAATCATTTATTCAGTCCAAGATTCAAAGTGGAAGTCAAAACCATTTATTCAGTTTAGGCCCTAGGAGACGTTATCACCATTTCGGTAATCAGCCTTCAGCTGAGAAGAACCGGCAAGAAACTCAGCAAGGTTACAAACAAATCGATAGTTATTTCACTATCCCGCCACAGTATAAAGATACGCTGTAATAGAAGCCGTACCCTTATAGAAATAACAGTTATAATAAGATTGGGATTAAGTTTACTCACGTCCCGACAGATGTCGCCAGGGACAGATACGAGTGGATATGTTTAACTTATCTTCGTTAGTCTTCGGTTTTACTCGTTTTTTTCTTAGTTAATTATAATTCACGATACACCCCGCCCCGTAATATAAAACGTGAATTTTGACGATATGAAAACAAATGAATTTAAATCATAAAACAATGATGTATTGTTCATTTTCGGAAAACGGGCTCAAGTCGAATGCAATCACTTGATTAACCAATCTTAAATTACCTGGATAATATACGGCTAAATCTAGATGTAAAAAATTGACGGGCCGGTTGGCGTGGTTGGTTAACACTTTGCCTATCACGTCGCAGGTCGTGGGTTCGATTCCCATCCAGGACAGACATTTGTGTGCATGAACATGTCTGTTTGTCCTGAGTCTGGGTGTAATTATCTATTTAAGCATGTATTTACAAAAAAAAGTAGTATATGTAGTATATCAGTCATCTGGTTTCCATATTACAAGCTCTGTTTAGTTTGGGATCAGATAGCCGTGTGTGAACAAAATGTCCGAAGATATTTGATATAATACATAAGCGTTTCAGCTCCCGCTTCAGTTTACACTTTGCACCATACCAACTACTTCGCGCAAAATTACCCTCCGCCTTTGACACAGCCATTTGGGGCACAAATTTTATTAGCAACGGGAAGCGTGCCCCAGCGACGCGACGTCTCGCTCAAATGGGTCGCTTAATAGCGGCGCTATATAGCTAACTGTTTCAAATTGGCGCTAATTTATACTATCGCTTAGTTTGGAGCTATTGCTGCTGAGCAGTGGCTAGTATGTATAGAAAGTGCCATCCATGAAGATCGACATCGATATGTCGATATGCAGCACTACAACACTAGCAAAATGATGTAAGGGGTTAGGAAAAAGTGCTACAATATGTATTGATAGAATTTTAAGTACCTCGTACATAGAATATTACCAATATAGGATAAATAAAAATAGGCTGATTTGAAGGGTTTTTTGTATATACATACAAAAAAATAACAAACAACAACAATTAATTATACTATTTCTCGAGTCTTTTTCAAGTCACATAAGTACGTAAAACATAACAGAAAAAACAAATCCATACTGATATTATAAATGCAAAAATAACTTTTTCTATCTGTCTGTCACCTTGTTATAAAGCGTAAACCGAGGAACCAATTTTTATGAATTTTGATGTAGAGATAGTCCGAATCTTGGATAAATACAGGATAATTTATCCTGAGAAAAGATAAGATCCCTCGTGAAGACGAGTGAAACCGCGAGGGACGGCTAGTATCCTATATTTACAAAGGTCACGTGATCCTTATAAAGGATGTTTCCATTAATGCTTAATTCTACCTCGACGTTGTTTGTTTACCATTTCAGCTACAGGGTGTTTGCCGAGTCCGGCACCGACCGACCAATCAGCGAAATGTAACGTTGCCGAGGCTTGATCTTATATACAAACATACAAACAGAGTTATTAAAAATGTAACGTACCATGCAATATTTGGATAGACTAGTCCTTTTGAGTGGGCTTAATTGTTTTTTTTTTATATTCTGGATAAGCTTGTGTTTGACCACAATCTCACCATGGTAAGTGATGATGTGGCCGAAGGTGGTAAGCACACAAAGCCTAGATGGGAACTGGTTCTCAAGTGCAGCTGTCGGAATACACCAATAGGTGCTTGGCGACAGATTTTCAACTTGAGGGTGGTAGCCAGCCAGTCCTACAAAGTACCCTACCACCGTGCTATGGTTTCCTCACGATGTTTTCCTTCACCGAAAGCTCAAGCTCATTGTAGGATTCGAACCCACGACCTTCGCCGCGGTATCCGACGTCACTACCACTGAGCTATCATCGCCTTAAATGTTAATTATTCTTCATAATAATGATGCTTGATAATGATGCCTTTGGCGGTTTCATCAAATCCTTAATAAAGAAAACAATATCCTTTCGCATCAACAAAAGTAACTGTTTAGAAATTGCAAAAACGAAACATTTTTTGAAGACAACGTCTACCGGGTAAAATAATCTAAAAGACTGACAAAAGAAATACGCCACGCAATTCGTCTACAGGGGCAGTCACCTGCAAATGGCCGCCAATTTACCCAACGCACAGAAAGTGTCAAACTCATTTATTTAATGCGCACACTTAAAGTATATTGTCTAAGTAAGAGGTGTGTATAGTGCGGACACTGCATACTTTGGGGGTTGAAATCTTTCTTAAAAGCATTAAAGAAACAACAGCCAGTTGTGTTAAAATATTATTTAAAAAAAAAACATTTATTTCGGACAACTAAGATCTATAGTATTGTTAGTAACAAAATAACATTTTTGAATGACATGAAATGACATGAGGAGGACTCACCGAAACGCACCTTTTAGATGAAGTTTGTTGAACCTCTCCATCATAGAGATATTAACTCTATCTGCAGTAACTCCCAGGACTCTATTTCGGTTCGACTATAATATTGATGCAGACTTTTTGCGTATTATCGCAAAAATGTCATTATTTTGAATAACCTCAACGTTTCGAACAAATTGCATTGATTGTGGTCACGAGTGGAGTGTTACCACAAATACGGATTCTGTTCGTGAAAGTTTTAACAGTTTTAAAAGTACAGTTGTATTATTTCGATTGCTGGTTTGAATTGAGTCCAATATAAAAGAATCTTTCAGATGTTTTTTAAAGTTGCAGCGGGCGTTACATAGATGGCATTAAAAACTTCTTTCCTTCTGTCTTGTCTTTTCGTATTTGATATTCTTTTTGCTAGAGTAGTAAATTATTTCATAGGGAAGACCCCTTTTAAATGATCTCAAATACGCCTGCTAGAAAACACTGGTAGATATCATACCTTTATATTTTCAACCTCGAGGGTGAAAACCTGCCTAGAAAATGCTACTCTTACACTATAATATATTTCATACGTTTGTGAGGGAAGCATTAAAAAAGTATTCCATATTGCTCCAGCCTACCTATTAGCGTGATTGGGTAATAACATCCACACATACAGACAAACATTCTCCAAAGGATATATATTCTATTTATATTATTATGTATTTATATATACTAACGAAATCTAGTTTAGTGATACACAAAATCAGTAATACAAATACAATCTCTCACACACACACATAGCACACGTCAACTGCACCGCTGCACCTGCCTCCATTATCATAATTGAATAACACATCCTGTATACGGCTAGTGCTCGGTTATATTCATCGTTGTGTACACTCTGTATAATCAGAATCACAACGTTATAACTATTATGAAACTTGGATTGTTTGTTAAAATGTATTTCCTTCAGATGGATTGAATTTTAAATCGAGTTCCGAAGTTTTACCTAATTTCACTATATGATTTTTCGAGCGCAAAGTTTTTTTTTTTTATTCTGGATAGGCTTGTGTTTCACCACAATCTCAACATGGTATAGTGATGATGTGGCCGAAGATGGTAAGCACACAAAGCCTAGATGGGAACTGGCTCTCAAGTGCAGCTGTCGGAACACACCGATAGGTGTTTTAGCGACAGATTTTCAACTTGAGGGTGGTAGCCAGCTAGTCGGGTACTACAAAGTACCCTACCACCGTGCTATGGTTTCCTCACGATGTTTTCCTTCACCGAAAGCTCAAGCTCATTGTAGGATTCGAACCCACGACCTTCGCCGCGGTATTCGACGTCACTTACCACTGAGCTATCATCGCCTTAATAAAAGTTGATCGCATATACCTCATTTTTACTAATATTATAAAGATGTAAGGTTTGTTTGTTTGTAGCGGGTAATCTTCGGAACTACTGAACCGATTGTAAAAATTGCTGAGTGAATTTCTCCAAGATTATTTTCTATATTACGACTTTTATGAAAGTTCATACCGCATCGCATCTTGAGAATTTATTCAAAACTGGAAATTCAGAAGCTTTCACCAGCTAAAAGCTTCTGGCTAGCTTTTAGTAAACATGTTTATGGTGTCGGGTAAAACAAGTACTTTAATACGTTCTGTTAGATATACTCTAAAACAAGTACTTTAATACGTTCTGTTAGATATACTCTAAAACAAGTACTTTAATACGTTCTGTTAGATATACTCTAAAACAAGTACTTTAATACGTTCTGTTAGATATACTCTAAAACAAGTACTTTAATACGTTCTGTTAGATATACTCTAAAACAAGTACTTTAATACGTTCTGTTAGATATACTCTAAAACAAGTACTTTAATACGTTCTGTTAGATATACTCTAAAACAAGTACTTTAATACGTTCTGTTAGATATACTCTAAAACAAGTACTTTAATACGTTCTGTTAGATATACTCTAAAACAAGTACTTTAATACGTTCTGTTAGATATACTCTAAAACAAGTACTTTAATACGTTCTGTTAGATATACTCTAAAACAAGTACTTTAATACGTTCTGTTAGATATACTCTAAAACAAGTACTTTAATACGTTCTGTTAGATATACTCTAAAACAAGTACTTTAATACGTTCTGTTAGATATACTCTAAAACAAGTACTTTAATACGTTCTGTTAGATATACTCTAAAACAAGTACTTTAATACGTTCTGTTAGATATACTCTAAAACAAGTACTTTAATACGTTCTGTTAGATATACTCTAAAACAAGTACTTTAATACGTTCTGTTAGATATACTCTAAAACAAGTACTTTAATACGTTCTGTTAGATATACTCTAAAACAAGTACTTTAATACGTTCTGTTAGATATACTCTAAAACAAGTACTTTAATACGTTCTGTTAGATATACTCTAAAACAAGTACTTTAATACGTTCTGTTAGATATACTCTAAAACAAGTACTTTAATACGTTCTGTTAGATATACTCTAAAACAAGTACTTTAATACGTTCTGTTAGATATACTCTAAAACAAGTACTTTAATACGTTCTGTTAGATATACTCTAAAATTTAAAGGAAATAGAGTACTATTAAAGTATTCTTCGAATTCTGTTTAAATATCAAGTAAAAAAATTATAAAACTACATTGAATGGGTGGCCACTTTTGTGTGGTGGTTGTCGGGCCTTTCTATCTATATCTAATACTAATATTATAAAGAGGAAAGATTTGTATGTAAGTATGTTTGTAACGAATTGGCTCAAAAAGTACTGGACCGATTTTAAAAATTCTTTCACCATTTGAATGCTACATTATTCCAGATTAACATAGGCTATATTTTATCCCGGGATAAGATAATATCCCACGGGAACGCGGGTGAAACGTAGAATAAGGACGTACAGTTATAATCAAAAGTATTAATAATGTATGTTTGAGTTAGTTATTTATTAAGTCTCTCATAATTAAGTTATATTTATTATTTGATTGCGCCATAACACGCAAAATATTATCAATGGCACTAGGTAAATATTTATTGAATATAGGTCTAGGTTTCTTTTAAAAAGAGTTTATTACCGGCTCTTCTCAGAAAAAGCAACCTTCCAAAAATATTTAAAAAAATGTAAACTTGCTGAGTTTCTTTCCAGTTCTTCTCAGTTGAAGGCTGACTTCCGAACCGGTGGTAACTTTTGTAATTCGACCTTCATAAGTGACCTTCTAGGGCCTAAACTGAATAAATGGTTTTGACTTTGACTTTGACTTCCGTAGACTATAAGTGCATTTATACTGTTATTGTTATTTATGTGATTATTATTTATTTAATTCATTAACAAAATATTATCATTAATATATTTTAAGTAACTAATTGTCCAATAAGGCTCTATCAGAATACCAGCGTTGTACTGCTATGTGCAGTGCAACTTTATGCTGAGATAGAGACCTCTTGAGCCCGGGCAACATACTGTTTAGCCTTAAGTATTATTTAAGTACTTTTTAGTATTGTTATAAATGTGTTGTGACTCGTGGGTTTTCTTTCTTTCTTTCAAAGGATTATTTGAACAAAAATATTTAAACTTTCATTTAAGCATAGCAATGTAGGAAAGTTGTGTCGCTATAAATTACATTTCTTTATACAAAATACATATATTTAAGGTACAGAGGGATTAAGCAGTTTCTTAATTAAAAAAAGTCCTTATTTACGTGAAGACATTTGCGTCACAACTTTCTCGCAATATCTCTATTAGCGTCACAACTTAATATCTTATTCAAGTACATTTTAATCTCCAAAACGTTTCTTCAGAAATAGGCTGGGATAATAATAGAATTATTCACAGTTTTCATATTTCTTTCAAGTTAATACTTTCTTAGAAATTAAAGTCTGGTAACTTCAGTTGTTCGACCTTCTTATGTGCGATGATAGCTCAGTGGTAAGTGACGTCGGATACCGCGGCAAAGGTCGTGGGTTCGAATCCTTACAATGAGCTTGAGCTTTCGGTGAAGGAAAACATCGTGAGGAAACCACAGCACGGTGGTAGGGTACTTTGTAGTACTCGACTGGCTGGCTACCACCCTCAAGTTGAAAATCTGTCGCCAAGCACCTGTTGGTGTGTTCCGGCAATTGCACTTAAGAGCCAGTTCGCCTTTAAGGCATTGTAATAAGGTGTACAATACGTTGGCAATCCCCTGGTGTTGCCAATGTCTATAGGCGACGGTTGTCACTTACCATCAGGTGACCTGCCGGCCTCGTTGTCACTTGTGACATAAAAAAAAAGTGCCTTTCTAGGGTGTAAACAGAATAAATGTATTTGACTTTGACTTAACGTTATTGAAAAAGGACGTGCATATTTAAGAAACGACATATTTAAGAAATATTCCTTTCTTCACACACGACTATCTCATCCCAAACTGCAAAGCTTGTAATATGGAAACTAAATGACTGATATACAACCTTTTTCTTTTAAAAACTTAATTTAAATAGATTATTACAACCAGAGTCAGCACAAACATACTTTATGTTAGTTCATGCACAGTGTTGAGACTAAATTAATTGCAACATTACTTAGCCTGGTTAAATGTGGATTTAATTTTATCATTGTCTACAGTAGATATTTTTTTTATATCGTGATGTGTTGATTTCTGTTGTGCCACGGAGCGGCAAAGCTTGTAATATGGAAACTAAATGACTGATATACAACCTTTTTCTTTTAAAAACTTAATTTAAATAGATTATTACAACCAGAGTCAGCACAAACATACTTTATGTTAGTTCATGCACAGTGTTGAGACTAAATTAATTGCAACATTACTTAGCCTGGTTAAATGTGGATTTAATTTTATCATTGTCTACAGTAGATATTTTTTTTATATCGTGATGTGTTGATTTCTGTTGTGCCACGGAGCGGCATATAATTTTTTTTGTTAATATTCTTTTTTACTTAAATCTATAATATAAAAATGAATCGCAAAATGTGTTGGTAAGCGCATAACTCAACAACGCCTGGGCCAATTTGGCCAATTCTTTTTTTTAAATGTTCGTTGAAGTCCAAGGATGGTTTTTACGGCGAGAAAAATTCGAATAATTGCCGGGAAAACCCTAAAAACAGCCCTTTTCTTTTTCCCAGCTGTCAAACATTTGACGTCAATCGAAACAAAAAAAAGACGTGTTTTAGAGAAATAGGGCAGAACAAGGTCTGCCGGGACAGCTAGTTAGACATAAAACGACCTACGACCAGGATAGGTCGTTATATTTTGTGACATTATTTGTAAATAATTGATGACATCCTAATAAGATCATTAACATTTGTAAACCTGTATCTGCTTAGAATCTCAAAATGTACTCTGACATAATATAAATACATTTACAATCCCCCGTCCCATTACATATGTAAAATCCACATCCAAGTCCAATTTCAAAGTGGTAATACATAAAATTACCCACACAACCGAATAGGCCTCGCGAACACCACTCAACTCGTGTCGAACAAATTACCCGTCGCGCGCCAGTGTGGAGAGGCCCTTACGAACGCTTGACCCATTTCCAGACTGGCTGAATTAATTGTTGACGTGTGAGCTGCATGTAGTGTGGCATGCCCATTATTGTGAGCTGACTTCATTGTTTAGTTGCTTCGTGAGGCCTATTATTGGCCTATTAATTGATAGGCTTTTGATTTGTGACCTTTTATCTAAAATAATTTGTTCAAATACAAACCGTCTTTTTAATTGTTAAAAATAATTGCCTATGTAGGTAAAAAGGTGGTAATTTTTTTTATTAAAAATTTTTTACAAAATTTTTTACTAAAGTAAAATATTAATTATAAAACCTTGCCGAATTTCTTACTGATTATTTTCAGGAGGCTGATTTAAAAATCGGTGGTAATTTCTGTAGCTCAAGAGCCTAAAAAATGGCTTTGAAATTGACAAATAATTTGCTTTTTACTGTTAAATCAATTCCTGGGAGAATATATCAAATAAAGAATTCACGTACCTTGTCCCTAATTTCTTGCCTCATCTTCTCTCGCTCCTCCTCCATTTTGCGGTGCTTCTCCTTGCGCCTATCCTCAGCCTCACGGATGGCCTCTTGCCGTTCGCGTTCGGCCTCTTCTTCCTTTTCCTTATCATCACTGTCGTCGCCATCACCACCGACTGCGCCTATAACAAAACAAAATTAATTTATTAAAAAAGAAACGAAATGGCCAATGGATATGCATTTTTTTTGACGTATTTAAATGACCCAGTCATTATCAGTTTGATGTAGGTACCGATGTATATATAGTTTATATTTAGTATTGCCCATTTGGCGAAATTCAACCGTAATCTTTTTTTTTATTAACAACACTCGTCAATAGATTGTAAAAAAAAATGGTTGATGAAAAGAGTAGGAAAAGGTTCTGAACTATTTTGTCTTTGCATAAATGGTTTTATTAAGAGTCTTTTATTTTTGCAGTAGATTATTGGTTTCATTAAAAAGCTTTATGCACTTCACAGCAAATAATAATAGTTTAAGTATTGTATAAGTAACTCGATTAGCAAAACAATTTATCACTTCAGTTGTCCCGAAGCTATCAAAATTAAACACATTTGCAGTCGTCGCAACCGCTTCTGTCTGGTTCTAACCGCCTCAAACCGGATTCATCCGGCCGAGTGGCCAATCCAACATGGCGGTTGTGCTATTCAAAAATCCATTTCACGTCAATCTGAGCAATTGTCACGTCGGACGCAGGGCGTGCGTCACAATTCCTATTATCTATTCGGTACGATAAAAAAAAACCTTATAACTTTGAAACGTGGTTAGAATACTATTTGCTATTCTAAATTAAACACATGGTATATTAAAATAGAGTTGAAAATCAGAATATTACCGCAAGTTTGGAAATAATGCGACTACACACAAATTAACCCAGACTGCATGTCAACTTTCACACCACGAAGAACTCCAACATCAATTTAAGTTGAGCCTTTGAAACCTCAAACACAATACGTATAAACAAGACAACCACGACAATAGAACGATGCAAATCGAGACCATTCTTCGTCAACTATTCTATTTTGCATTCTTATTACTCACCGCCATTTTCCGAAGCAATTGAAAACCTCACAGCAATTGTAGTGGGTATTGAAAAGATTTTTATATTTAACTACAATTGTTACGATTCGTTTTTTAAAAATCTTTCCATTTTCACAAAATTTTATTTATTACTCGCAATTTTCTGCAATTGAAACTCTAATGTGTGAAAGGTGATTCCTACAATTTGACTTCAACGTCATTAAAAAATATCGTATTTTGTATCTAAGAAAAAACTACTTTTAATAGGATTTGTTAATTTTTTACCATTTTTTACTAACGAACCTAAATACCAGTCACACTACATTAATGATAAATTCCGAATTGTCCGTAGCGAATACCTACACAAAACCTCATAATCCTTTTAATTTCCAATAAAGAGAGCGCCCCGCATCATTTCCACAGATATATTAAAGCGACCGCTAAACAATGCTCCTTGGATTCCATTCCCCCGACCCTAGATTAAAGGAATTCTCGGGTATGACGCTTCGACAATTCAATTTTATCGTGCTACCGATACCGACGTTTACTCCTCAAGAAAAAAAAAGACACTCGTGACGAAAGTAATACGATATTTAATTGATCAGACGGCGTGCCACTGACAGAATAATAATTTCCGACTCACAAATTCAATAATACTCGGGGAATTCTTCGGTTTTTTTAATTAAATATCCAACGAACTTGCGTTTGACGGTTTCTGAATATTAATTCCGGACTTTTTGGAGGGTACATTTAAATGATAATAATTCGCAAATGTTTACGTTACGCTGGTTCATCAGTACAGTCTCTCTAAGTAATTGGTTATGTTGTCGCCGCGGTGATCAATCTTTGAAATACGAATATTAATTGTCTCATTTTTTAAAGCATTTTTGTCGCCTTAGAAAAATGTTTCTATAGAAATACGTAATAAGACCACGGTCTATGTATGATATATAGTCGTAACTTAGTTGCTAGCAACAATATATACATATTTGTTAATAAACAAACATAAGGCACAGATTAAACCGCTTCATGTGGTAATTTAATAATTTATTGAGCACTAGCTTTCCGCCCCGCGGTTTCACCCGCGTATCCTTTGAGATTGAATCTCAAATAATCTTTCTTAATCCTCGTCTACATCTTGAAAACATTACCTGTGAAAAAAAACAGCTTTCTAGGTTAAACACTGGGCGTTGATGAGTCAGTCCTTCTCATTTTTCATACCGAGAAACGGAAATAACTCCTAACTTTGAACCCCCATTTCACCCCTTCAGAGGTGGAATTATAGGAATATGGGAAACGCTAAAACACGTGTTTCTTTATTTTTAATTGTTAGTCTAAAAACAAAGTTTCATGGTTCTAGCTTAAAAAAATGGCGGACTTCCATACAAACTTTCAAGCCCCGTTTCACCCCCTCAAGGGTAGAAATTTAAAAAACGCTGATACACGTGTTTCTTTATTTTTAATTGTTAGTCTAAAAACAAAGTTTCATGGTTCTAGCTTAAAAAAATGGCGGACTTCCATACAAACTTTCAACCCCTTTTTCACCCCTTTTAGGGTAGAATTTCGAAAAATCCGTTCTTATTCCTCGGTCAAGTTTTAAAAACAACACCTGGGAAAAAAAACAGCTTTCTAAGTCTAAGGGTTTAGGCTGGGCGTTGATAAATCAGTCAGGACTTATCCTTTTATATATATAGATTATAATTGAAACAGAACTCTATATGAGATGAGAACTAGGTAAACATTTATACGTACGTATGGTTTTATATTTTTATTTCAATATGACAATTTATTTTAGTTTAGATTTATTATTAATATGTTTTCAAATATAACTAAAAAAGCATATTATAAAAAAATAACACTTTAAATCTGAAAATCCTTTTATGTTCCATTTGATAGCTTAAAAATGACCATAAAGCAATTTATCCGGCACAAAAACAAAATGGACAGCATACTCTTCAGACTAATATTTATCTACATGCAACTTACAACTTTAAATTCAAATAAACACGAATACAAATCAAATAGCACTAATACTTAGTTAGTAACTCTATGCCAATTCAATTACAACGAAGCCTTATTGAAACTCGAATCATGTGTGGTTTTGCTACAAAATATTATAAATCAGAAAACTATCTAGGGTAGGCTAGATAAAAGAGTAGAAGTAGTTTAATGATGAATTTGTAGTAGTAATCTTTGTAAAAAATTGTGAGGCAGCAAAACCTGGAAACAATGAAAAAAAAACGTAGAAATATTGTGAAAAAACTATAAGTAAATCTATTGAAGTGATCCAGCATCTGCACTGGTAGACACATGAGTGCGAGAGTCGCTTCACCAACTCAGCCATCAAGTGACCCTCAGTTTAGGTGCTGGAAATGTGGGCGCTGCTGTCGCTCCCGTATCGGACTGTATACAGTCACTCTAAGGCCTGCCACAAGGACGCTGTTTAGATCATCTATTTAACATGTATAAGGGCCTTTATTAACTGGTAGACCATTTCTAGAATTTGTAAACTGCCATTGTTCAGTGTCTAATAACTCAAAGTATATTTTTGTAACTGTTTTTTGGTGTAAAATAAATAGTTATGTATGTACCTATTATTACTATTTATATAATAGACAAGGCAAAAATTGACGGGCCGGTTGGCGTGGTTGGTTAACACACTGCCTATCACGCCGCGAGTCGTGGGTTCGATTCCCATCCAGGACAGACATTTGTGTGCATGAACATATGTCTGTTTGTCCTGAGTCTGGGTGTAATTATCTATTTAAGAATGTATTTACAAAAAAGAGTAGTATATGTAGTATATCAGTCATCTGGTTTCCATATTACAAGCTCTGCTTAGTTTGGGATCAGATAGCCGTGTGTGAAAAAAAAATGATAATGGTAACTTCCATTTCATGAAAACTTTAAAACCGTTGCAAAAATAGAGAAACATCTGAGTTATTAAAACTTAATTAGTATCTTTTTCCGTCAATGTCATATCATAATTATGTATCCACCATCAAAATATCTACCAATTTTTTGTGGTTAGATTGAAAATGAAAAATCATTAGGTAATGTTTTTTGACTGAGCGACCGCAAGGCGTCTCCATTTCAGCTTGTTACTGTTCATCTCTACATTACGCATTTCTCGTAAATTATACATTTTTTGAAAAAAAAAAAAAAAAAAGACAAATGAAAAAATGGCGGAAATTATTTAGAACAGCGTCTATTGAAGCTAATGCATGTTGCATGACGAGTTTCACATGCTGAGTGCTGAATGCTGCACCGTTCAAAACTCTGCATCATGTATGAGAGGATACTGTTACGCAGAATTATGGAATGAATAGCTAAACATTTTTCTTGGGTAATAACACACAATGATTCAAAAATTATATTTAAAACTAGCTGTACCCCTAGCAGTTTCACCTGCGTTCCCGAGGAATCTTATCGTGTCCCGGGATAAAAAGTATCCTATGTCCTTCTCCAAGGTTTCATCTATCTATATACCAAATTTCATCTAAATCGGTGCAGTGGTTTAAGTGTGAAGAGGTAGCAGACAGACAGACAGACACACTTTTGCATTTATGGATAGTGTGTGTACTATGTTAAGAATATGTTTTCTGCATCAAATAATAACTATTTAATATTTCACAGACTTTGAAAGTAAAAGGAATGTAAAGTTGGTTTTCTCCAAAAATTTTCCAAAACTGTGACCTATGTCTAACGTTATAAATAATACGTAAAATAAATATCATAAATAATAAAACTGTAAGTCGCTGCCCTGCGGTAGAGTTCCCAGAAGGCTGGCCACATTATCTCGTTGAATAGCAAGACTTTGCCCGAGGTAAGAGCTAGCCTTCTGGTCACCTGAAACTTCAAACTATCAGTAATCTGGTTCATATAGTACATATGTCCTACTTTGTTTGGAATAAGATGGCCGTGTATAAATAATAATATCCCAGGATAATTTTATGTTTTTTTTTTTTAATTTTTTATTTCGACATTTTTCACACACGGCTATCGGATCCCAAACTAAGCAGAGCTTTTAATATGGAAACCAGATGACTGATATAATACATAGACTACTTTTTTTGGAACGAAGTTCCTTATCGCGCGTTGTGAAAGGGGGCTAGTCGGAAAAAAATCTTACGACACTTTTAGTGTCACTGTCATTGTCACTGTCGGTGACAGTTGTGTGTAGTAAGCTATTGTAAGCTGTGCGGCGTGCGCATGTTTCTCTGTCTGTCTCTCTCTCTGTCTCTCTCTCTTATAGAAAGCAAGCCAGATATTTTCATTTCTATTTATAAATATATAATAAATGTTTTTATTTTTATTTTATATATATATACTCTCTCGACTTATATAACTTCGTTCCATCCGGGTGTCCCTTGACACCTCTCAAGTTTTTTTTTTGTTGTAAATACATACTTAAATAGATAATTACATCCAGACTCAGGACAAACAGTGTATCATATTGCAAATGTTTCATGATAATAAATAATTGCACATTATTATTTTGTTAGTCAAAACCTAAAGGCCCCCAGATCATAAATACACGGAATATATCATTAAATCTTGCATTAATAACTCTGAACTGCAATCAGGTCGTTTCGACCCAATTAATTTTATGTGTTTGTTTGTCGTGTCAACACGATCTCAATAACAATGTAATGGCATCGTTATGGATAATTTTATGAGGAGGCTTGTTTACTTGTGTGCTATCGTTACTTGGAGGTTACCACGTGGCTTGTAAGCACCGTTTGCAAAACATATTTTTGGTGAAACTTGGAAAAACATAATTTGTCTCCATTATTATCTCCATATTAATCTTATCAAAATTTTATTGATTACTTTATTTTAATAATATTTTACGTTTCTATTTATTTCTTTTTCAGCTTCTTAACAAAAGATAAAAATTAGATATTGAATCCCAAAAAGTGTGAAAGTGAAAGTTTGTATGTTTTACGCAAAAAAGTCTGAACGGATTTTGATGAAACTTGGTACACAGGTAGATCTAATTCTGGAATAAAACATCTGGATAAAAAGTATCCTATACTTTTTATCTCTGGAAAATTTAAGATCCCTCGGGAATGCGGGTGAAACCGCGGGGCGGAAAAATATTATATTACAAATTGTACCTACAATCTCATAGTTTAAAGTTAGAAGTGTGAAAAGCAGGCAGTCATCTCACCTGATGGTAAGTAACTATCATCGCTTTCAAAGTCTACGTTTTGCAATACCTAAAAAGTTTGCTTGAGGGTAGTAGCCAGCAACTGGACTGGTACTACAAAGTACCGTAAAATTTTACCGAAGATACCCGACAGAGAAAACACGAAGATACCCGAAGCAAAAATGTATGCTAGTACTTACCCATGTACTAAAGTAGAAAGTTAAATTATCCCGTCCCTTTATTTCCGGGACCCTGAACTGATATAAGCCTTAACCCGGCTTGGGTCTATGTAATCACCGCAGGGTCAGTTTCTCATTCATTCTTATCACTTACCTATGATTTGGGACCCTTTTACATCACAATGTATTATGAAGGTGAAATCCATGAGAATAAATTTCGGGTAACAAAGAGCCGAGAGCAAATTGAAATTGTGTTACAAGATTTGTAACTTTTTTATTCGGTAATAAACATTTCACTTCACCCTGTCCGTTTCTATATCCCCCATTTTTAATCTTTAGGTGTTAAATGAAAAATTTTGCCTGCTCCTATATTTAAGGGACCTGTGAACATTTTCAAGTTTATAGCCGGTATGTGATGATGTGGCCGAAGGTGGTAAGCACACAAAACCTAGATGGGAACTGGCTCTCAAGTGCAGCTGTCGGAACACACCGATAGGTGCTTGGCGACAGATTTTCAACTTGAGGGTGGTAGCCAGCCAGTCGGGTACTACAAAGTACCCTACCACTGTGCTATGGTTTCTTCACGATGTTTTCTATAGGTTAGTTGGAAAGTCAGAACAAATCTCTTTATGTAGCTTTTTTGTATAGTTTTTCTCTCAAGAAATATGTGAATTTGTATTGTTCCTTTTCAAGTTTTTATCCTTAAAGTTACTAGTTACGGGCACGGTTTAAGAGGGCACTTATGAAAGTCAAATTACAGAAGTTACCACCGGTTTGGAAGTCAGGCAACAACTGAGAAGAACCGACAAGAAACTCAGCAAGATTACATTTTTAGGGTTCCGTACCCAAAAGGTAAAAACGGGACCCTATTACTAAGACTTCGCTGTCTGTCCATCTGTCTGTCACCAGGCTGTATCTCAAGAACCGCGATAGCTAGACATTTGAAATTATCACAAATTATGTATTTATGTTGCCTCTATAACAACAAATACTAAAAACAAAATAAAATAAATATTTAAGGGGGGCTCCCATACAACAAACGTGATAGTTCGCCGTTTTTACGGAACCTTTCGTGCGCGAGTTCTTTAAATATTTTGGACCTTCTGACTATATAGGCTTTTTTTTCAATGCTCAACACTTAAAATTACGAAGTGGAATCTAGTAATGCAATAACACAAATACAGGCAGTAAGTACGTAGGCATCGTACAGTCGGCGGTCGTCGGTCGTCGCAGAGCTATTGTTAGCTGGATCGATGGCAGACGATCCGCGTCGCGGCTCAAGTTTGTTGAACTAAACGATCCACGGAGACATGCACACCACGGAGACTGTTTGTTATACAGTATTCTACATTCAATAGATAGCCCTATAAGTTTGCTTTGTTCTAGAATGCTCTTAATACTACGCTAATCAGTTTTGCCATTAGAACATCTTTCAAACATTTATCTTTCCTATCTTTATTTCCTACTAGCTGTCCTCCGCAGTTTTACCCGCGTTTCCGTGGGATCTTATCTTATCCCAGGACAAAAATGTTGCCTATGTTAATTTGGAATAATGTAGCATTTCGGCTTAGTAGTTTTTGAGTTTAGTCGTTACATACATACAAATTTTTCCTTTTTATAATATTAGAAAGATACTATATCCTATATCTGATTCAAACTCAAATTAAAAGTTATTTTATTCAATTTAGGCCCTGATAAGGCACTTATGAACGTTACAAATAACTCTACCACCGATACGGGATTACATATAACTGAAAAGACGCCGACAAGAAAATCAGCAAGGTATTTTTTCTGCAGAGGATATTTTTAATTTTTATTCAATTCCAGAATATAAAACATAGTGGAACATATTTTAGCAGTGACTGGGAATCAAACTTGCATCTCTACTCTGTATTTAAGTTACTGAACCGCCTGGGTACCAAATAAATACCAATTCAAAATGGTGAAGAACTTTTGTAACAAAGGCAAATGTTGAAGTTCTCGTAATGCTAATTGTGGCTAACTGAACTTCACTTAACTTTATAAGTTACGTCAAATGAGGGAGTAAGTGAAACTTTTGTCTGTCTTAACTTTACCAAGTTATTTAACTTCGATTTGTGGGTACTTGAATTATTGAAAGGGAGTTAACCATAGCAGTTACATAGCATTCATATTATTCGACGAAATATTTTTTACTAGCTCTTGCTCGCTACTTTGTACACGTGAATATCGTTTATCGCCTTTTCGCTGATGGGACGGTCGTCTCATTTTTACTTTAAAAAAGAATAGAGTTCTAGGAATCGCGATACAATTTAAGTTATTAAATCGCACAGATAGAGTTGCTGTTCCCACAATTTTAATATTAAACTACTTATTCTTTTATAATTAAAATAATGTTAATTACAAACTAGTTGCCTCGCGGTTTCACCCGCGTTCCCGACGGATATTTTCCCGGAATGAAAAGTACCCTATGTTTAATGTGCGAAGTTTGATCAAAATCCGTTAAGCTGTTTTTGTTTTGCGTGATTAAGAATCAAATATACAAGATTTCACATCAAAAATATTATGAGGATTATAATTTTAAAAATCACCATTCTACCCTATAGTGATAAAACCATTAAACTCCCAAAAAAATAATAAAAATCAAGAACAACAATTTTCATATGTAGCATGTAGCAATTCGTAGCGAGTGCTACGCCGTAGCAGCTGTAGAGGTTAATGTTTACTTCTGTCTGATTATAACAGTTAATAAAGAGGTTATTTATAAATTATTTGCATATACTTTTATAATAAATAATATATTGAAATTGAAATTGTTTATTCATCCAAATAGGCCTTCACAGGCACTTATGAATAGTCAGACTCTAAATGCTCGGTTCGGAAGGTTGCTTTTGCTGAGAAGAGCCGGCAATAAACTCAGCAATTACTCTTTTCAAAAACAACTTACACCTATTACATTCAATAATTATTATTTATCTAGTCTCACTGACAATATTTGCGTGTTATGGCGGCAAAAATAGTAATCTATAGAATTTAATTATGACTGACTTAATAAACAACAAACTCAAGCAGACCAGCCCCCACAAGCAGCACCTGTTCACAAGTATGACGCGCGTGGCAGCCATCGCCCTCCTCGCACATTTTATAGGGAAGTGAGCGACCCGCCACACGACTAGTCAAATAATAATAAACCAAGTCTTGTTTGCTATTTTTTTAAATCAAACGTGATAAAACTTTATGATTGAATAAGAAAAGAAGCTCCGAAATTCCGAAAATTAATTAAAAACAAAGATTGATCTAAGTTCCAAAATTCACAAGTACCAAATATTCTCAGAATATTTTGGGGAGGTTTATATTCATATTTTTTCTTTGATTGTTTTACAAAATATTGAAGAGATTCTGTGTAGTATTTAGATAATTATATGTAACACTAAATACATACTTAATTTATTAATAGATCATGCTTTTTTAATTGAAAACTGAATGAATGTGTGAATTTTCGGTGAATAATTTTGCTATACACAAAGATGTATGAACTTACATTATTTACAAATATATTTTTGTCGACAAAACGATTGTTTATAGCTATTATAAAACTTAACACATTTTGAAACAGTAATACCATAAATTCATAACAAAAATTGTACTAAAAAATTATGAACTGAAATATTTCAATCTACACTGGACTCTCATAGCATGGTTTAAAGTCTTATTTCTATCTTTGCTTGAATTTAAAAATATTTTTGAAAAGTTTGGACGCGGTTTATTTCATTTTTCCAAGCTATTTATTATCTCCAGAATATATAGAAGTTTTATTCAGAAATTTTAGCAACAGAAATACAAAAAGATAACCTTTCCATGCGGGCTGAAATATAGGTCAGTGTTGCTACACAAAAATAATAGCCGGCTATATATCAAGGGAAAGCGGGAGCATTATTTACACTGGCAACACCGATATCGCGTTTGGTCAGTGTGATTGAATGCACTTAATTATTTATGCTTTGTGGTTCTAGATGGCCTTATTATTGGTCAGATTAATTTGGAAGTAAATTGGTTTATGTTTACATTTAACCTTAAATTAGTTTAGCTACTATTGACAGAAGAAAAGATTTTATTATTAGCTTTTTACTACTTTTTGAGGCGATGATAGCTCAGTGGTAGTGATGTCGGATACCGAGGCGGTCGTGTTTGTTTTCCATCACCGAAAACTCAAACTCATTGTAGGATTCGAACCCAAGACCTGTATCCGACGTCCGCGGCTGTATCCGACGTCACTACCACTGAGCTATCATCGCCTTAATAGTAAGTAAGTGGTAAGCAACTGATTGACAATTCATTACTTACATTTTACTTCGTGAATATTAAATAACGTAGATTTTATCGAAAATGATCTAATCATTTTCAACAATATCAAAAATTACATCATGAAATTACCTTTCCGATCCTATTTAAGCGTCGCAAGGGTTTGGTTTCAACTTTTTAACACGCTTTTTTTCACCCTCTTTAAGTAAAACTAGTAGTTTAGAATGTACGTTCAATTTTCTACATATTCAAACAAACCTTATTATTTTCCAGTTTCCCTTTAATAATGAAAGAAGGAGAGAGATAAAAGTTTCATTAATCCGATAGTGTAGTGCGTTACATACTCCATAGTCCTGGCCTTTTAATTTACTTCGGGCACGGTTGAAGATGTCATAAAATAGCTAGGTATTCATTTAATACAGAAGGTTGGGCTTAAAGTGTTTAGTTAATAAGATACTTTACTTTTTTCCTTATTAAAAACTATATATCTTGAGTGTTACTTGTGAGTACGTCGATTTTTTATCAGATATTTTATCCTTTTAAAATTGTCACTGGGCTCTGAAGTCAAGCATCCTTATAGTTTCGACTCGAACTAGTTTCGAATCTTAACTTATATTACAAAAATGAAGTTTTAATTTTCTGTATGTTTGCTTGTAATCAATTAACTCAAAAACTACTCAACCGATTTTAAAAATTCCTCCACGAATAGATAGCTGCAATTATCAGCGAGTAGTATGGGCTGTATTTTATTTTATTTCTCTTAGGAATGCGGGTGAAACCGTAAGGCGGAAAGCTAGTGTATTACAAAGCAAAAGTATTTGAATGAAATAATTTCGTGTAACGTGTGTCACAATAATGTTATCTTATTATGAATCCACGTTATATGAAAAACAAAAACATTTATAATATCAAGGACAACAGTCGATTGTCCCTTTATTGGGAAATATAAAAAAAGTAATATTTTAAAGCAAGAAAAATAAGTTCCTATCAATTCAATTGACTGAATAATGTTTTTTTTATACCTCTAGGTGGCAAACAAGCTTACGGCCCACCTGATGGTAAGTGGTTACCGTAGCCTATGGACGCTTGCAACACCAGAGGCGTCACAAGCGCGTTGCCGACATTGCATAAACCTTCTAGCTCAAAAGATAACCTATAGTTAAAGAATAAAGTTCACATATTGATGAACAAGATCTCTTTGTACGAGTCTCTCGCTACAATGGCGACCACGCATCCTATTCACTTAATTAAAAGTTTCTCTATAGCAGCTGTCATTTAGATTCCTTTGTTTTACGAAACGTGATACGTATATTTTATAAAATTTTCCTGTTTCTGGGTTCTTCTAGTCCCTTTATCTACTATCTAAGCTAATATTTTACACAAGACAGATTTTTGTTTATTTGTTTGTTACGATTTAACTCAAAAACTACTGGACTGATTTTAAAAACTCTTTCACCATTAGAAAGCTACATTATTCCTGAGTAACATTGACTATCTTTTTATGCCTGACATAGTACCTTACACCGTGCATAGATGCAGATTTTAGAGACCTTTAGGTACTTAAAGGCGAGAATTGTCTGTGCTTCACTCAATCAAGTCTCTACCTATAAACATAGAATAATAACAACGCTATCAAAACATCACAAATCCAAGACTGCGACACTCAAAACACAATTCTATTCCAAGACAATAGATACAATAGTTGTCTGTCACCAGCGGCACAAACAGCGTGATGTAAGGTAAACAGAAAAACATTTCGGGCAATTTTCCCCTTGTCGTGAAATATTACGTTCAGTTTGAGTAAGACGTGAGATGAAATGATAAATGTATGTATAAAGGATTAACCATAGATAATGTTTATACGGTTCAAAAATTTAATGAGTTCTGTTTGGATGTTTTCAACTTTATTTTTATGACAGGAGTCCTGATAATATTATCAATCAAGCTAGATAAATAATTAAAGAGTAATTTCTGAGTTCATTGTCGGCTCTTCTCAGCAAAGGAAACCTTCCGAACAATGCTTTAGCGTCTAGATTTATATCATCATCATCATCATCATATCAGCCGGGAGACGTCCTCTGCTGGACAAAAGCCTCCCCCAAGGATCTCCACGATGACCGGTGTTGCGCTACTCGCATCCAGTGTCTTCCCGCGACCCTGCGTCTTCCGGTTCGTGGTCGCCACTCGAGAACCTTTCTGCCCCATCAGCCATCAGCTCTACGAGCTATGTGCCCCGCCCACTGCCACTTTAATTTGGCAATTCTTCGGGCTATGTCGGTCACTTTGGTTCGCCTGCGGATTTCCACATTTCTGAGATTCCGAGCATAGCCCTCTCCATTGCTCTTTAGGTGACTTTTAGCCTTCTTAGGAGGCCCATAGTAAGCGACCACAGACCGCATATAAGAGTGTACAAGATATAAAAGTGTATAATACCTAATATTTTTTTTTTTTTTATTCTGGATAAGCTTGTGTTTGACCACAATCTCACCATGGTAAGTGATGATGTGGCCGAAGGTGATGCACACAAAGCCTAGATGGGAACTGGCTCTCAAGTGCAGCTGTCGGAACACACCGATAGGTGCTTGGCGACAGGTTTTCAACTTGAGGGTGGTAGCCAGCCAGTCGGGTACAAAGTACCCTACCACCGTGCTATGGTTTCCACACGATGTTTTCCTTCACCGAAAGCTCAAGCTCATTGTAGGATTCGAACCCACGACCTTCGTCGCGGTATTTGACGTGACTTACCACTGAGCTATCATCGCCTTAATAGGTGAATATGAAGTGACGATTAAAATATATTAATATTTTATCACTTAATTTGTTTCAAAACTATACCTATATTTCTGTCATGTAGCATTACATTCACCCTGATCTACTTTAATGATAATAGTGTAGCGACATCTATCTACACATAGATATAGTTCGCACGACTCCTAGACAGATGGCGCTTCAATAACCTACATCGCGCTTACGAAGTTTTCTATTCGATCTGCATATATACAAGATTCCAACATCTACAGTTGGACCGCGGTCCCCAGGCACGATGACCTAGCCTGGCGGAAGATCTTCCCTTTTCAATGGAGGAGTCTAACACCTCGCTCCTCCATAATAGAACAAGAATTTCATAAGAAAAAGACTGCATCTATTCGTTCTAGGAGCGGGCATATTATGCACAGCTTGTATTGCTCCACTATTATAGGGAAAACCGAGTGTTAGTATGTATAGTACGCAGTAGGCACCTAACAACCAAGTAGCACGCGATATTACAATGAATTACATTGCGGACCTAGCAGGGGAGTGGTGCAAGTCATAGGAAAACTACTAGAAGCTCTTAAAGTGAAGATACTGTAGTAGTGACGCCCAATGTTGCGTGGAAGGTCGTTGGTTCATCTACACTAATATGATAGGAAGAAAAGATTTGTTTTTTTTTTCTATCTAGATAAGTTTGTTTATAAAAAATATACATATAACTGTTATTAAAAAAAATACCTATAAAAAAACGCATATAAATTACTGGCGAGTAACATTTAAATTCACTCGGAAACATGGGTGAAACCACGAGGTGGAAATTTTATCCTATAATGAGCTTGAGCTCAGTGAAAGGCCATATCTCAAGGAAACCATGGTACCGTGGTAATATCTTTGTAGTACCCGACTGGCTGGCTACCACCCTCACGTTCAAAAGAGTGCCAGTTGTTTCCTAAGCAAATTTTATCAAATTTTGATTTGATAAAATTTGTGTATGCTTGCTGTTTTATTTTTACTTTAATTTTATTTTTGATTGTTATTACCGTATAATGTGCATGTGGAGATAGCCTGTAAGTAATTTGTTACACTCGAAAATGGTATTAATGAAGATATCTATGTATATGTATTGTGTAAACAATTGATGGCTGACCTAATAAAATAAATAAATAAAAAATAAGCATTTTAAAATGTTGGTAACACATTGATAATTCCTCTTGAATTGGTGTAGGCGGTAGTCACTTACTTTCTGGTGACACATGACTGCTTCTCAGAATTCTGACATAAAACAAAGAAAGTTTGTTTTTTCGTTTTTATTGGATAATTTTATATACTTTTAAAAGGAAAATTTCGAGTTAGATTGTGATAGTAATCCATATTTAATATTATAAAGGCGAAAGTGTGTCTGTCAGTTACCTCTTCACGCTTAACCCACTGAACCGATTTAGATGAAATTTGATATAGAGATAGATGGAACATTGAAAAAATACGTATAATATCCCTTTTATCCCGGGAAAAGATAAGATATTTCGGGGACGTGGGTGAAACTGCGGGGGATAGCTAGTAATGGTATAAAAACCGATTCTGTCCCTCTCTCGCGCTCCCTCTCGCTCACACTCACCATTTTGTTTATTAATAGCTACAGCTTATAACTTAACCCACATATATTTTAAAGCCATTGTTAGCCGGCAATTCGTGACCTAAATATTGATTTCCACCGCGAATAGAACGGAAATAAAAACCTATGAAAAGCGGTTATTGAACCTAGCCCGATGTAGCCCAAGTAAGTTAGTTTATTTCAATGTTTTTCTGTACTTCAAATTTGTAGTCAATACATTTTCCTTTTTATGCAGCATTGAATTGGGTTGATTTTCGTCTGATATTTTTATGGATTAACCGCTACGAATAAGTAATAAGTCTACTTATTCGTAGATCAACCGGTTATTTTTGATGTAAAGTAAGCACGCTGGTTTCGTATAACAGTTATATTAAACCACACCAGATTTATCCACAATTTCACTGCTAATTTAGAACTTTACGGCCAGACACATATTGTCAAGTCGTGTCCAGATGCTGGTAAGTGATAAATTCAGAAACTACTAAACTTATCTTCATAAAACTTGGCATGCAAATAGATAATATTTAATACAATAATATATGACATCGGGAATACATAAGATCCCACAGGAATGTGGGTGAAACCGCAAACGACAGCTAGAACATATATAAGCAAAACACCACTCAGAGATGAGTGGATTTAAATGGAACATGTAACTTTACTAATACTAATAATCTACACTATTAACATAATACAA
Source organism: Ochropacha duplaris (assembly GCA_951361185.1). Classification (NCBI taxonomy): domain Eukaryota; kingdom Metazoa; phylum Arthropoda; class Insecta; order Lepidoptera; family Drepanidae; genus Ochropacha; species Ochropacha duplaris. The sequence continues at coordinate 461,827 of OX592713.1, read as the reverse complement.
TTAAAACTAATCTAATCTAAAAACTACCTAAAATAAACTATAAAAGTGCGTCGAAGAATTCCTCCGCATCGCCGTCGACTGGTAACGTTCCCAAAAGACTGGCAGTATTGCCACGTTGAATGGCAATGCTTAATCTTTGGCCAAAGTAAAAGCCAGCCTTTTGGTGACGGGAAATGAATAAAATAAATAACGAAATCTCAGAACGTATGAATGCTACAAACTTAAAACTTGGCATGTAGATACCTAGTATCCGCTAAGAAAAAAATTGAAGACTCAAAGGTTCCCACATAAAACCTTAGCTAAGTTAAACAGCTATTTATTTTATTCCCTAAATCCTTCTGACACATAAGTTTGAGCATGTGTTTGTTAGTTTGTCCTTTCACGCAGTTACCGAGAAATGAATGGTCAGTTTGCAAAGATATTGTCTATAGACCAGAGCAGAGAGTAACATAGACTATTCATCCCGGCATAAAGCAGGAGCTAGAAATATTGTATTATTTTCAGGAGTTATGCACAACGAGAAGGCTTGACTCACTGAATCATTAACGCCCAGCCTAAACCCATAGACTTAGAAAGCTGTTTTTTTTTCACAGTTTTTTTTTTTTTTATATTCGATAGGCTTGTGTTTGACCACAATCTCACCATGGTAAGTGATGATGTGGCCGAAGATGGTAAACAGACAAAGCCTAGATGGGAACTGGCTCTCAAGTGCAGCTGTCGGAACACACCGATAGGTGTTTGGCGACAGATTTTCAACATGAGGGTGGTAGCCAGCCAGTCGGGTACTACAAAGTACCCTACCACCGTGCTATGGTTTCCTCACGATGTTTTCCTTCACCAAAAGCTCAAGCTCATTGTAGGATTCGAACCCACGACCTTCGCCGCGGTATTCGACGTCACTTACCACTGAGCTATCATCGCCTTAAAATGTTGTTTTTATGACGTAGACAAGGAATAAGAAAGTATTTTTCGAAATTCAACCCCTAAATGGCTATAAAGGGGTACGCGGGTGAACCTGTGGGGTGGAAAGTTAGTATACAACAGTTAGATATAACTACCACAAATGTTATGCATTGTTATGTAAATTCACTACACTATGTAATTACTTTATGCGAGATCTATCAGTCATAACAACATCCTTTTTTTTTAACTCGTTTATTTTAACTTAATAAGCTTGAGCTTTCGGTGAAGGAAAACATCGTGAGGAAACCATAGCACGGTGGTAGGGTACTTTGTAGTACCCGACTGGCTGGCTACCACCCTCAAGTTGAAATTCTGTCGCCAAAACACCTATCGGTGTGTTCCGACAGCTGCACTTGAGAGCCAGTTCCCATCTAGGCTATGTGTGCTTACCATCTTCGGCCACATCATCACTTACCATGGTGAGATTGTGGTCAAACACAAGCCTATCCAGAATAAAAAAATATATATATATGTAGTTGCACTTAGAGCAGTAAATTGTGTTAAATTGTTTATCTATACTAATCCTACTAATATTATAAATGTGAAAGTTTGGATGGATGTATGTTTGTTACTCATTTACGCCAGAACGGCTGAATGGATCTGGATGAAATTTGGCATGGGAGATAGATAGATAGTCTGGAATGGCACATAGGCTACTTTTTATTCCGGGAAAAGATAAGATCCCTCGGGAACGCGGGTGAAACCGCAAGGAACAGCTAGTATTATAATATAGAGGACAATTTGTGAGTTTGTTAGGTTGTAGGGGGTAATCTCTGAATCTACTGAACCATAAAATAATTTAAAAAAAACTACAAAATTAGTACGGAACCTTCGGTGTGCGATTTTTATATCGTGGCTAGTAACACTACGAGCATCAACTTCGTAGCCATGTTGCTACGAGCGTAGCTATGTGCTACGAGCGTAGCAATGTGCTACGAACTATTTTATTACGTTTTTCTATTTGTTTATTCAACTTCGAAGTGGTGAGAGATGTGGTTAAAGTTGAGCTTAGAGAAACTGGCTCTCAAGTGAAACATCAATAAGTAAATGGTATCTCAATATGTGCATGTTTACTATTGTTATTAATCATACTTCCTCCTAATAACAAAAATTAATTTGATTTTTTTATGCTTGTAAGTTTGTTGCTCAATCACACAAAAACGGCTAAACGGATTTTGATAAAACTTGGCACACAAATAGACCATATCTTGGAATAAAAATTATAATACTTTTTATTCCGGGAAATCGTGTGAAACCGTGGGTCGGAAATCTGATTAAAACAACTAAATTACTTTTTTATTCGTCAAATTAAGTGTTCAGACAGCCTCTTTGAAAATTACTAACTCTATCGACTGTAGATGCAATTAAGTTCGTCGTAAAATAACTCTCAAATTGTCAATTTTATGACATAATTGCAAGTAATTAAGCACAGTTTACGTTGTCTCATTAAAATTTCATTCAAATTGAAAGGGCTGTATAGAGTATAGAATTTAAATTAATTTAGTATTGGTTATTGGAATGTATGTATGTTTGTTATTACATTCAAGTTATTTTAGAAATCAATCAACGATTCAATCATTAATTAAATAAATATCCTGGGACATTCATAAGCGGAGCTTGTAATATGGAAACCAGGTAACTGAATTACTACATTTATACATTTTTTTCTTATTTTTGTAAATACGTATTTAAATAGATAATTACGTTTTATACCACAAGTGGGCTTATTACCTTGAAGACAACTGGCTCTCAAGTGCAACTGTCGGAACTCAACAGGTGCTTGGCGACAGATTTTCAACTGGAGGGTGTAGCCAGCCAGTTGACTACAATAAAATAATACTGCGCAAAAACAGTGCGAAATAAAATATGTTGTTAAAAAAAACGAAGACATTTTTAAATGTACTGCCATCAACTGTATAATAAACGGCTCTAATCCGCACTCTCCGAACGATGGACTAAAAGCATACCGATGTACCCTGTATGGACACCGTACACCACTCGTTTAGAGTGTTTCCCCTCTCGCTCCAACTATATGTAGTTAGAGGAGGACGATAACGGTCGGTGGTTCTTTTGTGAGACTTTTTTGAGATCGTTAAAAAGTTGGTAAGATTAGACGGTCTGGTTTTGTCGTCGCAGTAAGCCCTGAGGGATTTTAGCTGTTCATATGTTTATGGAAAATTTTGTTTATTCTAGTAAAATTTTATAGTTCCTGTAAAGGCCAGGATAAAATATAAATTCAATGTAATTATTATAGTTTGCCATCGATCTAGTCTCAAATATTGTTCTTGCCATACTAAATGTTAGTGACTTTTTTTATTTAATTTTGCAGTAAATTCATGATATAATATGTCTGTTTATAAGTTTTTTCAATAACATCGAAAAGTAGGCCCGCCGCACTTTCTAATAATTCGTAGTTTGGCAATAGGTATTTTAATTATTTTTCTTTTGTCTCTAACTAAGAAACTCAGCAATGTTACATTCTTCATTCCCTAAAAATCTAAATTTAACTTCAAATCCCAAAAAAAAAACTGTTTATTAAATATCAATTTTTAGATTGAAAAAAATTTAAATTTCACGTACATTTAAAATTCCTAATATCCATAGTATGATTTATACAAAACTTCCTACAATTCTCCAAAATCAATTTAAAACCCAAACTTAATTATTTTTCCTGCCATACTGCATTTTAATAACTAATGTCATCCCTCTGGCACGCTGCCAGGAGCCGGCCTACCCTGGCATCCTGGCCATTAGATTATCTCTCCTGGACATCTGATAATTCAATTTTGTCCTGTGTAACATTAAAGTTACCCGAAATTGCTTTGCTTTGACTTATTGTAGAACGGTGCAGTATTTTAAGATATTTGTTTTTTTTTAAATAAAGAGTTAAATAGGAATTTTATGTATTATTATATGAACTTTATGTGCCTGGGTTAAAAGTATCCTATATTTTATTCTAGATATGATCTACCCGTGTGTCAAGTTTCATCAAAATCTACTACTCCGTTTTTGCGTGATTCAGCAACTAACACCCAAACATTCATATTTCTTATAGTAGATTTTTTTAACGCCATTAGGATCTGATAAGGAGATACTATGAATGTATCACCGTGATATATCCTTCTACATATTTTTTAGACAATTTTCTATATAAAAAAAAATATTGGATATTTACCGCCTGATAGTACCCTGATAATACCCTGTAGTAGTTCTCTGCCATTAATGTTATTATTATCTAAAATTTAAATATAGACCGTTAAGCAAAATAGGCTATCTCCATAACCTATATACGTTAGGTACCGAAGCCTGGGTACAACCTACTTGGAGTCAAGCCAAAAACTGTAGCCTTGAAAGAACTCGGTCAACGCATGCCGACGGTCTATGGCACTTTGGTTAAGGTTAAAAACTACTGAGTCGAATAAAAACCGTAGATGTAGTGTAAGAATAATTCTGGAAGGTTTCAAAGGTGAAATGCGGTTAAAGAAACCCTATCGCCAATCGCTTGAACTGTACTTGAGAGCCGGTTCCCATTTAAGCTTGTTGCAGCGTTTAGTTTCAAGATTTTTCACAGTAAATGTTTAATTTTAAAGCGGAATAAGGTTGTTAAAATGTTTAAAACAATAAAATAAAAGAAAAACTTCATTCAATTGGTTAAGAGGTAAAAAAAGTGAATAAAAAAACATAGACACAGCTGAAATGGAAGAGTAAAGTAAGCAGTAAAAACTGAAAATAGAGTTCAAAAATAAAATTCAGACTCACCAATGAAATTCATGTTGCCGCTGCTATCACACTTTCAATTGAAATAAACCTACAGTAACCCTAAAACTAACAACGAGGCCCATAAAGTCCGAATATAAAAATATTTAATAAAAAATTCTCTATTTATTGAGCACCAATTTTACTAAGAAAAGACATGATACGTATCGTTAAGATAGGAGTTTAGAAGAAGAGAGAGTTAGAGTTTAGACGTAATAAGCTATGACATCGTGATGTGGTCTGAAAACGACCTTCCTACACCGATGGCGGAAAGCCAATGCTGTAGAACCGACGATTCTCGACTATTTAAGCGCTGTATCGTATACGCGGCCTCACTCACACTAGCGCACGCTCACAGCGCCAGTTCACTCACACACGCACGCGCGACTTAAGGTCCAAACCACCAGGAAAATTGTGCGTCCATTCTCAACCATTAATGATTCCAAGCAAATTGTTACTTTTAATAATCGCAATTATCCCTATTGAGATTTTCTCGGCAATTCCCAAATTTTTTAGCGAAAATTCAAAGCGATTTATCTGTGTAATATATATTTTTTTATTGACATGAAACAGTTGTAAGAATGAAACGGTTTCAATATCCAATACGATGTTTTTACGGTAAATAAAAATGTAAGTAAGAAATATTGCATGCGTATTTCCGTCTACCCTTAACGCACACATTGATATCGGCTGAACGTAGTGCGCATGTGTGCACTGTAAGAACAAAGGGGTCGCCGGCAAGGGGCGTGGCCTTTTGCATGTGTGAGTGTGTTAAATCTTTTATAGGTCGATGCATTAAGTAATTTACTATTATACCTTGCATTTGACATAAGCGACTTAAAATATAGGCATTTGTGCGGAGAACTCGCTTCCTTTTGTTTTTAGAAGACGTATTCTTGTTAAATATAAACGTTTCTACATTTGAAATATTTCTACCTAATTTGTGGAGATAAAAAATGCAATTCTTAAATTTGACCACAAAATATTTTTCGAATGTATATTTCAAATACTTAATGAACAAAATAATATTATTACAAGTGATGGTGACTGACGTATCAAATCAGCTTCTTCTACATACTTGTGACGTCATAAATATACACCATCAAAATACTCTTTGTCGTTAAATTGATAATTAAAAATCATTGAAGGCGGAATTTTACAACGCGTTCGCAATTTTCGAGTTCATATTTTTAGATGTTTTATGCACTAGTTAGTTATGCATCATCTCATACAGGATACATATAATATTGCATGATAATTATTGTGCTTTTCTAATTAGTTATTTTTACTTCTGTCCAGTAGTAAAATTATCATATTCTAATATATTTCTTTCCTTATTTTGCTTAAATTGTGATGGCATCAGTAGCCCCCTGGTAGATATTGCTAATGTCTGTATAGACGACAGTACTCACTTTTTTTTAAATTCTGGATAAGCTGTGTTTGACCACAATCTCACCATGGTAAGTGATGATGTGGCCGAAGGTGGTAAGCACACAAAGCCTAGATGGGGACTGGCTCTCAAATGCAGCTGTCGGAACACACCGATAGGTGCTTGCCGACAGTTCTTCAACTTGAGGGTGGTAGCCAGCCAGTCGGGTACTACAAAGTACCCTACCACCGTGCTATGGTTTCCTCACGATGTTTTCATACTAAGCTCAAGCTTATTGTAGGATTTGAACCCACGACCTTTGCCACGGTATTCAACGTCACTACCACTGAGCTATCATTGCCTTAATATTACCATCATGTGACCCGCCTGGTTATAAAATACTTGACAATTATATCCTTATTCTATATACATATAGATGTAGATGTTCGTGTTTAATATAATATTCAAATGAAGTGCACAGTTCAGTGTATGACATAGTTGGTGTGGTGAGGTTGGTATGCGCGGGTGGTATGTTGAATCTTAATCGATCATGACGTCACTTTCAAAACCTAGTTTTAGTAATCTAGGCTTAGTTGACGCTTAATTTAATACTAGTTTTCCGCCCCACGGTTTCACCCGCGTTCTCAAGAGATCTTATCTTTATTCAAGATAAAAATATAGCTTATGGCACTCACAAATAACGTGGCTTTCTATTGGTAAAATAATTTTCAAAATCAGTTCAGTAGATCCAGAGATAGCCCCCTACAACCTCACTAATTTTACCACTTTATGATATTAGTATAGACTAGTTTTCCAACCCGCAGTTTCACCTGCGTTTCCGAGAGATCTTATCTTTTTCCGGGATAAAAAGTATCCTATGTTTTATTCCAGGATACGGTCTATATTTGCGTCAAGTTTAATCAAAATCCGTTCAGCCGTTTTAACGTTATTGAGCAACAAACATACAAACTTTCAATAATATTACTAGCTGTTCCACGCGGTTTCACCCGCGTTCCCGAGGGATCTTATCTTTTCCCGGGATAAAAAGTAACTATTCCAGGCTAACTATGATCTATCTCCATGCCGAATTTCATCCAGATCCATTCAGCCGTTTTGGCGTAAATGAGTAACAAACATACATCCATCCAAACTTTCACATTTATAAGATTAGTAGGATAGTAGGACTAACACAGAGACAGCCAGTTGCAAATGAATACCCGTTTCATATTCCCATGTTTAAAAAAAAATAAGAAGTTTAAAGGATAAAATACTTAGGTAACTACACTGTCTTATAATTTAAACTTATGCAAAATAACATGCATGTAATCTCGTAGAAGCTGTAGCTGTAGTCTCCCGTAGAGCCTCTACGAATGTTAAATATTTCCTTGTAGCTACGTGTTTAAATTATTTAACTTTTAATGTTTGTTCTCAGAAACTGTAGTTTTTTAAATGTATTATTATTAGAATATCTTTTCCTTTATCAAATAAACTTATTTTTTAAATGGTTATTTATAATTACTTAAAATATTATGATAAACTTCGTAACTTTTACTACGAAACACAAAAATGTTTTTTTTATTTTCATTTTATCAGACACAAGTCTACGTTTGACCACCAACTAGCCTGATGGTAAGCGACGATGTGGATGTTATCAATTCTCTATTTATCGTGTGTAACAGCAATAAAAAACACGGTAGACCAAAAAGCTTCAATAATAATTTAATTCGAAGTTCCATATGTAGGTCCATTCGAAAAAACCTAATATTCATAATAAAAACTGGCTTCATAAAACGCCCAACACAGTTGACTTCACACAAACCCCTACCCAATAGGTCCCACTAAAGAAAGTACGCATTACCGTAAAAATAAAAGTCGAAACCTCTTATCGGGTACGTACTACGCGCAAATTGTCCTTCCGTCGCCGCACCGACGGAACTATACCTATCCCTCTCAGTCTTACGACCCCTCATATGTTCCGTCGCAGTCTTACAATGTAAGTGATTTCGACAAAGAAAAGGATTTGGGAACACGTGCCCGCACTACGAATATCACTAGTTTTAAGATTTTAGACGTTATTTTACTCTCCACTGGAGATTTCTTTTTGGCACGATATTTCACTTCCTATAAGTTTTTGGTTAATTTATTTTTATGTGACTAGGCTGTTCGTTGCCTATGAATAATAACAATATCATGGCGATCATAGCTCAGTGGTAGTGACGTTGGATGCCGCGGTGAAAGTCGTGGGTTCGAATGTTTTCTGAGAAGGAAAACATCGTGAGGAAACCATAGCAAGGTGGTAGGGTACTTTGTAGTACTCGACTGACTGACTGGCTAGTCGAGTTGAAAATCTGTCACAAAGCACCTATCGGCGTGTTCCGACAGCTGCACTTGAGAGCCAGTTCTCTTCTAAGATTTGCGTGCTTACCACCTTCGGCCACATCATCACTTACCATGGTGACATTGCGGTCAAACAAAAGCTTATCGACGAACAAAAAATACACCATTAGATGCTTAGCGAAAAAACCTCTTGCACATTTATTTTAGTTGAATATTACATTTTTTATTGTACTAATAAATACAAATACCTCCAGCTATTTATTGTTTTTCTTCTATAAACTGAGCGTTACCTGAAACAAAAAATATGTATATTAAGTATCAGAAAATAACCATAATTGTCTATAAAATATTGTTTTGAAATAACAAGCAAATAAACTAAAAAAATATGGAATTATAATTCAATTTCGTTTAAATAATAATTTCATCCAAATACCATTAAAATCGTAGCTATTAGTCTTACAATGTGCTACGAGCTACGGTTCGTAGCAAGCGCTACGAAACTGTAGAGCTTGATACAAAGCAGCGCTTCGGTACTTACATTGACAAATAGACTTTCTTATTGGGTTTTTTAATATATCAATTCTGAGTCTTAAATATATGTCCTATAAAGCCGAATATAGCGTGATAGTTACTTTAGTTTGCTAAGCACAAACTTGGGGTCTCTAATCACCAACTCTGTTACAGATATGTAATGAAGATTTCAAAGTTTGCACAAGTTTTAAAGACAAAGTTTCCATAGTAACCACTTGAGATAAAAATGATAAGATTATATACTAAGTATAAAACTAAATTTCTTAGTTAAATAACTTAGTTGCACTTTGTAAAAAAGAAAAATCCACACACAGCCATCTGATCAAACGTTGACCGTAAATATTTTAGGAAAAGTTTGTATGTATCCTATTTTTTCGGGTTCCGTACCTCAAAAGGTAAAAAAAAGGAACCCTTATAAGATCACTCCCTTGTCCGTCTGTCAGTCCGTCCGTCTGTCCGTGTGTCACCACCGATTATCAGGAACGGGTGGACCTAGCAAGTTGAAATTTATACCAGATACTGAGGTCCCTATTATACTCGTAGGTATATAAAAATCAAGGCGAAAGACTACTTGTGGTATAAAAAAACACGCCAACGTACCGTTCAAAATCTATAATGCTAATAGAAACTTGGTTAAACCGCGACGTGAGTGTATGTTATGTAAGCGTGGCGTGGCGTGGCGTGACGTGGCGCTGTGGCGTTGAGGTGGCGTTGAGGTGGACGCGATAAACCGCGCGGGCACTCGCCGCTGATTTCATTTACAATTCATTTGATATACTTAGCGGCGGGCCTTTGATGGACGGCATAGGGTTGCCTCTTGCTGCTTGCTGATTTTAGGAGGTACATTTTGTTTAACATTTATAATTTACCGGTTAAATTCAGCTTAATTTATATTACTTTTGTATGTGACAATTTTTGTCTAATATTCAAAACTTTAAAATTTATAAACAGCTTCATGTATTGTCTATCGCCAGTAATGGCAGTTTTGAGGTTTGCTACCTATCGATTGATTTGTTGTAAATATAATATGTTATTTCTTTAATAAAAAAAAAACAAGTTATAAAAATAAATCAGTTCAAAAGCCTGTACTTTAATTTCTTAGTAAAAAAAATTATCAATTCTAACTGTTAAACCATAGCGTACGTAAAATATTTAACACAAAAAAGATCACAGCGTCAACCCTACAACCGTTTAGGTATAAAGTTACGTCGGAACGCAAGTGGTCCGGGGGTAAATACGTTTTCTTATTCCAACACCCCCTGTACCCCACTTCCCCCCACATCCCCCCCGGGGTCCGACTGACCCCACTCCACTCGAGTGCGTGTGTACATACGGAAAGTCCGTTCTGCGATAAGTGTTAATGGTTTGTTTGATTTTGTAATTAGGCTATATTATTTGTAAGATGATATTGAGGGTTGGGAAAAAAGGTTTATCAATAGTATCATTATGGGAGTTTATATTCGTCAAAGCCATTTGTTCCGTTTTGGCCCGTTTCGGCGCTTATGAAGTTTGAACTGCCAGTTTGGAACTGAGGACGACAGACACGAATTTCAGTAAAGTATTTTTTATATTTGTTAGTATTATTGTTTATTAGTAATTCTAAGCACCACACATTTTTGAGTATTGATGAAAAAAATATTATGAAGCATACTTAATCTAGATTTTGAGACAAATTTATTTTTACTGGAGAGTTATTTTAGTTTTTAAACTTAACATTGTATTTACATGATTAAACCTGCAATTAAACTACCAACCATTTGGTGCAATCGTAGATTCTCCGATATCCTACAAATCGCATCGAATAAAGTTGGGGAGAAGATCTTTCTAAGAGCGTTATCAAATTAGTGCGCGTTCAGTTCACGTGTCAATCGAACGTGTCAGTGGGGTATTTAATTACCCCAGAGATTTACCCCGTAGTGGAAATAATGAATAGTGAGGAGTAAAAGTTAAGAAATCATTCATACTTATTAAGTTAAAAAACATTATTAATAATATAAAAATCATTGCCCGTTAGACTGACTTAGTGATCTTTCAACGTACGAGCTAGATTACTCAGGTTAGAAACTTAATATACCGCACACAGGTTCCTTTTATAGGCAACTAGCTGTCCTCCGCGGTTTCACCCGCGTTCTCTTAGGTTTTTGTCTTTTTCCGGGATAAAAATATAGCCTATGTTACTCAAGGATAATGTAACTTTTTTATGGTGAAAGAATTTTTAAAATCAGTCGGGTAGTTTTTGTGTTAAATAGTAACAAACAAATAAACAAAAATCTAATCTTTCCTCTTTATAATATTAGTTTTAGATGAACGCATGAAATAAAAAAAAGTATTATTTTAAAAGAAATATAGCCACAAGACATGTAGGCTAAGGATGAAAACACATTTTTGTTGTTAAAACCTATAAAAAATGTAATGTTAAATAAAAGTCCATAAAAGCATTATATTAAATCGATGGCAAAATAAGACGGGGTACGGAAGAGTTTCCAATTGCCCTCCATTGAAAGTAACTAACAACCGTGCAAAATATTGGAATAAAACTCCGGGGCTCCTGTACTATATGTCACTTATTTATTGAAGCAAAACAAATACCAGTATCCATTAACAAGTAATTTTGATAAAAAAATAATTCAGATACCTTATTTTCCATTAAAACGAAAAATCTAAAACTCAACCAACAATTCTTCTAACTTTGAAAAAACAACAAAACTATCACCAATTCTTCAAAGCAAAACAAGCAAACGTTGAATTGGAAATCAATCCAATTACTCTGGATCGAATCATTTACATATCCCGTCTATTTTTCCCGGGTTACCCGGCACGGCACAGTGTACGGTAGTGAGTGATACCGGGCATCTTTCCCGGCTGTCAGGCTTCGGGCCTATACCGGATGATTTATACAAACGCTTTACTTTACTGGTAACATGGAATGGTTTAAATACCTTTTGTATTTGAACAAATAGTGTTTGGTGATAAAAAGAATATATTGATTCTCAAATCCATTGTAATGTTTAAAAAAAACAATTCACAGATTCTTCTGGAATAAAATGATGCTTTTATTAAAAGTATGCTTCCATCAGCGGATTTTTCAGCGTTTTTATTTATTTTACTTGGTGATAATATAGCATTTAACTGACGAAAGAATTTTTAAAATTGGTTTCGTAGTTTTTGGAAAAAAACATAAAAATCTTTTCTCATTTTAATATTAGTCTAGTAATTCCATTATACCCGCACTTACGAAGGAATAAGGCCATTTTTTTTACATCGAATGTTATGTAGGTGACCTATCTACCAATCTTTTTACTAATAATATCATTGTTAAACCACATAACTTATTAAACAGTTATGACATAAAATGGAATGTTTATCATCATCAGATAGGAAATAGGCCAACAACGGATATTCAATAACCGAACAGAATAATATATCATCTATTAAATTATACAAGTTCGATATTATTCAGTACGATACTCAACGTAATAGTTTACTATTAAATTTGTTGGAGTTTGGAAACTAAGTATTTTGTTGAATTACTCCGTTGAATATTTGGTTTTACTCCTATTTAGGCAACGCAAGTGATTTGATATGTTTTATTTGAAAGTTACTAAGAACTTTAATTGAAACATTGCCCTGTCTAATAAAATCCAATTTTTATTGACTTTTACAATTTTACTTTCCCTAAAAACTTTATTCGGACTATTACGAACAGACAAATCATCGAACAGCATTTAATGTTTATATAGATAGATACATAGATGTATTATACTCGTTTGTGGCATTGAACTTTTAACATTCATATTTGATATAGAAGCAGGATCTTTTTAAAATCTTTCATTAAATAATAATCATTGTTTGATTTTACTATCCAAAAATACTGTATTTTTTAAGGGTATTTATTACTAGAAATGAAACAAATAATTTGTTAATAATACAACAAAATAATAAAAAATATTAAAATTAAAACTAACATAAACTAAAATAAATTTAAAAACGTAGGCCCCCTCGGTTCCAAAGATGCTGGCAGCATTTCCTTGCTGTACCGCAATGCTGATACGTTGTGCGAGAAAAAAATACCTATTAGCCAGCTCTTTAAAGATATATATTGATATTTTTAGATGTTTTCTATAAATTTTTAAACGTACGTAAATTATTTAATGAAAACATTTTTGCGTAAATTATTATCAGAGGTCATGTTTTAGTTTTATTGAGGTTACTAACCTCACACAACCAAAATAAGACTTTCTTAAAAGAACCCTAGATTCTTAAAAGAACATTTAATAAATTTCACGCTCTTCTTTTTTGGGTGTGGCGTGGTGCAGAAACCTTTGAATGCAATATTTTTCCTTTGACTTGAAAATTATTCTTTAGAAAACTTCTCATCTGTAAACATACTAAAACTTAACACCATCTTTCATAACTTTATTCCAAATGGAAACTAGTGTGTTCCGGGTAGTCTAATACGCCGTCAAATGCAGAAACGTTTCCAGCGCTTTGTTTCGCCTGTAGTACTTTGACATCTGTGATTTTACACTCCTACCATTTGTAAGTTTACTGGTATAGGTAGATAGGTTTTAGTTCTATTTTTAATTATTACTTTAAAATGGTTATTTAGTGCTTAAAATTCAATATTTTTTTAAGTATTTACAAATGACATTTATGATATCTAGAAGCAACCAGTGCTACTCAATTTTTTTAATTTTTTTATTTATTTATAAAGACTATCAAATAATATATTTTCTTTTTAATTTAGAAATTATATGATACTAGCTATCCCCGCGGCTTCACCCACGTTCCCGAGGGAGCTTACCTTTTCCTGGGAAAAAAAGTATGCTTTGTTTTATTCCAGGACATAATCTACCTTTGTGCCAAGTTTCATCAAAATCTGTTCAGTATTTTTTTGCGTGAAAGAGCAACAAACATCTTCAAATCCAAACATTCATTCGCATTTATTATATTAGTAAGAGTAGGATATAGTGCTAGCCAAGCTTTTCAGTAGCCAGCGTTTATTCATATTTATTAAAACTATAATTTTCAGTTTATATAAAACATTTTTCTTAATGTTAATTATGAAAGACCACCTTTTTTTTATTCTGGATAAGCTTGTGTTTGATCACAGTCCATGGTAAGTGTTGATGTGGCCGAAGGTGGTAAGCACACAAAGCCTAGATGGAAACTGGCTCTCAAGTGCAGCTGTCGGAACACACCGATTGGTGCTTGGCGACAGATTTTCAACTTAAGGGTAGTAGCCAGCCAGTCGGGTACTACAGAGTACCCTACCATCGAGCAAAGAACCTAAGCTCTCTACCTAAGAGAAATATCTCCACTTTAGTATTTTCCCAGTTAATTAGAACATGATGATATTAGATATAACCTGCTTGCGAAATATTGATTTAAACATAAGAAACTGTACGTAAATGAACTGTAAATACAAGCCTATACGACCTAAATACGATGATAGCTCAGTGGTAAGTGACGTCGAATACCGCGGCGAAGGTCGTGGGTTCGAATCCTACAATGAGCTTGAGCTTTCGGTGAAGGAAAACATCGTGAGGAAACCATAGCACGGTGGTAGGGTACTTTGTAGTACCCGACTGGCTGGCTACCACCCTCAAGTTAAAAATCTGCCGCCAAACCCCTATCGGTGTGTTCCGACAGCTGCACTTGAGAGCCAGTTCCTATCTAGGCTTTGTGTGTTTAACATCTTCGGCCACATCATCACTTACCATGGTGAGATTGTGGTCAAACACAAGCCTATCCAGAATAAAAAAAAAAAAAAAAGCACCCCAGATATGAGCACAAAAGTAATTAAACAATGTATTACCGTACCACGTAGACTAGCCAGTACAGTAGGTATCAATATACGCCATGATAGAGCAAGATTTGCAAGTCATCGTATAACTATTAAGCTGTCAGGGCTCGTTTGAGCTCGAATCAGTTGGCCTATCTGAAAGATAAATGATCTAACCTATGTCTTTGAGTATCGGTTTTGGTAATTATAATTTACTAGTTTTCCGCCCCGCGGTTTCACCCGCGTTCCCGTCAGATCTTTTCATTTTGGGGTTAATATAAAGCCTATACACTCACAAATAACGTGGCTTTCTATTGGTAAAATCATTTTTAAAATCGGTTCAGTAGATCCAGAGATTACCCCCTACAACCTGACAAACTCACAAACTTTACCTCTTTATAATATTAGTATAGATGAATTAAAAAAACTGACAATCTCATCGACAAAGCAATTTCTTCTAGATAACCAACAAGGATATAATATAGTACCTGTAAATTTGCTCTTAATAAATAAATAAACTTTTATTACTTGCTTAATTACAGTCGATGCGCTAAAGTATTCCCAAAAATTAAAATGGAAATGGGCGGGGCACGTAGCGAGACTGGCAGATGAGCGATGGACTAAAAGGGTGTCACTATGGAGAGGCCCAAGAGGGAAACGTTACAGAGGAAGACCGCTCACGAGATGGGTGGATGATGTCATTAAAACGGCTGGCACGGGCTGGATACAAATAGCCCAAGATAGGGAAAACTGGGGTTCTTTGGAGGAGGCTTTCACCTGCGGAGGGGTTCTTGTGAATAAGAAAAAATTAAAATGAATTTATTTATATATTTTAAAAATAATTGTGTAAAAAAAAGGATTAAGTTTACTTATTTTGTTCATTAGTTACTACAAGAAATAAAAGGCTTTTATATTAAATTATATTATTACAGTCTAGAAATATATGTTAGGTAACTAATGCGGGTTATAATTTTTTATGTATTTTTGTATTACTTTAAGAATAAAATTGTTAAACATTTGAAAAAAAAGCCAATATTCAGATCGTTCAAAAATATTTAAAAATGTAACCTTGCTGAGTTTCTTGCCGGTTCTTCTCAGTTGAAGGCTGACTTCCGAACCGGAGGTAACTTCTGTAATACGACCTTCATAAGTGCCCTTCTAGGGCTTAAACTGAATAAATGGTTTTGACTTTGAGTATGGAAATAAGGCATTGTCCTATAATCTTTTTTTTGTTTATTTATCATGCTTGAACTACACTTCTATAACCACAATATATTTTTATACACAACGTAAATATGTATATACTTACAAGTAATGCATAAGTTGTGTGTAAGAATCATTAAGACGCATGAGGTCAGATCAATCTTCTAGGAACGATGGCTTGAGGGTTATTTATGAACCCTTTGTTTTGGAGAATAATAGAAATATACAGTAAGTTATTAAACTTAGATAGACATCAGTGACTAGTCTATACTTGTATACTAATAGTATAAAGAGGAAATATTTGTATTTTTATATGTTTGTAACAAAAAAAATCAAAAACTACTGGACCAATTTTAACAATTCTTTCATCATTAGAAAGCTACATTATCCCTGGAAAAGATAAGATCCCACGGGAACCCGGGTGAAACCGCGGGCGACAGATAGTTTTGAATAAACTTTACTGCTCAACTGCCCTCTTGGCTTCGATTGTTAAGTTGCTGTTCGTACCTACTTGTTCCTCAATTCATATAATTTATTTTCACCTTTATACCACATCTGAAAACCTCACCTAATAATGCTTGACTTTATATACTTTAAACGAATTATGTGAATAAAGATAACAGAGATAATATAATCCTGGAATGACGTGAAAAAAATGAATGAAAAAAACTGTAACAAATACACTCAAATCTCATAACCAACCCGAAAAGCGAAAAATATGATATTTTTCTCACATTATTAGCACCCTTCCCATTTGAGTAGAGGGCGCCACTCGCGCCGTAATTGATAGCTCGATTGTGGGGCTCATTTGATTGAGTACGCGCTGAGCCAATTAAATCACCTATTGTTGGGAACACTCTGTACATGAGTATGGAATGATTTCTTTGAGTTACGTCTTGTATATTTTTTTTATGTACCATTCATGTATTGTCTATGGTTATGGTCTATGGTTTAATTACCATTTCAAGTTGTGTGTGTAAAAAGGTTGAATGTGATTCATTTTTTAAATATAATAAAAGAGTTACTAAAATGTGGGTGGGACCGTTTGCGTGGTTGGTTAACATACTACCTATCATGTTATAGGTCGTGGGTTCAATCCCATCCAGGATAGACATTTGTATGCATGAACATGTCTATTTGTCCTGAGTGTGTGAATTCTCTTTTAAAGTATGTATTAAATTATAAAATATGTAGTATATTGTCTTTCATTTATCTGGTTTCCGTAGCACAAGTTATGCTTAGTTTGTGATCAGATGGCCGAGTGTGAATATTGTCCCAGGATAGTTATTTATTAAAATAACATACGATCAACTATTTATTAGACAAGTTAATTGTATTAAACAATATTGTATAAGTAGCCTCGTTCATCCCCAGATCAATTAATTATAAACATAATATATATATAACCTTTCCCCTTGGGTCAGGGATGGGACGGTCGTCCCATTACTACATATAATTCAAGTTATGAAAAAGCTATTGATTTTAATTCACTTAAATGCTATATAACTTTACATTCACAATTAAAATGAACAAATCTCGAAACAGAACTAAAAGTCGTGATTGAACTTTTGCGTAATTTTGTTAAAAAGTTTAAAGTACTTGTAACTGCTCAACTTTTGTAAGAATATAACTGTTAACCGCCCGAGGCGAGTTAATATGAAGGCCACGGTACACCGGAAATTGTCACGCCGCCATCTTGCATCTCACCGGAAGTGAGTCGAAACGGCCACTCGGCACCTTGGGATCGCGACGAATTCTCAGACGATTTGGTGTTGAGTAGCTCAGGGTAAGATAAGGTCGTAGGAATCACAGAGAAATTAACATTGTTAAAGAAACGCAATTGTAATGATGGCTATATTCAAGAAAAAAAAACTTGAGAGGTGTCAAGGGACACCCGGATGGAACGAAGTTATATAAGTCAAGAGAGTATATATATATATATATATAAAAAAAAAAACATTTCTGAAAATATCTGGCTTGCTTTCTATAAGAGAGAGAGAGAGAGAGACAGACAGAGAAACATGCGCACGCCGCACAGCTCAATAAACATACCTACATAGTGCAATAAAAAAAGTGTCGTGTCAATTTTTCGTAAGATTTTTTTCCGTCTAGCCCCCTTTCACAACGCGCGATAAGGAACTTCGTTGCAAAATACCTAACACTAACTAACTGGTGATACTACATCTAAAAATACTCCTAAATAGCGAACACGTTGTTAAATTCAACCATTTTATGACTTTTAACAACCAATTTAACAACAAAGAGTCGATCTTTTGATGGTGTATATTTATGACGTCACAAGTATGTATTTCATACAAACCTCCATATAAACTATCGTTTTAACATTTCATTAAAAGAAGCTGATTTGATGTCAGTCAACATTCCTATTTCCATTAAACGGTAGGTAATTGATTCAAGTATTTTTTTAACATAAGTACAATGTTAACTAAGCCTACCCTTCTATATAAAGTTCTACTGATAATCTTTCAGATTTTTTTAAATTGGAATGGTAATTAATTTTTAATATTTTCCAAATCTCTAGTGAATTGTTATTTTAGAACCCTTCAATTTATTAAAAGGCTATTAAAAAAATTCACGGCCCGTACTCACTCAGCCTTCGCCTTTCACTTCAGCTAGATCACTTTTTTATACCACAAGTGAAAACCAGGCAAGCGGGTCACCTGATGGTAAGTGAATACCGTCGCCTATAGACCAGGGGAATTGCCAATGTCTTGTAAACCTTATTAGTACAATGACTTACAGGCAACTCAGGCTCTCAAGTGCAATTGCCAGAACACACCAATAGGTGTTTTTTGACCTTGAGGGTGATAGCCAGCTAGTTGAGTAGGTACTAAAAAAGAATCCTATCACCGTGCTGTGGTTTCCTTCATCGAAAGATCAAGCTCATTATAGGATTCGTAGAAAAACAATCTATACTTATGAAACACTTGTCCTGACTGACTGAACGCGCAGTTTTCTTTTATAGCGTAGACATGAAAGGTTTAATTAAATTTGAACCCTACTGGCTTGAAATAGAGTAGAAAGCAAGTCCCCTAATTCCACCAACAAATAAAACCCATCAATATGTATGTACAGGCTTATATTCGAAAAACATTCACCCATTCTAGCTTTGGAGTTGCATAGTAATCGAGGCTCCATATGCATGAGACCGTCCGCCGTGAGCCGCGCGTGCGATCTCGGCCGAATTAATGTGTATGTATGAAACATCCAGGGTGGGTCCAGGGGATCGTCAGCTCCGTTAAGGGTTAAAGCTGATGTTAATGTATATTTAGAGGTTAAAGTAATTAAACAAGTGCTACTCTTTTAGGGTTCCGTACCCAAAGGGTAAAAACGGGATCCTGTTACTGAGACTTCGATGTCTGTCCGTCCCGTCTGTCTATCACCAGGCTGTAGCTAAAGAACCGCGATATACATAATAGTTGAAATTTTCAAAAAATATGTATTTCTGTTGCCACTATAACAACAAATACTAAAAACAGAATATTTAAGGGGGGCTTCCATACAAAAAACGTGATTATTGTGCCGTTTTTACGGAACCCTTCGTGCGCGAGTCGCATTTGGCCGGTTTTTTTCCTTTGCTAGGTTCCATTAGGACATTTCTGCCAAGTTAGTATTCTTCTATGGTAAATATAGTCATTAGTTAGATATTTATGGCAGTTTCATAAAATCGTATCAAATACTTTTTGAGACAACTCAATTCTCGCACGATACATTTCATTATATTTCACTTCACAAGTGCACTGAGATTGAACTTTATTAGACAAAACGCCATCTTTAAAATTCAATTCAGTCGGGTACAGCCCGTATTTAAAACTATTTTTTAAAAATTTCACAATAGTTTCAGCATGTAAAAAAATACCAACGACTAAATCATAAAGTTTTAAGTCGAAGGACATTAAAAGAAACGTCTTAATATAATAGACCTAGAGTGCATAATAAAAGAAACATTTCTCATGTGACTTGTTGCCATTATCTCCGGGGCTCGGAGCACTCATTCCCGTGACGTCACGCGACCATTATTAGGAAAATTCTAACTTATTGCTTCACTACCATTTCAGCTTGTTCTTAACATGCCTTGGGGTTGTGGTGCAAGTTACAAGCGAATGAAAGTCAGAATAACTCCTTTTGCTATTGTAGCCATAGTAACCAATTGTTAACATTTAAAAGCTGTAGTATTCTCAATATTATAATTTATATATAGACCATTACACTGAGTTTCTTTAGTAAGTAAGAGTCTAAAATCTCTGTTTACGGTTCTATATAAAAACAATATTTCAAATTTTGTAGGGCCGGAAAAATAAAATTCTAAGATAATTTAAAATTAGATTTTTGTATCATAATAAAGGGTTTTTCGCGACATTAGTCGCACATTTTTCCAAAAAATTTTGCGGTTCTTCACAGTTGATGGCTGATACCTAAACCGGTGGTAATTTTTGTAGCGTTTCACTATGAATGAACTTCATGCTGTTGCTTATTTCTTTACTTTAGACAAGCAATCAAAATCAACAATACAATATCTGTCCGCTACAGTTTATCCCCTACACCACAGTTCACTACCGCTAAGCGTAATGCATTGTGAAAGGGTAGATCGCTTCCGCACGTGACGTAGCGCAAATCCTGCCATCCTACAATCGGCGCGCGGCGGCGAGAGCCAACAAGTGTCACCTTATTAGAAAAATCGCGAGAGAAATGTGCCAAAGAAATTTCTTCTTTCCTATGTAGGTAATAAGGCGGGTTATAATTTTTTATGTATTTTTGTATTACTTTAAGAATAAAATTGTTAAACATTTGAAAAAAAAAGGTCCAAAAATATTTTTAAAATGTAACCTTGCTGAGTTTCTTACCAGTTCTTCTCAGTTGAAGGCTGACTTCCGAACCGGTGGTAACTTCTGTAATTCGACCTTCATAAGCGCCCTTCTAGGGCCTAAACTGAATAAATGGTTTTGACTTTGACTTTGAATGCAATTTATCGATATTTATTTTTTACTTTTACTTACTCCTATGGTTCAGCGACCCGAATGGCCTCCGACACAAGAGAGCGATTAATTAATCGAGGCCTCGGGTGACCGGCGGGCGGGGAGCTTTTTCCGCCAACGCATCAGCTTGGCCATCCAAAGAGGAAACGCTGCCAGCCTTCTGGGAACCTTGCCGATCGGCAGCAGCGGCAGCCTCAAAGAAGTTTTTTTTATAAATTACTAGCTTTTGCCCGCGACTCCGTCCGCGTGGAATTAGTAATTTGCGTAGCTTATTTTTTATCCAATCTGCTTTATAGGGTTGCGTACAAAAAAACGGACCTTTATAGGACCACTCGTGCGTCTGTCTATCCGGTCATGTCACAGACATTTGCTCCGAATCTACTGGACCAAATCAGGTAAAATTTGGTAAGATGGTGTAGTTCTATGACCCAAATGATGTGCATGTACAGATGTGCAAAGTAATTTCTTTTTTTTAAATAAGGTTAATTTTCGGGGTACAAATTAGGCAATTAAAAAAAAATGTTTTGCAAACCTTACTGTGTCATATATCAAATCAAAAGGCTCGTTTTCTTAACCTTAACCTTAAATATATTTTTGTTATTATTGTAAAATAAATAGTTTTGATTTTATTCATGAAAGAAGACGAAAATTTACCATTCCTCCCTGATCTCCGAAACTACCGAGACTAAAATTTTGAAAAAAATACAAAATATAGTTCATTGCTTGTAGATTACACGAAAACCTATGAGAATTCTATCAATCAATTGAAAATAAAGTGGTAAACTCAATATAATACGATACAATATAGTACGGAACCCTGTCCACGTGAGTTCAACTCGCACTTGGCCGGTTTTTTCATAAATCTCCAGGCAGACAGTCATAAATCAGTTCAGTGGTTATTGATTCCCCATACAAACTTTCACCCCCCTTTCCACCCCCTTAAGGGGTGATTTCTGGGATAAAATTTATCCTACATTCTTTCCCGGGAATCAAA
Source organism: Ochropacha duplaris (assembly GCA_951361185.1). NCBI lineage: Eukaryota > Metazoa > Arthropoda > Insecta > Lepidoptera > Drepanidae > Ochropacha > Ochropacha duplaris. The sequence goes on along the minus strand of OX592713.1, from coordinate 439,892 downwards.
CTATCCCTATACCAAATTTCATCTATATCGGCTCGGCGGCTTAAGCGTGAAGAAGTAACAGACAGACAAAATGAAATTAGTTCAGCGGTAATTGATTTCCCATACAAACTTCCACCCCCCTTTTCACCCCCTTAAAGGGTGATTTCTAGGATAAAAACTATCCTATGTTTTTTCTCGGGACTCAAACTATCCTTATACCAAATTTCATCTAAATCGGTTTGGCGGTTTAAGCGTGAAGAGATGACAGACAGACAGACAGACAGACACACTTTCGCATTTATAATATTAGTATGGATAGTTGTACATTTGTTTGTATATTTTGTACATTTATGGTAAATTAATTGTGCGACTTTTCCCTATTTTGTGAGACTTGATTTTATCTCTAAAATGGTGACACTTATACAAAAATGAATGATGAATATGTTGATAGGTGACCCGCCCACCTATCTCTCCCTTCAGTTTATCGTACTACTCCTAGGACATCCTTCACCCACAGCTATCTGATTCCAAACTAAGAGCTTGTACGTAGCCAGATAACTGATATACAATTTTTTAAATACATTAGAAACTTGATTGCACGTAGACTCATTTACACATGTATGTATAATGGGAATTGAACCGACAACCCGTGGCGTTAAATGAAATGAAAATGAAATGAAATGAAAATGAAATGAAAAATATTTATTGCCTCATTATGAAAAACATAAATATATACTCAACATTCAGCGCATAGGGCAAAAGGGGTAAGTTCAGCTTGTGCTGCGTACACATGTTGATGCGTCCGCAGCGCTGGTTTTCAACCCACCCCAGTTCCCGGAGATGTTTGATGGGTGATGCGGGCATAAGCGGGTCATTAAAGTTTATAGGTGAGTAGGTACTAGTGACATACAGAATAAGAAACATAATTAAAAGAATATCCAGTACCCACCCACCCTTTTATCTTAACTACAGCAATTTTAAAAGCAAAAACAAAAAAGTGTATAAAGAAAGATTTAACATATCTAAATATTCTAAACAATTATTGTCTCTTAGGGTGTGTGTGTCAGTGTGTGTATCGGTGTGTGTGTGTGTGTGTGTGTGTGTGTGTGTGTGTGTGTGTGTGTGTGTGTGTGTGTGTGTGTGTGTGTGTGTGTGTGTGTGTGTGTGTGTGTGTGTGTGTGAGCGAATGTGTGTGTGTGTGTGTGTGTGTGTGTGTGTGTGTGTGTGTGTGAGCGAATGTGTACGAGTGCCGGAAATTTCAAAGGTAGTGCTTAACCAACCACGCTAGTCGGTCGTCAAATGAGATAATACTATTTAGTTAAGTCTGGTTATCAGTTATTTAGTATCCTTAGCACAAGTTCTGCATAGTTTGGGATCCGTTTGGAAGGCAGTGTGAGGAATGTTCCAGTCTATTTATTAATATAAAACTAGTTTTCCGCACCGCAGTTTCACCCGCGTTCCCGAGGGATCTTATCTTTTCGCTGGATAAAAAGTATTCTATGTCCTTCTCCAATATTCCATCTATCTCAATACAAAATTTCATCTAAATCGGTTCAGCGGTTTAAGCATTAAGAGGTAAAAGACTGATTGACAGATAGACAGACACACTTTTGCATTTATAATATCAGTATGAATTACATTAATCAACATTACGTATTTTGAGTTTTATTTCAATACTAGCTAGTTCCACGGGACCCGCGTTCCCGAGGGATTTTATCTTTTCCCGGGATAAAAAGTAGCTTATGTGCTATTCCAGACTATAATCTATCTCCATGCCAAATTTCATCTAGATTCGTTCAGCTATTCTGGCGTAAATGAGTAACAAACATACATCCATCCATCCAAACTTTCACATTTATAATATTAATGAGATTAGTAAGATATCGGTGATGTCCAAGTTCAATCTGAGTACACCAGTGAAGTGAAATGAAACAGTGTAATTTTTAGTTCGCCTTAAAAGTGAAAAGTATTATAGGAACGGCCACCAATTTCATTAAAAACTCACTTGACTTCTACGAACGGTAACTTAACTATAATATAACTTAAAAGAAGAAGAACTTGACATTGGCAGAAATGTCCTAAAAAACGAACAAAAATAAAAACGTCTACAAGTATAAGAGTAAAAGGTATAATATGTTGACATTTTGTTTCAGTCGTTCCATTGACGGTCGTAAATCGCAAGTGCAGTCAATGGTGCTACGAACCGCTACGAACTGCTACGAGCACTCTACGAAATTCTACGGTAAATGTATCGGCTACAAATTACGCAAGTGTCTACGGGAAAGAATTTACACAGAATTGCCCGAGGTTAATTCTACAGAAATAAAAAAAAAAACTGTCAAGGAATAAATAAATTAAAAAAAAAAGGATAAATTCGTAACTTTTATTTAAAGTCGCCTCGCCAACCGACACGAAGGCGTAATTTAGGTACATGCTGTTTTTATTTTAACAATCGATAGGGTCTTATTTATGGTGAAGATAAAATATTTTCTATAGTATACATGGTCTAGAAACGCAATCTATAAATTATTAAATAGACTAAAAATCTTTGAATTCAGTTTTATTTATTTTGTTTCATAAATGATATCTTATTGCGAGAGATGAAATAGGTACCGTAAAAACTTCTAAATTTCTTTTTTACTTATAAATCTAATATATAAAATTCTCGTGTCACAGTTTTCGTTGCCATACTCCTCCGAAACGGCTTAACCGATTTTGATGAATTTTTTTGTGCTTATCCGGTATCTATGAGAATCGGCCAACATCTATTTTTCATCCCCCTAAATGTTAGGGGTAGTCCACCCCTAAATTTTTATTTTTTATTTTTGAGACAAAATTTCTTATGTCTATTTTTTTATGATACAACATACAAAATACATACAATCCCCAATTTTCACCCTTCTACGATCAACCCTTATTTTTTAATAGCCATTTTAGTAATTTGAGTAATCGGTCAAGCCGTTTCGGAGGAGTATGGTAACAGGACCGATTTGGATGAAATTTTGTGTGTGTATTTCAATGGGTTCCTCGATGATTTGAAAACAAAATTGGACCCGGTAGATGGCGCTGGAATCGGGTTCTAAGTTTTGTTTTAATTTCAGGGCAGGACAACGTCTGCCGGGTCCACTGGTCTATATATATAAAAGAAAGTCGTGTTAGTTACTCCACTTATAACTCAAGAACAATAATAATAATAATAATAATAATTTATTGTTCATAAAAAATGGTTTAACAACAGAAATGAAGCCCTGCAGCCTGTGCTAGTTATAAAACTGTGTTACAGGCTGCAGTGTCTTCCCCCTTACATGCAATAATAATTCGAACAACTTGGAGCAAAAAATAAAATAAATAAGTAATAAAAATTTAAAAATTTAAAAGGATTTAGATATTACTTACAAAGAAATTTGTATAGTTTTTTTTTTTTTTTACATTGTAGATACTTATCTGTATAATATGTTTATGCGTGTAATTATGTATATATGTGTGTATGTATATATGTGTGTATGTATGTATGTGTGTTTGTATGTATGTGTGTGTATGTATGTATGTTTGTGTGTATTATGGGCTTGTGAGTGTGTGAGTTTTATTTTTTATTTTATTTTTGCACATAGAATAGATCTTCGGTTGCAGCGTAATCTAGATTGCCAAGCCAATCGATGACCGCCTTTTTAAGTTCGTGTGAATTACGTGGATTTAGTTTTATTTTTGTGTTGATTTTGTTATATAATAGCGGAGCGTTAAAGCGGTAGTGTCTTTTGGCGAACTGGCTTTTACAAGTTGGTTTAGCTATTGTATTTCGTCTTTTCTTTGATTGCGGTAGTGTAGGGACGGTTACATGGTAAAATCTTTGTAGGCACTGCAGGATATATAATTTTCTGATTGACATCACGTTACATTTTTTGTATAAGTCACTTGTCGGGTATAGGAACGGCAGCCTTTTTATAACTTTAAGAAGACTTCGTTGTGCCCTTTCCACTTTAATTAGGTATGTTTTGGCTGCTCCTCCCCAAGATCTTATACAATATGTCATTAAACATTCAGCTAATGCCTTATATATTCGCATAAGTAGTTCTTCATGCATATTGTCTCTTAGGTTTTTAAATATATATATAAGTTTTCTGATTCTACTTGTTATTTTCGAAATATGTAAACCCCAGGTTAATTTATCGTCTACTATTACCCCTAAATATTTAACATCATTCGCGTTATCAACCAAAGCACAGTTACAGTCCGAAAAGGAAGAAAGATCTCTATTGCATGGGTAAGTGTGTATTTTAAGATTTAGATTATGAGGTTTACTGGCGTTTGTTTTACAAAATGTTAGATACTTGGTTTTTGCAATGTTCAGTGATAGCAAACTGTCCTCCAACCAAGCAGAAATTGTTTTAAGACCCGTTTCAGATATCTTAAAGACCGATTTCCAACTTTTTGCTCGAAAGAGCAGAACTGTGTCATCGGCAAACATTATGATATCGGTTCCGTCTAGTATTTTACTACATAGGCTATTAATATACATTAAAAAGAGAGTAGGACCAAGAGTGCTGCCCTGTGGCACGCCATAAGTACACGAATAACTATTGCTAAGGTGTCTATCAACTCTGATACTTTGATTTCTGTTAGTTAGATAATCCTTAAACCAGTAGTGAGGTGTTCCCCTAATGCCACAGTTCTCCATACGGGCCAGTAATATCGGAATAGATACAGTATCAAATGCTTTTTGGAGATCTAAAAAGACCCCCACACATTTGAGTCCTTGATCCAGATATTGTACTATTGTAGATGTAAGATGGAGAACTGCCTCATCAGTGGACCTACCTTTCCGAAAACCGTACTGGTTGTCAGAGAGGAGATTTTTAGTTTCCAGATATGAGATAAGTCTTTTGTTGACCAACTTTTCTATGATTTTAGAGAGTGATGTGAGCAATGATATTGGCCTGTAGTTAGTGGGAAAGGTTTTTTCTCCAGCTTTGAAAATAGGTGTGACAATTGCAATCTTAAAAAGTGAAGGAAATACGCCTGTAGAAAAACTTAAGTTGCAAAGATGCGCTATTGGCTGAGCAAGAATATATTTACATTCATTTAATACTCTTGTTGGAATGCTATCCCAGCCGGGAGCACTGTTTTGCTTCAAACTATTAATAGTACTGACAACTTCACACGGATCAGCTGGGAACAAAGAAAAAGAAAATACAGGAGAATCATGAGACAGCGCCTTTGCAGCTAGTTTAGTATCAGTGGTGTTTAGTTTCATTAATGTATTATTTGCAAGCGTCTTTCCAACATTAGTAAAATATTTATTTACTTCGTCTAAGGACTCAGTATTGGAACCCTTTAAATTTAATAGTGCTGAAGCCGGTTCGTTCATTGTTTTAAGGTTACCTATATCCTTTATGAGTTTCCAGGTCTGTCTGCTATCACCAGAACATTTAATGAATTGTAGTTTATAATATTCAGATTTAAGAGTTTTAATAATTTTGTTGCATAGGTTTCTATATTTATTATAAGTAGATTTTAGTAGGAAGTCATCTGGAGAAGACTTCAATTTTTTGTGCATTTTATTTCTGTTTCTTATTGATCTTATAACCCCAACTGTAATCCATGGTTTTAATCTTTTTCTCCGGCAAGGCATATTGACAGATTTTGTATGCGAATTAATTGTTGACTGTATTTTATCTATTAATACTTCAGCAGCAAGATTGGTGTCTTCAATCATACAGTAATCATTCCAATTAATCAATGCTAATGATTCTCTTATGGCACTATAATCAATTTTGATTTTAATGTGACTATTGTTCTGGGCATGTGACATATTAGTATTATCTATTAAAAATATTATTGGTGAGTGGTCTGTTATTTCTTCAAAAATAAAAGAATGCCAGCGTTTTCGTGTTTTAACCATAAAGTGATCTATACAAGTTTTTTGTCTGGTGGGTTTATCAATTGCAGGTAGTAGACCACTGTATGCCATTTGAGATAAGTAGTTCTCCGCGTGATTGTTTAGTTGACCAGGCAAAATATCAATATTGAGGTCTCCAGTCAGTAGTATATTACTTGTTTTGATTGTTTGAAGAAGATTACTCAAGGAATCGATAAAATTTGACGGGTTCGAGAAGCTAGGTGGCCGATAGGTGCAAACTATAGACAAGTCATTGTTAACTTTCAAGACCAGACAGTTTCCATCTTGAACACACTCTTCTTGAACCGAGCATTTGAGTTCATTGCGTGCATAGACCACTACGCCATCATTTTGGTTTAGTTTTTTTTTAGTGTAATAAAGTCCATAATTGGTTATATTAGGAGGTTTTTTAAATTCACTAGTCCAACATTCTGTAAGAACAATTATATCTATTGTTTCACTAAGTTCTGTGACGAAAATAAGAAATTTGTCAATATTACAGTTAATGCTACGTATATTGAGGGTTAAAATCGATAGTGGTTTATTAAAATTAATTTCCTTAATAGCTAACGAGTAGTTAGCTGTATTTTCTAGGTGCACACATGATGGATTTATTGAGTTGTCTATTTCTTTTAAACAATCAGGTGTGAATTTTATAGCAGATCATACTGTAGAGGCTATTCAATGTGTTCAGTATGTTAGCAATTAAATTTACTAGGTGGATTATCTGTACGTAGAAGTAGTGTGTGTGTGTTTGTGTTGATAGCTGTGTGTTTTGTGTAATATATGTACTTGTTTGTGTTGATAACTGTGTGTTTTGTGTAATATATGTACTTATTTGTGTTGATAACTGTGTGTTTTGTGTAATGCATGTACTTGTTTTACAATATAACTGATAAGTAATTATAACTAAAGGTAGCGTATATGGAAGAAACAAAAAAATATTATTTATAAGCAATAAAGAAAGTTTAACTGACGTATGTTGGACTAAGTATACTATGAGTAGTCAAATTTGTACACCACTGAGATTATGGATGTCGCGTTCCGTATTTATGCGGATAAAGGGTTCGCCATCTCCCTTGCGCACGAACACCTTGCCTGCTGATGTCCAACAATATTTAAATTGGTTGTTGAAAGCGAAGTCTCGTGCTAGGAAGAGAAGACGCCTATTTTTCGGTGTTAAATTTTCAGAAATATAAATTGGTTGGGTCGGTACATCTTTGATGTTCAAATGCTGTGTATTAAGTTTGTCGTCTTTATGCTGTTTGTTAAATTGTTTTGTGGCGCGTAGGATATTGTCCTTTACAAGGACAGACGTTAGCTCTACGATAATCGGTTTCTGTTTTGTTGAGCCAACTCGGAAAACATCCTTTATATCACATGGTTGAATAGGAGCTTTAATTACGTTGCTCAGCTTAACAACCGTTTCAACGAGATCTTTCTTAGTTTCACTTGTGTTTTTAGGTATATTTTTAAGTTCTACACTCGATGAGCGAATTTGCCTTTCTAATTGGTCCACTCTTTCCTCCAAAATTTGGATATTTTTACGGTCCTCCTTTTTATCTTTTTCGAGGTCATCAATTTTTTTCATAAACTCGTCGTATTTGGCAGCGGTAAATTCTACAGAGCTTTTTAGTTCCTGATTTTGTGTCATTAGTTCCTCCATTTTTGAATTAATTGATGTAAAATTTATGATTTGCTCCTTTTGGACCGCCTTAATCAGATCCTTTATCTCCATCTCTAACTTAGTAGTATCGCCTTCAGGATCATCGCCACGCTTCCTCTTGTGCCGATATACCGTCCCACCACTAACGCCAACCGATTCGTCTGCATCATTAGCGGCTGAACCAATTTAGCTGAAAATTGGCAGGGAGGTAGTTTAGAGCCAGGAAAAGGACATAGGATAAAAAAATTCACAAAAAAAGGATAATGAAGAAAATTATTTTTGTCATACATTTTGTATAGAACGACGTTTTGACATGTCTCGAGATCAGACTGACAGATGGTTTAGTTTCACAATAGGTGGCGCTGGAATCGGGTTGTAAGTTTTATTTTCAGGGCATGACAACGTCTGCCGGGCCCACTAGTTTTATATAAAAACGGTGATGATGAAAAAATTATCATGTGTAATTTATGTTATTTTAAGATTGTATTTAATGTTGTATTAAATTATAGGCTAGATTTTTTAAATAAATAAATCTCTTGTAATATGGATAACACACATCCCATAGCTACATCTAGAATAACACAGATAATATTAAACTTATAATATAAACTTATAATGTTAGTGATACACCCGACCCCTGTCTACTCTCGAGATGATAAATTGTCGACTTAATTAATTACAAGTGAGATGTATAACGTAGGTACTTACAATGTAATTCAGTTCAGATTATTACAAAGCAGATTATGATAAACTAGCCGTCCTCCGCGGTTTCACCCACATTCCCGTAGGTTCTTATCTTTTCCCGGGATAAAAATATAGCCTATGTTAGTCAGGGATAATGTAGCTTTCTAATGGTGAAAGAATTTTTAATATCCGTCGAGTATTTTATGGGTTAATTGTAATAAACAAACAAAAACAAATTATTCCTCTTTATAATTTTAGTTTAGATGAAATTCATATACATGGTGTATATTTTTTGTTTTAGGTTTTTATTTTATTTTGTCTTTAATTGTAAATGTTTATTTTCTAGCTTGAATTTCTTGCCGGACCGGTGTAAGGTTTTGATGTTATTATGTGCCTCTTTAAAGCCTTAGATTTTGACCTGAAAAAGACGTACTACATAATTATACGGGGCTCTTCAAGAAGGGTATGATGAGATTTGATGCAGCGTCAGCACGAGTGTGTGAAACAACCTCTGGTGTTGAAAGCCTATCTAGGATAGAGTTACCACAAAAAACAATTACCACCATATTTAAATTAAAAACAATTTAAAATTTAGATTTTTACATATCACCTGATCCCAAACTTAGTGTCCACACCAACCGGCCTGTCAACTGAATTAAAGCTCTTTATCGCCTTATTCACACAAGTCTTTACTACTATCCGAGGCGTTTGTAAGGCGAGGCAAGGCAAGGCAAGGCAAGTCTCGTGACAATAAAATGTATATTATAAGTGAATCAAATGTCTGAACGGGTTCGGGCGGGCGCCGCTTGGTTTTCGTTTTCATTAACCCTAATAAATCTTCTGCGAGTTGTATTGTGGAGCGTTTATGTTGGACGACGTGCTAGGCTAGTTGTTAAGTGGACTCGGCAAGTAATACGAGATGGGCCTAGTCAAAAGTATCTTGGTTGTCTATGTATTTTGAAGTTTTTGGTATCATATATGGGGTGGAAATTATTGTTTTATATTCATGGTGTAAAGCCAATTACAGGTTTCCTAATATTAATAAGTAGATATTATAAAGAACTATGTGCTTTGATTAATTTGTTTTGGTTAAGGATTAATATGGAAATACTATGAAATCAGTTAAAAAAAGTGGTTGCGGTAGATATTGATTTTATGTCAGAAATATAGCATTTTTTGCAATAGTGATAATAGATTATTAGTAATGAGAAAATCTAATGAAAACAACTCCATCATTTCATCCAAATTGATTAAAAGACTACTATGTAAAAAATATATATATTTTAAATAGTGAAACTGCTATTATAATGTTGATAGATAAAGCCACAAGAAATACAAATAATTATATTATGACTTTTAATACGACATAATTAAAACTTATTTAATAACTATAGGCCAGTTCACTAGCCTACCATCTTTCATAAATTTAAACGCAGCACAGTAAGACCCGGCACCTAAATAATGAAATTAGTAGCTCTCGGGTCGCCTTAAGAAGCAAGATTTGCCTAATCAAAGAGCGCCTAATCGGATTTAGGAGAGAGCGAGCGATCGGCCCGCCCTCTTTATTTATTAACAAAACCTTATTTTATTATATTTTCATCACTTTTGTTCAGAGTTTATTATTTTGAAATTGTGAACTCTATTTTGAATAAAGACTTTCCATTCACGTTGTCTATAACAGTGCTGTTATACTGGTAGTTTGCAGTTTTGAAAATATAAAGTCGAAGGCATAATAATACCCGAGAATATTGTTCACTCTCGGCCATCTGATCCCAAACTAAACAGAGATTGTACTATGGAAACCGAGCATTTGAGTCTGACTATTCATAAGTGCTTGTGAAGGCCTATTTTGATAAATAATATTTTAAGGCGATGATAGCTCAGTGGTAAGTGACGTCGAATACCGCGACGAAGGTCGTGGGTTCGAATCCTACAATGAGCTTGAGCTTTCGGTGAAGGAAAACATCGTGAGGAAACCATAGCACGGTGGTAGGGTACTTTGTAGTACCCGACTGGCTGGCTACCACCCTCAAGTTGAAAATCTGTCGCCAAGCACCTATCGGTGTGTTCCGACAGCTGCACTTGAGAGCCAGTTCCCATCTAGGCTTTGTGTGCTTACCACCTTCGGCCACATCATCACTTACCATGGTGAGATTGTGGTCAAACACAAGCTTATCCAGAATAAAAAAAAATAATTAAAAAACATTTAATTTAATTATTACATTACACCCAGACTCAGGAAAAAGACTAGCACACAAATATCTGTCTTGGGTAGGAATCGAAGCCATGACACACGTAGGTAGTATCCGCAATAATAGACGGAAAGACCGATGTGTTATTATCTTCTAATATATAAAATTCTCGTGTCACAGTTTTAGTTGCCATACTCCTCCGAAACGGCTTAACCGATTTTAATGAAACTTTATATTTACATTCAGTAGGTATGAGAATCGGCCAACATCTATTTTTCATCCCCCTAAATGTTAGGGGTAGTCCACCCCTAAATTTTTATTTTTATTTTTGAGACAAAATTTCTAATTTCTATTTTTTTATGATACAACATACAAAAATACATACAATCCCCAATTTTCACCCTTCTACGATCAACCCTTATTTTTTAATAGCCATTTTAGTAATTTGAGTAATCGGTCAAGCCGTTTCGGAGGAGTATGGTAACAGGACCGATTTGGATGAAATTTTGTGTGTGTATTTCAATGGGTTCCTCGATGATTTGAAAACAAAATTGGACCCGGTAGATGGCGCTGGAATCGGGTTCTAATTTTGTTTTAATTTCAGGGCAGGACAACGTCTGCCGGGTCCACTAGTATAGATATATAGTTTAGGGGTTATATTAGATACATTTTACTGCGTCAACGTGAGTAAAATTTGGGGGCAGAAGGTAGTTTATCTTTCTTCACCAAAAATCAACGCGTCAGTATCTTAAAGGACCATAAGCTAAGGAATAAGGTAAAATGTATAGAGTTCTATGTCGCATTGTTTGTGTACTGAAATGTACAAAAATGCATATACTTTTATTTTTCCAAAATGTGTTTAATTGGGAATCGACCATATACTATCATCGCTGAACGTAAAGGTGCTTATATAAAATTACGATAAATTATATGGTACATTGAAAAAAGAAAAAAATCATAAACAGAACAATACAATTTTCATACGGAAAGGAATATGAATTCACTAAACTACGGAGTGCTCTAAAGAGAGCCAATTATCATCGCAAAGAGCCTCCTCGTCGGCTTGTCAAACGCACTGCTGGTAAAGTGCGCGCGTACCGGAAATTGCCGACGCCATCTTGTCGGCGGACCGGAAGCGCGCCAAATTATCGGCGGGGAAGCCCGAGGGGAATGCGGAATACAATGGGACCTCTGGTGTCGATTATATGGATTTTTCTATGATTATCGATATTTTTATTTTGCGAAATTATGAATGGCTTTTCATTGGTAAGTGATGTCAATTATGTAATATTTATATTTGAATGTAAGGCGAGTTGATTACTACAAAGTGCTATGGTTTCCTCACGATGATTTCCTTCACCGAAAGCTCAAGCTCATTATAGAAGTCGAACCCACGACTTTTGGTACAATATTCGACGACACTACCACTGAGCTATCAGCGCTTTAAAATGGATTTTGAAATTATAATTAAATCATGAATGATTTATATGGAAGCATGTCCCGTTCCATATTTCATTTTGTTTCACATCCAATCCAAGATCGCTTACTAAACGTATTAAAAAGTTATTACGCTATACAGAGTGTTACATTTTTGTCACATAAATAATGTTAGTGACACAAAGTAAAGGGGTGTCCCACGACACATTGGGACGCGGCGAAGCGGCGCGAGGTGGGGAGTGGCGCTATCGCGACGTGGCAGCCCTATGCGCTCGACTGACGTGCGTCATTGTGCCAGGGTTGACAAACAATATTTTTCCCTATTTTGATGAAAAGTAAATGGAGATAACTATGTTGTCAAAGCACGGTTTTCCTTGTTTTGATGGAAAATAAATAAATGTTACTTTCTCTCAATCTCATGAGGATTACAATTTTTTTTTCAATTAATTTCAAGGCCGAAAGAAAAAGTGGTCTTTCAATATCAGGATAACATAAACAATTTCATGACAAAAAATCATATTAAGATTATAAATTCAAAAGTGTGTTTTGTTTGTTGGTGTTTCCTTCTCGCAGTGAGCAACGGATCGACAGGTTTGTTGCAAAGATATAGATACCTACTGTATAGCCCGGAGAGTGCCATAGGCTACAAAGGTAAATTCGCAGACGGAACCTAGTTTATAATCCTAATACTTATATCTTACTAAGTTCGTATGATTGGATGTTTGTTCCTCAATCACTGAAAAACGGCTGACCAGATTTTGATGAAACTTGGCACACAGGTAGATCATATCTTGGAATAAAACATAGAATGTTTTTTATCCCGGGAAAATATAAGATCCCTTGGGAACACGGGTGAAACCGCGGGGGACAGCTAGTAACGGTATAATTGAAGAAAGAAGAGTTAGGATGAACTAAATAGTATATTATCAACGTATACTTAAAATTCATCAACAAACTCGGCCCGAAAAGGTCACAAAAAGCCGCATAAATTCCGCAAGTGGTTCATCTGAGCAATAAAACTGATATACTATATATTGTATTGTTTATGTCGTTAGGAACTTTAGCAGTTTAACGCATACCATAGAAATGTTAAGAAATAGGTATATATGTATAAAAATGGCTTAACCTGTTGGTTCTCAAAGTATACGATCGTCCCACTTAAACAATATTGAATCAAAAATTCCGCGCCAACTTATTCAACATTAGTACATATTATTTTTCTTGTTCGAAATGACTATGCGTAAAAGATGTTTTACAGAGTACAAAGTCTAAAAGCAACATCATTTTAATATGGAAAATAAGAATTATCCAATTGTGGATTAAAAAAACAGGGGTTCAGTGGGCAATAGCGATCTAAATTCCGTGTTTTAATTATAGTCTAGTTTTATAAACTATTTTTTTTAATTCTGGATAGGCTTGTGTTAGACTACAATCTCACTATGATAAGTGATGATGTGGCCGAAGGTGGTAAGCACACAAAGCCTAGATGGGAACTGGCTCTCAAGTGCAACTGTCGGAACACACCGATAGGTGCTTGGCGACAGATTTTCAACTTGAGGGTAGTAGCCAGCCAGTCGGGTACTACAAAGTACCCTACCACCGTGCTATGGTTTCCTCACGATGTTTTCCTTCACCGACGGCTCAAGCTCATTGTAGGATTCGAACCCACGACCTTCGCCGCGGTATACGACGTCACTTACCACTGAGCTATCATCGCCTCATTTATCATTTTGCATACTAATAAAGTGGTATCATAGAAATTCTACACTCAAGTATAAGAGTATTAAGATATCTATGATGTGTTAAAAACGCAGCGTCATTATGCGTATGGAGTTAAAACTGACTAATAATGTAATGTTTTGATGTTAAGGATTATTGAACTATAATATGAATAAATGATTTGAGGTATATTACGTCATACTAATTAAATATTTTATTATGATAGTACTTACTTATCTACCTCATTTTAAAAACAAAATTGCAATCTTGAAGATTAGTTTTATTTTTCACTAGCTTGCCGGCCCGCGGTTTCACCCGTGTATCCTTTTTTAACCCATTTAGAGATTGAATTTCAAAAAATCCTATCTCATTCTTTGTCTACATCTTAAAAACAATACCTGTGAAAAAATTCAGCTTTTTAGGTCCAAGGTTGTAGACTGGGCGTTGATGAGTCAGGCCTTCTAATTTTTCATACCAACTTTGAACGCCCGTTTCACCCCCTCAGGGTGTTTCTTCATTTTTAATTATTAGTCTAAAAACAAAGTTTCAAGATTCTAGCTTCAAAAATGACCGACTTTCATACAAACATTCAACCCCATTTTCACCCCCTAAGGGTAGAATTTTGAAAAATCCGTTCTCATTCCTCGGTCACGTCTTAAAATCAAAACCTGTGACAAAAATCAGCTTTCTAGGTCTAAGGGTTTAGGCTGGGCGTTGATAGATCAGTCAGGACTTATCCTTTTATATATATAGATAGATAACATTAGATAAATACCAATTTGCTTTTTTTAATGTCAGGCCTTTTTTACAAAAAAAAACTAGGTAATTAAAAAAAAAAAACTTGTTTATTATTGCCGTATAATTACACTAACTCAAAAAATGACCAACTAACACCAAAAATCATATCATAGATAAATAAAAAGGTAATATATTAATCAATACCAATATAAAAGTCAGTACAAACTAGCCGTCCATTGAAATTCAATACATAAAAACATGTACAAGGATATATCTCTTTTAGATCCTTCTGCGATATAAAAATTTATACTACGACGATCCCCGGGTTATAAAAGGAGCTTATTGGATCGCTGCGGATATCATTCACAGTTTGCGCGGATACGGGGTGTGTCGGATATGCGGATATCCTGACAGGGGCCGAGATTTGTATTTCAGCGTTACTTTAAATTCTAACATCCTCTTTCTTCAGCATACATTAAGGAAATATTTATATTGAAACGGTTGTAGATTAAATAGGTAAAAAATATGCATAAAAAGCCTTGTAAGTAATATTGTTAAGGTATGATAAATGCTATGAGCTTCTCTGTCTCCTGCAATAATAATAAATATCCTTGGACTATCACTGTGGCCATTTGATTCCAAACTAAGCAGAGTTAAAAACCAGAAAACTGGATAACTCCTTTTTTCAGATAAACATTTAAATACATGTGATTCCAAAGTAAGCAGACTTTGTAGGTACTATAGAAACCAGAAAACTAGGATCTTTTTAAAGTAAACATTTAAATAGATAATTACACTAAGACTCAGGACAAACAGACATGGTTATGCACACAAATATGTGTCCTGTATGGTAATCGGACCTACGACTACGGCGTTAATTCCAAGTTTATCCAACCTTCCGTTCCGATTGGCCCTTCAATGCCAATTCCATGTTTATTCCTAGCCCTAGGATGATATGATGGTACGTAATTATCATGGTCGAAGGTACACAAGATTTACTTTTGGACAACCTTGTGTTTGACCTCAATCTCACCATGCTAAGTGATGATGTGGCCGAAGGTGGTAAGCACACAAAGCCTAGATGGGAACTGGCTCTCAAGTGCAGCTGTCAAAACACACCGATAGGTGCTTGGCTACAGATTTTCAACTTTAGGGCGGTGGCCAGCCATTCGGTTACTACAAAGTACCCTACCACCGTCCAAAGTTTCCACCAGTTCAGAACTCAGCCTTTTATTAATAAGTGTCATGTATTGGTCAAGTCTTTGTTCTTAGAGACGTAAATCCCTCGGAAACGCGCGTGAAACCGCGGGGGACAGCTAGTACAAAATTATATTTTTACGCAGAAGGGTAAAGAATACCTTTAAAAAGGCTAAAAAGTTGCTCACGTAGGGAGTAGATTTAAAAATAACACATATCGTTGCACGATCATCATTTACTTCACTATCCTTAGTCGTCACAAATAAAATAAAAATGGCTAGAATCCTGCCGCTTTGCGATCAAATATGTACCATTATATGGCCCGTTACGACTTCATTCCGTTTTCAGTGTCGTGCCGGTTGCTATGACGACGACACGTCTGGACACGCCCCCTCGTTACGTGATAGTGATGCGCTGACATCGACGGTTTTGTTGTCGATAATATGCAAGAAAGGTGAGAGTTTTATTTGTAGCACAAATTATACTGAAAATTATAGAAAAAGCTATACATAATCAATATAATCAATATAAGGCGATGATAGCTCAGTGGTAAGTGACGTCGAATACCGCGGCGAAGGTCGTGGGTTCGAATCCTACAATGAGCTTGAGCTTTCGGTGAAGGAAAACATCGTGAGGAAATCATGGCGCGGTGGTAGGGTACTTTGTAGTACCCGACTGGCTGGCTACCATCCTCAAGTTGAAAATCTGTCGCCAAGCACCTATCGGTGTGTTCCGACAGCTGCACTTGGGAGCCAGTTCCCATCTAGGCTTTGTGTGCTTACCACCTTCGGCCACATCATCACTTACCATGGTGAGATTGTGGTCAAACACAAGCTTATCCAGAATAAAAAAATAAAAAATAAAAATAGAGCTTTACTCAAGTACTTAGTAATAATTCCTTAAAACGGGGTAAACAACAAAATATTTAATGGCTCGCAAAGTGCTTCGTATTACCGATCACAGTTTGGATGCTTTAGAATTCTGAAGCTCTCAAATCGACACTACTAGAGGAACTCGAGAACCATGGATTCCATTTTTAAGTAATTTATAACGTTGTAAAATATTTATAACATTTTAAATACACACTCCTAATTTGATAACAAAACGATATTATATTTTAGCATTTCATTAATCTTATAATCGAAATAAATTTCATGCAAAACTTTCCTCAATTTGTTTTAATAAGCATACATATAAGTATGTGTTAAGTCAAATGGAATTACAAAATACCATTTGAATAATTACACTTAGGGAGCGTAACAATAAAATTATACAAACATTATGCATAACATAAAATTACTAACAATAAAGCGTAATAAAACTGCCAGCACTCCAGTTATCGACAAAGCAGTTATCGATAGTCCGGGCACGTCCCTAAAGCGGACTGCCTTAAAAGCGTCAGTGAAATTCCAAGCATTTTGATCTGTCCCGACTCTCCAATATTTGTCGTTGGCACTACGGCGCATATTAAGAGCCACCGCATTCTTTCCCCATAGATAGGTATTAAAGGATCTTAAGAACAATGCGGTAGGACGATTAGGGGTGGGGAAGGAAAATTGTCTATTGATTCGGAAGACTAAAGCTGTTCGATGAATTTTCATGTAATTTTCATATTTTAAATGGGTCAAATACTGTGTATGATTGTGAGAATATTATGTTTGCAATATAGCGAATACAATTTTGCCTTTTTAATTCTAAGCGATTTGTATATTTATATTAGAATAATGGTTTTTTTTAGTACCTAGTTGTATACTAATTGCACACATTCAAAATATACATTTTGAGTTTAAAATTCTCATTTTAAATAAAAACATCCACCATTAAATTATAATAATACATATGTTTTTTCTGGTTTTTACAATGCATTGCAAGTTATCAAACAAAAATTAAGACAGTATCAAATAAATAAAAAAAAACTTAATTAAAATTATTTGAGTTAGAAATAAAATAAAGTCCATCGATACCCATTTAGTCGCATCACTTCTCACACGCGGTGGCATTGCACGTCGTTCGGAATTCCTATCTCTACCCTATCAGAGAAATTGTGTGAAGAATTACCAATATGTACCTACATGTATACTCGTCCTGGCGTACATATGATAGCTATCATTTATTTATTTAGTTTACGAGTTCATATAGTTGTTGTATTTATAGTAACATATTGGGCAATTTTTGCGCACATATTATTATATACCTAAATATTATCTTTATTAACCTACTATTCTCTTGTTATTTTCATAATAGTCTGCGCGCGAATCTTCTATAATATAAAAATAAATCGCAAAATGTGTTGGTAAGCGCATAACTCAACAACGCCTGGACCAATTTGGCCAATTCTTTTTTTTAAATGTTTGTTGAAGTCCAAGGATGGTTTTTACGGCGAGAAAAATTCGAATAATTGCCGGGAAAACCCTAAAAACAGCCCTTTTCTTTTTCCCATACAAACACCCAGCTGTCAAACATTTGACGTCAATCGAAACAAAACAAAGACGCGTTTTAGAGAAATAGGGCAGAACAAGGTCTGCCGGGACAGCTAGTAGATTATACAAATAGAATTTAAAAACAAATGATTCGTTAACTATTAAAAGGAGCCACTGAGTAGAAATTAAATTTAAAAACTAAAAATATTAGGTACTGTACTTATATCATATTATATTTATAACTACATATCTTATCCATTTTTAATACTGTTTTAAATATACGCAAGCTCAAATTAGTAATAATTAAAAAAGATTTTGTTTTTAAAATCTGGAGTAGTAAAATTATACAAAGTCTTAGAATTGATTAACACAAATGATGCCATGCTGCAGTTAGCGACAAAAACAGACATTTAGCTAAGTGTCTGTTCATTAAATAAATTACTAACGGTTAAATAAAATGGATAATGGCTCAAAGTAAGTCCATTTGCGGTTCCCAGCTGTTATAAAAACGATGTTTGATATATAACATATTTTCTAAGAGTTATTTGAATAATATACTAATATTAAAAACTTACAAGACAGTATCCTAAAATATTTAAAAAATGCAAAAAAACAATTGATCATTAGTACCTAATTTTTTACTTGAAAAATAAAAAAAAATTGAACACTGGAGTAATTTAAAAATTAGACAATCTAATTGCATTTTTATATATATATATTTTTTTTTATGTCACAAGTGACAACGATGGCAGGCGGGTCACCTGATGGTAAGTGACAACCGTCGCCTATAGACATTGGCAATACCAGGGGATTGCTAATGTGTTGTACACCTTATTAAGGCGAACTGGCTCTCAAGTGCAATTGCCGGAACACAACAACAGGTGCTTGGCGACAGATTTTCAACTTAAGGGTGGTAGCCAGCCAGTCGAGTACTACAAAGTACCCTACCACCGTGCTGTGGTTTCCTCACGATGTTTTCCTTCACCGAAAGCTCAAGCTCATTGTAAGTTTCGAACCTACGACCTTCGCCGCGGTATCCGACGTCACTTACAACTGAGCTATCATCGCCTTAAAGATACCGTCGGGACCAGAAACTACAATTTCCTCACAATCTTTCTATGCAATCAAAGCACAAGTTCATAGTATACAAACATATTATTATGTATGCACTATGTTCGTTAGATTAGACGAACCTAACTACTAATGACCTGTCTGTAAAGCAAATATTTATCCTGTTACTAAGCTGTCATAAACCAGCGGCAAAACTTATGGCTTCAGACTTCACAACTGTTGTTTTACAACACTTTCACACGCGCGGGTTCCATACAATATAAACAATGCAATGTTATCTTCAAAGGGAACTATTGTATTTAACTAATTCTACAAAATATCAACTAAGAAAGATTAAAGTCTTGAACAATGGAGTGTTTTGCAAATTTTTGCGCGAAAAGTTACTAATCTTTTTACTTAACAATTTTTTGGTATTGCAAAAAAATCTAGACTCTGGTTAATATAAATAAATTGGAAGTATTTGCGGGATAAGTACCTAATAAATAATATGTTGTATTCTTTATCTGAAAATAGACAAACAAAAATATATATTTTCTAATTAGCATTTTTTTGCGTATTTTGCAAGGAATCTTTTCATTAACTAAATTTAGCTAAGAAGAATGTTTTTCAGTTTTTTTTCCACTATGAAATTAATGCCTTGGTACGTAAATAATAAAGTTCTATACTACTACAATACACATAATTATAAATTTAATTATATGTACTTATTTATTATTAATTTACTTATTAAATGAATCATACCTTAATCCGTTAATTACCTCACCTAGTAAAATTAGCAAATAACTGAAAAGCTATAAGCCATTGTTGACTTTCCAAGAAAGTGATTATTGTTCTAAGGGTGGTGGTAGCTTCCAAAATTCATTAGGGGCTGCGTATACGCAGGTATTTAAACTCTAGTAACATTTCAAATCGTTCTCAGTTACCCGGTGGGTAATAACGGGAGCTGAGCTAGACAAAAAGTATTATATATATAGTTATAGTAATATTTTGTTTATTTGTGAATTTATTCGATTTTGTAAATTATCGAACGCAGTGTATAAACTAATAAATGTTAGTGTTTCTGTGAAATTCCGTGAAAATGTTAAGACCGCAGCATTATTATTATGAGGATATTGATTTTCAACTGGTAAGATTTTTATTAATTCGTTTATTTTTTTCATATTAGGCAAATGCACACAACTAAATATAATTTGTAGTCATTTTATTGAAAAGCTTATATTTTCTTAAAATGTTTCATTTTTGATCTTAAACGCTTTAAAAACGATATATATACTTTTACCTACATATGCATTCAGCAATTTACAAACTATTTTTATTTTCAGGAGCTAAACCTCCAGTTCATAAGGCGCGACTTGGTCCGCCTCCTCGACGAATATCAATTCCACGACTGCTTCATCTGCAACCGACTGAAGTGCTGCTGTCTGTATGGCAGCCAATCCTCCTTCAGAAGCACCACCCTATCCATCAACAGTTACCAAAGCAACGACTGTTATGACATCATGAACGAAGAATACATCTTTTATAGTTACTACAAGGTTGCTCCTCCACCACAAGCTCTGCCTACTCCTGAATGGCCAGAAAAGACTAAAAACCTTGATCTTTTGGACTCAAATTTAGATATGTCTATCGAAGCCTGGGTTCGAGCGTCTGTACCAAACCTGAACACGAAAAAGTTTCCATTACCAAGAAAAGTGTTTGATGATATTAACTTCTCTTGGCCACCGTTTCCAAAATCTGTATGGAGCCATGAAAAGGAACGTGACACGAGCAACAAAGAGTTAGTGTA
Source organism: Ochropacha duplaris (assembly GCA_951361185.1). Classification (NCBI taxonomy): domain Eukaryota; kingdom Metazoa; phylum Arthropoda; class Insecta; order Lepidoptera; family Drepanidae; genus Ochropacha; species Ochropacha duplaris. The sequence continues at coordinate 419,107 of OX592713.1, read as the reverse complement.
CAGTACGGAGATTGAACGAAAAGAAAACAACAATTCAGTTGAGGCGTTCTTTAGTTATTTCAAGGATATTGCTAAAAAAGCCACGTGTACTATTTAACGGACCGATTTATTGAGGTGAGATTGTAGGTTTTTTTTATAAATTTGAAAATAACGACTGTAATTGATACATCGCTAATACGGTCTGAGGGTGTTTGGAAATTGAAGTTAAATAAATTTCTAACAATAACATTATAAATTCGAATGTTTGCAGATGTAACTCGATGACGTAGTGGTCAAACAAATTATTGTCATCCCTTTGATTAAAACGTATCGTTAATTTCTGTACATTAAAATACTTCAGTATATTTCTGTATAAGTGGTAGGAACTAGTAGGTAATAATGTGTCAAACCAAAGTAAAACAAGGTGCTATTTATAAGCTTATTTTAAAATGTAATATGTACATGTGCAATTAATGAAAATTACTGTCAACAAATAGATAACAGTAATTACGGTTTATTTCGTTTTATCTGTCGGATATGACCTACCTATGTTTAGTATAAAACTTGAAAGCAGTTTGCTTAGAATCAGTACCGGAAACGATTTAGATAGCTTTTTACGTTTTATTTGCTCAACTTTAGTTAAATAATTTTGCTAAAGGGCGTAAATTTTTTTCATATCCCTATTTTAATGATACACTCTAATATAAGTACTCTCATTTACTATAAAGCAAAAATAGCTTTGCATTCAGTTAAGTCTTCTGAACGATTATATTATTTTCTTTAATCTATTCTATCTAGCTATATTCTGTTAAAACATTACCTTAATTTTTTTTTTATGATAACTAACTTAACACATAACTAAGATAGCTAAAATATTTTAGTTGTAGACGTTTTGTTAAACAACGGATTTTACAATTAAGCTGCCACATGTCTACCAATACGATATATACGGTATATTAATAATTTTATATTTTATGATTACGTAAATCCGAAAAAAAATCATAATCACAATATTCTTTTCAAGAGGAGTTGTAATTTTGTTTCATAAATAATTTATAAATTGGTTTTAGGTATCTATGGATTCAATTGTTTCTATTAGAATAAAAAAAAAATTACTATCGATTTGAAAATGTGAGAAGGAGTAACTTTTGATACTACTCCCGCGCCGCGGTGATGCACAGTTTTCGAGAAATTCAATTTTGAATTTTGAGGCTAAGTTTGATGAAATGCTCAAAATTTACCTGGTAGATGAAAAAATAAATAAACACGAATTGAACTGAAATACACTTCTAACCCAATCAAGCCATTTTGATTCAGAATAGAAAAGATTACTTAATTAATATGATATGAAAGTTAAAAGAAATCTAAATATTGATGAATGACAACAGCTGTCAAAAGTTAGCAACATTTACATAGGTACATGACTCCAGAAATTGCGTTTCATTTTTCACAATACAACAAAACGTTTTGTTTGAGTTAACAAATATTTATTTACGACAAATCTTATTTTTAATCGTAATTATTTCATTATTTGCATAATATTTTATTTAATAGATGTCTATTTGAAAATAAAATCAAAGTTAACGAATCTAAAACTCTTTTTCTTAGAACAAAATTACGTTCCTTTTCACGCACACTAAAATAATGATAAAAAAATATGTCACAAATGAAAGAGGCAACCAATCGCTACAAATTATAATCCTTACTAACTCCCAATTCCTGCGCTTGGATTCAAAAGCCAACCCATGAATAATTTTACTAATAATGAACTCACGTCCAATAAAAATAAACATAGATTTTAACTATTTTCTAAAATTTGTAATGTTATATTCTAAGGCTACAAACGAGCGTCTCGAAAGATTCGAGGTGCTTTATAGTTTTCAAACTAGATGGCGGTACAATCGACAAAAATATTAGAAATTAATACAATGAGGATTAAATGATAGAAATAATTATCATGTGTGATTAAATTAGCAAGAATTACGATAATGCATTCTAATAATACATATTATTTATAACTTAACGAATAAAAAAATTATATAAGTACTAAATTAAATTGATTTAAACAAAAAAAAGTGTTATATTTTGTTTTATTTACCTACCTAATAGAAAGATTTTTTTTATTTGTGGTTTTAAGTAATTTCTCATTAAGCACAGTGTATTTTTCAAATCATCGAGACAGTCTTATAGCTATTGAATACTTTTAAGATAGAATTATCAGTCTGTGGTTTCTGGATAAAAATACAAAAAGAGGGTAGTTAGAAATATTTCAATAATATCATATTTAATTCAAATCCAATGATTTTCTTCAGTTGACAACGGACAGAGCTCGCAATTTTGCGACGCGGCCTTTTTTGACAAATAATTTTATTATTATATTCATAATTTTAATATAATTATTTTTATTATCTTATCTATAATAACCAGTGTAGTTTTTGGTGATATATAAAAAACTAGCGGTAAGTGTGATTGATGTTTATTTTATATAATTCTATGAAATTTTGCTCCTGTTTTGATCATTATGACTTTAGTGTTTAGGGCTTTAAAGTCTTAATTAATTGATAGCCGTAATTGATTAGATGGGCTGATTATTAATTAATAACCTTTTTAAATCTGTAATGAGGTAGTAGCTACTTATTTTTTTTAATGTAGGTAATGTTAATGATCATTCCACTATGCTTTATGTCTTTCAAGAAAACAATTTTATTATTCGCAAAAACATACCACCAGTTTTTTTTTCTAAACCTTCATAACTATACGAAGAACAATACTGTAAAGCCCATCACAAAGGATTTGAAGTTTTACTGCTATAGTAACAATAACTGATTTAGCATAACTTTTCTATAGATATTTTAAATTCTTGATAACTGTCTACAAAGTAGTGATTCCAAGAAATATTTTAATTATTCTGTTTGTAGTTCAGATTTTTCAGATGTATATTAGACTCATCGATGGTATGTTTGTCTGTCATCTGTCAATCAATAAGTAGGTAACGACGCTAAAACAATGATAGTTCAAAGATAAGATCCCACGGGACTTAGCGGGGGTAGAATTTACAAAAATAATTTAATCCTTTCTTAGCGGGTTCGAACTCCATATTAGGAATCTACATATACATACCTAGATATAATTATATAAACCTGTTGGGTATCAGATGGGACGGCTGTCCTACTTTAAAGTAAACAATAAGATAACAATTGAACTAAGTATATAAGCGCCTGGCTGGCTACCACACTCAACTTAAAAATCTGTCGCCAAGCACCTATCGGTGTGTTCCAACAGCTGCACTTGAGAGCCAGTTCCCATCTAAGCTTTGTGTGCTTACCACCTTCAGCCACATGATCAGTTACCATAGTGAGATTGTGGTCAAACACAAGCCTATCCAGAATTAAAAAAATAGCGAGTCATAAGTATTTATAAGGTTTTTTTTTTTATGTCACAAGTGACAACGAGGCAGGCGGGTCACCTGATGGTAAGTGACAACCGTCGCCTATAGACATTGGCAATACCAGGGGATTGCCAATGTGTTGTACACCTTATTAAGGCGAACTGGCTCTCAAGTGCAATTGCCGGAACACACCAACAGGTGCTTGGCGACAGATTTTCAACTTGAGGGTGGTAGCCAGCCAGTCGAGTACTACAAAGTACCCTACCACCGTGCTGTGGTTTATATACAACTACTAAGTTTATAATATAATCAAGCAAATACAGCGAGGTAACATAGCCAGTCTTTTGGGCACGTTACCCATAGACAGCGATCTAAATTCTGTGTTTTCTTTATAATTTTGTTTTATTTATAGGTATTTTAGTTATTTTTTCTAATTTAGTATGTATATATTTAGTGTATTTTTTATTATTTTCCTTTTTGTTATAGTTTTAAGTACCTATGTAATATGTTCTTGTTAATAATAATTGAAATAAATATGTTTTAGTTTTATTTCTAATTAAGTATGTAGGTATATATTTAGTGTATTTTTTTTATTTTTTATTGTATAGTAAAAATTAAATAAATTGTGAAAAATTCTTGGTAAAATTCAATCAAGCAAATACAATGATATAATTTCAGTAATCATGAGCTACCTCCCCCCAAACTGTTTGTTCGAGCTCATCGATGATGACGGACCCCACTCGCTGCTGGAGCCGATCACACCAGCGTATTCCAACCTCACCATCCGAAGAGCTTTCATCGTGTGGATGTACTGCGGTCAGCAGAACGAGTTCCGGGAAGTTTGTAATTATTATCATCATTTAGAGGCTATGGTGAGTTTTTTTACAAATTCTCTCTTGACCACTATTAAATAAAAAGAAACGAGATTTTCGCATGAAGCATATGCCATTCTTCATACATGCCACCTGATCCCTAATTAACCCTTTGGCTCAATAGGACGGTCGTCCCAAACCATGTAAATGTATAATAGGCTAACTAGAAATACATTAATATATTTTTCACATACGGCTATCTGATCCCAAACTAAGGAGAGCTTGTATTATGAAAACCAGATAACTGATATACATTTTTTTTGTAGAAACATACTTGAATTGATAAATACGCCCCGCCTCAGGTCAAACAGACATGTTCATGCATTCAAATGTCTGTGCTGGATGGGAATCGAACCTATCTACCTACTATAATTTAAGTAGTATGTCAATTCCTAATCAAGGAGTTTTAACCATAAACAAGGTATTTGATTGATTGTTTGTTTCCAGGAAAACAACCTTCAAGCCGATGAGAGAACACGGAGCCGCCATTTTGAAATGGACATGTTCACCAAACAACCACCTTCGTCCATGTACTTACGACGCAATTTCCCAAATCTATACTCCAAATTATACGTCAAACCGCAGGATGACATCAAAGAAGAACCAACAACAACTGAACATTGCGTATTTAAATTAGCAGGGTTCAATGAAATGAGTAATCAGCAGGGAGCTACCGCAGACGAGATTGTGAAAGCTAGTCAAATGATCAGACAGTACTGTCGAAGTCACTACAAATCATTAAAGATATTCCTACAAGAATTCAAAGAGTACGCAAAGAAATGTGATCTTAACAACACTGTGAATAATGTCGCTTTTTATTTAAAAAGAAGAATGATTGAAGAGGAATTAGAAATAGTTAAGAAACGAACGAAAACTTTTAAAGTTTTTAGCAGCATTGATAATTTTGATAATCATAAAGATACAATCAATGTTCCTCTTACAAATAAAGTCGATAATTATGACATTGAAGGTAATATAGAAAAAATAGATGTAGGAGCAAATTCAGAAACAGTCCAGCCTAGAACAATTTTAAAACGACCGACTAATCAAACTCAAAGTTTAAAAGACATAGTATCAAATTTAACAGAAATACAGATCAGGCATGATATACCTGAGAAAGGTTTAAAAGAGCTGAGATTAGCTAGGGATGCTGATTCGGAGAGTATGTGTGTTTTTGGAATACTTACAAAGTCAATATCTTTAGAAAGTTTACTGCAAAGCGAAGATGAAGAATATACGGGTACACCCAAATGCCAGAATGATGGATTCTCCAAATCTCACATCCAACGAATGAGTATGACTACTATAAGGAAAATTTAGTTATTTTGGCTTTTAGGTAGGTTAAAAGTATTAATGCAAATTGACTTTTTAATATAATTATTTAAGTATTTTTCTAATATTTTAATTAAAGTGTGTGATCTCATTTATTAGTCAAATAATGGTCTCAACTAAACAAAATATCATACCAGTTCTTATTCTTAAATACTAATTTATGTAAGGAGTTTTAATCATGACGTAAACAATTGGTTTTAAAATATATTTTGTCTTATACAATATAAGATAACATTTTTAATAAGAATAAACAAATTCAATTACTATCATGTCTTTGTTTTAATACCATCAGATAACTAATTAATTTATGGCCCTCGTCTTACAATCGTTTCTTAATATCTTTCTGAATATAAAATATCAAGCAGGTATGTAGGTTCAATTTCAACGTGACAATGATCAATACTGATAACTACTAGATTTAACTGAATAGATTTTCATATACAATTTAAGGCGATGATAGCTCAGTGGTATTGACGTCGGATAAGATCGTGGGTTCGAATCCTACAATGAGCTTGAGCTTTCGGTGAAGGAAAGCATCATGAGGAAACCACAGCACGGTGGTAGGGTACTTTATAGTACTCGTCTGGCTGGGTACAACACACAAGTTGAAAATCTGTCGCCAAGCATCTGTTGGTGTATCCAGGTGCCTTTACTTAAAAGCACTGTAAAAAATGTTCGACAGCACATTGGAACGGCTGGTCACCTGATGGTCTACCGTCACCTATAGACATTAGAAATCCCCCTGGTATTGCTAATGTCTATAGGTGACGGTAGACCATCAGGTGATCAGCCGGCATTATAAAAAAATCACATAATCTAAGTAGAATAGATGACAGAGGAAACTTTTCCTTACGTCAGTAATTAATTATGCTTTTTTATTATGTCCCTGTTCATACATTCTTCAGAGTTTGTACCTTCTATGGAAACCAGATAACTGACAAGGTGGGAATCGAGTCCACGAAAGATTTTATTGTTTGTTTGCATTGAATAGGCTCTGAAACTACTGGACCGATTTGAATAATTCTTTTACCATTAGAAAGCTACATTATCCCTGATGAACATAGGCTATATTTAGTCCCGGGAAAAGATAAGATCCCACGGGAACGCGGGTGAAACCGCGGGGGACAGCTAGTACTTAATAATGATAATGCGAAGAACGGGGTACTTTTATAAAAACTTCGAAAATCATAAATGATATAGGAGGTAGCTTCTAACAATTCGCTTTACCTGTTCAAGCGCCCACAGATTGGTTCAGTAAAAAAATACCTTAGATCTAGTGATGTACCTACTATGAGTTTATCGATGTAATAAAAAACCGGTAAATGACCAATATAATAAAAATACTCACTAGTATGCATAAATTACTTAATAATTTAAATAAAGAAATCGATGACCAGGTATTTTTGAGAATATGAATTTGTATTATCGCCAAAAAAAAAGTGTGTGCAAAAGAACTGGCTTAGTTTGTTGTGCGGAATGTTGTCAATCATCATCATCATCAGATTCAACCCAAAAATACTAACTAACAAGTGAAATTAATCTGACATTAACCTTAAAACATTAAATTTTAAATTCGTTTCCAATCTTGACTCATAGTAAATAAAAGTCGCATATCGACAGTTTATATCGAGACAGCGACATTCCCATTTACCGATAAAAAAAGTTTGTTTAACCGCCCCTCCCTACAACATCAGTTTGCGATTAACCGCAGCACTATTCAGGCGCATGTTTGCTCCCACTAGCACTAATACACTATTGTATCCATTTTCAAATCCAGAATCAAATACAATTTTGAATTTCGAACTTAATTTGAGAACATGGCATCGGCCAGTATTTTATTAACGCCAGTCAATACGATATCTCGAGAAAACTTAAGAGTGCTAATTAAAAATAATACGTTGGATAATTCTGTGGAGTTTGTCTCTGATTGTGAGATGGTAAGTTTTTTAATTTTATGGTTTGTTGTTGGAAAGTAATGAGTGAATTTGATGTGTTTAGACCCATATTATAGATTGAGAAATAAACCATATTCTAAAAGGTACTGGGTTCAATTTGAATTGTTTCAAACATAACTTATTCTTTGATTGAAGTTCTAAAATACTGACATATTTAAGTTGAGGTTGATAAAAATAATACTGTTACACAATCATATAAAAATACTGTTCGTTCGTTCATCATTTGAAAACTGCTCAAAATGATCCTAGTAATCCGAATAATGTTTTATATAAATAAACTGGAAGAGTGGCATTGGCAAACTCGTCATCTGTTGGGTCAGCTAGTTTATCTTCTATTATATAAAAATGAATCCCTATTTCCTTGGTCACGGCATCACGCTTGAACGGCTGGACCAATTTCGCTCATTCTTTTTTGTTGTATTTGTTATTGTAAGGAGAAGGTTCTTACATTAAAAAAAATAAGAAAATTGCTCAGAAACTTCGAAATTTTAAGAAAACTTAACGACCATATTCAATTTTCTAAATATTGTTTAAAACTGATGGTTCCAAGTTTCTTTTTATTTTCCTTTCATGGCAGGACTACGTCTGCCGGGCCCGCTAGTAATTTATAAATATTTCTATATAAAAAACAAAAACATTTCAAAATTATTGAGTTGATTTACTGTTAACAGTTCTGGTTTAGCCGACAGCTACCTGAGCCCAAGCGAACATTTTTTGTCCAAAGGGACCAGTGGAATGCCATTCAACCTCCACATGAACCTGTTCGTTATAATTAGCCTGTGTTAGAACGGTATTTCATTCCATTTTCGCTAAAATATGGGTTATACGTCTCCTTTAAAATGTGTATCATCTTAATCAAAGTTTGTTGGGATGTGAGGACGTATATGAAGATGTTTGTTACTCTTCACACAAAAACTAATGAACAGATGTAGGTTAACCGCGACGGTCAGCTAGTCAAAAATATTGTATTCGAATAGATAGAATTGCTGAGAAGAGCCGGCCATAAACTTGGCAATTCATTACGAAACATTTACGTAAATGTCACTGAAAACAGACATCAAAGCTTATTTTTAGTAAATGTCAAAACGATAGTTTACTTTATAATATTATGAAATACTGACATGTGACGTCATAAATATTCAGCATTAAAACATCATCATAATTTTTAAATGTTTTTTACACTAGTTAGAGTCTGCTTTTTTGGAATACTACCACCACTACGTGGCCCTACTATGAACCAAAAAATCCGCCAATACCAGCCCCCACACAAATAGCATATTAAAGTTGGTTAACATTTATTCAAAATATACAAACAAATGTACAACTTCTTCGAGGTTGCCGCTGCTGCCAATCGGCAAGGTTCATTTGATTTATGAATATTACATGATTAATGTTTTCAATTTATAAACTCACATACAACACAATGATTTGCAGATGGAAACCGACTCACCAATCAAAAAGCCAGGCATGCTGCCGATCAGCAAAAAACTGTTCCATTCGCCAATAACAGAAAGCAGTCCAAACAAAAATACGTTCTCTAGGTCTAGTGGGGAGCGCGCCAGAAAAGTCAAAAAACGAAAGCTAAGTCTCATTCCAGATTCAAATGAGAAAATCAAAATGGCGTACGTGAAGGAGTGCGATCGAAACAGCAGCAGCCCTGACCTGTGTGGAGGAATGAGAAAGAGAGTGTTGATCAGTTTGTTTCATAATAAAGAGTATTCTATGGATTTTGGAATATAGGTAAAAACCTAAAACCTTTTACAAAAATTGAAACACGTGCTTCCAGTAGATTAAATTTTTATTATTTAAATATTTTTTGTATTATTTTTAAGTAAAAATCGCTTAAAGATTAGGTATGATTGAAAGAATATTATCTTATTTTTAATATTAGCTTTAGAATATTTTTTTAAATAAATTATTACTTAATTATTTTTATTTGTACATCAAATAGGGTAAGAAATAGTTTTAATAAAATTTATAGAAAATGCAATTAATTATGTGCTATATTTAATAAGTATGTATTACAATTTTGTTACTAATAAATTTTATCGATTTTATGTAAAAATCAACTTTTTTTCACGACAATAACATTAACCTATGCAAGTATGATCATAGCCAAAGTCTATTCAGTTTTATGGGTATTTATGAAGGTGGAAGGTTGAAGCCACTGGTTTAGAATAAGTCTTCAACTGAAAGAAACATAGCAAGAGTATTATTCTCTTAAACGTGAGGTGTATTCTTTGTTGGATATCCAAATAAAATAAATAAATAAATAAGAGTACTTTTTTGTTTGTTTGTAGGGGTAATCTGAGAAACTACTGAACCGATTCTAAAAATTCTTTCACCAATGTAAAGCTACATTATCATGCAATTTATTTTATTATAATTCTCTCAGAAACGCGGGTGAAACCTCGGGGCGGAAATTGGTATAAGCCTAATATGTAAGTAAATACGAATATTGCTTAGGTATATTCTAGACAGCTCGAATATTCTTTCAGCTTAGTTAGTACAAAGTAATTTTTAATTACAGACATTGCATTACCTATTGTAGTATATACTATATCCGCGGGTAAGCGTGGTGGAATTAAAAACCCAAGTGCCCAGGGGAAATCTGCCGGTAAGCGCTGAGCTCGGAGCGCTGAGCGAGAACGATGAGATACTTTTTATACCAATTTATTAGCGTCACTAAAGGACTTTGTGGAGGCTCTTCTCATTTATGGTTTTGTAGTGTCGTTTTCGTGATGGATTAGTATTTTTTAACTGAGTAATTTGTTTAACAAGCCCTTTTATTGATTGAATTGGTCCTATTAAAAAAGTACCAATACTAATTGAAATGTTTCGTGGTAAATCAATATTGAATAAATTACAGCGAGTAAAATAAAATTATAATATAATAATATAAAATTTAAATCTTGTTTTATATAAATTGACGCGACTGTTGGGTGATTGGTAAGGTCGTGGGATCGATTCCCAACTAGGGCAGACGTTTTGTTAATTAGTCTGTTTTTTTCAGAGTATGAGTGTAATGATGTATTTTAAAGTAGAATATGTAGCAAATCAGTTATAAGATGTCTATAATACAGGCTCTGCTTAGTTTAAGATCAGATAGCCGAGGATATTAATATAAATATAGAATAGAGTTAAACATTTTAAGGGATTTTACCAGCAACCTGTAGTTTAAACTTGAACAATTAAAAACAGGTACGACATTTATAGAAATCACGTTGACGCCATTTTGAAAAAGAACTACATTGTCTTTGGACTGACTTGAGACACGGACCGACTCGGGGCCGCGATCCGAACGTGCTTAAACCTTTATTCAGCCAATAAAGTCGGGTGTCTTGCAATATTGTGATTTAGTTGGGACGGTAACGGTGGGACGGTGGGACTTGCTGAGTTCACTTGAAGAATGTTTGATGGTGATTTGTTCAGTGGAGTTAGCGTCCGACTATCAAAGCTGTTTTGATTTGTGCGAATAGACAAAATTGGGATGATGCCTGTGTTTTTAAAAATCTAACACTGACCGAGTATAGAACATCTAAAAATATTCCAAAATAGCGTTCTCGTAGGTACGTAAAAGGCGAGGTGACATTTAAACGACTCATTCTTGAACGAACCGAATAAAAAAATAGATATAGTGTGATCTTTGTAAAAGCATTTTGGCAGACAGTTCATAGCCAAAGTTAGTCAAAGTTCAAGTGTTCACCTTTATGAAATTGCCTAGTTTTTTTCTGGATAACTCATAATTGCAAGTAGGTACTTAAGTATAGATGTAGGTACATACCTTTTACAGCGCTAAGCTTGTTTCCCACCATCTGTTTTGCCACAAACGCCGCCATTTTGGTTACTGTGTTACCACCTTACAAACTGAAACAATACAAACAAAATTATAGTTATCGCAGTAATTTTAGAGAAGTAAAGAAAATCTGTAGAATGGTTATCAAAAATTTTTGGAACGAAGTTCCTTATCGCGTGTTGTGAAAGGGGGCTAGAAATCTTACGAAAAATTGTCCGACACTTTTAGTGTCAGTGTCACTTTATTGTAAGCTGTGCGGCGTGCGCATGTTTCTCTGTCTGTCTCTCTCTCTCTCTCTCTTATAGAAAGCAAGCCAGATATTTTTTTCATTTCTATTTATATATAAATAGAAATGTTTTTTTTTTTTTTTATATATATATACTCTCTCGACTTATATAACTTATATAACTTCGTTCCATCCGGGTGTCCCTTGACACCTCAAGTTTTTTTTACTCATAAGATCTATTTTTTTATTTTCATGGCATGGTGTAAGCATACAAAGCCAAGTAGGAAACTGACTCTCAAGTGTAGCTGTCGGCACACACCGGCAGGTGCTACCAAGTACCTGCTACCGTGCCGTGCTATGGTTTCCTCACCAAGTTTTCCTTCACAGGAAGCTCAAGCTTCTTAATATTCGAATCCAGGACAATCATCACAGCATTCGTCGCCACTAAAATTGTCTTTATTGGCTTCAAAATCTATTACCTACACCGATTTTGTATCCGGTATTGCCATGGAAACTCCCTTCGATCAGCTATACCTATATCTATGGAAACTCCACTCTTTTCAACTGCAAATAGTTCCGCCACTTGCTACTAGATGGCGTTGTACAAAAGCAAATAAGGATTACCAGATAAAACAGAATAATAAACTTAAAAATATGTTAGTATTGAAAATATATGATAGAAAATGGAATAAAAAATGCAAGAAGTAGAATAAAAATATATTACCCATATTTTTTCATGAGGATATAAAAAAAAGATTTCCCGCAATCGTCGTTCAAGTAAATTGGGCCGATTAAAAAGTGATCAATTTCGAGACGGGATTATAGTCATTATGCGGACGAATAAAGCCGTTTAAGGCATAGATTATTTAAAGAGAAGAGCAGTCAATTATTATCTTTAAGGAAAAGTCATTTAGCTTTTCACAATTTGTAGCGTATTTGGGGTTGAATAATTTTAAAGATTGTATATTTATCTGATATATGATTATATAATTTAACCTTATTGCTTCATCTCAACATCTTAATGAACTTTTGTACATATTAATAATTTATGAACCATTCTAAAGATACTGTAGACTTTTTGACATACATTTACGAATGATAGCAAAACTAAGTAAGGTAATTAAAAAAGTTTCTAACGTAACGTACAAAGTAACACAGACCCACGAAGAACATAAAACAAAGCTGTAGACTTTTTGGCGGGAACTTGCAGAGTGACGTTGCGTTATCATTTTATTTTCATTAAATTCGTGTATTTTGAGTTTTATTGAATAATATCGGCGGTGTTTTGTCCAATAATGATCAATCTAAGTGCACAAGTGAAGTGAAATGAAATGAAAGCGTGTATCGTGACTTTTCAGGTTGTCCCAAAAAGTCCGTGAATATTTTAGTGGAACAACCGCCAATTTCACTAAAGCCTGACTGGATATGTACAGACGAGGACTAGACATTACAGTGAATTTGAGAATGTGACTATAACATAAAAGAAGAAATTAAAACTCAAGAAAATTTAGGCGATTGAAAGACTTTGTATGGACTAAAAATTATTAAAAAAATATATTAATGGAGTGACAAAAGACCATTTCAAATACTTTGACATTGGCAGAAATATCCTAAAAGGATGATTGCCATTAACAAAAAAAAAAAAAAAACAAAGCTGTATGTGATGACAGATGTTTTAATCATAAACTTTTATAAAAAAAACGGCCATAACAATAATATTATATCAGAGAAGCGGAGAGAATAGAAAAGTTTTTACGTTTATTATAAATCTTGATTTCGGGGCCGAAGTTTTGACTTTAAAATGCTGTATAGTACCAAACTTTTGTGCTGTAATATTTATGAAAAAAAAAGATTACAATATAAATACAAGCCTGCCCGTAGATTCACCCGCGTTTTCGAGAAGAAAATTAGTCTATGGCACTCAGGGATAATGTAACTAGGGGCGAAGAATTTGGATATAATGTAATTTAACTGTTGTGTTATCAATTTCATTTCATTTCATTTCAATGGCCAACCTTATGTCCGAGGATATTTATTTATTTTTATTTTATTTATTTATTAACAGGTTTTTAATGTTTTTCATCGTTAGCGTTTAGCGTCAATTTATTGAATTTATATTAAAGTTCTAGATACTAAACAATTTTGTTGCAAATAATGAATTGATGCTTAATGTTTTCATAACAATTAATAATACTTAATCTGTTGACTCTGTTGATACGACATTAACCTGTCAAACAACACGTCAACTCGCGCACAGTTTTCAAAATTTCGAAATTCGCGCCCAATTTTCTAGTAAATGTCATCGTCTCGATTGTCCCATTTGAGAACCAAGTGGTGCGGACTTTGAAACTTTGATTGTCCCAAGAAAGAACTGACAGGTTAATTTCTTATTGAACTAAAATGACATTTCCTTCGTACTCTTTCGCAAATTTGTTTGCATTGAATAGGCTCTGAAACTACTGGCCCGGTTTAAAAATTCTTTCACCATTAGAAAGCTACATTACCCCTGATGAACAAAGGCTATATTTTGTCCCGGGAAAAGATAAGATCCCACGGGAACGCGGGTGAAACCGACAGCTAGTATTGAATAATTTACTGTGTATTTTTCAATCTCAAGACTTGTATACTTATCCTAAAAGAATACGATGTTTCGAATATCAAAACAGGTAAAAAAGCTATCTCGATATGCACTAAAACGACAAAACAGTTAGTATATCCTAGGAACAGTTTAATCTAGCCATAAGCCATGAAAAGAAAGGTTAAATACGTTATTGTGATACTAAACTAACGCTTTCACGTTATAGTAGCTTGGATAGCTCGGGATTAGGCAGCTGGTTAGTGCGAACACAGGCCGGTTCTAGGAAATAGTATAAAAAGTAACCAACAAAAACATTTACGACATCGTCGCTTCAACTTTAATGCTTAAAGGTGCCTGTCCACTGAAGCGGAGTAGAGCAGAGCTAGGAAAATAAAACCATAGAATCCATACTTAATATTATAAATTCCAAAGTTACTCTGTCTGTCTGTGTGTGTGTTACCTTTTCACACGTAAACCGATGAACGTTTTTTTTATGAATTTTGGTATAGAGATAGATGGGACCTTGGAGAGTGACATAGGATATTTTTTTATACCGGGAAAAGGTAAGATCCCTCGGGAACGCGTGTAAAACAGCTAGTTGCCCTTAATTCACGTAGCCGTGGCGCAGCATGGCGTCAGGTCATTTTCGTGCAATTCCCGAGGGAACTTGAAAAATCCTTTCTTAGCTAATACCTATTAAAATTCCAAGTTCGTAGCATTAATACTTTCTCAGATTTCGCGATTATGCATATATCGTTATAAATATGATTTAATTGATACTTATTATATCGAATTCGTTCATTGACTGTTTTTTAAGGTTCCGTACAAAAAAACGAAAACCTTATAGGATCACTCGTGCGTCTGTCTCTACGCTGCCTGTCACAGCCAATTTGCTCGAATCTACTAGACCAAATCAGGTGAAATTTGATAGGATGGTGTAATCCTATGACCCAAACATAGATGTGCAAATTTAATAAATATTTTTTTAAAATAAAGCGTCATTTTCTGGGGAAAAAGTAGGAAATAAAAAAAAAGTCTTGCAAACCTTACCTACTGTGTCAAATATCAAATGAAAGGGTTCCTCCCCCCCCCCCTGATCTCCGAAACTACTAGGAAAACCTACAAGACTTCTATCAATTGAAAATAAAGTGGTAAACTCGATATAATACGTTCACTGACTTGGGCATTGTATATCATACCCACGTACCTACCCATGTATCTACTTTTTCCACATAATGTATGTACCTACTTGGATTATTTCCACTCTAAATCATTTAAAAGCCTCTAATCCGCTTTCATACGCTTTTGTGTTGTTAATGTTGAATTTTCAGTAAAATGAATGAATTTTTACTGACAACGTTTCCGGAAAGCGCTCTTAATTATCCGTATTATTTTATAGCCCCAAATTAAATGCGTAGATGTGTTATTTAATTGAATTCTGTATTCTAATTTACCATAACATTAAGGTAAATACCTACTAATCACAATTTGTTACTTAATGTAAACGTTGATAATAATTATCCTTCAAAACAAAAGAGTTAATTTATTCGAAATCGTCATTAATAATTATAAATTTATTTTTTTGCCCAAAAAGTAAAGTATATTCTATAAAAACATTTTATGAAGGACAGCGCCATCTAGCGTCGAAGCACCAAACTATGAATCAAACGTGAGATGAACGTAGTTAAGGTATATTGCCGCTTTGGCGCTCTGATCGATTGACGCCAATTCGTTGCTATGACAACCGACACTGATGTAAGAAGAATAGAACTGGTATTTTAATAATAATAAGTATAATATGCTATTTTATTACAGATTTTCTACTATCATGAATTAATTCTTTGCTGCAGGGCACACTCTATTTTTTCCACGAGAAGGTCATTAAAATCTCGTTAGCAAACGTTTTCCAATTGATAATACTGTCTGTCAGTGCAAATGAGATCGGAATTGAGAAGCCATTTTCAATTGAATTGAAGAAAACATATTTTCTAACTGGTGGATAGTTTGTTGGGGCTAGTCTTGCTGAACAATCCTGAGACAAACATTAAGAAGAATAATAATTGACACTGGCAGAAATGTCCCAATGGACGATTGCCAGTAAAGAAAAAAACGCCTAACCATTTGGCTACCACCCTGAAGTTGAAATTCTTCCCACTTACTGAAGCTTTTAAATAACTTAACCTAAAGTGAAATGAAATCAAAGAAAAAGTGGGGTAACTTGCCTTAGTTACCCTGTATCATTTGTTGGGGAGACAAAAAATCTCTTTAGACATTAGTGAAAAGTTTGATAGGCGTTTCTGTCCCATAGAAGTCTTAGTTAATAGTCTAATCGTGTATGATAATCTTTAAGTACAATATGATATTGAATGATTTCCGGGTAGTACGGCCTAAGATATTACACGTTTGGGGCCCCGTGACTCGCAGGCCCCGTATCATTGATACGGCGGTAGCTACGCCCCTGAAAAGAAGTATAACATTAATTTTAAATAAGACTTCGAAATGATCTCCGTCTCAATGCAATTAAAAGTTAAAAATAACTTAGTCGAGCTGACAATGGCGGTCGAACTTTAAGGCAAGTATTAAAGTTGAATTCTTACCACAGTGTGTGAAAGTTATGAAACTTGGTATTATTCGATATTTATTGCGATCAATTTTCATTTAGCTTGCTTCGTATTTCATAGAAGAAATTTTACGATTTCTATCTAGACAGATTCCCCATCTTTGCCTTACAGGCATTATTGAATGAGGATAGAACACTTTAAAAACTATTTTTGTCTATTTATAGACGGGCCAGTTAGCGTAGTCGGTAAGATCAATACTGTCGTAGGTTCGATTTCCACCCAGGACAGACATTTGCGTGAATGAACATGCCACTTAGTCCTGAGTCTTGGCGTAATTATCTTTTTACGTATGTACTTAAAAAGTACCTACTATATGTAGTAGGTATATAACAGTTACCTGGTTTCCATAGTACAAGCTTTGCTTAGTTTGGAATCAGGATATTCTTGACTAATCTCCTCGTAGAAGAAACAGCACAACTTTCAAGATTTATCGGTTAGACAAAATCAAAAAAGTATATTAGAGGAAGAAAGAAAAACATTTACATTTGACTCAAAAAAGAATACTAGTTTCGCGGGTTTCTATAGCATTGGTTGTTTTTTTAACAGAAATACATCATCTGTGAAAATTTCAACAGCTATCACGGTTCATAATATACAGCCTTGTGACAGACAGACATACGGACAGTAGAATCTTAGTAATAGGGTTTCCGTTTTTACCCTTTGGGTACGGAACCCTAAAAACCAGTACGGTAACACAAAACACGATCGCATAGTGTAGCAGTTGTGTAGTTATTTGATTCTTTATGAGATAGGGACCTTGTTTACAGCAGTATCTTGAAGTTGAGCTACTCTAGATAGTAAGATTGTTATTATAATACATCCTATCCTATCCTATCCTATTAATATTATAAATGCGAAAGTATCATTTGGATGTGTGGGAAGATGTGTGCGCAAAAACGACTGTATGGATTTTAATGAAACTTGACACACAGGTAGGTCATATACTGGAATAACATATAGGATACTTTTTATCCCGAGAAAATATAAGATCCCTGGGGAACGTGGGTGAAACCGCGGGGTGAAAAACTAGTATAATAATAATAAAAAAAAATGTTAAAACCTCTTACAAAAATATTATATCAAAATTAATAATCTCCTCCGCTACGCCATTCGAACTGGAAGTGGCAATAACTTTGCATGCGTCAAACTTTATGAAAATCCTAGTTTTAAAACTTAAATTAATAGAAAAACTTGTGGGATGTTAAAAATGATTTAAGTCTCCATAAAAAAGCTTCCATGAAATTTAATTACAGCTCCATCTACATTAAAATGCGAACATCGTCCGCCCGGCGAGCGCTAGCGGCTGTGAAACAATTATACAGTTTCATTATGTTACATAGTTAAATGAAGAATTTAATAAATACTTGTAATGAAAATGTATTAAAATTTTACACTTTATTTTTGCAAATAAACCGCGGGGGACAGTTAGTTATATTATATTACTAGCGGTGCCGCGCGGTTTCACCCGTTATATAGCCTATGATAATCTGGAATAATGTAGCAGTCAAATGGTGTAAGAATTTTTTCAACACACTTGCTCATAATGTGACTCTAATTTCACCGCAATCAGGCACGTAATGACACCTATTCTATATAAAAAAAAAACAAAATTAAATTATTTTTTTGTATTATTTTCTTCATAAGTGTGTTGAAAAACGTCGTATGATACTCGTGTGTATTGATGATTACCGTCCTCGGCTCTCTTATGACCCTCACCTAGCGGCTCGGCTCTCAATTGCGCCTCAGACGTAATGACCAACTTTACACACTTATACCATAATCTACTATTAAAATCGGTCCAGTACTTTTTGAGCCAATTCGTTACAAACATACTTACATACAAATCTTTCCTCTTTATAATTTTAGTATAGATTAAAAACGATGACAACAAGATAATGATAGCAGAGTTGTGGTGATAAGGTGGCTCTGTCTCCTTTTTTTGTTCTGTGTATTTAAATGTTTTTTTTTTTATTCTATTTCATTTAGGGACTTTTGTCAATTTTGAACATGCCAGTCCCATCATTCCCTAATGTTAATCTAATTTACATTCTTTTGATTTTTCCATATTTATATTGAGTTTACTTGAGCACTAAAATGTCTCAAAGAATTAACAACAATAACAAACTTGAATAAATACTTATTTTTAGACGTATCAAGGAAAAAAAACATCACCACTCTACATGAATGTACTAGCTTTTTTAACAAAATAACCGAACCAAAATCCCTACCCAGTAATATTATAAAAGCATTTCCAAATGTTTCCGCATTTCCCACACGTTATCAATTTACTCTTTTTTTTGTTCGAAAATATTATTCGGGCAAAAAATGCCCGAATTTATTTTTGCGGCCAACGACAGCTGCCTCTCACATAGAACTAGGTCGTTCAGTGGCACCACGTAAATGGACATTTATTAAATAACCGATATTTATACCGTTTCGTTTAAGTGAATGATGATGTACGAGAACTCGTATATGGAAAGAGCGGCACTTTAATATAGGTATTATTTATTGATACCAACACATAACACCTTTTTTAACCTGTTGGTTCACTCGATAGTTGGCAGTCGGGTCACCTGATGGTAAGTGACTACTGTCGCCTATAGACATTAGCAATATCAAAGGCGCCTTAAAGGCCAGCCAGTCCGATAAGTGCTTGGCGACAGATTTTCAACTAGCTACAAAGTACCCTAACACCGTGCTATGGTTTCCTCACGATGTATTCCTTCACCGAAAGGTCAAGCTCATTGTAGGCTTCGAACCCACGACCTTTCCTGCGGTATCCGACGCCATCACCACTGAGTTATCGTCGCCTTTTATTTCGTAATGGCATAATACATGTGAAAATATAATGTTGTAGGGCTTTTATAAATAGATATATTATTCGCTCAATGTGCTATCGAAACCTGATAACTGATAATACAACATAATTATACAACGTTTTTGAAAATACATAGGTTCTTAAATAAATTAAAAAAACACTCCGATTCAGAATAAACAGTTTTTTTTTATAGACACAAATGTCTGTCCTGGATGGGAAACGAACCCACCACCACCCATGGCGTGATAAGTAGTGTGTTTAACCAACCGGGCCGTCAATAAAACCATAGACCAAACAACTAATAAACGTAATGTACAGAATAAAAGTACATTTCCACCATGGGTGTCTTTTACAACCCTATTGAGCGCGCTGCTCGTATTGGGTCGCCGGCGCCGCTGTTTTACTCCGACCTCGGCCTAACGGTAGGGTCACCACATTAGCATTTAAATAGAATTCGGGCGGCGTCAGATCGTACGCAAAAACTGTCGAGTAAAGTTTTCTGTCCACAGCAAAAGCTATGCTATGCGATAATTATATTATTGAAATTAATAACAAAAATCGCGATGGCAGCTCAATTTAACATGCCATGAAACAATAATATCTATCTATTCCATTAAATGTAAAAAAAAACAGTTATGAAATTACTAGATGTACGTTAATAGGGTACTTCGTAGTACCCGCATGACTGGCTACCATCCTCAATAAAAAAAAATTAAGCACACTGTGTGTTACTATGACTATGACTTTGACTACCAGGGTTCGATCGCTTGATCAAAACATATTATGTGTGTTTATTTATGTACACTTTTATTAAACCAGGGTTGCTGTCGATCCGCCGCAGGAGAACAGGGCGTCGGAGGGCGGCTTTCGCGAGCCACGCCCTCTCCCCACTAGAGCCCATGGGCGGCAGACTCGGGGGAGTCAGCCGCCCTCTAACAACGGGCTCGGGTAGTCTAGTGCGTGTTTCCACTCACTACCCAAGGCGAGACGGTGAGGATACGAGCTCTGATCCTCCCGTCGTAGCAGTAGAGGCCTGCCACCGGGCCGTCACTGCTGGGTACGCAGACGAATGCCTCGGCGCCCCCGTATACCCAGCACCAGCAGCGACAGGTTGAAGCACCGTGGGGTTTTAGTCAGTAGGAGTCTGACATAACCCGGCCAGCTGCCCCCCTCGAGCGGCCGGGTATCCATGAGGATTTCCCCACGTAAAAAAAAAAAACAAAAAAGGGTTGTCACTCGCAAGTTGCCAACCTTACATATAGCGGTGTACGTTGTAACATCTTTCCTGCATTCTGTGGGAGTGATTTCGTGAAAAGGGACGGAAGTGTGTAAGAGGAAGCTGGTTTGTTAGATAGGGATGGAAATATGTATTTTTTCCTCTTATGAAGTGCAGGCAAAGGGTTTAGCCCGTACAGCCTCAAAGTCAAAACGAATTTATTGATCAACGAGCACGCGCGGTGGTAGGGTCTGTCAAGTACCAAACATGTATGGTATTACCTAGATATCAGATGTTACACGTCATATGTGTTTACTGTAGGGCTCGCTAGTTTTTCTATTTATTTTGTTGTCTGAAACGTTCGCGGTCATACAGAAAACATCTCACCAAAGTTACATAGCAATCATAGTGATTTGTATATATTTATGTTACTGAACTAGCATGATAGCATCGCTCGCAGTGGAGAGAGTGCCTTATTGAGTCAGGCTTGTGACACAGTTGGTACCAACATATAAAACTGTGTATACATAGTTTATTACAGGGATTTGCGAACTGGTAGTGTGAGGGAAGTAGCGAGTAAGGGATGGAAGCAATTGGGTAGTTCGAAGGGATTAGTAGCCCTGTCATTTAGAATTTACTAGTTTTCCGCCCCACGGTTTCACCCGCGTTCCCCAGGGATCTTATATTTTCCCGGGATAAAAAATATCCTATATGTTATTCCAGTATATGATCTACCTGTGTGCCAAGTTTAATTAAAATCCATACTGTAGTTTTTACGTGAAATAATAACAAACATCTACATATCTTCACGCATATCCAAACATACTTTCGCATTTATAATACTAGCTGTTCCGCGCGGTTTCACCCGCGTTCCCGTGGGATCTTATCTTTTCCCGAGATAAAAAGTAGCCTATGTGCTATTCCAGACTATAATCTATCTCCATGCCAAATTTCATCCAGATCCGTTCAGCCGTTCTGGCGTAAATGAGTAACAAACATACATGCATCCAAACTTTCACATTTATAATATTGATAGGATGATAGATAAATAGCACCAGCGACTATACGACACCTAGAGACTTCCTATTCGTTAATACCAACCGTCCCGTATGCTCCAATGCTGATCAAACTCAAACTCAAATATATCTTTATTCAGTAAACTCATTACAAGTATTTTTAATCGTCAATTTGATTCATGTTAAATTCTAACGCTCGGTTCGGAAGGTTGCTTTTGCCCAGAAGAGCTGGCAATAAACTCAGCAATTACTCTTTTTAAAAAAGCAACTTAGACCTATTACATTTAATACTTATTTATATAGTCTTACTGATAATAGATGTGTGTTATGGCGGCAAAAAAGGATCAAGGGGAAGCGCAGCTTAAAATCCTAATAATAACAGTTGGAATTGGCTATGCGTGCCGTAGCACGTTACCGTTACAAATTCGTAGCACTGCTACGAAGCCGTAGCACCTTCGTAGCAACAATTACATATAAAGTAGTTGCTACGTCGTAGCATTGCTAAATATTCGTAGCAGTGTCTACATGTTGTAGTTATGCTACAAAAGTGGCAGTAATGACATCTGTAATACAAAATATTTTGCAACGCGAAGTCATTGTTGAAATTAAACTTTAAAATTAACCAAGGAATCGAACCTAAACTACTGTGGACTTGTATACATTACAGTTTATTTTTCTTTTACTTATATACTTATTATATTCAGACAGAATACCTGAGCATATAGCTCTCTATACTCTTAATAAAACAATATCCTTAAATCTTTTTGGTGGAAAAATCTCGTATATTAGATCATAAAGAACATTCAGAAAAGTGCGCTAAGAGTTTTTATATTAAGTGACGATACCATATTGCCACGTAAACTGCCACCTTAATGTGTTAGGAGTACGCTACATTTTAGATCATCCATTAAGTATTTAGGTACTAAATAAGAAGAAAAAAAGTAATACTAAACCCAAACTTTTCTCATAGCAACAACAAAAAGAAAGCTGTCCATACATCAACCCTAACAACTGGCATTATTTCTCGATTACTCACTACACCCCTCCCTTTCTACCCCATCGCATTTCGAACAAAAGAAAGAGATAGGAATACGTCATCAGGGTAAATCAGAGATTGATTGTTCACCCACACCTGTTTGGGATTGATGTCTTTTGAATAATATTTTGGAACGTTATTCGGTACCTTCAATGAAAACTTACTTCTATTTCCCAATTCATAAGGTGTGTTTTATGTTGGCAATTATTTCATCGTTTGTCTTCGAGACAGTGGATTCTATTTCTAAAGACGTAGAGTTTGTTTTACTGTGAGGATAATATACACTGTTTATCATCCGGGTTTATCCGGACAGGGATACGGGATAAATCGTGGGAAAGCGATTTGGGTACGTAATTTGGTATAAGGGGAAATATGTCGGTAATAATGTATTTATGTTCTAGGATAATATAATTTTAATAAACTAATCAGTAGGTGAATATTAGTTTGGTAAATCTTTTATACTTATACAGGGTGGATACACATATACAGGATGTAGAGGTAAAGCACCATTAGACGGGTACGCCGTATCACCACTGTATGTTTCTAGATTTTTCATAGTTTATATACGAGTTATGAGTTTTAAAAAAAAAAACAATCTTCCTACTCTAAGTCTCGTACTAAAACTCTACGTCTTCTAAAGAAGTTCACTTTTTTTTTATTTTTATTCTGGATAAGCTTCTGTTTGACCACAATGTCACCATGATAAGTGATGATGTGGCATAAGGTGGTAAGCACACAAAGCCTAGATGGGAACTGGCTTTCAAGTGCAGCTGTCGGAACACACCGATAGGTGCTTGGCGACTGATTTTCAACTTGAGGTTGGTAGCCAGCCAGTCGGGTACTTTTGGTCTTTTGAACGTCATGCTATTGTTTTTTTATAGATTTCTAAACTTCTTAAAAGTATTTACCGGATTTCTCAACAAGAGTGACTTTCTAAACTGTGCGTGAATAACAAAAAAAAAAACAAAAAATTGGTGTCACGTTGTTTGTCCGCGATAAACTCTTAAATTAATGAACCGATATTAATGTTTTGCACGCTATGTGCAGTTTGGTCCAAAATAGTATCTTTTCACCGCTTTTGTTTGTCAGTGGTATAAAAATATGCAGGTAACTAAATAAGTTCGTTTAATCTACTGTTACTTATATGGGATTGATGTTTTGAACTGGCATGGTTTTCAAGCACGATGGTAGGGTACTTTTTAGTACCCAAATAGCTGGCCACCTTCAAGTAGAAAATCTGTCACCAAGCATCCATCGGTGTGTTCCGATAGCTGCACTTGAGAGCCAGTTAACATCGAGGCTTTGTGTGCTTACCACCTTCAGCCACATCGCCACATACCATAGAGAGATTACGTACAAACACAAGCTTATCCAAAAGTTTAAAAATATGTCCAAGTTGGGTAAGTATGTCATGCTGCATAACTTTTACATTGAAATCGTGAATCAAATATTTATTTTATCATACATTTTGTTTGAGAAAACTCTACCCTTACTATGCAAAGTTCCCATCCAGGACACACATTTGTGTGCATGAACGTGTCTGTTTGTCCTGAGTCTGGGTGTAATTATCTATTTAAGTATAAATCTAGTAGTAGGGCCGTGTGTAAAAAATTACCCAGATTATTTTTCCGATCCAAATATCGACCAATAGAATTGCACCATTCGACGTCACGTGGTACAACCTACATGGTATTATACTGATAATTTTTTGAAAATTTTCTCTGGTCGTTGCTATACAAAACATGATCCAGTCAAATTAACCTTTTCGTATTTGTTAACTGTACATTTCGTCTCATGGTGCAATTCTATTGGCCGACATTTGGGACGGAAAAATAATCCCCCGAATACCACACGAGCTTCAAAATTATCTGGCATTTCCCTCAAGGTTCCCTGCAAACAAATAAAGTCGTCAAGTTTTTCAGGAAAAATCACTCGCGCTTCGCGCTCGTGATTTTTTAACCTGAAAAACTTGACTCCTTCATTTGTTTGCAACGAACCTATCGGGAAATAAATACCCGATAATTTTGAAGCTCTTGTGGTATTATAAGTGAATATTATTATTTATATTATAACAGAAGAAACTGTAATGTTCTAACATTAAATTTAAAATTCACAATCTAATATTAAACACTACGAACAAAAACATCGCTTTTCAGTTGGTTTGTCACCCAAAATCTTACCAAAAACATTTCAATTCCATCCATTGTGATTTATTACAGTGTAAGAAGCGTGATTTCTCAAACATTTCATACAATTTCTCCTGTTACCTGTTAGTGCGTAAAAAGCGAGCGTTTTGGTGGCAAATAATATGTTTTTACATTTTCAAGATGGGGACGGTGAGAAAATTATTTTTCACTTTTGCTCATCGGCAAACAGGCTTAAATATTTAAAACAAGAATTTCACATTTTCCTATAATTAATAATTTAGAAATGGAGTTACTTTTGTAAAAAGATTAATAAGTTAATGTTTTAGAAATGGAGTTACTTTTGTAAAAAGATTAATAAGTAAACGTGATCATGTAGTATTTTATTGAAAAATATAGAAACTTTTTAAAATTTTACCCCCTCAAGAGATGTTAAGATCTCTTTCCAGAGTTGTAAAAGGTTTAAATTGTGTGCCGATGGGTCATTCTAGACAAGTATTTTTCACTGTTCTGTACAGATTATGCGATGTTTATAAGATATTATGTATAGTAAGTGGTGTGGGGGTTACATACCTTGACTGTATACAGGTCTAAGTGTCTAAGAGGTAAATCACCTATAAATTAATCTCTCTTAGTGATTACCACATTAGCGAAAGGATAAATAGAGTGGGGCACATACCTACAATGAGCTTGAGCTTTCGATGAAGGAAAACATTGTGAGGAAACCATAGCACGGTGGTAGCGTACATTGTAGTACCCGACTGGCTGGCTACCACCCTCAAGTTGAAAATCTGTCGCCAAGCACCTATCGGTGTGTTTCAACAGCAGCACTCGAGAGCCAGATCCCATCTAGGCTTTGTGTGCTTACCACCACCTTCGGCCACATCATCACTTACCATGGTGAGATAGTGGTCAAACACAAGCTTATCCAGAATAAAAAAAAGCATACATACCCAGTAAGATATCCGGATTATTATTTGACGGGCCGGTTGGCGTGGTTGGTTAACACACTGCCACGCCGCAGGTCGTGGGTTCGATTCCCATCCAGGACAGACATTTGTGTGCATGAACATGTCTGTTTGTCCTGAGTCTGGGTGTAATTATCTATTTAAGTATGTATTTACAAAAAAAAAGTAGTATATGTAGTATATCAGTCATCTGGTTTCCATATTACAAGCTGTGCTTAGTTTGGGATCAGATAACCGTGTGTGAAAAATGTCCGAGGATGTCCGAGGATATTATACACGGATCCGGAACACAAATCATGCCCGGGTTCAACTATTGCTTCAGACCTCCGGTTCCAGATACGATCCAATTATTTAAGTAAGCTCTTAATCTCAACGAGTTATTGGGAAATTATGGGAGTTTCAACTTAGAGGTGGGAGGGGGTCTTTAATTTACTAGTTATTGACTGTGTGTTTCCTAGCTTATGCCCCACGGAATTAGGATGATGCCTTTACTTAAGAAAATATATCTAAGACTAACTACATCTAATACGTTGTAAAATTAATATATAAGTCTAGTCCGGTTTTAGTGAATATGGTGGTCGTCCCACTAAAACTCCACGGACTTTTGGACAACCTGAAATGTCACGATACACGTTTTCGTTTCATTTCACTTGTGCACTTAGATTGATCGTTATTGGACAAAACACCGCCGATATTATTTAATAAAACTCAAAATTTACGAAAATATTGAAAAAAAGAAAACGCAACGTCACTTCGCAAGTGCCCGCCAAAAAGTTGTCTTTTAATAAAAAGATTCCGATTTAATATGTCAGTCAAGATCCCTAGTATCATTTCCAAGGGATCTTATGAGTTTTGAATCGATTCTTAGTCACGTCAGTGTAATAAAGACCTAAACCTTAACATTAATGGTACATAATGGACGGAAGACCAGCGTTTGTTTATAAACAACTAGCACTATGCTGAGCTGGGACCGTTTTGTGGCAATATAATCATTTTTTTTTATTTTTACTCTTATCGTTTTTTTTATTAGTTTTTATTTTGTTTTTTATCACGTCAAATTTTGTATTTTTTTTTGGCGTGTGCTCAGCGGTGTTGAAGGTTCTGTCATCTCGCTCACTGACTCGGAGTGTAGGTGAGACGACAATATGTCCAGGACTTTCTCTCTCCATTGCTTCGGTTGTTTATGCAGTAACCTGAATAAATATAACCGCAGCGGTTTATGCAGTGCGTCGATAGATCCGCCAAGTCTTTGTAAATGTATAGATTTATACAATTAAATATAGTGTCTGTTTCTTTTTTTTTTATTAGTTTTTATTTTGTTTTGTATCACATCAAATTTTGTAATATTTTTTATTATTTTTTTTTGCCACAAATACATTTATTTTCTTTCTTCTTTCTTTCATAATGGAAGCTCAAATACGTGAAAATTATTATTTTCAATTAGATTTTGGTCAAAACCACAAAACAGCCAGATAGCTCCATTATAAGCTCCGAAATAACAATTTTGATACAACATTAAATTAAGTGTTTATTTTGAGCTAAAAATTGTATCATGGGGATCTTTAAATCACGTGAAGCTCGAAAAAAAACCACGAAATATTAGTAATAATAGTAGGTATGTAAGTTATAATTAACATAATATCGTTAAATATTAGCAATATCCTCCCCGGTTTCACGCGCGTTCCCGTGGGATCTTATCTTTTCCTGGGACAATATAGCTTACTAATGGTAAAAGAATGTTTAAAATCAGTCGAGCAGTTTTTGAGTTAAATCGTAACAAACAAAAATCAAATATTTCCTCTTTAAAATATTAGTTTAGATAAACCTATATATGAGCACCACTAACATAGTGTACTGTGACGTCAGATGATTTGTCGGTGGCGTTGTTATTGCGTCAATTTGTCACCTACGGTGTAAGACCGCGCGCGCCTCCGCCGCATTGTCGGGTAAGATGTATTGCTTTAGTGTAGCCTGGGGATTTACCTTGCTAGCTTTCCGAGCTAATAATGTATTTGACATTTTGTTGTAAGGTTTACTTGATACATGATACTTTATAGGTGAAGATTTTTAATGGCATTGAACAAAATTTTACATGTCTACCTATATGAATTATTTGGCTGTAAATCTTCCTAAAAGAAAATTAATAAAATGACAAAGTGTGTATGGAGACAGAATTAAACTCATAAATAAATTATGTTAAAATAAGTATTGTGAACGTTACAAAATAACTTAACTTCTTTTCTCTTACCAATGAAAAGCTATATATATTGGATATCATTGTGTAAAATAGGCTTTATTTTATTAAAAAAATAACAACAAAATAACATCCAGCATTTATTTACATTAAACGTTATTTAGTAAATTTCTGTTCACAGTAAAAAAAATACATGACGTAATAATAAATCTTCGAAATTAAATATCTACTATATAAAAATAAGTCGGGTTTTCCTTCCTGACGCTATAACTCCAGAACGCACGAACCGATTTCCACGATTTTGCATTCGTTGGAAAGGTCTGGGCTCCGTGAGGTTTATAGCAAAGAAAATTCAGGAAAAATTCACAAAAAAAAGAATAATGAATATAATTATTTTTGTCATACATTTTGTATAGAACGATTTTTTGACATGTCTCGAGATTGGACTGACAGATGGTTTAGTTTCACAATTGGTGGCGCTGGAATCGGGTTCTAAGTTTTATTTTCAGGGCAGGACAACGTCTGCCGGGCCCACTAGTCATTATTTAAAAATATATAGTTTTTTGACACACATATAACTGCCATATCACGAAAATATTGTCTAGGTTGCTTACAGTCTTTCCTGGGTTTATTGTCAGTTCTCAGCAAAAGCAACCTTCCGAACCATATGTTAGAGCATAGACGTTTATTAAAAAAAAACATTAATTTAATGTAGATTGAAACATCTAAAGAATTTATACCTAAAACATAACTTACACCCATAAAACTGCAAGCAAATACAAACCAAGACACATAAAGTAGACATTAGTTTCAACTATCTAGTTTTATTGCCAGAAGCAAGTCCGTTGCGACCAAATCGTTGTTATATGTAAATATGCTGTATATAAGTCACTTAAAGGTGCTGTTGCATACCTATTGTTGCATTAATGTGTTAATGTAGGGTTATATACAAAATGTATGTTCCAATTTATTTCTAATAATATTGCTTTAGCTGTTTTAACTTTTAATTAACTCAAATAGTCTGATATCAATTGTAAACAACAAGTTAATGTTGGACATTATTTTATCAAGATCCCATAAAATATACATGATACAAGATCCTATAAAAATACATGATACAAGATCCCATAAAAAATACATGATACAAGATCCCATAAAAAAAAAAGTTACACCACAAAGAAAATAGCCTAAGATATTTCTTGGTTGTACAAGAGCTATCGAGTACAGTAATTTTAGTATTTAAGATACGAAAGTCAAACTGCATAAAATAATATCAATATTTTATATAGCTCTTATAGCTCCAAATTAAAATCCAATAACCACGCAAAAATAAATAATAATGTCGAAACAGCATTCAAACTACACCAACCTAAATTGAACCTTAAAACAAGAACTATAATGGATAAAGCGAGTAAAACTAGAAGCACTCAAACGACCATCAAGAATAGCAAGTCGTCGAAAATGGACGGTACTTATCAATTATTACACTTCAATATCGATAGGTATCTAGAATTGAAGGAGGTAACTAGTTCGGGTTTTAGTTTTAACCTTTTTATGCTGAGTTTCTTTTTTTTATTATTCTGGATTGCTTGTTATTGACCACAATCTCACCATGGTAAGTGATGGTGGCTGAAGGTGGTAAGCACACAAAGCCTAGATGGGAACTGGCTTTCAAGTGCAGCTGTCGGAATACACCGATAGGTACTTGGCAACAGATTTTCAACTTGAGGATGGTAGCCAGCCAGTCGAGTACTACAAAGTACCCTACCACCGTGCTATGGTTTCCTCACGATGTTTTCCTTCACCGAAAGCTCAAGCTCATTGTAGGATTCGAACCTACGACCTTTGCCGCGGCATCCGACGTCACTACCACTGAGCTATCATTGCCTTGCTTTTCTTTCCGTTTCTTTCAGTTGAAGGCTGACTTTCAAAGCGATGGTAACTGTGGCTCTACCTTCATAATTATTTCGGAGGCGATGATCTGAGCGGTAGTGATGTCGGATACCGCGGCGAAGCGAAACACTAGTCTTAGTAATAGGGTTTCCTTTTTTACCATTTGGATACGGAACCCTAAAAATCTGCTTCAGTATGTTTGTGCTCGCAAAACTCTAAAATGGCTGAAATTTTTACACAACGTTGCATTTTAAAAAGAGGGTATTTTTGTATAGTTTTTATTTAAAATTTCTGTGGAAACGGGATTATCAAAGCGTTTTGTGAGGTTGAGTTATGACAACAGTTACCATGGAAACGGTTAAACATGCTTCCATAAAAGTTAATATTAGACGGAGCCACACAAGCGTGGCTGGGTTTAGATAGCTAATAATAATACATAATAATGAAATATCCCCGAATCCACAACTTTCCCACGACTTTGACGTGTCCCAAAACAATGTAAATCCATTAACTCGAGTAGAACACGCGGTCAGTAATAGCTCTGATCGTATTAGTTCGGGCTTATTCGGCCTTGTTCGGCCCGAAATGGTCAATAAAACTTTAGTGGAGTTTGAATAAAGTATGTTATTCAGTAACTTTGGACTGAAATTAACTGTTTATTTGAAATTCGAATGTTATATTTGCAAATTGTTTTATTTTATTTCTCAAAAGTAGAAATTTTTGGAACGGGGCGTTGCGGGAAGGTACCCAAACCGGCAAAAAACGTCCGTAGCGTTAAGTAAGATTTGTGTGACGTATTTCGTGTGCATTGAAGATGCACGAAAATGCACGAAGATACACGAATCGAACCCACGACCGCTTTCGTCGTGGATTCGAGTCCTTTTGTTTGAATGCACACAAAAGAGGTCGTGGGTTCGATTCCCATCCAGGACAGACATGTGTGTAGGTAATAATCTATTTAGGAATGTATTTGCAAAAAAAAAACATTTTTTACCTCGAATAGAACTT
The DNA here is from genome assembly GCA_951361185.1 of Ochropacha duplaris. Classification (NCBI taxonomy): domain Eukaryota; kingdom Metazoa; phylum Arthropoda; class Insecta; order Lepidoptera; family Drepanidae; genus Ochropacha; species Ochropacha duplaris. Next base: position 388,067 of record OX592713.1, on the reverse strand, counting down.
GAAAAATATTTTTAAAACTTCGTTCCTATCCGGAGTCTCACGACACCACACCATTTTTTTAATCTCGTTTTGATTATATTTTTGTCTATGTAGCTGAAATCAGAGAGCATACAAAGCCTAAAAAGGAATTGGCTCTCAAGTGCAGCTGCCATAAAACAGGTAGCTAGCAAAACGGGTACTACAAAGTACCCACCACATTCTGAACTATATTATTCTTCATAACTACGTATTTCGCATTCGCACTAAGTATTTTTTACACTATCAAAAAAAAAACAATTAGATCCCAAAGAATTGTCTACAACGATAGCTACTAAAAATAGTTGGCATAATTTACAAAATGAGCTAAGGTAAAATGCACTCAATAGTGTCAGATACAGATATTGTAATGGCGTGCACATTGCACAGCGCTAATAGTTGTAGTTCCTCAAATACAGCAATATTACATAAACTACTGTAATTACAGCGCATTGAGGGTAGCTGAAGCGTGAACACAGCTGGGGTTTGCTTGCCAAATACGTTTTGAAATGTTGCTAGTTCTGCTATTGGTGTGCAATGTTACTTGAGATAAAAAAAAATACTACAGATAAAAAACAAAAGCCGCAATTAATGTTATCAAACTTTATAAAAAAATGTTAAACTTCATAAAATAGGTATTCAAGAACTTTCTGCACACTCGGCCATCTGATCCCAAACTAAGCAGAGCTTGAACTATACGAGTAGAAACGACATGTAAACTAATATTAAAATAAATAAAAAGTGTAAAATAAAAAAAGTTACATATTTAACTTTTTTTTAAATACATACTTAAATAGATAATTACACCCAGACTTTTTTTTTGTTTTTTATGTCAATAGGTTGACAAACAGGCAGACGGTCCACCTGATGGTAAGTGGTCACCGCCGCCTATGGACATTTGCAATATCAGGGTGATTGCCGATGTGTTGCCGACCTTGAAGAGCTCTCTTTACGCCCTTTTTGAAGAACCCCATATCATAGCGCTGAGGGAATACCGTAATGGGGAGCTCATTCCACATCCTAATGGTCCGCAGAAGGAACGTCCGGCTGAATCGTTCAGTGGACGAACGAGGCGGCTCGAGGATATGAGGATGAGCTCCACATGACTCAGGACAAACAGACATGTTCGTGCATACATATGGAGGGGAATCGAACCAAAAACCTGTCGCTTGATAGGCAGAGTGAGATATGAAGAAAAAAATTGTTACAACAAAATGTGCTGTATATCATATCAATTTTTTAATACCCACCACAAGTGACAACGAGGCAGGCAGGTCACCTGATGGTAAGTGACTACCGTCGCCTATACACATTATAAATACCAAGGGAATTGCCAATGTGTTGTACACCTTATTACAATGCCTTAAAGGTAACTGGCTCTCAAGTGCAATTCCCGGAACACACCAAGAGGTGCTTAGTGACATATTTTCAACTTGAAGGTGGTAGCCAGCCAGTCAGTACTTCTAGTAAAATAACCAAGCGGTTTAAGAGAAAAATTGGCAAAGTGGTAGTTTAGGGTCCGGGGATAACCATAGGTTATCCTAGGTTATTTTATTTCGGCGATTATTTATGCGAGTGAAAGGACAGTTTAAAATAAAAGTCGCAATAATCAAGTACATTTTACAAAAGCCAACACCTCTCCTGATGTTCAATCAACAAAAAAGGCTTGTACCTACCTGTGTAAGGCCTCTTGAATCGACTTTAAATCAAGTGTAGAGGCCTTTACGGACATTTATAGGCCGTTATAAAAAACAACATTTATTTTGAAAAGAATCGAGATTTACTCGCTTGGAACATACGAATAAATGTGCCACATAAAATGTGTGATTTTACGAATAATTTTTTTTACGGAATTTTGTGTACGAAAAGCGGTATTAATAAAAGTTGCCTGTTTATTTTAAAAATGGACGCAAAGAGCGGTATAAATGATGTATCTAGTGAATTATGTAGGCAATGTGTTATGGAGGTTATTTGTTACTTTTTATTGTAATACAACAATGATACAAATACTTCAATTATATTCTTTATTTTAATTCTTAGTTACAAGGTTATGTTGGAAGGTAAAAAGAGTATCGAACTAAATAATAATTTTCTCCTTTTTAAAGCATTTTCGACAATAATTAACCATCGTCCGAGACATTGGCAGAAATATCCTAAAAGAATGATTGCCAGTAACAAAAAAAAACCATCGTCCGTGACGTCATAATACCAATAAATTCACATTAAAATAACGATCTCTATCATCGAATAACTTCAAAATGAATTATTCCGCTACAAAGCAATTTACGCCTCAAAAAGCGTGAACTTTATTACGTGAGTGATAAAAGTAATATTTGTATAACATAGACAAAAAAAAATTAATCGACTTTTATTGCTATGCCTATAAAGTACATTTTGGAATGGCTTCGGTTTCATGTGAAAGCATAATGCAATAGCCTAGTTGTGAAAGGGAATTTGGAAGCGGGCGGTGGTATCCGGATATATTCGGGCGATAACCGGTTTTGGCCAGTTTAATCTGGCTGCGATATGTTGGATAAGCACAATGTATATACAGGTTTATAAATTGGAGGTTGCAACATGACTACCAACTCATAGCACTGTTTTGTTTCTACTAAATGTTTCGAATTAGGTTTAGGTAAGATTTTATGTTTAATTTTTTAAATGCACAAAAGCGAAAACAATATTGATAAAATTAATAAGCGTCTATAACTATCATCTTTATAAAAGTAAATAAAACTTTAGTTACTTATAACTGTTATAATTAGATTTATTTTTTTTAGGATTTTGATCGCTCTTAAGACTTAACAATAATTGTTATGTTTAAGAGAAACAAATCGTATCTCATATCTCTCACATTTTTTAGTTATTTCTGTTGCAAATAAATGAAAAAATCCGTTTTATTTGGAATTGAATACATTTAAATTTTTTAACTCAAATTAATCTACATTTTTGTCTAAACTTTTTTAAATAAAATACTTACTTAATTTTTTTTTAATAAGCTTTCATTTGGCCGTCGACTCATTCCAGAAGGAGTTATGACAAGATAAAAAAATAATAAACATAAAAACAATTAGTACGCATTAGAAAATACTTTATCCAGTACTCGATAAAAAAATTAAAACATGTTGGGAACGTTCACGATTTTTATCACTGCGGCACTACGGTACGATACGATTTTACGCGACCATTTTACGATGTCGCGTAAAGTGCAGAAAAGGTATAGGTAACGTAAAACGATCGGGTTATGACGCCTCAAGGTAACTTTATTGTATTTTTATTCAAGTTTAAGATTATATATATATATATATATATATATATATATTTGTTATATTCTTAATATTGATGTAGAGTACACGCATAACTTTTTTACATAGGGGCCGTTCAAGTATTACGTAAGCACTATGGGGGGGGGGGTCTTTGTTTTGCTTATTTTGGATGACGTAGGGGAGTCTAGATGATGATTACGTCATCGGTAGTTATTTACTTTTTTACACGAATGGCAACCCTCACATTGTCTATGCTTGAAAACGAAACGCATTTTCGGGGATTCCCGCAAATAATGCATACGTTTAGGCACATTTATAATTGACAAATGTTTACGTAAGCATGGGGGGAGGGGGTAAGAGCTTTGCTTACTTTTGCTGACAAGGGGGATGGGGATAAAATAATTGTAATAAATCTGCTTACGTAATATTTGAACGGCCCCATAGTAAAAATATTTGTTGCTATGGATGGATTATTGTGGGTTAATAAAGTCATATAAAATAAACTAAAAACCTCCAAATACCTATTTTTAATTCCAATGAAACGTTGTTTTTCATTAAACTGGTGAATTATCGTTTGAGCTATTTTTTTAATACAAACCATATTTAACAGATTGATTGTTTCTTGACGCTACAATTGTACAACTAATTATGATGAAATTTCGCACACAGATAGATCGTAACTCAGAATAAAACACTTAACTAGTGTTTGCCCACTGGTCGACATTTTACATTTGAAGTTGGAAATACTGTTTCCAATTTATTGTATAAAGCTTGTTTACAGCAACTAAAACTCGATTGACACATAGAGGAGAGAACAAGGTACTGAACTCTTTTTACCTATTTACATACTAACATTGATTACATACTATATAATATAATATACGATATAATACATGTGCGATGTACGATATAATACATGTGCTTGATTTTATGGAAAGTAATTATTTTATTTACAACAAATGTACAAAATATACAAGCAAATGTACAACTATAATATATAAAATACTTGTTCGAGGCTGCCGCTGCTGCCGATCGGCAAGGTTCCCAGAAGGCTGGCAGCGTTTCCTCTTTGGATGGCCAAGCTGATGCGTTGGCGGAAAAAGCTCCCCGCCCGCCGGTCACCCGAGGCAGAGATTAATTTTTTACATAAAATATTTGCGAAACGACGAGCTTCAGACCCCCACGGACCCATGGTCTCAACCGCAAAAGGCATAAATTGATAATTTGGACCAACACAGGCGTCAATACCTACACATCTATAAAACAAATATTCCAAGTCACTTTCATTCAAAAATGAATTTGAAAATCAAATTGACGACCCAAAAAACAAAAACCGACTTCAAAACTGTAACCTATACCTATGTACAAACATAAACTAAAAAGTAAAGAATAATATTTTAATTTCAAAGCAAGAGCCTTAAAGGACAATCAACAAAATTATTGATATTTATATATCTATTTAATATTTATAAACAGTTCTTTTTGGAGTCGGTGCCAGTCAAGAAGAAGGACAGTTTTGAACTGGACACGAAGTGTTCATACGAGAAAACGTCTTACGACACCTCTCCTTACGGTAATGTTCCTTAGGTCTGCGCCGTCGCTCCCCTACTTTTCGAAAGTTTGTTACAAAGGCAGAATTAAACTGTCCTTCTTGGCTGGCACCGACTCCAAAAAGAACTGTTTATAAATATTAAATAGATATATAAATATCAATAATTTTGTTGATTGTCCTTTAAGGCTCTTGCTTTGAAATTAAAATATTATTCTTTACTTTTTAGTTTATGTTTGTACATAGGTATAGGTTACAGTTTTGAAGTCGGTTTTTGTTTTTTATTTTTAAAAATAATTTTATTTTTTAATTTTTAAAGTTTATTCCTTATTATATCGCTCCTTGAATACAAAAGGGCCACAAATCAAAATTCATAAATTTTACAGGAGGGCCAAAACAAATTTTGATAAGTGTTTTTTTTAAATATTTAATATGTTATCTATTATTATAATTATGTTATATATATCATTAGATGCGTATTTTTAAATGCTATCTACATACAATATGGACATTAGCACAGCTGTTACCCATTATGAAAAAATGGCACAAAAGTCCCTTTTGCATTCAAAATTTCAATCAATATCATTAGACTAAGTCAAAAAATAAAAACAATTTTACAAAAATAAATGGTTTATTAAAAGGTTTCTTAATAAAATTTATCAAACGGTAATAAAACTGTTTACTTGTGCAATAATAAATGGACGAACACCAGTAAAACAATGTTTTACAAGATCTAAAGTACAAAATCGTTTTTTTTTTAATTAATATAATTGAGAAGTTTTAGGTGAATGCCTATTATTTTGTCAAATTAAACATCCTCTTTAAAACTTTATTAATTAAATTATGGAATTCTAGGACAGCAAGACATAAAATTACAATAATTATATCAAAAATATTACATAAAAACATTATTAATTAATAAATACTCTTAAAAAATCAATAGTCGACCCTAAATTCTATCATGTTTAACTTCGATTAAATAATAATATGAGATCTAATATAATGGTACAGAGGGTAAGTAGAACAAAATATTACAGCGTATTACACAGTAACAATAAACAGTCTTATAGAATCACATAGTTTCAAACAGTTTAACTTATGGGACTTTTTAACTAAATCATTTGGAATACTTATATAGAAACATAGTTTTTTATTTACTATAGAATATTTATATGAAATTAAATGAAATTGTTTATTTGTCAAAATAGGCCTTCACATGCACTTATGAATAGTCAGACTAATGCTCGGTTCGGAAGGTTGCTTTTGCTGAGAAGAGCCGGCAATAAACTCAGCAATTACTCTTTTGAAAAACAATTTACATTCAATAATTATTTTTCTAGTCTCACTGACAATATTTGCATGTTATGGTGGCAAAAATAGTAATCTATAGAATTTAATTATGACTGACTTAATAAACAACAAACTTAAGCAGAATATAATTATTGTTTACTTATATTTCGTGAACGTTTTTATGAAAATTTATTAAATAAAAATATTCTTCTCAATCAGTTTTAGTATAGACTGCTTTTTCGAATCAGCTATTTTAAGTTTACAAACAAAGTACAGCTTTTTTGGCACTACAGGACTAGCAGCCCTCTTTTTTGACACCGTGACTATCGAGGTGAACTCTTCAGTTTCATAAGAAGTTAAATGAATGAAATACAAATTTGTTGGATAACTAAAAAAGTTTTGACAGTATATCTTCCTCGGAATCAGAAGCTCGTTCATTGTTGGGTTGAAAATTGGGATCTTTGACGCTGCCATCTGATGAAAAATCGGCATCTGATAAACTACTGGAGCTAGAACTACTGGTGTCAGAGTCACTGGAACTGCTACTTGAGTCGCACACTTGAACATAGGAATTAAAGTCAAATAGGTTTATTTTGATTGAAAAAAGTGTAAAGGAAATTTAAATTATTTTCTTGCAAAATGGCCATATTTCTGAGAGTATTATTCTAGAACGGTAAAAATAATAATTTATTCCATGCAAAACGGTCGCATTTCAAATAGGCTAATATTATATTACAAAATATGATTACACATACCTAATATTTGAATGCAAAACGGTAGATTTTCAAAATATGGCACTCTTGTAATATAATATGTGATTATAACTACTTGAAGTTAGAATGCAAAACAAGACGTTTTTAGATTGTGGCACTTTTGTATAAAAAATATAATCAAACTTACCTGAAGTTTTCAATGCAAAACAGACGTTTTTTGGATTATGGCACTTTTACATGCAACCGACGTGCGTTCACATTGAATTTCGGGGCGCAACTAAAAAAATGGCCGTTTTGCACTGACGTCACCTGTCAAAGTGCTCCGATGTAAAAAGGGCGGATAGTCCGTTTGACCATAGAGTAAGCAAAAATGATGGGTGTCTTCAATTAACTATAAAATTTAGTCTATTTTGGTATCATTTTTACGATAAAACGGTTTTGGATATTTTTTGATTTGTGGCCCTTTTGTATTCAAGGAGCGATATGTTATCCTAGGCAAAACTAGTTTGTCCTGAAATCGGGTCTGGCCGGTAAAATATAATATATAACTAGCGGGCCCGGCAGACGTCGTCCTGCCCTGAAATTAAAACAAATCTTGGAACTCGATTCCAGCGCCACCTACCGGGTCCAATTGTATTTTAAAACCATCGAAGAACCCATTGAAGTATACACACGAAATTTCATCCAAATCCAAAAAGTCACGCTCAACGACTCAGTTTGATTCACTAAGGTTTATCAAACGAGATAGAATTTTTTTCGTTTTTGTTGATTTTCTCAAAAAGTGCTTAATCAATTTCGACAAAATTTAAATGGGACCACCTCTGAAGTAAGATCTACCAAACAAAAAAAGAATCATCAAAATCTATTCATAATTGGCAGAGAAATCGAGTAACAAACATACAAAAAAAAAAAAAAAAAAAAAAAAAAAAAAAAAAAAAAAAAAAAAAAAAAAAAAAAACATACAGACGAATTGAGAACCTCCTCCTTTTTTTTGAAGTCGGTTAAAAATTCCAATCCAATCTCATCAAGAAACGTATCTCGTCCACTCCCGATCCTCTAAGCCCCGACGATTCATTATCTTACATTTGTGAGCTGTGACGTGCGACGTTTGTTCTATCCTTGTGTTAACAGCACACAGACCTTCTTAGCCTTATTTGACGATGAGTTTTTTATCGTATGACTAAGTAGGAGTAGTAGGTAGTACCCCATGCTGTAGAGACTACAGCATGGGGTTGCTGTAAATACTATAGCATGGGGTTGCTGTAGAGACTACAGCATGGGGTTGCTGTAGAGACTACAGCATGGGGTTCTTCAAAAGAGGATTAAGAAGGATATGCAAGGTCGGCAACGCGCTCGTGACGCTTCTGGTGTTGCAAGCGTCTATAGGCTACGGTAATCACTTACCATCAGGTGGGCCGTAAGCTTGTTTGCCACCTAGTGGTATAAAAAAACAAGGTACTGGAGTATTTTATCATTAGTCTTAGGGGACGATTATAGGGAAAGCTTTAATGAATGAATTTTAAATCCTTTCTAAGCAGGTACTTAGGAATCTTATTGCCAAATTTCAAGTATATAGCATTCATTGTTTCTGATATTTCGTGATTAATCAATAAGGTATTATATTAAAATATATTTTCCAAAAATAGACAAGTTAAAAAGAAAAATGTAAATCCCTTTTTCGGTATCTTTTCTAAAATGTACCTAAAATATTTATGTAAATAGAAGCTACAAACTCATCGCTTCTTATCAAAAGTCGCAGAGCGAGGCAAAACTTGCCTTTCGAAGATTTACTTGACCGCACGAAACTTGGCTATTCCTTCAAAAAGCTTTCTGAACTATGCAAAAATTATGCGACTTTTGAATTCAATGATTTAGAATTGGATCATGTAATTTCTCTAAGTAAATTGTAATAATACACTGTCCAATTTGGTACCATTTTTAATGAAGAAGGAAGAAATAATCACATTTAATTATAAACCGTTTTTTTTATGTTAAAACTGGTTGATTTACTGTATGACGTAAATGACCCGCGGACCTAATTTTCAGATAAAAAAATAAAATAATAATTAGAGTGAAATTATATTAGTAACAAAAGTGTACCCAACAAGCAATGTGCAAGACAGCTTGATATTTCAATCAGTTGGCGGTCGCAGGTTCATTTCTCGCGGAGCTACGGAGTGATTGGACGCGATCGACTCGATTGTGTCCAACACCACCGGGAATTGAATTGTCTACGAGAATGTATTATTAACTTTGTTATATGAACTCACTATATTGAAGTAGAAACAGGGTTACGTTGAGATTGTAACAAAACAATATATAAAAGGCATTCGTTACTGACTGACTGATCTATCACCACACAGCTGAAACCACTGAACAGATTGTGCTGAAATTCAGCCCGCAGATAGTTATTATGACGTAAGTATACGCTAAGAAAAGATATTACAAAACGGGGGTCCAAAGTTTGTATGGAGAAACGGGATCACGGGCGAAACCGCGGGGCGGAAAGTAATATGTCAAGAAATCTCAGAATATATTAATACTACACAATTGAAAGAAGCGTGTGAATCCAGGCGCAAATGTAATACAAAATAATATTGCAAAGTAACTTTAAATGAAAACTTTTAAAATGCCCTAAAAATACACGTAAATTTCAGGATAAACTAAGCGTGCTATTTTCATTATCGACGATTCGCTTCACAGGTTGTCCGGATCGTTCGTGCCGTCCGGACCACCGTCCGCCGGCTTCAAAAACTAACATCGCTTCCAATTTAAACTTCCAATCCCCGGATTTCAGATGCTATATTTGGACTCCCGTCGTCTTTTATTAAAGGAAAGCTTAGTTTGATATTTAAATGCGTCGATTTTAGAATACTTTTGAACGATGAAGGTAACTCATTAAAATTCGTAATTTTTTCTGAAAAAATATTTAAAACTTCACTTGCCGAGTTTCTTGCCGGAGTGTATTCCAAACCAGTAGTAGAGTCAATTGTAACGTTCATAAGTACCTTACCAGGGCTGAAACTGAATAAAAGTGGTTTGAGTTTGACATAAATTCGTGAAATAGCTGTCCTCCGTGGTTTTATCCGCGTTCCCGAGGGATTTTTCTTTTCCCGGGATAAAAAGTATCCTACCTTTCATTCCAGGATATAAGCTAAGTTTCATCAAGATCGGAGTAGCCGTTTCCGAAATTAGCCCGGACGAACATTGTTACACGAGATTTTTATTTATAAAGATTTAATTAACAATGCGTATATAGGTAAATATAAGCCTGTAAAAATAAAGAGAACTCCAGAGCCCTTCGGCTCAGAGGGTCAGGAGACCTTTCAGTAAAGGTCATGTGTATATTTAGAACAGGGATTTAAGTGAGTTGTATTAAAATGTATAAATAATAATGTGTGATAATTACAATTACAATCTACTCTTGATTGTTATGGCCTAGATGCTTTAACCTGTCAGTTCTTTCTTAGGACAATCGGGGTTTCAGAGTCCGCACCACTTGGTTCTCAAATGGGACAATCGGGACGATGACATTTACTTGAAAATTGGGCGCGAATTTTGAAATTTTGAAAACTGTGCGCGAGTTGACGAGTTGTTTGACAGGTTAATGTCGCGAGTCAACAGATTAAAGACAAAGTCAATGCTTTTTTATGATCTTTATTCATGACTATAGATGTAAAGTCTTTCAGCCTCTTACATTTTCTTCAGTTCTAATATTCTTATTTTATGTTATAGCCACGTCACATTCACAATATAATCTAGTCCTTTTTCATACAAGCCCAGTCAGGTTTTAGTGAAATTGGCGGCCGTTCCACTAAATCTTTTCACAGAATTTTTGGGATAACCTGAAAAGTCACAATACAGGCGTTCATTTCATTTCATTTCACTTGTGCACTTAGAATGATCTTTATTCAAAACACCACCGATATAATGCAATAAAACTCTGAACACACGATATCGATTAAAATAAAACAAAAACGCAACGTACTGCGCAAGTTCCGGCTAAAAAGTCTTGTAGTAGCTATTGACAAGATTTAGTGTTATCAATTAAAAAAATGGTATCATTTTTTTTTTTAATACAAATTATGGTCGAATAACCAGTGGGCGAACACTAGTAATAATACCTACTTATTAATGTATACAACATATTATACATAGAAAATATATGGATATACATAGAAAACCAAACAAATAGAAAAATACACAATTATAGAGAAAATAAGACAGGCGGCTTTCTTTATCGATGAAAGCGATTTCTTCTAGGTTAAGCAATCAGGTGCTTGAATCGAAAAAAGATTTCAGCTTCACTAAACCCAGTCTGTACTCGAAAGCTCTAGTACTCTTAACATAATGAATACCCTTAAAGAAACATTATTTAAATGCCTAGCTTTTGGAGACCCTTGTCTATTATTTAAGGCGATGATAGCTCGGTGGTAAGTGACGTCGGATACCGCGGCGAAGGTCGTGTGTTCGAATCCTTACAATGAGCTTGAGCTTTCGGTGAAGGAAAACATCGTGTGGAAACCACAGCACGGTGGTAGGGTACTTTGTAGTACTCGACTGGCTGGCTACCACCCTCAAGTTGAAAATCTGTCGCCAAGCACCTGTTGGTGTGTTCCGGCAATTGCACTTGAGAGCCAGTTCGCCTTAATAAGGTGTACAACACATTAGCAATCCCCTGGTATTGCCAATGTCTATAGGCGACGGTTGTCACTTACCATCAGGTGACGTGCCTGCCTCGTTGTCACTTGTGACATAAAAAAATAATAATAATATCAGTTTATAAAAAGAAGTTATAAAAAAATTATGTATGTTTTGTATCGTTTTTTAAAATTCTACATAAGCTTGTATTTGACCACAATCGCCATAATAAGTGATGATCTGGCCGAAGGTGGTAAGCACACAAAGCTTAGATGGGATCTGGCTCTCAAGTGCAGCTTTCGGAACACAACGATAGGTGCTTGGCGACAGTATTTCAACTTGAGATACTTATAATGTTAATTGAAAGACAGATTATACTCAAAATCAAACATTCTCTCTACTAATTTATTCAGTTTAGGCCCTAGTAAAAGAAAAAAAAATACCGTTGGTAGAGTCAATTGTAAACGTTCATAGGTAGGCACCTATTAGGCACCAACGGTATTTTTTTTTTCTTTTAAAATTTACTAAAAAAAATATGAATGCATTATCTATCTATTTTTTTATTATATAAAAATGAATCCCTATTTCCTTGGTCACGGCATCACGCGTGAACCACTGGACCAATTTCGCTAATTCTTTTTTTGTTGTGTTTGTTTTTGTAAGGAGAAGGTTCTTATGAAAGAAAAAAGTGAAGTTGCGCGGAACATTAGAAAATTTAAGAAAACTTAACTTAATATAAACATGGGGTTTGACATAACTGCCAGTTGTGTGACAGTTGGCGCAAATATTGTTTAAAACTGATGGTTCCAAGTTTCTTTTTATTTTAATTTCATGGCAGGACTACGTCTGCCGGGCCCTCTAGTTCTCTGATATTAAGGCATTTGACAGTCAGGGCTTGTGTTCAAGTTGTATGCATATAAGTTATCTGGTTTCCAAAACACAAGCTCTGCTTAGTTTGGATATGTCCCAGTATATTTAATTCAAGTAATATTACCAAAAATAAAATTTCCAAGTTTCACGTTTCAAGTTAATATTAAACCACCTCAAAAAATATCCTCAAACCCAAATCCCTTTTTTCACGCAACCGCGTAACTTCTTACATCAACAATAGCCAAGCCTGAGTCAGCCATTGTGTCCGGTGACGTCACAATTCCGAGACGTGGTAATGAAGTGGCGGAGTTTTACTCACGTTTTTTAAGGAAAATTAGTGCGCGATGGAATTTCGGTTGTAATTTAATAGGATTAGGCATTATATTAAGTTGTCGAGGGTGACGTTTTTATTGCGTATACCCAGTGTTTAGCTACTCGCCATGGTGATGATATGCTGAATGATGGGTCTATACGCAAACAGAATTTTATCAAAATATTATTTTGACTCACCTCGACGTAATACTGGAATAAAAAGTTTCCCATTTGTTATTTCTGTGTATCTATCTATGTGGCAAGTTTCATCCAAAGTTCATCTAACCGATGCGATTAGTCATAAATAACATGTTTTTTGGAACGAAATTCCCTATGGGTCGTTGCGGAGGGGTACCCTAGCCGGGTAAGATTTGTGTGACGTATTTTGTCGGGGTCGTGGGTTCGATTCCCATGCAGGACAGACATGTGTGTAAGAAGATGTCTGTTTGTCTTGTGACTGGGTGTAGGTAATTATCTATTTAAGTATGTATTTTTTTAAAAACTTCGTTCCTATCTTTAATATCGTTTTTTTTTTCTAATTTATATCCTCTTAGTTACATTAATACCCCCCTCAAGCGGCCGGGTATCCATGAGGATTTCCCCACGAAAAAAAAAAAAAAAAAAATGTTATTTTGTACAAAATAAAATATATTTAACAAGTTACAGCTCTGCTGAATGTTGCCAAAATTCATTGAGCCGTAAAAATCCTTTCGAGTGGAAATATATAGAAACATCGCTTTCAAGTAGACTTTTTCATTCGGGTACTTATGTTGTTTGTATATAGAATATTATACTCATTTAACGTTTTAAACATTACATGGAACATTAAGCAGTTTCATTTCTAAATCATATTTCTATATTAATATTATAAAGAGGAAAGATTTGTATGTAAGTATGTTTGTCACGAATTGGCTCAAAAAGTACAGGACCGATTTAAAAAATTCTTTCACCATTTGAATGCTACATTATTCCAAATTAACATAGGCTATATTTTATCCCGGGATAAGATAAGGGAAGATCCCACTGAGCTAGTAATAAATAAAATGTCAACGTAAAACACATTAAAAGGAACATGCCCACAGTCGAACATAGAACCTCCTCTTTTTATACTTTTTATAAGTCAGTTGAAAATAGCCTTATACAAGTTCCTTCTGCTAACAAAATAGAGAATGTGGAACTTAATTATTTATCGCATTACTTACAGAAAACATAAATAATTTATTTATTTACAAAGAGTTTCCAAATTTAATAAATATATAATGGCGATAAATTCTAAAGTATCAAATACTCATAAAGATGTACCTACGTACAATTATATATCGTGTAAGTAGGTGCATATATATTTGAAAAGCTAATACGAGTCTGTAAAGCGAAGCGCCGCAAAAGAAACTTGGCATAAATATGGCATCTAAGAGACAAGACTGTACGTTACAAATTTCAAAAGAAGTCCTTGGGCTCGACTCCGAGTAAGCTGAATTGAAAAGGCAAGGTGACACAGTACACATCAAAACAGTAGAGCGACAAATGGCGAACCTTCTAGAATTTGTGTAGCGAGTGGATTGTGAAAGGTTGGCTTTAAAAAATATGTGTTTGTATGGAGATAATAATGTTTACAAAACTTTGAAGAGTAGTCTAGACAAACTGAAAGATACCCGATTCGACTATATACTTTATACTTTTTATTCATTTATAGTTTAGAATCTGTACTTTAAAAAACTTAAATCAGGTCGGCATTTTAAACTAGAAAAATAATATAGAGATTAAAAATTAATTAAGTAAAGTTGTAGTTTATTTCAATTTCAGTATTTAAATTTAACTTTGAATGTAGGTGTTTTTCTGTTTCTATATTTTTAAGCTTTAATTAGGCCAAATATTCAAAACGTTAGATTGTAAAATCATTTAAAATAATTTAAAAACATTATATTTATAAAGAGTAAATAGTAGGTATAATAATAGTATTGTTTTGATATAAATTAATTATAATAATTAATGTTGTGATTTAATATAACTATGTCGATGTGAAGTGTGTAATTGTGAAATTAAATCAAGTTTTTTACTTGACTCCGGCGCAAGAGGCGGCAGTTGGGCCCCATTTTAGAGGGAGCAAATGTTTAAAAACCAAAACATCAAAGATTAGATATCACGGGAATACGGGTGAAACCGCGGGGGGCAGCTAGTAAATAATAATTCTACGGTGTTTTATACTTGGAATCTCGGAGAAAAACCTTACGACTGTCAGGGATAAAAATATTATTTAACATCTTAAAGTCAAGTCCCATGAATTAAAAACATTCGTTCGTCGTTGAAAGCATTGCAACACTGTCCTATTTCAATCTGTGTCACCCAAGTAAAAAGCGTTCCAGCTATATTAAAATGTTGAGGTGCCAGCGCAGAAAATTGGATAGCCTTAAGTTATTAGCAAAAAGCTCCGAGACAAGCTTTCAGGACATTTTTCAAGAGCTTCCTGCAGGTGCATTCGCTGTGAAAAATATTGTCCTCATTTTTATAAATTATAACTCGTAATATTAATTTTCGAGATAGAAAATTGAAAAATGGATGTCATTTAGGAATACGCTAAATGACATGAGAGTCATTGAGAGTTTTGTGAATAGCCGATAATGATGACATAACGTGGCATGCAAGGATCTCTCTATCTTTATAATATCCTTGCACATGTGCATGTATGTTTTATTTAAATTTATTATAAATGCTTGTTTGCCACTTAAGTCATAAAATAATATTTCTTTGAATATCTTTATTTGTTATTAAATTAAATATTTTAGCATTATTAGGTTACATTCAAATTCTTTGTGAGGTTTTAAAAATGCTGCTTATTTGTTTTTTTTTTCACATTACGTTTTTTTTTTCATAAGTTACTAAATAACCAAGGTTTTTTAGTTTAAAAAGTTATAAAATTCAATGTAATCTAAAAGTCGAAATTACTTTGTATGGATCTCGAGCATAATTGACTCCTTAATTGAGATAAATAACACTCATTAATCCAACCCTTTCACATAATAATATTAAGTATTTATAATTATTAATAATGATATTAATAAAATTATTTAGATTAACCACAGTATATTATTTACTCTATATAATTCCGTGCTGAAAACCAACATAATATATTTGAACATCTTGCGGTATAATAACTTGTATAATTAATGCCCGTGCTACAACACGTCTACGACAAGTCTACGATGTGCTACGTCGTAGCACTTGTCAGCTACAATATGTCTACGAGGATGCTACGTAATGTTCTACACCCGAGAGTTATTGTAGATATGTTTAAAATTAGTTAAATAAACAACGTTTTGGTTTAAAAAAAATATACAGAATGATCAGATTTCATTACAATCAAGAATCTAAAGAGTCGGCAATTCGTTTTTTGTAAGATTAAATAACTTTTTTAGAAAGACCTGGCGACATTTTCCCTAAAGTGATCTCTTTCTTTCTCTATTTAGATGGGGAAGGGATAAAAAATTGGAGGATCCATTATATAAATTAAACAAAATGAAATACATCAATTTAGTTTAATTGCGTGCTTGAGTTGGTAATAACTTAGAGTGTTGTTAAATTATAACTTGGTAAGTAACAATAATGAGAAATAATTTAAACTTTTGTTTTTTTTTACACATTTTTAGAAAAATATAGAAGAAAAGTTAGATGTCATGAAAACAAGCTGTTGCTTCAGAATACTTCATCTTGAATATTGACATGTGTTTTTTTGAAAATTATTAATTTGTAGAGTCAAAGAAAAATATATGAATAAATATTTAGTTGGTAAATTGAGTTTATTTTATTTCTCAATGACAAGTGATTAACACAGGACTAAATTATTTTGTCCCTTTCCTATGTTCTGTGTTAGATAGAGATGTAGTTAGATTATAAATAAATTTAGTTTGTATACAACGAATCAGCTATGTTCTACTAACATTCTCTGAAATGGCATCAGCAATGTTTTTTTATATCACCAGTGACAACCAGGCAGGTGGGTCATCTGATGGTAAGTGACTATAGTTTACAAACCATAAGCAATACCGGGGTATTGTAAATATATTATCGAACTTGTTTACAATACCTTAAAGGCATTGCAACTGTGGGAACACACCATCAGATGCTTGGCGACAGATTTTCAATTTGAGGGTGGTAGCCAGCCAGTTGAGTACTATAAAGTACCCTACCTACTGTAAAGTTTCTTCACGATGTTTTCCTTCACCGAAAGCTCAATTGTATTGGTACATTAGCCGTGGTATCTTGGTACCATTGAGCTATCATAAAGTAAATATCCTCGGACATCCTCGGACATTTGTTCACACACGGCTATCTGATCCCAAACTAAGCAAAGCTTGTAATATGGAAACCAGATGACTGATATACTACATATACTACTTTTTTTTTGTAAATACATACTTAAATAGATAATTACACCCAGACTCAGGACAAACAGACATGTTCATGCACACAAATGTGTGTCCTGGATGGGAATCGAACCCACGACCTGCGACGTGATAGGCAGTGTATTAACCAACCACGCCAACCGGCCCGTCATTATGGTAATGGTAAAGTTGGACCATATATATTTATGATGAAATAAGTATATGATTAAGTGCGATGATGTCCGTTTCCTTTCAGTGCACTAAAACTCACGCCGGAAGTGTCGTGTGACGAGAAAGTGCACTTCCGGTATGTGGGTGTAAAAGGAAGTGCTACTTAATGCTTTATTATATAATATTACGAGCCAAGTATTCATTTTATTACATATTTTTTTGGTATCTCACTTTGGGTAATTTTATATTTAGAGAAAAAAAAAACGTAAAACATTTACCGTACCATAACAAAATACCCAAGGATATAATTCACAAAACTTAATATTATAAATACAGAAGTGTGTTTGTTAGTTTATCCTTCTTTCACGCAGCAACGGATCGATGTATTTTTTTTGTATAGATTTTTTTTTTGAAATGTTGCCGGATTTTTTTAAAGGCATAAATATATGTTAAAAGAATACCTATTTCATAACTATAATGACTGAGCGCAGCTGATCCTCTAATCGAGATGTTGACTTACATATCAAAACTAAATTGTGTGTGTTTTAATTCGTTTTGTTTCTTTTTGTTTGGAGCAAGCTTAAGTTAGTCATGCTCGCTTTAAGGCCTTTGCTTGCGGCGGCGTCGTGTGGCGGGTCGCTCACTTCCCTATAAAATGTGCGAGGAGGGCGATGGCTGCCACACGCGTCATACTTGTGAACAGGTGCTGCTTGTGGGGGCTGGTCTGTGCGAGTTTGTTGTTTATTAAGTCAGTCATAATTAAATTCTATAGATTACTATTTTTGCCGCCATAACACGCAAATATTGTCAGTGAGACTAGATAAATAATAATTATTGAATGTAATAGGTGTAAGTTGTTTTTGAAAAGAGTAATTGCTGAGTTTATTGCCGGCTCTTCTCAGCAAAAACAACCTTCCGAACCGAGCATTTAGAGTCTGACTATTCATAAGTGCCTGTGAAGGCCTATTTGGATGAATAAACAATTTCATTTCATTTCATTTCATTTCATTTCATTTCATTTCAAAAACAGCTTCTTTTTATTAAACAATAGTTTATATGGAGTTTTGTATTAAATACATACTTGTGACGTCATAAATATACACCATAAAAAGATCTACTCTTTGATGTTAAATTGGTAATTAAAAATCATAATCGTGTTTGCTATTTTCGAGTATTTCAAGATTTTTTATACATTGAGTAGTATTAGGTATTCATACACATTATGGTACATTTTTTGAATATTACGAGTAGGCAACATTCCTATTCTCACAAAAGTGAAACAAAAAAAAACATATATTATGGTGTAGTAATATTCTCTGTTTTTTTTTTGTGTCACAAGTGACAACGAGGCAGGCGGGTCACCTGATGGTAAGTGACAACCGTCGCCTATAGACATTGGCAATACCAGGGGATTGCTAATGTGTTGTACACCTTATTAAGGCGAACTGGCTCTCAAGTGCAATTGCCGGAACACACCAACAGGTGCTTGGCGACAGATTTTCAACTTGAGGGTGGTAGCCAGCCAGTCGAGTACTACAAAGTACCCTACCACCGTGCTGTGGTTTCCTCACGATGTTTTCCTTCACCGAAAGCTCAAGCTTATTGTAAGGATTCGAACCCACGACCTTCGCCGCGGTATCCGACGTCACTTACCACTGAGCTATCATCGCCTTAATCTATCTCTTATCAGAAACGCACACCTTCTCCATTCTCTTAGTAGTTATGGGTGGTCGAAGCTTATAAAAATAAATATTCAAATTCAGTTACAACGTTTTGCAACACGACTCAGCACGCTTTACCGTGCCATGTTCATGCAAATCACGACAAAGTTCGCCAGTTGCCGACAATTCGAATTATTGATTTCTTGGCGCTGAACAAAGCTGTCAAGCGATGGAAACTCTTCAACTGCAAGTTATTTACATAACCTGTGTGATGTATATATAAGGCGATGGTAGCTTATTGTAAGCTTGAGCTTTCTGTGAAGGAAAATATCGTGAGGAAACCATAGCACGGTGGTCGAATAGTTCATAGTACTCGACTGGCTGGACCACCTCAAGTTTTTTTTAAACTTTTTACTTGAAATAAGTGTACTGTCATTATTTTATTACACATAGGTACTTACTAATACGTAGTAATAAATTGTTTTAAAACGAAAGGATTTTGGCTTGGTATCTAGACTTTTAAGCCATTATTTATTGTTATTTTATGTTATAGTCATGTTTATCGGCTTCAGCCGTACAAGTCCGGTCAGGTTATAGTGACGTTCCCTTTTCATGGACTTTTTGGAACAACCTGAAAAGTTATTTCACTTATATGGTGCAAATATTATATTGATTGGACAAAACACCGCCAAAACTCAAAATACACGAATTTATTGAAAATAAAATGAAAACGCAAGGTCACTTTGCAAGCTTCCGCCAAAAAAAAAAGATTGTGTTAAATATCTGGCTACAAAGTACTGAAACTCTGATAGATTCGAAAGCATTGGAATTGGTGACCATAGCTAAACTAACTGTAAAAAAAACAAATGGATGCAATTTAAAGTTTCTAATTGCATTGCACGACCAAACATGAAACCTTTGGGATAATCAAGTAAAATTAAAAAACTTTATAATAAACAAATGCAAATAGACCGAAAACAAGTTTAAACAAGTTGGGCGCAGCTGAGAATTACATCGTTCCAATTAAAATTAATGATTATTATATTTTATGACGATGCTCAAGAAAAATGGCGTAATTTTTCACGTCAAAGTAAATTACAAATTCTTTGATGTTTTCAATTTTTTTAGATGTTTTGTTTCTGTTTACTGTGATAAAAGTCGCCTATTTAAATATTGAGTTCAAAGTATTTAAATCTAAGTGTATAATTTTATAAATTATATTTTGTAAAAAATACTTTGTTGGTGGCGGCCATATTATTATCTCTTTTTGGGTATTCTTTATGTCAAAGTCTAACAATCAAGCAAGTGACTACCCTCACCAAAAGCTGATTAGCCAGATTGACCTTAACATCACCTTTCTCTCTTTAGGAAGAAAAATACCTATTAATTATTTTTTATAATACCAGCTAAACTCAATTCGCAACGTCATGTGAAGTGCCGGCATTAAATCCCAGCCCATGTTTCGAGTCTGGATCCTGTGACCCATAGCGCAGCCCCATCGTTTGGCGACGAGCCAAATGTTCGCGATCGATACCACCCGGCCATTTGTGACCCCGTGACTCGTGACACACTCACTATTGTATCAATTATGTATTTAGGGACATTCTTCACACATGGCCATTATTGGCCATCTAATACAAACTAAGCAGGGTACTTCATTCAGTACCTATCTTATGCTTATGCTTAGTTTGGATTCAAATGGCCATCCTACTTCCTACTAATATTATAAATGTGAAAGTTTGGATGGATGTATGTTTGTTACTCATTTACGCCAGAACGGCTGAACGGATCTGGATGAAATTTGGCATAGAGATAGATTATAGTCTAGAATAGCACATATGCAACTTGTTATCCCGAAAAAGGATAAGATCTCTCGGGAACGCGTGTGAAACCGCAGGGCGAAACACTAGTATATAATAAAAACTAAAACTAAGCATAGTAATTAATTTAGTATCTTAAGCTTAGTTTGTATTCAAATGGCCGTGTGCGAATTTCCCTTTAACGTTTAAATAAAAACCAAACCATTTTCATCGATATCCAAAACAATTATCGACACACAGCGATTAGTCGCTGACCACTCGGCGCTCGCTACAAACCAAAAGTGGGGTATTGGGGAGTAGTGGGGCAGTAGGGGGTAGTTGGGAGGTAATTAATCTTCTCTCCAAGTGGGGGACTGTCGGCACCACGCCCGGCTATTACAATGAGGGGGGGATGTGTGAAAAAATATTGGCATTTTCACGCATCAGTTGTGTTTAATTGATTTAAGGTTCGGTTATAATAGACGGAGAACCGGTTTTTGTCCTGCCCTGGTGTTATCGGTTCGTGAAATTAATTGTTTATTTTAGTGGTAGAGTCTATGTTTATATTAAGAGTCTGACAAACAGGGTTGGTCACTTGATGTGAGAATATCGCGAATTCATATTCTGTATTTATTAATTTGTATACGTTAAAAATGTTGCTATGGTATGATCTTAGTTTATGGAGTAATTTGTTTCCTAGATTTATAGGTAAGCCCTTACGATATTTCTGCCAATTGCAAGTTATTACTATACTTCTATTATTTTATAGTCACGTTATATTTTATTTTTATTTTTTTATATTCGATAGGCTTGTGTTTGACCACAATCTCACCATGGTAAGTGATGATGTGGCCGAAGATGGTAAGCACACAAAGCCTAGATAAGAACTGGCTCTCAAGTGCAGCTGTCGGAACACACCGATAGGTGTTTGGCGACAGATTTTCAACTTGAGGGTGGTAGCCAGCCAGTCGGGTACTACAAAGTACCCTACCACCGTGCTATGGTTTCCTCACGATGTTTTCCTTCACCGATATTTCATTCAGTTCTGTTAGTTGTTGTCCGTACAAGGTCAAGTTTTACTGAAATTGACAGTCATTCCACTCTAAGTTCATAGTTTATTTTATTTCACTTCACTAGTGCACTAAGATTGAACTTTATTGGACAAAAATACCACCGATATAATTAAATAAAATTCAGCGTTTTTACATGAAACAGTTCAAATGATTTATGTATTTTTTTTAAATACATGTCATAGTACAAAACTACTATTTATCTACTTATCTATGGCCACGTTTAAGGTACACAAACTAAGAACACGAACAAATGATATAACGCTGTCATTTCGCGGAGACGAGACTAAATGGAGCTTTCGTATGTAATGGAGGATTATTTTTAATATATTCGTATTCGCTTTGACAGTTCATTACCCCTGGGCCCCTGAATGTAAGGTACATACATTGTGATAAATGTGCGAATGGATCAATTGAAGGAAAATGTTTTACTAATTTTAAGTAAACGTTTTATTAAATAAAAATGTATTCTGAAAGTATTTTTTTGTATGCTTTTTTAACGCTGTGAGATTGTGTTTGATATGACAATGTAGTCACAAAACCTAGAGATAACCGGTTGTAAGTGCCAAAGTTGGCAATAGATTTTCAACTTAAAAGTGGTCTTATAAAGTACAATTTCATTCAATGACAGCTCATGCTGGGTATATCGAACGAACTATGTTTGTTGATATGTATAAGAATTTTTAGTGGTTACAATCGTCCGCCATTTGGTTTTACCCGTGCTGTTTTTTTTTTATTTAAAATCTAGTGTCACACCCCGGCCGATTAATTACCTATATGCAAGAAATCACGTCGATCCATTCCCGCTTGAAATAAAAACAAACGAACAAATACAGCGAAACTGTTACAAAAATGTTTCCTTTTACAACGTAGACTTCTAAGTGTAGTTTTTTATTAAACCCCTGAGGGGGTGAAATATGTTGGGAATAGGATCTATTTGGTTCTAATTAAATAAAAGAAAATGTTATTTTATATTAGGAATATGTATTGACTTGACATTACTTTCACTTTATTATATCTTTCTGAGCACACGTATTATTTATTATTTTTTATCCCATTGTGTTCCTCACAAAATAGGGCATCTTAGGTGAAACCGCAGAACAAAAGGCTAGAGTGTAATAAAAATCAACTTGTTAATTATTTTCTTAATTTTATTTTAATGTATAATGGTAAACAGAAGCCAAGTCTTCAAAGGATTCGAAACATTAAAGGAAATTCTCAAAAACCCTTTTGTAAGTATTCGACACAATCAAATATTCAGTGTCGAGACTCGAGCTGTAAAAAAGTTGCAAATAAACTTTTGAGGATTATGATGGTTTAGTTGTTACTTCATCATTATTTGTGGGAACAAAAGGAGTTTCTTTATTGTTTCTTTGTTTCCAACTTTCTTTTAAGTTGGGAGTCATATTTAAGGGTGAAAAAGATTTTCCGTTTTAAATATTTATTTTGTTTTTAATAATGCTTTGTTTGGATTGTTGAAATGAAATAACTTTTTATTAAACATTTTAAATCGTCAACATCAACAAATAAATATAAAAAAATCGTGAGTAGCTTTTTATCTAGTGAAAAAAAAAACAAAATCAAATACTAGTTTTCGGGATTACCAAACTTTGTTTTTTTTTAATTTCTTCTTTTGTGAGAAAACTAGGTACCTATTTATATTTTACCAAAAAAAAAGAGAAAAGCTCGGTCACCCAGGTACTAAATATTGTATGCTTTAATTATATTCTGGAACTTTTGATCAATTAATAACGAAAGTTTTACAACATATGTCACAGAATAGTGAAAACATCTATGAAAATAAATAAAATTTAAAATAAAAACATTTTGTTTTAAATTCTCTATCCGTCTGTTTGTTGCGGCTGATCTCCAAAAAAACTAAACCAATTTTGACGTTACATTCACTGGCAGATAGTTAAATGTTATAAGAAGTATTTTAGCAAAATAATTAGGGTGGCGCACAAAAAAAATTAAACCCACGAAATTGTGAACAATATCCGATACAAAGAAACCGCGGGGGAGTAAAAAAGTTCCATTATTAAATGTCGTACGACTCATGTTTAGAACACAATATAATTGTAAATAGTTATAATTACTATTTACAACACATTCATATTAAGGACAGTCCATCACTCGCCAACACTTCGAGATCGTTCAATTGCTTTATGAAATGAAATGGTTTATTCATCCAAATAGGCCTTCACAGGCACTTATGAATAGTCAGACTCTAACGCTCGGTTCGAAAGTTTGCTTTTGCTGAAAAGAGCCGGCAATAAACTCAGAAATTACACTTTTCAAAAACAACTTACACCTATTACATTCAATAATTATTTATTTAGTCTCACTGATGCGTGTTATGCAGTACGCTTCCTATTCTAACAAACAAAAATGTTATCTACTGGTAACCTGTCATTTAACTCCGATCCCTAATTGGGCGTTTGTATCCCGTATCCCGGGACTCGACAGTCGACACCTCCCTACATCCCGGGCACAGGGGACTGTTAATCCCGTGTTATGTGGTAGTGGGCGACTGGGCGGGAACATACGTGTTAGAGCAAATTACGATGTAGTCAGCTTGTTTATTAGCCTTGTTTGGTCGTGTTTTCTTATGTTTGTTTTATTTTGGATAAGCTTGTGTTTGACCGCAATCTCATCATGGTAAGTGATTATGTGGGCGTAGGTGGTAAATACACAAAGTCTAGATGGAAACTGGCTCTCAAGTGCAACTGTCGGAACACACCGATAGGTACTTGGCAACAGTTTTCAACTAGGGTGGTAGTCAGCCAATCGAGTACTACAAAGTAACCTATCACCATGCTATGGTTTTCTCACGATGCTTTTCTTCGCCAAAAGCTCAAGCTCATAGTAGAGTTCAAACCCACGACCTTCGCCGCGTTATCCGACCACTGAGACATCATCGCCTTGAAACACTCACTTCGCTGAATTGATAGGATAATTTGTAGTACCCACTTGGCTGGCTACCACCCTTAAATTGGTATACGGCCCGCCTGATGGTAAGCGGTTACCGTAGCCTATAGACGCTCGCAACATTAGGGGTGTATTCACACCCTTTTCGAAGAACCCAGCATGCTGTACACCTTAGGGAAGACGTCGTCTTATTTTACAGAGATATCAAAACCTATTTCTAAATTCAAATATACCGTTATATACAGCTACATTCATGCCATAATGAATACGACAGCCTCTGATATAGGGTGCTAAATTGAATAACACCCGACCATTAATCAGATTGCTCCGTCTGTCTGTCTGTCCGACAGTGGGTCGTCGGACAGTGGGACGTGCGCTCCGCACAATACGAATGTTCGGACATTTCAAATCAGTTTATTTTTTATTAAACGAGAAATTACTTTATTGTGATGTCATAACGTTTAAATTCAGTTAATAAATTTTAGCTTTTTTTTATTAACTTTACAATCACCATTATCTAAGTATATATAAAATGAGAAGGCCTGACTCACTGACTCATCAACGCCCAGTCTAAACCCTTAGACCTAGAATAGAAAGCCGATTTTTTCACAGGTATTTTTAAAACGTAGAGGAAAGAAAGAATTTTTAGAAATTCTAAAATAAACAATTTTAAGGAGTAAAAAAGAGGTAGGTACGCAATTGATACCGTTGATCGGAAAACTAGTGGTATTATAAAGGTTTTATAAACGGAATAAAAATCAAGTTCTCGTTTTTAAAGCAAAGGAACCAAGACTCAAATGAAATCCCCTAAAAGTCTAGACTTTATAGGTACTAATACTCGCTTAGCTATTTCTGTAAAGTCCAGTTCTAAGCAATTTGTAACATAACAACAAATTACAGCTACACACACACACACACACACACACACACACACACACACACACACACCCACACATGGTGTAACTTTACTTGTGAATGTGTGTGTGACGAAATAAACACCGAGTTGAAATATTGTGGAGTTTAAATTGAACGATAGTGTGGTACTATAAGTTTTCGAAAGTTAGAAGTGTTGTTTTTAATATGATACTTAAATAAATAAATGATAACTGTCACCAATTATTGGTATGAATAATGTAATTATAAAATCCTTTACTTATTTTTCGCTTAAAGGCCTTGAAAAGCATACTCTCTGTTTTTTTTTTTGCATTTTTGGGGCGACTATCTTAAAATGTTTTGTAAATTTTTTAATCATGAATTAAAATTTATTTTCACTATAAATTAACAAACATACACCTTTATGCGACGGAAACTGATATTGTTTTTCAATAGTATAAGTTTTTATATTAATAATATCCCAAGAGATTTTGTAATTCATTAAATAATACATTTCGAAACTCGAAACCGAGTTGTTAATGCTATTCTGTAAGAACGTTTGCGTATCTCGAAAGCTGAATCTCAGGTGAGATATCAATTTCGCATTCTGTTAACTTCCAATGACACTTCACTTCGCAAGTGCGTACATGATGCCAAATCAAGGTCGTGTGAGTTCGCTCGCCTGAGTGATTTAACTTCGAGTGTGTATTGGTGAACAGGGACAAATAGTAGCACATTTTCGGTATCTCAGCGAGCGAGTGTACCAAACGTTAACGTTGAACGTAAATCTCGACTGGTTCAACCCACTTGTTCTATACGATCTGTTACTAGTTCACCTCAGTCGAGCGGTCGCAACAGACTAGTACCTACTAGTAGTTACTTGCCAGTTGCCAGTTGCCAGTTACCGCTTGCCGGTTGTAAAGTACACGAATGCTTCGTTTCAGTTTTATGTCAGATTTTGCTGAAAGTCTTTGCTGAAAGTGGAAATAATTTCTGACGTGTTCTTTTTTGCGGATTTATCCAGTTGCTAGCTTTCCGCCCCGCGGTTTCACCCGCATTCCCGATTCATCATTTCCCGGGATAAAAAGCTAACGACTTTGGACGCGTCTTTTCATGCTTATGAATAAGTAAAATACCTTCAAATATCCTTGTTGATTTGAGTGATGTGATCGTGATGTTGATTCTTGATTCTTACCTGTAACACAATAAAGACCACATTACAATGATTGCATTTGATAATTACTTGACAACATAATATAGGACATGCTATAATGTTTGCAGACTTGAGATTGGTAGCCAGCCAGCTTGCTGTGTTTCCTCACCATGTTTTCCATTACTGAAAGCATACGATTAGCTTGAGAATCGTATTCAAACCCACGACCTTCGCGGTAACCGACGTCACTACCACTGAGTTACCATTTTTAAGGTGATGATAGCTCAGTGGTAAGTGACGTCGAATACCGCGACGAAGGTCGTGGGTTCGAATCCTACAATGAGCTTGAGCTTTCGGTGAAGGAAAACATCGTGAGGAAACCATAGCACGGTGGTAGGGTACTTTGTAGTACCCGACTGGCTGGCTACCACCCTCAAGTTGAAAACCTGTCGCCAAGCACCTATCGGTGTGTTCCGACAGCTGCACTTGAGAGCCAGTTCCCATCTAGGCTTTGTGTGCTTACCACCTTCGGCCACATCATCACTTACCATGGTGAGATTGTGGTCAAACACAAGCTTATCCAGAATTAAAAAAAAAAATAAACATCGGCTTTAAACCTTGGCTGGCTACCACTCTTAAGTTTATAATCAGTGGATAATCGTTTATTACGTAACTTGTTTCAATCATTTTCAATCTTGAAAACAGCCTCTAAATCAATAGAAATACATATTACAATGGCAAAAATGGTTCCATTGCATAAACCGTTTCAATGATTGAAACTGATTGAAACAAGCTACGTAATAGCCCCACTGTTGTCAACCACCTACTGGTCCAGTTGAGGACACCTGACAACTAGTTGCCTAAAAAGGTCAGCAACACTTTAGCAATCCCTTTGCATTGCCAAATTAGGCGACGGAACTCATTTAACATCAGGTGATAAAAAAAAAACTAGCTGTCATGCGCGGTTTCACCCGCGTTCCTTATTTGAATCGGATTTTGTTCAAATTGTCATTACATGAGTAACATATTTTGGCGCGTAACCCTAACTTGCAATGTATGTATGTTTTTCCGGGGTGAATCTTGCAACTCAATTTTAAAACAGATATCTTTAGCCGATTGAGCTGAAATTTTGTATACACGTTTAGTTTAGATGACAATGCATGGTCAGCTGTGTGACGGAACACCTAAGATAGCGGACTATTATTTTTTAATGCAATCCTACAACATGGGTATCAAATAAAAGGGCTTGCTGAGAATAACTCAAAATCAACTCTCCAAAGCTTGTTTTTAAAAAAAATATTTAACTTATAACTTTTTATATTTCTCTATATAACAGGTTACTGTGAGTGAAAGTCAGCTGTTAGTTTGTCATCACAAACGGTCATTTCAACTTCGCGCGTTGTGAAAGGGGGCTAGACGGAAAAAAATCTTACGAAAAATTGTCACGACACTGTTTTACGTCAAAAGGTTATTAACCCCACAAATCTCAATGTTTCTCTGTCTGTCTCTCTCTCTCTCTCTCTTATAGAAAGCAGAATATATAGAAATCTTATATATAGAAATGTTTTTTTTTATTTGTATATAGAGATAAACATAAAGTACTTAGTTACTTCCAGGACAATGCTGGCCTTAACTAATAACCGGGGCCACTTTATAAAGTTTTTGTCGTTCAGCGACACGTTAAGTTATCTTAGCGCTTCTATTGTCTCATCCAACAATACAAGAGCTCACAATAAATCCGAGGGTTCATTACTCCACCGACATTTTTCTTCAGTGGGTTGTAATAAATCAACTTTTTAGGGTTCCGTGACGAAGAAACAAAATAAAGACGCATATTAGTTTATTTTTATTCTCTGGACAAGCTTATGTTGACCGCAATCTCACCATAGTGACGTGGCCGTTGGTGGTAAGCACATAAAGTCTACAGGGGAACTGGCTCTCAAGTGCAGCTCTCAGAACACACCGATAGGTGCTTGGCGACAGACTTTCAACTTGAGGGTGGTAGCCATCCAGCCAGGTACTATAAAGCTACCACCGTTCTATGGTTTCTTCACGATGTTTTCCTTCACCGAAAGCATAAGTTCAGTGTAGGGATTCGAACCCACGACCTTCGCCACGGTATCCGACGGCAGTTCCACTGAGCTATCATCGCAATACTTTAGAAACAAAGCTGTTTTATTTAAAACCACTAGGTGGCAAACAAGCTTACGGCCCACCTGATGGTAAGCGGTTACCGTAGCCTATGGGCGCTTGCAACACTAGAGGCGTCAGCTCATTGACCTTGCATAAACCCTCTTACTCCTAAATTTATATATTTCTTATTATAATTAAATAAAAAAACATACAAATAAAATCGCTCATAAAATTAGTTAAACAAAATGAACGCTCATAAAATTATTTCGAAGCTAAATGAGCTACATTAAAGCTGCAAATGTATGCAGAAAACACTGAAGACTGAACGCTACGAGTAACTAGCAGAACATAAATAAATTGTTTAAAATGTTAATTACAGAACAAGATTCCTCCGCATTCTGTTACTGAAGCATTGTTGAAATGTGATTCAAAGCTCTGACGCTAGTGGGCGCTCTTGTTTCGAGCTGGGCTCGCTACACAAGCGGGTAGCGATAGGAGCCGCATAAGCGGGAGCGATGTTCTTAGGTTTATTAATGGAGTGAAAGGAGAATGGATCTTTGCTGTCCATCTGATTTTTTTAAGATGTTCTAAATTATTTCGACAAGATTACTGACATTTTGGATTAAGCTATTAATTTTATTAATCTTTATTAATCAAATTTTAATGCTGTTCATTGGTAAGGGCGACTTGAAATCGGCTGGACCGATTTAGCTAATGTTTGTTTTAAAATGTTTGTCAGTCAGAATAAAAAGAGAGTTTTAAAGAAATCCAAAACTGGAAACGTTGCCCAAAAATGGTAGAATACGAAAAACATGTTTTTTTTCTATGGTTTTTTTATTGGACAGGACAGACGTCTGTTGGGTCAGCTAGGTAGCAAAGATATGAATTATTATTAAGTAAATATACATTTTTAGTTTCAACAAAATCTGAAAGTTGTTTAGTAATAGTTTTAAAACTATATTTGCCGTAAAATATAACACTATAAATATTTTAGGTGTACATTTCGTATTAGGTAAGTAAAATATAACACTATAAATATTTTAGGTGTACATTTCGTATTAGGTAAGTAAAATATAACACTATAAATATTTTAGGTGTACATTTCGTATTAGGTAAGTAAAATATAACACTATAAATATTTTAGGTGTACATTTCGTATTAGGTAAGTAAAATATAACACTATAAATATTTTAGGTGTACATTTCGTATTAGGTAAGTAAAATCGCTATAAATGTGAACACAGCTTCAAAACATTCGAACAATTAATTCTACAGAGTTATGTAAAATACTGGTACATATATATATATATATATTTTAAATTCTGGATAGGCTTGTGTTTGACCACAATCTCACCATGGTAAGTGATGATGTGGCCGAACATGGTAAGCACACATAGCCTGTATGGGACTTTTATGTATTATTTCAGTTCGTTAGCGACTTTGTTTCCGGAATTTCTGGAGATGAGACATTTTAAGCACAACGTCAAATTCAAAGCCATTTATTAAAGTCCTAAGAAAGTCAAAGCTACAGAAGTTTTCGCCACTATCAAAGCCAGAAAACAATAGAAAAGAGTCTGTTATAAACTCGGTAAGTTGTTTTTACTTGGATAAGCTTTATTTGACTGCAATCTCGTGATGTGATGATGTCGCCTTAGGTAAGCCCAAAAAGCCTAGAAGGAATAAAAATGATTAAATTCTAGTAGGCATACCATTCCTTCCCAAAATTTTCTTATTAGCAGCACTATCGGATGGTGAAATAATACCTCTTATATGTATTTTTTTTTCAAAATCAACGGGTTCGATTCCTGGTTAGGAATGTAAATTTTTCAAAAATACAATGACACAATTTTAGTTTGTCAAGTGCAACTGCCGGAACACTTTTGAATAGGTACGTAGGTAGTTTACATAACTGAAGTTTTTGGTCTATTTAGTTATTGAAATACTTTGTTTGTCCATTTTATTTAATGTCTTATTGGAACGAAGATCCTTATCGCGCGTTGTGAAAGGGGGAAAAAATTCTTACGACACTTTTAGTGTCACTGTCACTGTCGGTGACAGTTGTGTGTAGTAAGCTATTGTAAGCTGTGCGGCGTGCGCATGTTTCTCTGTCTGTCTCTCTCTCTCTTATAGAAAGCAAGCCAGATATTTCATGTTTTTATATATATATATATATATATACTCTCTCGACTTATATAACTTCGTTCCATCCGGGTGTCCCTTGACACCTCTTTTATTTATTTCGGTTTATTTTTCAGTTTTTAGTACTACATATTTGTCTTTGAAGTAGTTTTTATTTTTTTATATACTTCCTATTCAGTTCATTCACTATTAGGAAGGTCCATTGATACAGGAGTCTGATGGACTAGTTTATATTTCTAAAACGTGGGACCTTATAATTCTACTAATACTATAAATGCGAAAGTATGTTTGGATGTGTGTGAAGATGTGTAGAAGGCGATGATAGCTCAGTGGTAAGTGACGTCGAATACCGCGGCGAAGGTCGTGGGTTCGAATCCTACAATGAGCTTGAGCTTTCGGTGAAGGAAAACATCGTGAGGAAACCACAGCACGGTGGTAGGGTACTTTGTAGTACCCGACTGGCTGGCTACCACCCTCAAGTTGAAAATATATCGCCAAGTACCTATTGGTGTGTTCTGACAGCTGCACTTGAGAGTCAGTTCACATCTTGTCTTTGTGTGCTTACCACCTTCGGCTAAATCATCACTTACCATGGTGAGATTGTGGTCAAACATAAGCTTATCTAGTAAGAAAAAAAAATCAAAAATCAGTAATATTTACGTAATCAATGCATTTGTGAATTCACATAGAGCTTACAGCGGACGAAAACAATCACCATAAAGTGGGAGGCGTAATTTCACGGTACACAATTTAAGTAATTTCGTTTGAAATGTGTTCAGTGAGTGAGGCTTTAGTGTGCATATTTTAGTGCTCAGTTCGTGAACCGTGCCGGATGGGTTAGTGCTGGAAATGCTTCGAGCTACATTATGTAAAGGTCACGAAGTAGGCCATTACATTACATTAGTAGCTAAAATTGACAGGTTATCTTGCTTTGGTCAGTTTTTAAGCGATGATAACTCAGTGGTTCTGACGTCGATTACCGTGAAGGTCGTGGGTTCAATTTTATATTAAGCTTACGTTTTATGACGTCTCAATAAGAAAGTATTCAAAGATTTGATTTTAGTTAACTTATGTATGAAACTCGTTCCTAAACTGCCTAAGAAATGCTATTTGATTTGAGTGACTATCTTATGTGAGGATGTGAAGATGTTTGTAACTTTCTCACGTACAAACTACTGAAAATATTTTGATGAAACTTAGCACACAGGTAGATCATATTCTAGAATAAAACATAGGATAATTTTTATTCCGGGAAAAGATAAAATTCCCTGGGAAAGCGGGTGAAACCGCAGGGGGCGGGTTGTGAAATATAAATGAGTAACAGTATCAACATTCAAAATACTTGGATACCTAAACGAACGAATCTTGTTCATTTCATTTTTGTAAATTAAAATAAAATTACAAGTTTGTTTAAATTTTGTTCAAATTCAGAGAGCCCCGAAAAAATCCATTACAGGAAGCACAGTCAGCTAATTAAAGGGTAAAACACACAATTATGAGGCGTGGGGACG
This sequence comes from Ochropacha duplaris, assembly GCA_951361185.1. Taxonomy (NCBI): domain Eukaryota; kingdom Metazoa; phylum Arthropoda; class Insecta; order Lepidoptera; family Drepanidae; genus Ochropacha; species Ochropacha duplaris. The sequence continues at coordinate 355,595 of OX592713.1, read as the reverse complement.
CGGGGACGCGGGCACAATGGCTCTGGGGCATGGTTTGGGGCAGATGTGGGTAATTAGTGGCCCCGACAAACATTAGGGGAAGAAAATCCACATTACTCATTTTTATTGAAATCACAAAAATATCCTAGCTGGGAAATGTATAATTTTAGAATGTTTGTTAAACAAAATACTTACAAATAACATGTTATCTTATCGTAGATGTATTTAAAAAATAAATATAAATCTGAAGCTTTGCTTTGTTTATCAGATGGTTTCTGTTAAGAATGTTCACATATAATACCACAAGAGCTTCAAAATTATCGGGTATTTATTTGCAGGGAACCTTGAGGGAAATGCCAGATAATTTTGAAGCTCGTGTGGTATTCGGGGGATTATTTTTCCGTCCCAAATGTCGGCCAATAGAATTGCACCATGAGACGAAATGTACAGTTAACAAATACGAAAAGGTTAATTTGACTGGATTGTTTTTTATACATAGCAACGACCAGAGAAAATTTTCAAAAAATTATCAGTATAATACCATGTAGGTTGTACCACGTGACGTCGAATGGTGCAATTCTATTGGTCGATATTTGGGTCGGAAAAATAATCCAGTATATTTATAATTATTATTCTGAAACTATATAATATATTATTACATTAATTAATACGTGAACTTAAAACCCCTTTTCGCGAAAATTACGCGGATGAAGGAGTATGAAAGGCACAGTTAAAGTTTGTATGGAGAAGGAGTGTAAAAAGCTTATATTTTTGGCACACTGTTAGAGCGTATCCTGGAATAAAACAAGATCCACCTGGAAAAGATAAGATCCACCGGGAACGCGGATGAAATAGCGGAGCGAAAAACTAGTATAATAATAGAAATTTTCATTTCTTTCATTAGAAATTAATTAAAAATACATAACACACACTACTATGAATTTGACACATACACATATACAGTTCATTATGCTTATCTGTTTATCAATTGATTTTCTTTTTTTTTATTAACATCGATTGACAACCTTATTAGTGATATCTTTAAAAAGAAATGGAAACTTCATGGTCGAATTTCGATCAGTGAACGAACACAAATTAAATTAAATATAGCTTACATTATGAATTTACAATCAATAATGTTCATGAAACAGTAATTAATTCAAGTCAAAGCATTATTAAGGGGAATATCGTAATACCTATTAATTACGTTGGAATATTATTGGGGGAGCTATGGGGGCTCCAATTACCCACAGTTTATATTCAGGGGAACAATACTTCGTTAAGTTTCATGACTGTTACTGTAATGTACCGTCGTCATAGATATTTGCATATAATCTACATTTGAAGTCTTACTTTATAATAATTAATTTAATTGCATTGACGATAATTATTTTTGGTAATCAATGGTTTTGACGAAGCTCTCTACTGATTAGAAAAATTAACTAGAAACTCTAGGTTTAAGGCAATATTTAAGCCATGTATTTACTGAGAAACAATTGTTTATAAACACTGTTTCAGATACAAAATCTACGTGTTTCTTAAACAAATTAATATGTTTGTGTATGTGAAACTTTTGCGGTAAACACTACGTGTTTCTAGCATTTTTCTGTGCTCCCCGATGGAAGTGGAGAGCACAGAAGCAATTCAGTTTCTCAACAGCTTTATTCAAGTGTGGATGGGTGTTTCAGTTGTTTATAAACATGGCGGTAGTGTGCGACGACAACAGCATTTTTAAATTAATATAAATATTTCAAACGAAGCCGATATTACATTATGAAATACCACCTCAGGCGACATATTTGAAACAATCGAGATGTGGACGGCCAAGACCCCGAAACATTGTTTCTGTAAACATCTACGTTTTGTTTCAGAAACTTTGCATCTGAAACATGTTTCTCAGTGACATGGCTTTAGTCAACCAAACTGCTTAATCGAATTTGGCAGCGAAGGAACTACAACATACCTTCATAGACATAAATCTGAGAGCTTCCTGTTTTTTTGTAACTTTAATACTTGAATTGAACAAATTATGCAGTATTTTTTATTAATGGTGCTTGTAAATTCTATAAAGAGGCCCTCTGTGCATATGTATGTAGTAACAGCGCTATCGTCAAACGATATATTAAATGAATTGATCAAACAAATAATGGGTGTACGGTCAAACGACCGCATCGGCATCGGCATCGGGGTAAACGTCGAACTCTAATGAGATTGCTTACAATTTATTGAAGTCATTTTCGATCAAAGGGTAATTCCGATAATACGATTTAGATGGTTTGAATTCCCTGTAAATGTTGACACACACGATAAAATGTGAAAATAAGGACTAATGTCGTTATCTATTACTAATATTATAAAGAGTTAAGGTTTGTGTTTTTGTTTGTTTATATGGAGTAATCTTTAGAACATAGTGATTGGCCATAGATGGTCTACCAAATGAGAGCCAGTTGAGAACTACAGTACCATGATTTTTATCTCTGAATCTTAAAAGGGAAAATTTTGAGTTGGACTCATCTTCAAACAAATCGGAACATAGAGTTTGGTCATAGATGGTCAGCCAAATGTCCAGCCAGTTGAGAAATACAAAGGACCATGATTTATATCTCTGAATCTTAAAAAGGAAAATATTGATCTCATCTTGAATAAAATAAACTGATTTTGATCATTTACTATACAATAAAATAAATTTGCATCTTCATTGATCACTAACAATCGTAATAATAACAACAATATGTCCAAAAATACTAGTTTTTGTAACCGTAATTATGTTATGTAGTTTTACGTTACCAATTACAAAATTTTTCAACATCAAAGTCAAATAAACAATCATTTGGGCCCTAGAAGGGCACTTATGAAGGTCGAGTTAATAGAAGTTACTACCGGTTCAGAAGCCAGCCTTCGACTGAGAAGAACCGGCAAGAAACTCAGCAAGATTACATTTTTTTAATATTTTTGGACCATCTGACTATATTGGATTTTTCAATTCAAATGTTTTACAATTCAATGCTTAAACTAAAACAAAAATACATAACAAATTATAACCCGCAATACTTCGAAAACTTCACATTACACTTCATAACTTAATGTTTATTTTTAAATGTTTACAGTGTAACATCACTAAAACAAAAGTAGCCATAACTTATAAGTTGTAATAAAGTACAAAATGTAAGCTACAATTTAAGTTTCTTGAGTTTAAAACAGTTGTAGTAAACATTTTATGATACGAGTAATAATACAAAGAAATACAGATAAAATATTATAGCAATTTTATTATTTATTGAAACTATTAAACTTCTACTCGTAGTTCCAACAATCCTTATATAGATTTAAAATTTAGACATACCTAAACATAATATTATTATAGACTAAGAACAAACTGTTATTTACATAAATAAATCTCAACAAGAAAATTTCAGTCGTTGGAGTCATCAATTTTCACTGTCGCAATCTCACTATCTGGGGGCACGGTAGTACCCCGCCAAGACAAGCCTTATTTAAATGTGAAAGTTTGTATGTTTGTTGCTCAATCACACAAAAACGGCAGACCGAAATGTAATGAAATTTGGCATACAGGCAGATTATATCCTGGAATAAAACATAGGATAATTATAATCTCGGGAAAATATAAGATCCCGATAAGTTCATGGCACCGATAGGTGCTTGACGACAGACTTTCAACTTAACGGTAGCCAGCCAGCCAGTAGAGAACAAAGTTTTCTTTCACTAAACGACCGTCAAGTTCATTGTAGAATTCGAACTCATGACCTTCGCCCCAGTACCCAACGTCACTACCACTGATCTATGATCGCCTTAAACCTTATTACTTCTAGTGGTGAAACAGTACAAAAATCATGAATTTAAAATTCATGGCACACAAAACAAATGCCACAAAAACAAATTATCATCCAAATAATGTGACGTTGAATTTTTGACCGTTCGTGCCCCAGATATCTACGTAATTACATACATAACCTGCAAATACCATTTCATTTGTCGAACAACAATGCTGGAATGAAAAGGAATTCTCGTCATAGAATCCAACATTGATAATCTCATAAGGGCGGGTATTTGATGAAAGCCGCGTGCCGAGTCGAGTAAGTGGCACAATTCATTCCAATGCGAATGTTAAAAGACGAGACCGAGAATGCCTCGAAAGCCTTGGAACACACAATTCAATCCATCTGTCTGACCTGACCCGGCATTATTGAATCAAAGATCTATCTTCTGCACTCAAATTTCTACCTTAACACTATTTGCAATTTGATTTGAATTCCCTCACCCGCATCTTCGGTGATATGCAATTTTTATTTATATAGCTCCTGTCAAGATATTCTCTACGTGAGCCGTCTGGGTGTTTCTTTTTTATTATTACTTGATCTTTTAGGGATTATACTGCGAGATGAAAAAGCAATTCCAGAGCATTTTTGTTTATTTATGTTTGAGTATATTTATTACAGCGCTGGTACTGTATTTTTAATATGATACACAGTCTGTATTTAGATATTGAATTATTTACTGAGTTTGTATTACGGAATGTATTTATCTACACTAATATATACTAATATTTAAAAGAGGAAAGATTTGTTTGTTTGTTTACATTTAATAGGCTTTGAAACTATTAGACTGATTTGAAAAATTCTTTCACCATTAGAATTAGCTACGTTATCCCTGATAAACATTTTTTTTTTATCCCGGGATAATATAAGATCCCATGGGAACGCGGGTAAATCTGCGGGTCGGAAAGATGGTGAAAAATAAACATTTAAATTGACAGTTCCATCCTTTCGTGACCTGTTCAGTGACAAGGGCCTGTTAAAGCTAATGTTTACTTAATTAACTTTTTATTCATAAACCATTACTAATATAGGTATTTCCATCCTTAAAAGGCCTATTGTCTAAACTTCTATATCTCATGAATGCCCCAAACTGCCAAAACAACAGTCTTAGCCTATTGTCATGTGTATTCTAAACTATCAGCGAGTAATTAATCTTTGTGAATCCAACTTTGCTGCACTAATGTTAGTTCATAAACGGTGACGACCCTAACTTTCACCAGAGACGAATTGGGATAGTATTATAATTGGGCAAAAAAAAAATAGCAATGATTATAAACGTCATCTTTCTGATTTGTTTGAATGATATTGAGTTCAATATTATTTACAATAATATGTAAAAAAAAAGTTTTATGAATCCAATGAAAACCTTTTAGATATTATTTTATTTAAGTAAGAAAAATATTATTATTATTTAGTTAGAAAATCTTGTTTGAACTCATTAATGATATAGGTATTGAGTTTGAAACTGAAAATGTGCACTCCACTGGTAAACAATAGAATATCTACCATTTTTTTTTACACGGCTATCTGATCCCAAACTAAGCAGAGCTTGTAATATGGAAACCAGATGACTGATATAATACATAGACGACTTTATTTTGTAAATACATACTTAAATACATAATTACACCCGGACTCAAGACAAACAGACATGTTCATGCACACAAATGTGTGTCCTGGGTGGGAATTGAACCCACGACCTGCGGCATGATAGGTAGTGTCTTAACCAACCACGCCAACCGGCCCGTCATCATCATTATTATTCAACTACAATTATATTATAATTGCTCAGTTCATTTCCGGCTCCTCAGACCGGTATTAGATTTAAACTATTAACAAGTGCTCGTGAAGACTAAATTCAAAGTATTACAATTAGAATTTTATATAAAATGCTTCTTGTGGAAAAATCCTAGTAATCAATTCAAGGCGATGATAGCTCAGTGGTAGTGACGTTGGACACCGCGGCGAAGGTCGTGAGTTCAAATCCTACAATGAGCTTGAGCTTTCGGTAGAGGAGCTCTTTACAAAATCTTATTAAACTATTAATTCTTGGTTTATCTTGGAAAGCTATTTAGATCACTCATACCTTTCGTATACAAAACGGGTAATCAGATTTTGTTCAGTCGAAGGCAATATTACGCTCCATTTGCCCAATTCCCAATTCGACCCTGTTCGGGCCTTTCAAGTGGACTCCAGTAATTGGTTGGAGTAATATCAGCAGTTTTCAACTGGGTCAGATCTTTGGGGAGTCCTAATGGATGTCTCGGCTTAACAACTTTCTCGTTACTCGATATTCACTGGTAATTTTTACAGGTGTGATAGCGTTAGGGTATTTTGATTTGTGTTTCTAATTTTTCTGTACGTGTGTATGTCATTGAACGGCTTAACCTATTTTGATGACTTTTTGTATGACATTGTGTATCTAAAGGGTTTCATGGTTTGGGTTCAAAATTGGACCCAGTAGGTTTATTTGTTTTTTCAGGTCAGGACGACGTATCTCAGGTTAACTGTGATTATAAATAATTAAGGATATCTACAGGTTAACCAACTTCTAAAAGATAAATAAAAATTACTGTATATTTCATTTAACATTATAAAAAAGAAATAGGTTTTGCTTCAGATTCCATTACAGGAAAGCAATGTGCATATAAAAGTAAACAAACAGCCAATGACGTTTATGGGACAGCTAACAAAACTAAAAGATACAAGTAACAGTTAAAAATAAATGCAAACCACATACTTAAAATAAAACCTTAAGAGCTTTTGCACAAACAGACGAGGAAACAGCGTTAACAAACAAGAAAAAGGGAAAAACATTCGTATGCACGATTTCTATTTGCACTGATGCCTGCGAATCCAATAATACCACACCAGTTTTGCAAAATTCAACCGTATCCTTTACCATCAAGACTCACATTAATATAGCAGAAAACTAAGTTAGAGCCTTCTGGTTATTCGAAAGGACCAACCGCGTATTTCACTGCTGTTTGGTTGAATTTATCAATAGCGATTTCAATTTTATGTGCATTGTTTTTGAGTATACTTTTGCTTGTGAGTATATAAATCAATATGATAAGGCTATGCCAGAAGTATTTTTAGTTGAAACTGCATAATATTTCATGAGGTCGTTATTCCTATAATACTTTCTATTTCTTTGTATTGTGATATTTTTTTTTGTGATTTTCTGGTTTATTATCGCTAAAGATTAACTTTAAATTTAAATTACAGGTTTGTATGTCTGTCCAAGAGTCTTTTAAGTGTAATGACAATTGAAGTGTTTTTTTCATGCTAAAACATACCACTCACAGATTTATAAAATCTACTAGGTAATTTTCTCATAGCGCATACTTGTAGTTGCATTACGCGAGCGCCCGAAGTAAATTACATGACTGTAATGATACAAAGTTTTCTTAGTATGTGTATTTCTTCCACCGAGCCTCTTTATTTTCCATCTCAATGAGTAAGCTGATTCAAGAGATAGAGACATTGTAGGGAATGAGTTTTATTAAATTGCTATCTAATTGTCTGAAAATCGATGAATTAATGAATTAGCGATGCGATAAAAATATTAATATTAGCTTTTTCATTTACACTTTTGGTGACCGTTATTTAGTTATTAATCATTCCTGCTTTCGCAAGGATTCCTGAGTTGATGAATTCAAATATAAAATGAGACATTTTGACAAAAGTTTCAAAAAAAATTACTGATAAGTACACAATCCAACAAAAATCCTATCCAACCTTTAGAAAACTCAAGCAATTCCGTATATAATATAAAGGCATTAAATCCACACACTGTAGATACGGTCTTAAGCGAGGAAACCATAAAAATCACTGCTTATCTCCCCCACCGGGAAGTGGGGCATAATTCGCGGCTTCCAATGCCTTCCGGCTGAGAACCCTGAGATTACGATATCAACGTAAATCATGACTTTTGTCATCCTTTCATCGAGGTGCTCAAAGTTTGAACACCCTCAATCAATGATGTTATAAGTAAAAAGGTGTAGATAAGTTACCTACACAACATTCGATGTTCAAAATGACCGAAAAATGGCACACATAAATAATATCCACACTATCTTAGAATATTTCATAAAACGCGAAGGGATTTTTGGTTATTTTGAGTCACTTTTAATTTTAATTGCTGCATCACTGCATCCGGTAATGCCAGAGTGCGGCGACGCGACATAGGTAAGTAGGCTAATTTAATTAGCTTCTTCTTAGCCTCTCGCTTTCGGAGCGCTCATAACCTATTTACCTATTTACCTAGTTGAGAAAAAAAAAGCTACATTAGCAAAAACATAATTATATCTACTGATATTATTTAAAATGCAAGGTATATTATTACATGAAAACAAATCATAATTAGGTACAATGTTTCAATGAAAATAAAGCAGTTAAATATAAATTTGAGTATTGATACAAATTAATATTGGCACAACTCAATAAGATTGTGGTTACACAGAAGCTTTTGTTAAAGTCAAATAAAAAATTGTGGTTTTTATAAGATTTAAGAATATAATGAAGAGAAACATAAACTTGAAATTAACGATAAGCTTAAAAAAATCTTCGAAACATCTTAATTTATGAAACATCTTTTGGAACCACTGCCTTTACAATAGGGTAGGTTGTCGATATAGGCCCTGTATCGGAGCCAACTTCCGTTATCTTGGCATGACAATGATTATAAGGGTTTTTATCCTTTAAGGTATTCATGTTATTGTTCTGACGCAACTGAAATTTTTCATTGATTTTACCTGCGTTGAAGAAAACGTCATGTACATGTTTTTAAATCGTAGGATGATTCGATTTTTTTTATTGTAAAAAGTGATGGATGTGGTGTGGCGCTAAGAGTAGAAAACTATAAAATATTATGCTATAAAATGTTGTGTTCTAGAAATTAATTAGATTCTGGAAACATAAACAACTACCGCAGACTAAGATTCAATTATCTAAGCAATATTATTAATATCACAAGTCAACAAAATTTGCTCCGGCTACGAGTACGTCAGTTTTTAATGAACAATAAATTCCATTCTAAAATAAATTGTTTTTAGGCAAATGATGGGTTCTAATATACTAAAACACAGAGAGTATAATTATAGAGATATAAAGGCACAAGGTCAAAACCGGTACTAAATCTTAATACAATAATAAGCGAGACTAAAAGCATAAAGCTGCGAAATTAAATTACGCCATTCCACTCCAACAAAGTGAAACCCTAGGAAACTGTTTACATCTCGCATCGTTTTAAGGAATTCCACACAAAGGCCACGCGTTTCGGTGAAACTTTCTCTTTACAAAAGTAAACCCTTTTTATTTTGGAAAGTGAAAGTGAAATAAATTGTTTGCATTCCATCACACTCCGTATCTAACACAACGTGAGAGTAATTGAAAAATAAACAGAATTCAGAATCGAACAACACTGGAATCTCTTTTAGAAAGTCTATTTAAATTCATTCCTGAACGTAGAACGTTGCGAAACATTCTCAGTTATTTATGAAAAAGCTTCTCCTACCTTGCAGAGTAAAATTCTTACTTTATTGTAGATTGTTTTTCTCCTCATATTCAATATCGATAAACAAACTTGTATTATTGAAATAGTCAAAGTTGTGTTGCTTCATCGAGGAGCTAACATCAAATCTGTGTTGCTCCCCTGAGACACAAAAGACAAAACTTAGAAGCTTCAATCGGTAAACTAGGACACGGAGTTGTTACGTCGGATGTTTGAATACGGGCGTCAATTCTATTTGCGCTGACAAGCTGACACAGAATGGAAACGATAACCAGAGAGTCTAGTGTACGTAGATGACATAATAGTCGCCTCGCTTACAATAGCCGTTCTATCACGAAATTGGATCAGAATGTCGGTTATCACAACTGTTAACGTTAGTCATAGGCTCGATAAAAGTTTCATCCAGTTTTATGTAAATTTATCAAATAATTAGAATGGTACAATTGCAGAGTATAAAGGTCTTTGACAATTACTGTGTTTAATTTGGAAAATAGTAGACAATGGTTCGAATTAAGTGTAATTTATTCAATTTAAATTTTGCAAGTAGTTAAGGACTTAATGTAATCCGCGGCACGTTTTGAATACGTTATGATAATGTTTTTGTAGGGCCGAGCCCTAACAATTAAGGGATCGTGTTTTTATAGAAAACAAACAAAATATTATATACGAAAAAAAAATGTTGCGTGTTTTTTATTGTGTACATTAGAGAATTATAGAATTTTTGTATTTATTTTATACTAATTCTCAGGATAAAACAATGATGTCGTGCAAAAAAAGCAGTTTGAATACTGTCAGAACCAATAGTACTGTATTATTTATTTTATTACAACCTGGCTCTTTTACCCTTGCAAAGGTATGTACCATTGAATGGTACCATACAATGGTTTGTATACTTGTGGTTATGTTTGGGATGAAAATTGTTGGTTAGATGTAATCATTTTGAGCAACCATTATTATTATGTCTAAGCATTTTATGTAATAACATCAGAACATCCAGTTTTATTCAATTATATTTTAAAATGTTTATATAAATTTAAAATATCTACGAACCTCCTAATATAATGGATTAGGTTAGAGTAACCTAATCCTAAATTCATCTAAATAATTGCACAATTATGTAACTTTATTTCAAGCTCATTGTCTTTGGCAACTACCTAACTGTTTCTAGATTCCATTTGAATAATTGACTTCTCATTAATTGGGCTTTCAAACACGCAAATATGTCTTATATTTACTAGATAAATAATAATTTAATGTATAAAATAAGATGTCCAAGTGGTTTTTGAAAAGAGTGATTGCCAAATTTATTGATGGCTTTTCTTAATAAAAGCAACATTCTAAATGGTGCGCTAGAGTCTTGACTTCATAAGCAAAGGCCTATTTCAATAATAAATATTTTAATTTTGTTTCATTCATTTTTCACAGGTAGTACAATGCATTTGACGAGTTTGTTGTTTGCCGTCCAACTGACATCTTCAAAGTACATCCATAAATTTCAACTGCGCTGGCAAAGATGCATCTTTGTATATTTTAATCGATGATTAATAGAAACAAAAGATATATCTTTATCTTTTTCGGCAATAATATCATAATATACATATAAGATAGGTGTCTATAAGAGTGTTGAATGATTATACCATTTTATTACCAATATTTTTCTCGCGGTGAGACTTCATGTGACATTCTAAGACAAAAATAGCACCCCACGTTTCATTTTATTTAGTTTGTTAAGAAAGATTTTCTAGAAATACAAGTCCATGAAAAAGTTGCTTCGTAAAATATTTTGTTATTTTCTTTATTAGTTTACGCAAGTGTAGTAACGCGAGTCAAATCTTTATTAAGTACTTTACCTCATGTTTGTTATGTCTATAATCTACAACGTAGAAATAATAACAGTTTTTACACTACTTCATTCCTCGAATATAACACATTATTGGAATTCTTATTTTACTATCCGTTTTATCTCAATAAGTCTCTTTAAATTATCTTATATCTAGACTTCTTCCTATTACCTATTCATCTTGAGTTTAAATATGCTCAACATCCAAGACTGCCATTATTTCTGAAGTTCCATCACGTCGTACGAGCTTAAACTATGAAAGAGAAATGAACGCAACTTATACATGTCTAGAATCCCAGCGCGGAAAGTTAAACTATTTCCTTTTTACATTTCAAAACGGAAACAGTAGCTCGTGAGAGAAAAAAGGCATATTGGATTTCTGTAAGAGTCATAGCGAAGTGAAATTTATTGGTGCACGTCGGAGATGGGATCGTTTTGAACGAGATTAACTAGTTTCTAGACTGCTTTAGTTCGGATTCGAAATGTTACTTTATGTTTTCTCTATTACTATATTTTATTAGCTGAACTTGCTAAATCCAATTTTATCAATTTCTTAAAATTAAGTTAGGCATAAATTGTATCGCTTGCTTTAGTGGTTTCTGTGGATTATGATAAGGCGATGTGGCAATCTAGGTACACTTCTATTGTCCTTCCTAAGATGGAATAATAATGGGATTCTAATATAGGCCTACCATTGTTTAGTCTACACTTGATTTACGGCGGTTTTGTAAGGAACGGAAACCTTCAAAATTTGTTGTAATATATGGTCTTAAACTAGTTGTCCAAGCACCGATCTCGAAGGTTTTCCAGGACAATAAGTATCCTATGTTTATTCCAGGATATGATCTACTTGTGTGCCAAGTTTCACATAAATCCGTTCAGTCTTTTTAGCGAATAACAACATCTTCACACCTAACAAACTTTCATATTTATAATAATAGCAAACGAACGTGAGGTGAGACACATGAGTACGAGAGTCGTTTCATCAAATCATCCATCGAACGACCCTCAGTGTGGCCCAAATGCGGGCACTACTGTCGCTCCCGTATCGGACTGTACAGTCATTCGCCTGCCACATGGACGCTGTTTAGATCATCTATTTGGGATTCCTTGCCGGAGTCTTATCTCAGTTTAAGTGTATTCCGAACCGGTGGTAGAGTCAATTGTAACGTTCATAAGTGCATTACCAGCGCCTAAACTGAATAAATGAGTTTTGATTTTGAATGTAAAGTCCTTTATGTATAATAATGTTAAGATTAAATCATGTCTCTTATAATTGCTTTCCCATTTTTCTAGTACATTAACAATTATTCTATTGAATGAACAAGCTACATTGGATGCGAATAGATTTCACACGTCACCGCACATGTAATCAGATGCAAGAGTGACGTTATGTGACGTCATCGTGACGGCGCGACGTCGGCCATCTGCGGGAGTGCACCGACGCTCGGTGGCTCGGGACAGCGGGAAGTGGATTGTCAGGGAATATAAATGCTTGTCGCTTGCCATTTTCTGTTACGTTACGTGATGTGTTTGGATGAATAGATGAAGTTATTGAATTTATTTCTAAATCTTTTGAGATGGTTGAACAATTATTGTAATATGATACTATTGCGATGGATAGTTTAAAAAATCAGAATAAAATAAAGCAGTAGCAACGAAAATAGTTAAACTTAACAATGAACATAATAAAGTGAATAGAAGAAAATTCCATTATTGGTCAAATCTATTTCAGGATGTAATCCAATCACAACGGGAATCAAAAGGATTACAGTCGGGAATAGTTGCAGAAAAAAGTCAACAAAACTTTTCTGTGTAATCTATAATAATCCTTTTTTGATGATATGTAAGCAATAAATGTATTTGATTCAATCGATACCGCGACTAGTAAAATTGCTGGTTGTTCATTATTTTCCGTACGTTATGCAATGTTTTATTGGGGGACAATAACATTAATCATGTAGGTAAGCAGTTTCAATAGCGATACCCTGTTTAGCCCCCATCAGGGTTTGAATAAAATAACCTTTCTAAGTGAATACCTAAGTTACCGAACAAACCTGCAGCAAATAAGTCGATGATAGCTCAGTGGTAGTGACGTACCGTGGCAAAGGTCGTGGGTTCGAATCCTACAATGAGCTCGAGCTTTCAATGAAGGAAATCATAGAGAGGAAACTATAGCACGGTGGTAGGGTAATTTGTAGTACTCGACTGGCTGGCTACCGCCCTCAAGTTGAAAATCTGTCGCCAAGCACCTGTTGGTGTGTTTCGGTAATTGCACTTGAGAACCAGTTTTTAACCCCCGACGCAAAAAGAGGGGTGTTATAAGTTTGACCGCTATGTGTGTGTGTGTGTGTCTGTGTGTCTGTCTGTGGCACCGTCTTAAACGGGCGAACCGATTTGGATGCGGTTTTTTTTATTTAAAAGCAGGTTTTCCAGCGATGGTTCTTAGATATGTTTTATCAAAATCGGTTCAGCCGTTTCAAAGTTGTCCGCTCTTTTGTTAACTGTGGTAGGGATCTTAGACGCGTAATGGGTATTTACTTTACTTTCAAACCTAGATGTGACCTAAAATTTGAAACATCCATGTATGCTATATAACTATGCAAGATTATGGAATTTTTGGTCTGATGCTGCAGCCAGGAAATCCAGCACACTAGTACACTCTTGAAAAAATAATAGCAGGTATGTCGTGTTTGGATTCGTTTTGATCAGTATTTGATTCTACATACAATGCAACGGTGGCAAGACGATGAGCTGATGCTGCAGCCAGGATATCCAGAACAATAGAACACTCTTGAAAAAATAATAGCAGATATGTCGTGTTTGGATTCGTTTTGATCAGTATTTGATTCTACATACAATGCAACAGTGGCAACACGATGAGCTGATGCTGCAGCCAGGATATCCAGAACACTAGAACACTCTTGAAAAAATGAAAGCAGATATGTCGTGTTTGGATTCGTTTTGATCAGTATTTGATTCTACATACAATGCAACGGTGGCTACACGAGGAGCTGATGCTGCAGCCAGGATATCCAGAACACTCTTGAAATAAGATCAAAGATGATTTAAAAATTGTACTTATCATATTTAACTTCTTTTGTAACTAAGATTAAAAATTTTAAAATAAAAATTAAATTAAAAATTTAAAAAACCCCCGACGCAGAAAAGAAAAGCGGACAAGTGAAGGGTCTGACTTACTTACGTGCGGTACCCCGCCGTGACATTATAGCGCCATTTCAATGAGCAAACCTTATCGTGCCATCCATCAACTTCTATAATTAAAATATGTATAGGTATTACTCAATCGAATTTTTAAATGTCCGCTTTTCTTTTTTTCCTTTAACGCATTGTAATAAGGTGTACAACATTATTTGCAATCTCTCTGGTATTGCTAATGTCTATAGGCGACGGTTGTCACTTACCATTAGGTGACCCGCCAGCCTCTTTGTCAAGTTTATATCCCCAGTGGTTTAGGTAATGCGTCGATAGGTCAGTCAGTTAGTCAGACAGTCAAGACAAGTCTTTTTGTATGTATAGATGAAGCAACTAATTATTAATAATAAATAATTTTACATCGTATTTCAAAATGTTTTTATTAGATATGTTTTTATACTACAAGTGAAAACCAGGCAAGCGGATCACCTGATGGCAAGTGAATACCATCGCCTATAGATATTTGCCAATATGTTGTACACCTTGTTGGAATGCCTTAAATAATTTTACTAAAAAAATAAAAACAAAACCTCGCTTTTATAATATTAATTAAAATATTTTTCCTCAACTGCACGCATAAAGGGAAATTTGAATAAAACAAGGTTTCCAACGTCAAAAACGTTATTTACATTGTGACTATCTTCAGGCTGCTGGAGGCAGTTAATTTGGGAGGGTCACGCGCCTCCGAGAAATATTGCTCGAACGTGATCTGGGGGTCCATCGAGGTTCAATTGATTTCTTTACGTATTTCTATTTGTAAAAATGTCAACTGTTAATGTCATTAATGTAATTTAAATGCCAACAAAAACGCATCTTCACCGAGGTTATATCTTCCTTACCTACATAGTATACAAAGAAAAACCGGGAATTTCAATGATGGCTAGTAATATATAAAATCCCCGTGTCACGATGTTGGTCCGCAACAAACTCCGAAACTGCTAAACCGAACTTGATAAAAATTGGGACATCAATAGATTATATCTTAGATTAAGAGATAGGATACCTTTTATCGCGGGAAAAGATGAGATCCCACAGAACGCGGGTGTAAAAAAACATATCTCTAATTATTTTCATTTCATTTCATTGTAACCGTTGCCACTTAATCTACAAAGATTTGAAGCCTATCCATCAACCACTTTTAAAGTTTTGCTGACACAAATATACGGTAGCAGATGTTTTTGTATAAAGGCCACATCTATTACGTTACGTCAAAATCATCCCCCGGGCCTTAATAGAACAATCCAGTGGAATCTCACGTCCCAAGTCACAACGTGGATGAGGACGTCACAGTCCCCTGGTTCGGACACTTTGCCGCGTCGGATGATTTATTGTATAATACTTTACAGGTAATTGTCTTGGGCTCTTTGTTATAACCTGGTACCTACGCGCGGTGGTTTCGGGTCGACGTTTTTTGAAGAAGGTTTTATTCGGTGTGACGGAGGTATTTTCATCTTATTGTTACATTATAATTTAGTAACCAAAGTGAAATGGCATATTTTATGTTACACCTTTATACTATTAAACTTTATTAAAACTAAGATTATATTTTTTCTTTTCGATATCCTATTGCAATTTAAACAACGTATTTGAAACCCAAAGCTAAAATTAATTACCCTGTAAACTTAGGTTTAGTACTTTAGAAGATAAACGTTCAAACACAAACTAATAAAAACACATCTAAATGTACTTATAAAAATGTAAGAAAGATCCACTGTTAAAAAAAATAGCCTTGCTGAGTTTCTTGCCGGAGTCTTCTCAGTTTAAGTGTATTCCGAATCGGTGGTAGAGTCAATTGTAACGTTCATAAGTGCCTTACCAGGGCCTAAACTGAATAAATGAGTTTTGAGTTTGAGTTTCAGTTTGAGTTTGAGTATTGAACACACATAAAAATTGTATCTGCATATACACCTTTTTTTACATCACAGTAGAAACAGACAAGCTGTTTAATTATAAGCAGAGATAAAGACTGAATTATCAAAGTTGGTCATTTAAGTCAGTAGAAAGCCACAAAAGCCTATAACATTAACTTAGTAACACTTTAGTAATACTTTAGTATTTATATATGTGTGTTGTGACTCGTGGCTCAATAAATATTTCTTTCTTTCTTTCTAACACCAAACAAGTCTAAACATTAATAATATAATACAACGTAAAAAAATAAATATTTTTGAAGTTAAAACAAAAAGTTTCCAGAAATATATGACAAGATAAATCGCGACGTCATTCCCCTGGTGGGAGTCAGTCCCCTGTCGCGTCCAGAATAACAATTAAGCTTGAAAGTTGCACGGCGCGGTGCGCGCGGCGCGGTGGTTAATTGTGATTCTTTATGCGGCTGACACTCTGTGAAATGTCTTTTATTCGGATGGTAGTGTCGAGAGTCTACCGGAAACTGTTCGTCGGAATGGAAATTGAATTTTGGTGTTGCAATTTTAGAAGATTATTCACATTATTTTGACTGGTTGTGTAAAATTTGTCAGTTAAATTGGGTTAGAAAGAGAAGTAATTGATTCGAAATCGAGAAAAAAGTATATGCTATTTTTTAATGCATAGTTCAGTTAGTTTGTTTTTTTAATTTGTAGCTAATTTAAATATTTATGTTAGTTTATAATTTAGTTAAAGTTATTATGTAAATAGAAACTAAACTATTACATATTTGAATTATGCATACTTTTGTGTTTTAAAATTTTAGCGGTAAGTGAAGCCTGATGGTAAGTGACTACTGTCGCCTATAAACGTGCCAACCTTAAACAATGACTAAAAGGCAGTAATGTACCCAAAAATTAATGTCCAAACTAGCTTTCTGCTTTGCGATATCACCAGCATTGCAGAAATCATATTTTGCCCCTTACAAGGGGTAATTTTAAGATTCCCACTTTGAATTTGCGTTGATACAGTCAGTCTGGTAAGAGATAGGATAATATTTTAATACGCATATAAATATCGTTATTCAACCTTCAACTTTAAAATAAATCACAAAGGGTGTATTTCACCAAATTATACTTTGTGCAAAGATTTAAAACAAATAGTAAAAACAAGTAAAGCTGAGCATACTTTTGTAAGTTGTCAGTAACTTTGTACATAATGGCGCGATGGCGGCGCAAAGTGAGATAATGTTAATTATAACCCGACATCAACTGTACAGTCTGCCTGAGAGGAAACATTCTATTTTAAATATTATATCATTTTTAAATATAAGCTTTTGTTTGAATATATTGTCTTTGATCACATAACAAAAGGCATGATACTGCTTTAAAGAAGGATAAACTAACAAATACGCTGTTTAAATTAAATTATTTACTCTACCTTCTCACTTATAAAAAAAATATATTTATTAATAAATAGGATTATACGCCTACATTTTTTTTCTGTCGTAGAGTCGTAGTAGGATATTATATTGGTTTACTTGGCGCACGCTAGTAAGACTCCCAGTCAGCATGATGTGTTTCGACATCTTCAACCATCTTTCAATCATCCTCATATTTCAGACAATATACCTTAATTAATTATACACGAAAACCTTACTTATGAATTCAGTTGTTTTTGAGTTTATAGCGAACATGCAGTATTACAGACGCTTTAACACGTTTACATACATATAATAATTTAGAATATACTAGCTTTCCGCCTCACGGTTTCACCGGCGTTCCCGTGAGATTTTATCCTTTCCCGGGATAAAAATTATCCTATGTGTTATTCCAGGATATGATTTCCCTGTGTGCCAAGTTTCATCAAATGTTTTTGCGTGAAAGAGTAACAAACATCCATCCAAACTTTCACATTTATGAAAGTAACGTAAAATATTAGGTACTTGTTCAGGACCTGAGTCAATTCATTAAGATAGGAGGCATCGGTGCGGGAGAGCGAGCAATCATCGAGCTGTTATGTTGAGCTATCGGACAAGTTTACGTTCTCGCTTGTAGCTCTATAAAAGTTGTATTATGAAGCTTTGCAAGACCTTTAAACAGTATTATTAATCTAAACCTTAAGTAATATATTATAAAGATAAAAGATTTGATTATGTATATGTTATTACATAAAAACTTAAACGATTAAAAAAAACCGGCATTGCGAGCGCACGAAGTGTTCCGTAAAATGGCAAAAGCCCCCCTTAAATATAATTTTTATTCTGTTTTTAGTATTTTTTTGTTACAGCGGCAACAGAAATACATCATCTGTGAAAATTTCAACTGTCTAACTATCGCGGTTCTTGAAATACAGCCTGGTGACAGACAGACGGACGGACAGACAGCGAAGTCTTAGTAATAGGGTCCAGTTTTTACCCTTTGGGTACGAAACCCTAAAAATGCTTTCAACTATTGAAATTGTGAAGTATTAAAAATAGCGCTGAATCCACTTATTTTTTAATTCACAATATTTTCATGTTAACTATGAGTTATAAAGGTCCCGTCAGAATAAACAATAGTCCAGTAGACTCCAGCCAACATTTACAACAAACAATAGTCCAGTAGACTCCAGCCAACATTTACAATAAACAATAGTCCAGTAGACTCCAGCCAACATTTACAGTCAGAATAAACAATAGTCCAGTAGACTCCAGCCAACGTTTACAATAAACAATAGTCCAGTAGACTCCAGCCAACATTTACAATAAACAATAGTCCAGTAGACTCCAGCCAACATTTACAATAAACAATAGTCCAGTAGACTCCAGCCAACGTTTACAATAAACAATAGTCCAGTAGACTCCAGCCAACATTTACAATAAACAATAGTCCAGTAGACTCCAGCCAACATTTACAATAAACAATAGTCCAGTAGACTCCAGCCAACATTTACAATAAACAATAGTCCAGTAGACTCCAGCCAACATTTACAATAAACAATAGTCCAGTAGACTCCAGCCAACATTTACAATAAACAATAGTCCAGTAGACTCCAGCCAACGTTTACAATAAACAATAGTCCAGTAGACTCCAGCCAACATTTACAATAAACAATAGTCCAGTAGACTCCAGCCAACGTTTACAATAAACAATAGTCCAGTAGACTCCAGCCAACGTTTACAATAAACAATAGTCCAGTAGACTCCAGCCAACATTTACAATAAACAATAGTCCAGTAGACTCCAGCCAACATTTACAATAAACAATAGTCCAGTAGACTCCAGCCAACGTTTACAATAAACAATAGTCCAGTAGACTCCAGCCAACATTTACAATAAACAATAGTCCAGTAGACTCCAGCCAACATTTACAATACAGCACAAGTTTGATATGAAACGTGTGCAAATTACAAAAGTGGAGAGCTGCAGTGAGGTTAACTCAGCCGACGGAACTCAAATAAAACCATGCACTGGGGGATGGGTGCGTTTCTGTATATGATGGTGTTTGTAAAGGTTGGGGTGAAATGAGGTTTAGGTAGAAGGATTATTTTCATTTATACTTCTGTTTTAAAGCCTGCTCTTAAAAGTATTTTCGTTAGAAGTTTGACAATCAAATAATTTCATGATTTGAGTTATAAATTAAATGTGAAGTTGTAATTATTATTTTTAATTCAAAATTAAACTTTATGATGTTTTTTTTATTCTGGATAAGCTTGTTACCACAATCTCACCATGGTAAGTGATGATGTGGCAGAAGGTGGTAAGCACACAAAGCCTAGATGGGAACTGGCTCTCAAGTGCAGCTGTGTCGCCAAGCACCTGTCGGTGTGTTTTCAACTCGAGGGTGGTAGCCAGCCAGTCGGGTACTTACTACAAAGTACCCTACCACCGTGCTATGGTTTCCTCACGATGTTTTCCTTCACCGAAGCTTCACGACCTTCGCCGCGGTATCCGACGTCACTACCACTGAGCTATCATCGCCTTTTTGATGTAACACACTGTGTGTTTAGTTCTATTAACGATGAAATGCATTTAAAATGTTGAGAGCCTAAAATTGCTCAACCACTGAGGTGATGGAGTACGGAGAGAATACTTTATATGTAAAGCAAGTAAAGCGGCATGACGAAACTAGTTAAACTATAAAATGCATCGGCAGTCTGTTTGTATATAGCATGATTGATGTTAGAAGCGCTGCGCTGGCGAGCTGCTACCGTTCATATAGTGTTCAAATGTTCGACAGTTCTTTAATAATTCATGTTGCATCGTAGCTCTGTAGGAGGTTGCGGAAATTTTAAGTTGTTTTCGATTTTTTGAGCACATAAATATATGTTTTTTAGCTTGAGTAAAGATTTGCTAAACGAAAAATGGAGCAATAGTAGTATCTTCAATCAAATATACCTAACGCGGTAGATAGAACATAAAATGCTCTGTACAAACATGAAAAATATTTTTAATTATTTTTTTTATTTATTGAACGATCAAAGTTATTTATTTTGACTAATGAGATTTTACTTAAATAATTATATGTGAAAATTATCAATTTATCTTTATTAATAAGATTTTTGTTTTTTTTGCCAGTTATCTAGTTTCCATAGTACAAGTTCTGCTAAGTTTGGGATCAGACTAAAGAATCCATCTATAGTATCCAACTAGGTATTTCAGAAAGTTACCAAGTTTCCAAACTAACTTCTACGTGTCATGAAAATAGAATCAGTATCGTGTTACTGCAGAAACTGCATTGAATTTCACGCAAATTTTAACTTTACTATATCCGCCATAATAGTTACATAGTTAGTTTGTAAGTACATCATAGTTGGTAGAGTCAAAGTTAGGTAAAGGCAGTATTAGAATTCCTGAACAAACTTTATTCGTGAAGCTATTCTGTTATATCTGGTAAAATAAGCTGAATTTACCTTATTTCGTTTTTATCGTCTTGAGAGATGAATCTTACCTGAAAACGAAAAAAATATTATTATTAAATGTCAGAAGTGCAACAAGTAAAAAAGTAGGTCTGATAGTAAGTGCACACTGTCTCCTATAAATATTAGCAATACTAGAGGGATTTACACTTAATAGGGCAAACATTTTAAATTGATTATTTAAACATTGAAACAAAACACTTAAATAAGGCAACATTTTTGAAATTGTTTATTTATCCAAAAAAATACACAAAGAAAATAAACATCCAAGCTATTATCAAAATTAAAAGTATTAATCATACATAATACGTGCTACGACGTAGCCCAATTGAAATTCGTAGCAAATACTAGCTACGGCGTAGCACAGTATTCATTTATTTCTAAGGCGAATTGCCTTTAAGATATCGCGGCTTCGGTCGTTCGAATCCTACAATGGGCATGAGCTTTCGGTGAAGGAAAACATCGTGAGGAAACCATAGCACTGTGGTAGGGTACTTTGTAGTACTCGACTGGCTGGCTACCACCCTCAAGTTGTAAATCTGTAGCTAAGCACCTGTTGGTGTGTTCCGGCAGTTGCACTTGTGGTATAAAAAATTTGCAACATTCGTGCTACGTCGTAGCACGTAGCTATTGAAATTCGTAGCAAGCGCTAGGTGCTACGGCGTATCTCAGCAAACATTTTCAGACTATTTTAGCGTTTGAAAATACACAAATGTAAGAAACGTAAATGACACAGAATATATTCGGCAGTAAAACAACAGTAAACCTAGTGAGTGCGGTGTCGGTGGTTTATACACCTAGTCCCACAGAAATGTGTGATAATAAAACGTTGAGCGTTCTGTGATTTATACAGTGTACTATTTAAGGCGATATAGCTCAGTGGTATGTCGTCGGAAGATGAGAGGTCGTGGGTTCTAGGTTACAGTATTTCGATTAAGCTTATTACAGATCATACTAGAATTCAAACATAGAATACATTGCATCTTGAAAATAGGTAAAATATGTCGAGAACGGGAGTGAATACGAGAACAAGCAGCTGGTTTAATAAAAATAACACTCCATGATAGTACCGTTTGCTTGGATACAATTAATATGTAGATAAGAGTGTGGTGCCGTCACATAAATCATGCAATTAAGACACAGGGGAATATTAATCATGTTGCAAGTGGCCCTGGAGTGTAAAAAAATAAAATATAAGTAATTAATGTCATAATTGCTAAAGTAACTTTGTGTGTCTGTTTTTCTGTTTCATTTTAATTAGTATGAACCTCTAAGTGTGAGTAAAGGTACGGTTTCACAAAAATATTAACAAGTTGTTTATGTTGTATATCAGTAATCACCACAAACTCTGTTTAGTTTAGAATTAGATTTAGGCCATTTTTTTGTATTTTATGTTTTTCCGATTTGATTTATTTTGTGATTAATGAGTGTAAATTACCTGAATAAAATATTTTTTTTATTATTATTGACTATGTAAGAGGAATGTCCCAGGATATTTTTATATCAGAAATAAGACTAGCAGGTAAGCGTCTCAATTTTGTGACTACGGTCGTTTATAAGACATAAACAATACTAGGGGGATTGCCAATGTGTTGTCAATTTTACAAAGCCATGAAGGTAACTAACTCTCAAGGGAGTGAGAACACAAAAAATTTAGGTATCTTAAGTAACAATTAACACTTAAGTTAGTCACGTCGAAACCTCTCCAAACTTAGATCTTTAACCCACAAAGTGTAATTCAAAGTAGGTCGCATGGACCCTTGAAGAAATACCGGCAATTAACCCTTTAACTACTGCCAAACGTTAAAGGGTGCATTACACCCTTGCTTTAGTCGCATTGTTGAGATCTCTCCACCTTATCGCTCCTTTGATGTTGGAGTGACAAGTCATTTTGTTCTTCAAGTTTAACAGCGTCTATGTTTATTAGGATTAGCTTGCAGTAGGCAGGAATTTGTTAGTACTTCTATAGAGCCCTAAGGTTTGTTGTATACATAGACATAATGACATAGACTTGGGTTCTACGTAGAATATATTATTATATCGTGTTACTATTTAAATTAGCCAATAAAGTTAAATATACTTATATCGAGTTTACTTCAATAATATAAATTATAAAGAGATATTTTAATTTGAAAATTAAATTTAAACTTGCCGAGTTTGGAGCCGGTGGTAATTTATGTAGTCTTTTTTTATACCACAAGTGAAAACTAGGTGGTAGTTTGAGAAGAGAGAAGAATACCGTCGCCTATAGATAATAACAATAGCAGGAGAATTGACAAAGTTTTATCCACCTTTATGTAGCGTTGACGTTCATAAACAGGTACTAACAGGTCTAAACTGTTGACGTTCATAAACAGGTACTAACAGGTCTAAACTGTTGACGTTCATAAACAGGTACTAACAGGTCTAAACTGTTGACGTTCATAAACAGGTACTAACAGGTCTAAACTGTTGACGTTCATAAACAGGTACTAACAGGCCTAAACTGAATAAATGGTAGTCGAATGTTTCTACCGTTCTTCACTTTCCAGTATGAAAATATTATAAGTTAATTTGCTATAAAAATCGTATTCACCTCCTTTGTTTTGAGTGCAAAATGAAAATTCAAAGAACTTTCCAAAGCAGAAAAGAAATATATGAAATCCTTCGCTGTATAATATAATAGCGAACAAAAACTGGTGGCAGCTGCTCGCAAATGGAGCACGATGTTTCCAAGATGTTATTATATCGGGGATCGGGTGTCGGCAAACAGGGATAAAGGGGTTGACACACAGAGAGTGGACCGGCGGTACGATTACGTATCTCGCGACAGGTTTTTTTTTTTTTTTTTTAATGTCACAAGTGACAACGAGGCAGGCGGGTCACCTGATGGTAAGTGACAACCGTCGCCTATAGACATTGGCAATACCAGGGGACTGCTAATGTGTTGTACACCTTATTAAGGCGAACTGGCTCTCAAGTGCAATTGCCGGAACACACCAACAGGTGCTTGGCGACAGATTTTCAACTTGAGGGTGGTAGCCAGCCAGTCGAGTACTACAAAGTACCCTACCACCGTGCTGTGGTTTCCTCACGATGTTTTCCTTCACCGAAAGCTCAAGCTCATTGTAAGGATTCGAACCCACGACCTTTGCCGCGGTATCCGACGTCACTTACCACTGAGCTATCATTAACAGGCGTAAATTTCGCGATCGCTGCTGTCAAACGTCACTTTTGTAGCGCTAAGCTAATTGACACTGACGGAGAAACGGCGGGACAAGAATGCGACACGATCAAATAGTAAGGTCTAGTAGATTTTTTTCTAAATAAAAACGTTGTTTCTCAAGTATAATCGTACTTGTATTACATTTTTTATCAATGTAAACTGTATAATAATCTATATATATATAAAAGAAAGTCGTGTTAGTTACTCCACTTATAACTCAAGAACGGCTGAACCGATTTAGCTGAAAATTGGCAGGGAGGTAGTTTAAAGCCAGGAGAAGGACATAAGATAAAAAATACGAAAAATTCACAAAAAAAAAAGAATAATAAAGAAAAATATTTTTGTCATACATTTTGTATAGAACGACGTTTTGACATGTCTCGAGATCGGACTGACAGATGGTTTAGTTTCACAATAGGTGGCGCTGGAATCGGGTTCTAAGGTTTATTTTCAGGGTAGGACAACGTCTGCCGGGCACACTAGTAATGTTATAAAGAAGAAAAATTTGTTTGTTTGTTTGCATTGAATAGGCCCTGAAACTACTGGACCGATTAGAAAAATCATTTCACCATTAGAAAGCTACATTATCCCTGAGGAACATATTATTATGCTATATTTTGTTCCGGGAAAAGATAAGATCCCATGGGAACGTATACTGAAATAAGTATAATCCGGCAGCATCGATTCGCGTCATTTGCCGTTCGCAGTGTGACAGCCCCTTTAGAATGCTCCTTCAAAGGGATAAAATTCGATACCTTCTTTGTTTCGTTTATACACTTATGTCTGCAAAATATTTACTTTGTAACATATATTTACTTTCTATGAATTAATAATGAGTTATTTAATATAACATTTTAGAATAAATCTCTTTGAAAACGGCTGCTGTATTTGATATGGGGATATCAGTTATCTCAGAAACTACAAACTTTTAGTTAACAATTCATGCCTTAGTTAACTTCTTAATTGTTTTTGTCAAACAGTGCAGAGTATCAAGTCATTCGCATATAGATTTTATTTAAAAAGGATGACAAGAACATCGTCGGTGCTACGCCGTCGTAGCAGAACGCACAATACTATTGTTTTCGTAGCAAAAACTACGACGTAGTAAAGGCTACGAGACGTAGCAAAGGCTACGAGACGTAGCAAAGGTAGAGACGTTCTTTTACACGTTTTTCATCAGTGTTTATTTCTTTAAAAAGGTTCCAATTCAGTGTTGTAAATATTACCATTTTTATTAATTTTATTGCTATAAATAATTCAATCTGAATAACTTTTACACACTTGACTAAGTCAGTAAGACCCATAAATTTTTCATATAATATACTGAATTTGTTTTAATATTATAATTTCCACTCTTTTTTTATTTAAAACGGCTCGTGTTTACCACAATCTCACCATTGGTAAGTAGCAATGTGGTCGTAGGTAGACACCTTGATGTAAACCGGCTATCAAGTGCAGCTGCTAAAATACACCGGTAGGTTCCAATTGCCGTCCCACGAAAGAAAGTCTTGCAAACGTCAACCCGTCCCTTTTATTTATAATTACATCAAAATATCACTTCTA
The DNA here is from genome assembly GCA_951361185.1 of Ochropacha duplaris. Taxonomy (NCBI): domain Eukaryota; kingdom Metazoa; phylum Arthropoda; class Insecta; order Lepidoptera; family Drepanidae; genus Ochropacha; species Ochropacha duplaris. The sequence goes on along the minus strand of OX592713.1, from coordinate 329,679 downwards.
TTGTTTTGGTAGGATGTGAGAATGGAAGATATTTGTTACTTTTTCACGCAAAAACGACCAATCAGATTTTCACAAAACTTGGCCCACAGATGAATCATATCTTGGAATAAAACATGGACTACTTTTCATCCCGGAAAAAGATAAGATCTATCGGGAACGCGGGTGAAACCGTTGGGGACAGAGTTACATACAAGTACAGTTACAAGTGAAATAAGAAGTGGGTCCGCAAGTGTACCACCCGACAGAAAGTGGGTCGCGATGAAATATTCATTATAACCTGCGCTTCAAAACACGTTTTAATTACACAGGTTTAATTTACAACGTTTATTTACCGTGTGTGTATTTCAGGATGTTTAGACGGAAGCCTTTAAGGTTCAAACTACGATAACATGTGTTATACGCTTTGTTAAATTATATTTTTAATTTGTTACGGAAAGTGATTTATTCATAAAATTTTGGAGTATTCTTCCCAAACTAAGCAGAGATTGTACTATCGAAACCAGATAACTGATATACCTACTGCATAAGCTAATTTTTACGTAATGTTATGTACTTAAATAGATTATCAAAGTCATACAAGCAGACATGTTCATGCACACAAATATCAGTGCTACGTGGAAATCAAACCTACATACTCTGGCGTGATAAGTACCTAGTTTAACAAACAATATCATTGTAATTATTATAAAAAATAAATAATTAAATACCTTTATTTCAACAACTTATCACTTGTACACATCTGGTTTAGGAATCCCCCTTTAAGCAAGAGTGTGCTTGTGATAGGAGATGCCGCTCTTCCATAGCCATTGATTTTAAGTTAGTAATAAGTAAATATCCATTATTAAACTGATAAATAAAGATAACACTAAATCAAAGCCTTATAACTTGGAATAAAACTGGATGTTTATTCATCCCAATAGGCCTTCACATCTCGTAAATTATTCGACTCTAACCCACGGCTTTGAAGGTTGCTTTTGGCTTGTTGTACATTTAACCGACACGAGTGATCCGCAAGCAGTACAGCAATTATAAGAGCATTAACCGACCAAAGGAAATGGTACGTGAATAATATGCGACGCCGATAACCGCACCGAATAAATTGGGCAGAGACACGACGGAGGTGCGGGCAGCGGGCTAACCAAACCACAGCCCATTCGGGTATGGTCCAAGTTAACAGCTTGTTCACTCACTCACTACACAACTAATTTAATAATATGGTACATTTTTAATCAGACTAAATACAGAAGGTGGACAGAGCCCTTAAAATGATGCTCAGTAAAGGAAGCCGAATTTGAAAAAGAAAACTGATCGCGTTCCTGTGCGACTCGAGTTACGTGCACGATGCTTCACTTCATTGGAGACTATTGTTTGCGTACGCTCTTTAAACTTGAAAAAATAAATCTAAATAAATATTTATTCCTCCACAACACAAACACACACGCACACACACACATACACACACACGCATACACACTTTACTTTACTATATTGGTATTTTATTAATTAACTTCGTAAATTCATTATTTTTATTAAAACATAGATTGGCATGTACTGCCCATTGCAGCAGCTACCTCACTAAACTAACCCCATATGTATAAAATAGTATTTAAAAATTGTAAATCCGTTATTGGCTGTAAATTTTGTTTATATAAGTATATACCTAAGCTATACTTCTAAGAGCTGTGGATTTTGTGATACATATAAATAAATAAATAAATAAAACAAACATATATAGATAATTACACCATTTTCAAACAGACATGTTTATGCACACAAGTGTCTCTCCTGTGTGGAAATTGAACCCACGACTTATCAAGTGACAGGTGGTATGTTATCAATTCACCACACTCGATGGCACGACTACTAAGCTATCATCGCCTTACTTGTAAAGGTTGCTCAAGTAAGTCTATCCAGTATCCATAATCACATTTTTTTTTTGCCATTTTAAGCACAATAGCAAAAAAATTGAACCCGCTATCGCTCATAATTTGTGGTACCAAACCGCATCGCACGAGAGAGCTACTCAGACTGGCAATTATTGGATAATCGAATGATGCCCCATCGAGACGCCCGGCCCTGTCCGGGGCAATGGGGCACTTGGGGTACACAGCATGGGCCAATAGGCTTGATATGTTGAGAGGAATTCCATTTAGGGTTTTTGGACTTTAATTATACTAGGTTTATTTACTTAAAGTATTGGGCTTTCTGAAGTCAATTTATTTGTTTATTGCAGTGTTTTTACAAATCACGCCAACCAAAACTAGAACTAAGGATAGGATCGTTTAGATTTATTAACTTTGTCACACCATCTTGAAACTAATCAATTGTTTTTTTCAAAATCAGAATATTTTATTTTCATAAGTTTGTTTTTTAATCTAGTTTAAAGTTTGCGACACGTTTATACAAATGAAATATCATATATTTTAGGTTTTAAATTGCTAAAGAGAAGTAATTAATCAAAAAATTGCTTGAACTTTCGGTGAAGGAAATCTTGAAGAGGCCATAGTACGGTGGTAGGGTACTTTATAGTACCCGACTGGCTAGCTACCACCCTCAACATGAAAATCTGTCGCCAAGGTGTGTTCTGACAGCTGCACTCGAGAGTTCCCCGTCTAGGCTTTGTGTGCTTACCCACCTACGGCCACATCATCACTTAACATGGTGAGAATGCTCATCTAAAAATAAAAAAAGAATCATCAAAATCGGTTTATAAACAACGAAGTTATCCGTGAACACAACTGTAAAAACTACTTTGAACAAGCTTTCTGACCGCAATCTCACCAGGGTAAGTGATTATGTTACCGAAGGTGGTAAGACCGATGCATTTTTCCAAAAAAAAGGTGTATATTGTGAGGTTTTTAGTTTTAACGTTGGGTAACTGTAAAATATATACGGTCGAATTGAGACACATCCTCTTTTTTTGAAGTCGGTTAAAAAAGTAAACACCTAACAAGCAACTACGTGATAACTGTTACATAGATACAGCACATACTGCACTCGTCATAGAACGTGAAGCTGAACATGTTCAAGACTGTAAACAAAGTAAACACCTAACAAGCAACTACGTGATAACTGTTACATAGATACAGCACATACTGCACTCGTCATAGAACGTGAAGCTGAACATGTTCAAGACTGTAAACAAAGTAAACACCTAACAAGCAACTACGTGATAACTGTTACATAGATACAGCACATACTGCACTCGTCATAGAACGTGAAGCTGAACATGTTCAAGACTGTAAACAAAGTAAACACCTAACAAGCAACTACGTGATAACTGTTACATAGATACAGCACATACTGCACTCGTCATAGAACGTGAAGCTGAACATGTTCAAGACTGTAAACAAAGTAAACACCTAACAAGCAACTACGTGATAACTGTTACATAGATACAGCACATACTGCACTCGTCATAGAACGTGAAGCTGAACATGTTCAAGACTGTAAACAAAGTAAACACCTAACAAGCAACTACGTGATAACTGTTACATAGATACAGCACATACTGCACTCGTCATAGAACGTGAAGCTGAACATGTTCAAAACTGTAAACAAAGTAAACACCTAACAAGCAACTACGTGATAACTGTTACATAGATACAGCACATACTGCACTCGTCATAGAACGTGAAGCTGAACATGTTCAAGACTGTAAACAAAGTAAACACCTAACAAGCAACTACGTGATAACTGTTACATAGATACAGCACATACTGCACTCGTCATAGAACGTGAAGCTGAACATGTTCAAGACTGTAAACAAAGTAAACACCTAACAAGCAACTACGTGATAACTGTTACATAGATACAGCACATACTGCACTCGTCATAGAACGTGAAGCTGAACATGTTCAAGACTGTAAACAAAGTAAACACCTAACAAGCAACTACGTGATAACTGTTACATAGATACAGCACATACTGCACTCGTCATAGAACGTGAAGCTGAACATGTTCAAGACTGTAAACAAAGTAAACACCTAACAAGCAACTACGTGATAACTGTTACATAGATACAGCACATACTGCACTCGTCATAGAACGTGAAGCTGAACATGTTCAAGACTGTAAACAAAGTAAACACCTAACAAGCAACTACGTGATAACTGTTACATAGATACAGCACATACTGCACTCGTCATAGAACGTGAAGCTGAACATGTTCAAGACTGTAAACAAAGTAAACACCTAACAAGCAACTACGTGATAACTGTTACATAGATACAGCACATACTGCACTCGTCATAGAACGTGAAGCTGAACATGTTCAAGACTGTAAACAAAGTAAACACCTAACAAGCAACTACGTGATAACTGTTACATAGATACAGCACATACTGCACTCGTCATAGAACGTGAAGCTGAACATGTTCAAGACTGTAAACAAAGTAAACACCTAACAAGCAACTACGTGATAACTGTTACATAGATACAGCACATACTGCACTCGTCATAGAACGTGAAGCTGAACATGTTCAAGACTGTAAACAAAGTAAACACCTAACAAGCAACTACGTGATAACTGTTACATAGATACAGCACATACTGCACTCGTCATAGAACGTGAAGCTGAACATGTTCAAGACTGTAAACAAAGTAAACACCTAACAACCAACTACGTGATAACTGTTACATAGATACAGCACATACTGCACTCGTCATAGAACGTGAAGCTGAACATGTTCAAGACTGTAAACAAAGTAAACACCTAACAAGCAACTACGTGATAACTGTTACATAGATACAGCACATACTGCACTCGTCATAGAACGTGAAGCTGAACATGTTCAAGACTGTAAACAAAGTAAACACCTAACAAGCAACTACGTGATAACTGTTACATAGATACAGCACATACTGCACTCGTCATAGAACGTGAAGCTGAACATGTTCAAGACTGTAAACAAAGTAAACACCTAACAACCAACTACGTGATAACTGTTACATAGATACAGCACATACTGCACTCGTCATAGAACGTGAAGCTGAACATGTTCAAGACTGTAAACAAAGTAAACACCTAACAAGCAACTACGTGATAACTGTTACATAGATACAGCACATACTGCACTCGTCATAGAACGTGAAGCTGAACATGTTCAAGACTGTAAACAAAGTAAACACCTAACAAGCAACTACGTGATAACTGTTACATAGATACAGCACATACTGCACTCGTCATAGAACGTGAAGCTGAACATGTTCAAGACTGTAAACAAAGTAAACACCTAACAAGCAACTACGTGATAACTGTTACATAGATACAGCACATACTGCACTCGTCATAGAACGTGAAGCTGAACATGTTCAAGACTGTAAACAAAGCGTTTCACTCAGTTTTGAGGATGCAGGCAGCTAATTAGACGATGGAGTGAGCGCCTGCGACCCAATTCATGGTTAATCAAATGAGAGCATGTTATTGACTTGCTCTGCTCTGAAGGGACAGAGCTCCCGTATATGTTCATACGTAAGCTAAAGGTTGCGGCTGGTCTTCAGCGACAGAAAATTAAATAAGAAATAATGAAAAGTTAATTTTATAGTGAATATTTTTTATACATTTAATTTTGTTGTAAATATATCTATCTAAATAAAAATGGAACTTCGAAATGTATGTATAACTTTCGAATAATTGCAAAAATTGGATGATTCTTTGTTTTATGTATTCATCATTGTTAGAACAAAGTTTGTATATAATAAAAAATCCACGGGGACGCGGATGTTACCGCAGGGGATAGCTAGTTGAATATTAAATCCAAAATCAGTTTAGTTGTTGTGAGCTACTTAAATTTCTCGTAATTGTATCTATCAAATGGATTTAATGAATGTACAGTCAGCCACAAGTAGATTATTAATTTAATATCGTGTAACTAGACAATTCAGCTCTCTGAAGTAGCTGTCAAGAAACATTATTATGAAATCGTACAAAAGTGATCATTGTCTATTAATCGGTGAGCGTGGTTGGTTAAACGCACTACCTATTACGTCATAGGACTTGGGTTCGATTTTCACTTGGAAAAAAAAAGAAAATTGTGCAAATAGACATGCTATTTGTTTTGAGTGTCGGCGTATTTCTATATTTAAACAAAAAAAATGAAGATATATGTAGTATTTAGTTATCTGGCTTCCATAGTACAAGCTTTGCTTAGTTTCCGAAATGGTTGTGAGAACAATAACATATTATGATATTAATTTATTTAGATATTAGCACCGACTGTACCTACAACGTTTCTACAACGTTTAGTGGTGAAATATTAAGTAGATACCATTTTTTTTGTAAAATAGAATTAATATTACAAGATGGTCTTAAGTGGGATACATTTAATCAGATTGCCTACTTGAAACATAAGTACTCGTATACATGTCTAATATAAATAATCGTTGAAAGCAATTACCCGAATAATAAAGGTGTTCATTTTCACCAGCTGCCTGAACAAACTGGGTCACCGTAAGATTCGAACCCACAACTTTTGACGTCGCTACCACTGAGCTATACAGTATACACACAAAGTTACAATATACCCAAAGTGGTAAAGTTATTAGTGCTAGTTTGATAGCACCTGTAGATAGATGTTCCACCGATCGATCGTTTGTTTAAGTTCAGTTCAGATAGATCATGTAGGTACTCACTAGTATTACTAAGTATAGAATTAAAAAGAGATAGAAGATTGCGAGCATATTTTGTATGACTAAACTAACTTTATGTATTTTTTTTTTAAAACGAGCTTTTAGCGTAAACTGTTTTTAATTTTACATGGCGTCATCTAATCAATATTGTTCAATTACGAAAAACTATGTCAAATAAAATAAAAATACTTATTTTATTCAAATATACCTCTGCAATCACTGCAGTCAGACTTTAACGCAAGGTTAAGAAGGTTGATTTTGCTTTAAAAAATCGGCAATAAACAAGCTTATATTAGGTAATACAGTCTCACTGAACGAATATCTCTCAACACAATGAATTGATGAATATTTCTATCAAAAAACTTGTAATAGAACAAAGTCACCCAACTGAATATATTTACGTTCGTTCATATAAGGTGTTCCTTTGAAAGAAACCTTCATTAGTTTGTTTTTCGCTCGGAGTGTAAACAATATTAGCATACATGCCGCTCCAGTGAAGCCATTACTGTACTACAACATTACGTTAAGGTGCTAGGAGACTGCAGCATATGGCGGATCTAAATAGAGCGCGGATCTAAATAGAGCGCGGATCTCAAACACATATTTTTACCTTTTTTTTTTATTCTGGATAGGCTTGTGTTTGACTACAATCTCACTATGGTAAGTGATGATGTGGCCGATGGTGGTAAGCACACAAAGCCTAGATGGGAACTGGATCTCAAGTGCAGCTGTCGGAACACACCGATAGGTGTTTGGCGACAGATTTTCAACTTGAGGGTGGTAGCCAGCCAGTCGGGTACCACAAAGTACCCTACCACCGTACAGACCTTACAATGATTTAACTAGGTATCTATCCTCAAAACACTTACATAATATACTTGCATATATTTATACTAGTACAGGCATTAAGGTATTGGTACTTAGGGGTACAACATATTGGCAATCCCCCTGGTATTTCTACTGTCTATGGTGACGGTAGTCATTTACCTGGTAACTCTCAGTACTCACATGTGGTATAAAAAAGTAACATTTAAACTCTATTCAATATCATTTATAAACAACAAACGCAATAAAAATGATTTTGGTTTATGAAAATTTTAGTTCCTAAATAAAGTCTGAGAAAAAGTCATTAATAAATCTCAGATAAGTGTCTACTAGAAGCACAGAAACCGTCTCAAGTGGAAAAAACTTGAAATTATAGTGAAAAAGCTCAAAAACTTTTAAACAAACACCCATATAATAGGTTAGTGTGCCAGACATGACTAATTAAACTGTCTCCGAGGCATTTACGATTAAGAAGAATTATCTGTATAATTAATCTTTGTAAATGTTTGTCGTAAGAGGAGATTATAAGTGCTAAGTGTGAGCAGACTCAAATGGTTGTAATGATATCATTACACTACACACGGCTTAGTTGACGTGCGTACGTTATCTGGAGCTTTGTCATTATTCTTTACAACAAGTAAACATTAGTGTTATTACGTGCGTAGGTTTCAAGTTTTGTAATACCTTTTCGTCAGATTACGTTGGAAGTGACGGGTATGTTTAAATCCCCAGTTTTACTTGTATTATTTTTATATTTTACTAGTCGGCCCGGCAGACGTTGTCCTGCCCTAAAAAAAATCGAATCCAGCCCGATATTCCGGCGCCACTAATTGTGAAACTAAACCGTTCTATATAAAAGACAAAAATAATTTTCTTAATATTTCTTTTTTTGTGCATTTTTTTGTTTTTTAACAGTTATTCTGCTATTCCGGGCGGAGACGAATCTAACAAATCAAAAACCATGAAAATCGGTCCAGCCGTTCTAGAGTTGTAAATAGTGTAACTAACACGACTTTCTTTTATATATATAGATTATATCTCTTATTTACTATGAATTCAATAATAATCTGTAGTAGATAAGATGTAATGAATTTTTTTTTTTGTTTAATACATTTGACATCCGCACTGACAGCTTATTGATCACACTAGTGTACTAATAACTAAACCTTTAAACATTATCATGCGATACACGACACGGTCGGCTCATATTATGGAAATAAGCGATATGGCGGGTGGAGGAAGGGGGGGGGGGGGGGGGTCGAAAATGGGGTCGAAATTACGCTTAGTTCAGTTTAAGGGCGTACTTCAAATTGGGTTTACGTAATTGCTCTAATTAAACTTATCATGGTGGGAACTGTGGTTGACATTGTTTGTTGGGGATTTGCTGCATGAAAATGTGTGTAAAATGTAGATGTTGGTACATAACATGAAAAAAATTACATAAAAATAAGGCCATGTTGCTATTATGACTTGTGTGCATAGATATCTAATAACTAAAGATAAACAATCCCAAGCAAAAGTTCTCTCAAAACTGTCTCAAATTGTGTTGGATAATACTAGTATTTTGTTAAAGTTTTAATCACAAAGCTATGTACAAAGGCAATAAAATTTTACGACTCATACCTGCTAGCCAAAATATATCTTAAACGAGTACTGAGGTGTGTTTTACCAAGGGTCTACCAGATGCACTTCAGTGCCAGCTGGGGTTAAAAAAGATATATCTTCATAGAACTACCAAAGTCCATACGCGATGGTAGTCACTTACCATCAGGTGACCCACCTGTACACTAGTGAGACTTCTGATTCATAAAAAAAGGAATACATTAATAAGGTATTTTAATGTTTTTGTCCATTGATAACTTTATAAAAACTTTCGGTAAGTACAATTTGTTGATATTTCGTGCCTACACATTTTTAGATACCGTCATTCAATAAAAATAGCAACCTAAAGTATTTGCGTAGTTTAATTAATACCTTGACCTCTCTCTCACTCAAAAAATGTCCATAATATACTAAAAGAATACTTGATTGTGACGTGGTTAAGTCCTGACGTCACACAATTGGCTTTAGTAAGCGCCGAGCTCGATCCAGCGCAGCGTTCCCATGAATAAAGAGAAAACCTACAGTGAGCCAATAAAATGGTAAGGTTAAGATTGTTGTCATGAGTGAAGGCGATAAGCGAGAGCGGGTGAACCTTCTTTTTACATCTGTCGACTTTTTTACTGATAGGTAAGGTTGATTTGGATGAAAAGAGTGTTACTAAGACTATGGATGGATATAGAGGTAGAGGAATTGATGTGGTATGAATGCAGTGCATGAAGCATGATATGTTTATGAAAGGTGTGAGTGTGTTCTGTCTAGTGTGGGATAAAGACAGAAAGAAGAAGAAGTGTAATATAATGATTAATTCGCAACAAATTCCTAGAAGCACCAAAATTAACGTCAACCATCTAAAAATATCTCAAAATAATAAACAGAAAATACCCAGAAAACAAATGTATATCTATATTTTTTTTTTTAATTGAAATGTTTCTTTCCAAGCTTTCATGAATAGTTTAGGCTCTAACGCACGGTTCGGAAGGTTGCTTTTGCTGAAAGAGATAAACTAAGTAATGGCTCTTTTCAAAAAAAACTTACACCTTCAATAATTATTTATCTAGTCTCATTGATAACATTGGCGTGGTATGGAGGCAAAAAAAAACAATTTAATGATGACTGACATAGTAAACAACAAACTCTAGCAGATCAGCTTCCACAAGCAGCTATCTATGAACCACTATTTCCTTAATACTAAAGACACTCCCTGAGCGATGAGACTATCACTGGAGCGGAGACGCGGACATTGCGCGGAGAGCTCTGCTTGAGAAGTACTTGTTTGCATTGAAATGTGACCAGCCTAACTTTAACAATAAAAGGAAACAATTGGGTTGTCAGTTGTATAAGCTATTCTGTAAATGAAATTATTTTAACTCAACCTCGAGTAATTTATTCAGATAAGGATTCTGATAAGGCACTTATGAACGTTACAATTGACTCTAACTTTACAATCGGTTCAGAATACACTTAGATACAATGTGAGACTCCATCAAGAAACTCAATAAACATTTATTGTGAATCTTTTACAATTTATCTATTCAAATATTGGATATTTCGACAGGGAGATGCACGTGAGATAATAAGCCATTATGGCTAATTAATATTTATTTTATTAGAATAACATGGTAGGTAAACAAATCCAAGAGCAAGCAAGTGATTTTAGTTTACTGTAACCGCTTTCAATTAGGCAACACAATAAAATAACAGGACTTCATTTTTAGCCTATGGTCATCCTATCCTATCCTACTAATCCTACTTCCTACTAATATTATAAATGCGAATCCTACTAATATTTGGATGTGAGTGAAGATGTGAAGATATTTGTTACTCATTCACGCAAAAACTACTGTATGAATTTTAATCAAACTTGGTACACAGGTAGATCATACACTGGAATAACATAAAGGATACTTTGTATCCCGGGAAAATATAAGATCCCTCAGGAACGTGGGTGAAACCGCGGGGCGGAAAACTAGTTTCGTATAAATTTCACTTTGACTATAACACGCAAGCTTACGCACTTGATCGATTATATTGTAGGCAGCTTCCCTCAGTAACAGTTGTGTACTTACTGAATGTAACATCATAATAGAACGTAGACTGAGACGGGGACGGGACGGGGACGGGACGGCGCCGCGCCGACGGCCGCCTGGCTTGTTTACTTTATCACTATTATATCAGCCCACGTCTTTCTGAGTAAGTATATTGCAGAGCTGGGAGAAATCTACCAGTTGATATACTAGTTTTCCACCCCGTGGTTTCACTCGCATTCCCGAGGGAGCTGATCTTTTTTCGGTATAAAAATTATCCTATGTTTTATTCTAGGATATGACCTACCTGTGTGTCAAGTTTCATCAAAATTCGATCAGCCGTTTTTGCGTGATTTAGCAACAAACATTCACATGTATTATATTGTAGTAGGATTAAAGTATAGGCAATATTGCAATTTTGTGTAAAAATATAACCTAGTTGCAGTTTCTTCCATTTGATCCCAAACTAAGCAGAGCTTGTACTATGGCTACCAGATAACTGATATACTACTTTTAAATACCTACATATTAATTAAATAGATAGATAATTACACCCAGACTAATGACGAACGGACATGCACACAAAGATCCATCCTAGATGGGAATCGAACCCATGACTAGTGCTGTTGTGGACAATATCATTAGTCAATAGAATGAGAGCCAATCGTGATGTAATAAACAATTTTCAAACGAGTCAATGGCGTCGCAACAAGTCATCGTAATTAAACGAATTAACACGCGAAATGCTCAACATTTTACACGTACAATCTAGTTAAATTGTGATAAATCAAATTACGTCCGGTCCGTGCTGCGGTTGGAACCTGTAGGGCTATTACGTAACTTGTTTCAATCAGTTTCAATCGTGCAAACGGCTTATTAACCTGTCAGTTCTTTCTTGGGACAATCGGGGTTTCAGAGTCCGCACCACTTGGTTCTCAAATGGGACAATCGGGACGATGACATTTACTTGAAAATTGGGCGCGAATTTTGATTTTTGTAAAACTGTGCGCGAGTTGACGAGTTAATCTCGCGAGTCAACAGATTAAAACAGTTTTTTGCATATACATGCGTGCATATACAAACAGTAGCTCATTGCGAATGGAACCAATATTGCCATTGTAATGTTTCTATTGATTTTGAGGCTGTTTTCAAGATTGAAACTCATTGAAACAAGTTACGTAATAGCCCTACTGATCGTTGTCGTCACGTCGTGTTACTGAAAGTGTCAATTACTTGACATGCTCGTTACGTAATCCATTGGACAATATGAGTTTTACACGATGTTTATATTATTTATTTATATAATATTAAATGTTCTCATTGAAATTGTGTATTTACAATTTATTTACAACACATGTACAAAATATACGATCTTTATATAAAATAAACTTCCTCAAGGCTGCCGTTGCTGCTGATTGTCAAGGTCCCCGACAGGCTGGCAGGGTGTCTTCTTTTGAGGGCCAAAAAATATATTAATCTAAATAATCAAAATCGCATTTGTTTTTTATTTTGTTTTGTTAGCCTCAATACTTGGGGTGGTTTAGGAAAAAACCGACTTCAAAACTGTAACCTATACCTATGTACAAACATAAACTAATAAAAAGTAAAGAATAATATTTTAATTTCAAAGCAAGAGCCTTAAAGGACAATCAACAAAATTATTGATATTTATATATCTATTTAATATTTATAAACAGTTCTTTTTGGAGTCGGTGCCAGCCAAGAAGAAGGACAGTTTTGAACTGGACACGAAGTGTTCATACGAGAAAACGTCTTACGACACCTCTCCTTACGGTAATGTTCCTTAGGTCTGCGCCGTCGCTCCCCTACTTTTCGAAAGTTTGTTACAAAGGCAGAATTAAACTGTCCTTCTTGGCTGGCACCGACTCCAAAAAGAACTGTTTATAAATATTAAATAGATATATAAATATCAATAATTTTGTTGATTGTCCTTTAAGGCTCTTGCTTTGAAATTAAAATATTATTCTTTACTTTTTAGTTTATGTTTGTACATAGGTATAGGTTACAGTTTTGAAGTCGGTTTTTGTTTTTTATTTTTAAAAATAATTTTATTTTTTAAAGTTTATTCCTTATTATATGTTATCCTAGGCAAAACTAGTTTGTCCTGAAATCGGGTCTGGCCGGTAAAATATAATATATAACTAGCGGGCCCGGCAGACGTCGTCCTGCCCTGAAATTAAAACAAATCTTGGAACTCGATTCCAGCGCCACCTACCGGGTCCAATTATATTTTAAAACCATCGAAGAACCCATTGAAGTATACACACGAAATTTCATCCAAATCCAAAAAGTCACGCTCAACGACTCAGTTTGATTCACTAAGGTTTATCAAACGAGATATATTTTTTTTCGTTTTTGTTGATTTTCTCAAAAAGTGCTTAATCAATTTCGACAAAATTTAAATGGGACCACCTCTGAAGTAGGATCTACGAAACAAAAAAATAATCATCAAAATCTATTCATAATTGGCAGAGAAATCGAGTAACAAACATACAAAAAAAAAAAAACATACAGACGAATTGAGAACCTCCTCCTTTTTTTTGAAGTCGGTTAAAAAGAAAATAGGAATAAACATTTAAAAAATAGCTCACGTAGGTACATAATGACAATGTCCATAATTATAGCATCATTTTTTTTTTTTGATATTTTAATCTGTTGATGATGTTGCCATAATAAAATAAAGTTTTATTGACCTTATTTGAATCAAAGATAATATATTTAAAATAAACTACACAATGTATTGATTTGTCAGTGCGAAAACAGCAATAGGTGCTTCACACCATTTTTACTTGATGATGGTCAGTCAGGTAGGTTCTTACATCACTCAAGCTCATTGGAACCTACGCCCTTCACTACAACATTCATTGATACAACAATAGAGTTATCTTAAAATCTAGTTCATACATTCAAAACATATTGTCATTGCCTTTCTCCTTTAAAACAAACAATACACCAGCACAGCGAGCAAATGTTCCAAACTCCAGCGACACAACATATTGACATATAGGACGACGCAGTTTGCATAATCCCGGGGGCATTTTTGGTTTACTTTTTCCTGTTCCAACTAATTTCGTACGTTGAAGTTTGAATATTTGCAACTTCTCATTTGATACTAGCTGTCCCCCGCGGTTTTAACTGTATGTATTTTTACCCAAGTAACTCAAAGTCAAAACCATTTATTCAGTTTAGGCCCTAGAAGGGCACTTATGAAGGTCGTATTACAGAAGTTACCTCCGGTTCGGAAGTCAGCCTTCAACTGAGAAGAACCGGCAAGAAACTCAGCAAGGTTACATTTTTTAAATATTTTTGGACCATCTGACTATATTGGCTTTTTTTCAAATGTTTAACAATTTTATTCTTAAAGTAATACAAAAATACATAAAAAATGATAACCCGCATTAGTTACCTACATAGTAAACTGCTTATAACATCAGCTATACCAAAAGAAGTCCCGTTAACATCAAACCAGCCGTTTCGGAGATTATTAGTACAGTTTATACTTTCATATGCATTCAGTAAAAAGTTATATTATTTAGACATTAGAAACAGACAATATCAATATGTATTTTATTATTTGTATAGATTACTGTAGGTAGCATTCACGTTCTGAACTTCTATCCTAGACAATGTAATGACGCGTATTCATCATTCATTGTGCATTTTGAAAATCTGTCGCCAAGCACCTGTTGGTGTGTTCCGGCATTTGCACTTGAGAGCCAGTTCGCCTTTAAGGCATTGAATAGGTGTACAACACATTAGCAATCCCCTGGTATTGCCAATGTCTATAGGCGACGGTTGTCACTTACCATCAGGTGACCAGCCTGCCTCGTTGTCACTTGTAACATAAAAAAAAAAAAATGCCTCTTTTTCACGTTACGTACATACGTCATTTCCCAGCATTCAAGGTATCTTTGTACGAAACTAGTTGTCACCGGCGGTTTCACCCGCGGCCTTGAAAAATTACTGCCATTCATTTTGAATAAAGATTTCCAAAATGAAAGTAAAACAATATGCCCAAAATATAAATGCTATTTTTATTGTACTACCTAAAATAGCTATCCGTATCCATGTTGCGGGAGGGTGTCCCCTCCAGGCATATATTCAGCTAGTGCCCACGTCCCTTGCATCAGACAGACAGAGGTGGACATATCGCCAGATTATACCGAAACGTACGAGCACCTAGCGTACAAACTAACTTGTATGTAACTATTGCTCGCTGCCACCCCTGCCATCCCTGCCACCCCTGCCACCCCTGTCAGTGAACATAATGTAACAATAGGGTTGACAACAAATACATTAATTACTTATTGAAATAATGTTATGTCAAAGAAAGTATTGCAATCGGGTGATTGAAACTGGAAAACGTTGGATACTGCGGCGTAGATCGTGGATTATAATCCTACAATGAGCTTTCGGTGAAGGAAATATCGTGAGTAAATCATACCACTGTAGCTAAGTACCCTACTGGCTGGCTACCACCCTCAAGTTGAAAATCTGTCACCAAGCACCAATCGGTGTGTTCCGACAGCTGCACTTCAGAGCCAGTTCCCATCTAGGCTTTCAAAGTCAAAGTCAAAACCATTAATTCAGTTTAGGCCCTAGAAGGGCACTTATGAAGGTCGAATTACAGAAGTTACCACCGGTTCGGAAGTCAGCCTTAAACTGAGAAGAACAAGTTTGAAAATCTGTCGCCAAGCACCTGTTGGTGTGTTCCGGCAATTGCACTTGAGAGCCAGTTCGCCTTTAAGGCATTGTAATAAGGTGTACAACACATTAGCAATCCCCTGGTATTGCCAATGTCTATAGGCGACGGTTGTCACTTACCATCAGGTGACCCGCCTGCCTCGTTGTCACTTGTGACATAAAAAAAAAAAAAAACCAGCAAGAAACTCAGCAAGACCTTCGGCCACATCAACACTTAACATGGTGAGTTTGCGGTCAAACACAAGCTTATCCAAAAGTAAAAATCCTACTCGAGTGGCTGGCTTCTATAATTAAATGAAAAATTGTTGCTTATTTCAAACCATTATAAAAGTCTACAACACATTCGCAATTCCCCCTACCCCTTTTGATATAAAAAGATACTTCAAATGCAACATTTTTTATTACAGTTTATGCATGTTTATAGTATCTATCAAATTCGAACAAATATAATTAAACTGAAGAAAAATATTTAATGAAATTATAAAATAAAATTAAACGAACGAATAAATGATGTGATACAGTCAACCGCATTGTGTCACGTGTCAACCCTGTCGCTTAAATATTAACAGAGGCGAGTTCGGGCTGCCTCTATTTATAGTGAGGATCGATTGTGCAGTGGCGATGTGCGACGTATTGTGTGTGAGGTGTCTAAAGGTGAACGCACACTTATACGAGCCGAGCGCGTCAAACGAACCGAACCAAAGGAATTTTACAATTCTTTATACAGGATGTAATCGTTAAGTGTGTCCAGGCGATTATTTCATAACTATTACAGATATCCAAAAAAAATTAACTGATATCGAAAGTAAGTTACCTAATCAGTAAAATGACATCAATATTTTTTTTTAAATCAAACGAAAAGTATCCAAAATTTGACATCAAACGCTCCCATACATTTAGTATGGGATTAGTAGAAAGGTTTCAGTTTCCTTATTTTAAAAGGTTATTTCAGGTTACTACTGATATTAAAGGAAACTGTTTATTAACCTAACAAAGTATTAAAACTATATTTTAATTGAATAACATTTATTTCTTAGTAAATACAAATTTTTGTATTCAAAGCAGTTTTTTGTAGTGTGTTGCTTTTCAGCCAGTTCAAATGAATGCGATTTTGAAACAAGGTTTATTACTAATTTGAAGTGGTAAGATAATTAATATACACGTATATCTACTTGAAAATCATTATTATCATATCATACGTAATCATAAAATGAGATTAAGGTAAATTTAGTACTAAACCACTTAAAATAAGGAAACTAAAACCTTTCTACTAATCTCGTACTAAATGTATGGGAGTGTTCAATGTCAAAATTTGGATACTTCTCGTTTGATTTAAAAAAACCTATTGATGTCATTTTACTGATTAGGTAACGTACTTTCGATATCAGTTTAAAGTTTTTTGATATCTGTAATAGTTACGGAATAATCACCTGGACACATTTAACGATTACACCCTGTATAGAATTCTAAGAAACCTCGCACACTTATCCGTGCCGAATCGGACGAATCACCGGAAGAATTCTGAAGGTTTTCGTTTTGTTCGGCGCGGTCGATGCGTTCGGCTCGGATAAGTGTGCGTTCACCTTAATTCTTTGTGAATAAAATCCCTCCAACTAATTAGATAGGGCGGTTAAAGGGGCTTATAGACGAGGTGGAGGTGGAGGTGGCTATTAGATTAGTGGCTTTGAAGGATTGTTGTGAACGATGAATTTATTAGTTGTTAGGATTTAGTTTAATACAATTTGTGAGAATATTTGAGAATATTTGAGATTATTATTATTATTCCATTTATTTATTTTACTTTAACTTATTAATTACAATTTCAAATATATATATAAAAAATACAATATTTATATTTAAAATTATAAAAAACAACATCCAACCGGCATCGGGAACAAGGTCCAAGTTACCGGTGGTCAAGGCTCCAGAGAGAGGAACTTCCTCACAATGCGTGCCGTCTCCAGGAGTACTGCCTTCTGAATCTGGCCCTTGATCCAGCCACCTAACGTGAGCCTCTTAAGGTGTCTGTCGAGGCTCTTTGCCTTGGCCATGGGCGGAAACGACTATTGGTACAATGACTGCCGTGTCAATATCCCACATGTCGACAACCTCGTGGACCAGATCAAGATACTTGATTTCTTTATCTTTCTCCGCCTTCACAAGGTTGTCGTCATGAGGGACAGTTACATCGACAATCATTGCACGACGCTCTTGGCGATCTATCAATACAATGTCAGGTCTATTGGCTACAATAGTCCTGTCAGTGATGATAGATCTATCCCAGTATAGTGTGATATGACCATCTTCAAGAACAGATTCTGGTACATACCTGTAGTACGGTACCTCAGACGTCACAAGATGGTATTTCAGGGCAAGTTGCTGATGGATTATCCTGGCTACTTGGTTGTGCCTGTGCAAGTATTCACCATTTGCGAGACGCGAACAACCGGAGATTATATGCCTGAGGGATTCACCAGGGCGATGACAGGCTCGACATATGTCGACGGTGCCATCCCGCAGTATAAATCTCCGGTAGTTGTTCGTCATCACAACCTCGTCCATAATTGCGCAAACAAAACCTTCAGTTTCCCCGAAAAGGTCACCAAATCGTAGCCAGGTCACGGAGGCTGTAAGGTCCACATCGGGTCCGTGAAGTGCCCGGTAGTACCTTCCATGTAACTCCTTGTCCTGCCATACCTGCCTGCGATCGTCCAATGTGAGCACCACAGGCCTGCGCCAATTTTCTCTAGCTAAAGATAGAGGGGTCAATCCTTTGTCCACTGCTACAACAACCGCATGCATCCCCTCATCGGCATGGAGAAAATACTCCCTGAGGTTATACACCTCACGGTTATGGAGGGTCTTAGCATTTAAAAAGCCTCGACCACCACATTTCCGCGGGATATACAACCTCATCACCGAGGATCGTGGGTGATGCATACGGTAAGCAGTCAGCAATGTACGGACTTTTCTATCCAGGGCGTCCAATTCAGTCTGAGTCCACTTGAGTATGCCAAAAGAGTACATCAAGACCGGCATGACCCAACCGTTGTAGGCTCGCACCTTGTTTCCGCCTGACAAAAGACTTTTCAGTACTTTTTTCAGGCGCCCCAAGAAGCGTTCCCGCAACGACTGTTTCATGTCAGTCTCATTGATGCCAAGCGCCTGAGACATACCCAAGTATTTATAGGTCTCGGTTTCAGAGAGCGATCTTAGTTGTGTGGAATTTGACAGCTGGATACCACCAGATTCCACCATCCTTCCCCGCTTTACATGCATGACCGCACACTTGTCAACACCGAACTCCATCCTGATACAGTTACTGAAAGCTTCAGTAACATTCAGTAAGCATCTCAGTTGGGGTTCAGTAGGGGCAAACAGTTTAAGGTCATCCATGTAGAGTAGGTGAGATATTACCAGACCTCCTCTCTGCAACCGAAAGCCCAGCTCAGATCCCTCTAAGAGCGTACTTAGAGGATTCAGGGCCAGACAAAACCACAATGGGCTCAGGCTATCACCCTGGAAAATGCCTCGCTCTATCTTTATTGGATCGCCGTTACCAAGAATCTGTCGAGATCCTGGACAGAGAAGGACTGTTCTCCATTGCCTCATACATGACAACAGGAAGGTGCGTAGAGTTACATTAACTTTATATAACTCCAGCACCCTCATGCATGAGCCATGAATGTGGCACAGAGTCGTAGGCCTTCTTGTAATCTATCCAGCATGTTGACAGATCCCTTCGGTTACGGCGAGCCTGCTGACAGATGGTCATATCTATGAGGAGTAGCTCCTTCGTACCACGGGCCCCACTCCTACATCCATTCTGAGAAACAGACATTATTGAATTATCTTTAATATGTACAGACATTTTTGTTTTCAGAATGGATGTAAGAGTTTTATAAACTGTAGGCAAACAGGTGATCGGCCTATAGTTTTTTGGGTCCATGGTACAACCGGACTTGTGGAGTAGGTGGGTTTCACCGGTTGTTATAAATTCTGGTAACGACCCAGATACTAAGGCTGCTTGAAACTGAGATGCCAAGCAAATATGCGAACTACGTAGCCATTTAAGCCAAAAGTTATGCAGTCCGTCCGGTCCCGGTGCCTTCCAATTAGGCAACGAACGGACTGCATTGGCTACATCTTGGAGTTCAATGTTGATTGCCCCCATTTCTTGAATTAGTTCGCATTTTTGCTCAACATCCCCGATCCAAGCGCCTTCAGAGTGACTGACGGGCACCGACCAAATATTGCGCCAGAATGAATTCATGTCATCAATATTCGGTCGCTGCACCTCACCTTCTAGTTGTCTAGGTCGCTCCCAGGATCTATAAACCCACCTTTGATCCCTTTGGAACATGGAATTCTGGGATTAACGATCCACACGCGCCTTATACCGACGTATACGATTCGCCCATGCATAAATTTTCTGCTTCAGGAAGTCAATGCGCTCCGTGACATAGGAAATGTATTCACGGGGACGTACTTCAGTTCCCGTGAATGCCCTCCTCACAAAGCGCATTACGCTAGGACGTGTATTGCCATCCCTGAAGCAGCTTAGCTTGCCGATGAGTACCCTAGCCTCGTTGATACGATGTTCTATCCTGCACTGCCAGGCTGGTACGGCAGGTTTTGGTCGCGTAGCCATGTCAGTGTTTGGAAACTTGACACGGGCTACACGACATGCCGTTATAGCCGCGCAGTACAGAATAGAGTGTGTATCCGCAAGGTTTTCACTACTGTCAAAGTAACTTGCCAGTAGTGAATCTAAAGTACACATCAGCGCCCAATTTTTTTTATGCATTGGCAATCGAGGTAAACGTGGCCTAAGTTGATGCGGTATGGATCGAAACTGCCGAACCACATCCTCCAAAGTACTCCTCAATATATCACTATACTGGGATCTTACCTCAGTAGTAGTGTTGTCCTCATCCGCATCGCCACCAATGGCAGGTCGTGAAGCGACCGTAATATGTGCCAAAGGCTGGACCACAGGTTGCGATGACGTAATAGGAACAACACGACTACTCAGTACCTCCGAGCGCAGCTGGTCAAGCACGGAGTCAGCCAACATGTGTCCACGTTGAATGACCCGTACCTGATCAGACAGTCGTTGCGCGGAAACGTTGACAGCTGGCTCACGGACCTGAAACAAAGACAGCATCCGGCTACGATATGCAGTGAGGGTAGTTCCCCCCTCTGTCGCCTCATAGTAGGCGCGCATGACGTTTTCATTAATTGAAGACGTCCATCGCATGCGCCGC
Organism: Ochropacha duplaris; assembly: GCA_951361185.1. Lineage (NCBI taxonomy): Eukaryota > Metazoa > Arthropoda > Insecta > Lepidoptera > Drepanidae > Ochropacha > Ochropacha duplaris. The sequence goes on along the minus strand of OX592713.1, from coordinate 308,606 downwards.
ACTACACCACCGGGAACGAGGACCCTGTTCGGAGCCGGTTGCTCCGATGGTCCCAAATTACGAGGTGGCCGGCCTCGTCGCCGACGTACAGGTGGTGGCGACGATTACTATAACTTTTATAAGGAATAAATGATTAGTTAGTTGAGTTTATTGTGTTTTTATAATTTTATTAAATTGCTTCATTTTTTCGCAACTGTATTAAAAATAGTCGTTCAGTACACTTGCGGAACCGTCATTGCAACTTGTTCCGACTGTCAACCCTCGCCTTCCGCACTTGTAATGAAATATACTATAATGAACATGGAATCTCTTTGTTGTTTCACACGAATGGAATGTTTGTATGATTCAAGGGATAGAATATTAATAAGTTTTTTGTTTGTTTGTATCGGTAATCTTCGAAACTATAGAACCGATTGTTTAAACTCGTTCATCAATGGAAAGCTAATTATCAGTATTTTATTTTAATTCCCTCAGAAAAGCGAGTTGTTAATTAAGTTTTTCTTAATCCGGTATCAGTTATCCCGGTCATAATATGATTATGAACTTTATTGTTTTGCTAAAAACAAAATTTACTTTAGTTTACTGTAATATAGAACAAATGTCACGTATTGATGTTTCAATACGTTGCTATTTGGTTCTCTGACGTGATCGGAAGACCATCTAAATGGCACGTGTAGTTTAATATATTTTAGTATATAAGCTGAACATTATTGTCATTTAGTTAGAGAGAGAGTAGAGAGAGTAGAGTAGAGTAGGGAGAGAATAATAAGAGATGATCTGTGAATAAACATGTGATCTAACCATCGTTGGTTGTTTCTCTCCATCGCCACATCAATTCCATTATTGCAATACCACGTAGGTACAGATATGCAGTATTAGACGTAAATCTCCGTGTAATTTTGTAGTTGTACTTGCCCATATAAGAACTAAGTCATACACATTTTTCTTTTCAGTAGCGATTGAAACATTTAACGAAAATTTTAGATCTATTTATTTATGGATTAACAATAGAAAAGTTTACACAAACTAAACTAATTGATCCTCACTTCATCTCTTCCTTAATAAGACATATAAGAAAAGGATAAATAACATTTTGTCAACTCGAACTAAAAGGCAATTTGATAGGTTTAATAATGACCTATCCCTTTCCAATCTAAGATAGAGATACAGAGGGAAGTGTAAGTTTGTATACAACTCTCTACCATAAACGTTAACTGTCAAGACACAATTTCCAGTACAACTTTAGGGAGGGTTATAAATTAATTTAGCAACGTTATTGCTCGGTTATCGCCATGAATTCCATTCCAAGCGTACTATGTTAATTGAGACAGTCTGTGAAGGCATCAGTTCAGCGGTCTCCACTCGCAAGCTGGCTCCCCTGGGCTCTCCCCCACACCAGCTCTGAATAGGGTTGTTAACTCTAAACTAATGTGCCTACTGTGTAATAATCGGACTAACTAAAGCGGTAGCTCTCTCTGTTGAATTATGGTATAAACATTTGTGGCCTATATTTTGAATTTTTAACTGAAATAATAACGATAAAAATCTATATTTTTTTTAATGAAGAATGTTAACTAATTTTGAATATTAGCTCTCCATATTCTCCGTCAAAAATAAAAAATACAAGTGAAAGAATTACTTCGATACGTCAATTAGTTTCCGATTTCTAGAAGTAAACGCGCGATGCGGACTCGTACTCGATTTGACGTACTCGTGTGACGGTGTGACGTCATCTCGCAGCACTCGCTCATAGCGGAGCGTTGCAAATTGACGTCACATGCGGTCACGTGACTGTTAGCGGGACTCGATTTTATCGTAAGTTTAAATGCCTGTAAAATCAAAACTAATAGGTATTTTTGACTACAACTAAAACTAGTGTATTTGTATACATACAAGCTTTACTGTAACAAAATTTCAACCGATTTGGCAAATTTAATAACATTATCCATTCTGGATAGGCTTGTGTTAGACTACAATCTCACCATGGTAAGTGATGATGTGGCCGAAGGTGGTAAGCACACAAAGCCTAGATGGGAGGTAAGTAGTAGGACAAACTAGATAGGGCATCGGGTCATTTGTAGTATTCGACTGGCTGGCTACCACCCTCAAATTGAAAACCTATCGCCAAGCACCTGTTGATGAATTCCAGTTGCAATGGAGAGCCAGCCTTTAAGGCATTGTAAGTGTGTTTTACACATTGGCAATCTCCCTGGTATTGCTAATGTCTATAAGCGACGGTATTCACTTACCATCAGGTGACTCATCAGCCTGATTGTCACTTGTGGTATACAAAAAAATGTTTTAAGTGTAAGTTTATTTTTTAGTGACAGCTACTTTAAGTCGGAAACGCAAGTAAAACCACGGGGCTTAGTATTATTTAAATCATAACGAAGTGCAGTATTCAATAAATACAATTGATTACATACAATATTATTCGAGCTCATTCAATAGCAATACAAATAAATTAATTTCTCGAAACAGAACAGAACAGAACAGAGCAAGCAGCTGATACTGCTCAATAATTCTGTTTAACTAAATTAACAAGCTTGTCACCAACTTAGAACTTGTAAAAACTTGAGAGGTGTCAACGGACACCCGGATAGAACGAAAGTTATATAAGTCGAGAGAGTATATATATATATATAAATGAAAATAACTCCTCTTCCTGGCAACCCCAGAAGCGAAAACAGTAAAATTGTGATTGTGAAATTTAATAAAATCATAAGTTGAATAATAACACTTATTCTATGGTCCCGTCAAGAATTAACGATAACACAAGCCTTAATTAACTTCAGTGAACGTTATCTAAGCAAATCTCACGGTATTTTAGCCGAAATAATTGTGGCAATGAAGCAGTATTTTTCAACATAAAAGGAGATTCCGGTCATTTGCAAATTCGATTATTTCTGATTACCCTCATAAAGTTTTAGATTTACTTGTCAAAGTCAATTGACAACGCCAAGTCTGATTTTCTACACCTATCAACGTCAGCTGTCAGTTTGTAGGTGTTGCCATTCCTAGAACATTTATAACTATTTGGAAAAAAACTTTTTGTTTGAGGACAGATTTAATCCAAAATGGAAAAAAATGACAAATCTTTATCGGATTCTAACATAAATGAAATAGAACTTGAAAATACACCTCCTAACTTTGTTTATCAACGTGGAAAAAGGAAAAGAGAAGAAGTAACAAAATCCGATTTCGACATTTTTAAGGATGAGATGAGGGCCATGATAACATCACTGTCAAATTCACAAAGTAAAGTATTTCAAGAAATTACGTCAAAGCTTAAAGATATACAGTTAACAAATAAAGGGATCGAGGATTCTATGGCCTTCCTTTCAAATCAGAATGATGAACTACAGAAGAAGATTGATATATTAGAACGTCAGTCGAAAAAGGATGGAGAGCATATTACTTTGCTGGAGGAAAGGATGGAAGACTTACAAAGAGCAAATCGGAAATGCAGTATTGAAGTAAAAAATGTACCAAAGAAAACCAATGAAACTAAAAACGATCTTATTAACATGATGATTACTTTATCAAAAAATGTAAACTGTAAAATAGAGAAACAAGATATCAAGGATATTTTTCGAGCAAAAGAAAAGAAAGAAGGTAAAAACAACTCACCTATTATAGTAGAGACATGCTCAACTATCCTAAAAAATGATATATTAAAATCATGTAAGTCGTATAATGTTCGAAACAAAGAAAAATTACGTGCCAAGCATCTGGGATTAACGACAAATGAAGATATTCCCATTTTTGTATCTGAGCAACTAACTTTGAGGGGTGCTCGTCTTTTCTTTCTAGCAAGAGATCTCTCTAAATCTGAGAAATACAAATTTTGTTGGACCTCTTTTGGTAAAGTTTATGTAAGAAAGGACGAGAACTCTCCTGTGATAGTCATAAAAAACGAATCACAAATAAATCAAATGCTCCAAAAAGCATGACTATTAAATATTTTAAGGTTCAAGATTTTTCTCTTTAATATTTTTGTTTGTCTTAACTTAAACATTTTTGTTATATCAACTTACACAATAATTAAATACCAAAACTTTTCACATTACAAACACACTCACACTACAAATACACGCAAAAATACATCTAGTACCATAAACATTTTCGATCTAACACATACAAGCCTTCTTACAAACGAACAAACATTATATTATTATATTGTACTTATATATAAAACCACAGTAAAGTTTAAATTTCTTGGAGATGTAGCTCAGGTTTCTTATTTAGGCAATAATGGATAGTTCATTAAATACTCTCAATGAAATAGACGATACAGAGATTGCTCACGCTGTTCAATGCGATGTTGAGAACATATCTAAAGTCTCTAATATAAAAACATGTAGCTTTAATATTATATCGCAAAATATAAGAAGCATTTACCATAACATAGATGATCTACAACTAACATTAAATCAAGTAAAAATAGATATTGATATTATAATTTTAACCGAATGTCATTTAAATTTTAATAAACATATACCTCAGCTAATAAACTATAACTCTTATTCAACAACCACAATATTAAATAAGAATGATGGTGTCGCAGCGTACATTAAAAATAATCATCAGGCAACGGTAAAAGAAATTAAACTAAAACAGGCCTCTTGTCTCCAAATCTTAACCTACGACTACGTCATTTTGTGTATTTATCGTTCACCATCTTACCATAATGCAGAAGAATTTATACGCTCATTATGTTCGCATCTTGAAACTATGCGATCTCACAGACACGTCATAATTACTGGTGATATAAATATTAATTTGATCCCGAAGATTCCAGAGCATTCAAATGAATTTAAAAATAGAGAAAACTATTTGACGGCCCTGTCTATGTACGGTTTGCTTCCGGGACATCAATACCCAACAAGAGAAAAAAACTGTTTAGACCATTTTATCTTAAAAATAGACAAAAGTAAAACAATTGCATTTGTTGCGGTATTAAATACATCTGTAACTGATCATCTCATGATCTTACTAAGCCTATCAAACATTAAAAAATCTGGTAAATGTCATAAAACAAAAACAGTAATCGATTACGAAAAAGCATGTATGTGTCTAGAATCACAAAATTTACACGAATTATATTTACATACAGATCCAAACACTTTTACAGATCTCTTAACTAAAAAAATTCTTGATTCTCTTATAAAACACACAAAAACTATATCTATCCCCAGAAACAGGCAAATAATCAAACCCTGGATAACTGAAGGTATCCTGCGATGCATAAAAAATAGAAACAATATGCAAAAAAAAGTGAAAACAGATCCTAACAACGAAATTTTGAAAATAACATTTAGACGTTACAGAAACTATTGCAATAATTTAATTAAAAAACTTAAACGTAAATATGAACGGGAAAAACTAGCAAATTCTACAAAAAATAACAAATTACTGTGGAATACTATAAACGATATAACTCAATTTAAATCCACTAAAACATCCAATACCAATTTAATTAATTTAACATCGTCACCACTCAACTCAGCGAATTATATCAATAATTTTTTTGCTAACATTGGTAAACAACTAGCAGAAGAAATTCAAGTAATAAATAATCAAAACCATAATCCAACAGTCGAGTCATCACAAGGAAATCTTACATCCTTCGTATTATTGGAAACTGATGTTTTTGAGGTTGATCGTATACTCATGAGTCTTGACTCCACTAGTTCAGCGGGTTGGGACAGCATTCCGACAAGATTTTTAAAACAATCTAGATTAATTCTAGTACCTTTAATCTGCCATTTGGCAAACTTATGCTTTAGTACGGGGATATTCCCGAGGGCGTTCAAGCAAGCTATAATTACACCAGTGTACAAGAGTGGAGACAGAGACGATGTAAACAATTATCGACCGATATCAGTCCTTCCATCAATTTCTAAAATTATAGAAAAACTGATAAATAATAGGTTGCTGAAATATCTTCAGAAATACAATTTACTAGCGGATAAGCAATACGGGTTTAGGAGAGGGCTATCCACCGAAGATGCTGTTTCAGAACTTACGTCACTCGTTGTTAACGAACTTGAAAATGGCAAAAAGTGTCTAGCTGTCTTTTTGGACCTGAAGAAGGCCTTCGATACCGTCGCTGTCCCCATTCTTGTAAGAAAGCTTGAACAAATTGGAATAAGAGACATTCCTCTTGCTCTTTTAAAAAACTACTTATCAGAGCGAAAACAACGTGTCAAAGTTGAGAAAATTGTCAGCGATGATATAGATATTACTTTTGGAGTACCTCAGGGTAGTGTTCTTGGCCCAACGCTATTCTTAATTTACATCAACGATCTGTGTAAACTGAACCCGCCTTCAGGCCAAATATTCTCATATGCGGATGACACGGCCGTTGTTTTCTCCGGTGACACTTGGAATGCTGTCCAGAAACATACAGAAATGGGGCTTATTGAAATTACTAAATGGCTTAATAATAACCTACTTACCCTTAATATGGCAAAAACAAATTTCATATGTTTTTCCATTTATAACTCATCACAACCTGGTATGGACTTTGGAGTCAGAATTCATACTTGTCACGACCCAAACACTTCAAATTGTATTTGTCCGAATATAACCAAATTAAACAAAACAAAATACCTTGGCGTGATTGTTGATCAGCGACTATCTTGGCATCCACATATAGAATTAATCACTAGCAGAGTCAGAAAACTCATATGGATATTTAAAACACTACGCCATGTCGTCACAAGGGACTTGATAAATAAGATATATATTGCGTTAGCTCAAGCAGTAATGATATATTGTATTACAATCTGGGGTGGGGCTTCCAAGACGAAATTTATTCAACTTGAGAGGGCTCAAAGATCAGTCATAAAGGTAATGTACTTTAAGCCTTATAGATTTCCTACAACTGAGCTCTACAGAATAGGCAACCTTCTTTCAGTAAGAAAGCTGTATATTCTACAAACAGTTATTAAGCTACACAAATCATTAAACTTTGACCCTAAAATTCTGAGCAGGAGAAGAAATTATGCTGTAGCTCCTTCCCACACAAATAGAACCAGTTTCGGCCAAAATCAATATTTAAAAAAATCATCTTATCTTTATAATAAAATTAATAGGACTCTAAAAATTTACCCTTTAAATTCATACAACTGCAAAAAAAGATTAACTGAGTGGTTAAAAACATTAAATTATGATGAAATTGAGACACTTATAAAAATTATATTATAAAATTAATATATATAAATAATTACTAACATAACATACGTAGGTACATGTTTGTTTACACGCACAACACACACACACACACACACACCTATAATATTAGTTTAGTTTATTAATTCATGACCTATTACTTAATCTGTATTTACCTACTTTAAGGGAAGAGCGGAGTCTCCTAACACAGGTATCATTTTACTTAAAAGGAGTGCTCCAACCACAGTATTCTTAGATTAAGACCAGCTAATGAAAATAAACATTTTTTTTTTTTTTATTTTTTAAAATATCTGGCTTGCTTTCTATAAGAGAGAGAGATAGAGAGAGAGAGAGAGAGAGAGAGAGAGAGAGAGACAGAGAAACATGCGCACGCCGCACAGCTCAATAAACATACATAGTGACATAAAAAAGTGTCGTGACAAAGTCTCGCCCCCTTTTACAACGCGCGATAAGGAACTTCGTTCCAATAGGCGGTGACAATCGTTTGAAACTGGATGCCATGATTAGGTTGGTCCACCTAAATTATAATACCTACGATAATAGTTAATACGTAAGCTTCATTTAAAAATTAACAAAATATCCATTTATTAAACTTTATTGTCAAAACTAATCTTATAAAGAGAAAACATGTACGGTCGGCCTAGAAAGTGGTGTGCCAGTTTTGATTTAGTTTCCTAGTCATCGAAAATTACAACAAGCTTCAAACTAAAAAGGTATCACTGAAAGAGATGCATAATAATGACATGAGTTGTCATAAGTTGTCAGATTGATCTGCAAGCGAAACTAATCTTTATCACGTATGAATCTGCAAGCGGCATTCGACCTTAGGGTGGTACACCACTTTCTTGGCCGACCGTACCTACATGATCTATATATTTGTTTGTAATAATATTCAGATATATATGTATATACGGATAAATAAGTTTTCAGGATCCAATGAAGCTAAAATGTTTCCAAAATCATCGTTAATATTCGGTACAAGCTCAGTGGATAGAGAAACTCATCGGTTTTTATTATTCGGTGAATAAATATCGGAAATTCGGTCACAAAATGGCGGTTCACAAATGGCGCTCACTTCCGGTGGTGGTAATAAATTCGGAGCCGTGAAAAGCCTTCACGCTCTACTGATATCTACTATGATAGTAACTGTTAATGTATTGGTAAGGTTTCCTTTCGAATTTATTTTAATGGATTTCGTATGGATATTTTAGTGGTCGTGGATCGAATCCTACAATGAGCTTGAGTTTTTAGAAGAAGGTACTGCAGTAGGGTACTTTGTAATACTCACCTGGCTGGCAATATTTGAGCAGCCAGCCAGATCACATTTATTACACGTATCTATTTATAAACTAATATTATAAAGAGGAAACATTTGATTTTTGTTTGTTTGTTACGATTTAACTAAAAAACTCGACCTATTTTTAAAAATTATTTCCCCACTAGAAAGCTACAGTATCCCTGAGTAAAATAAGCTATATTTTATCCCGGAAAAGATAAGATCCCATCAAAACGCGGGTGAAACCGCGGGGGATAGCTAGTAAATTAATATAAAGTACATGATCTACGTACCAATAATTACCCCATTGGTGTTCCTCATTGAAAGACCTCTACGAAGATTTCCGAAACATCGCGAGCAGATTCGGCATCATAAATATTGAGATCGGTAACAAGACTCAAAGGCTATTAGAATAATGACAAATCAATAGAGGGAGAGGCGAGGGGGGTTGAGGAAGGAGGTAAGGGGGGCGGTGGCCAAGTTTTGATTAAATTATAACAGATATTATCTGGAAGCAATTGAAATAGAAACCTGGGTCCGTTGTACCCTGCCGTGGTTCAAGTTACGAAAAATAGCGTGTCTGGAGTATTGGGGATTTTTTTTTCTAATTTGGCTTGGTACCTAGACCTTTAAGCCACTTTTATTTAAAATAAAAAACTTGAGAGGTGTCAAGGGACACCCGGATGGAACGAAGTTATATAAGTCGAGAGAGTATATATATAAATATAAATGAAAAAAATATCTGGCTTGCTTTCTATAAGAGAGAGAGAGAGAGAGAGACAGACAGAGAAACATGCGCACGCCGCACAGCTTACAATAAAGTGACGCTGACACTAAAAGTGTCGGACAATTATTCGTAAGATTTTTTTTCGTCTAGCCCCCTTTCACAACGCGCGATAAGGAAATTCGTTCCAAAATGCACGGCGTTTAGCACTCGGGCGTTAACTTGACGCCGTGCTAATAGGCTTCTCAGGTTACAAGTATCGTAATCTACTATTTCATATCGTATTCACTATTACTTTTTTTATTCACCCTTAGGGCGGTAAAAGTAATGGGGCCTCACTTTTATGAAAAAAAATCCTAGGATCATAAAATCGCTCAAATCTTATAACTTATACAATAAATATAAGTTAAGCTACTAATGTTCGGTCTGCAGTTCTGTTCTGTTCATGATCTGAAGTATAAAGTTAATCAAATATTGTTTAACACTAAATAATATAAGTTAAGAACGACTAATTTGTAGGATTATTATAGTATTGAAAGCTATTGAAATATTCATAAATATGAAAAAAATTGCTTTACTTCCTAAAACATAAAAAGTACGCTATATTTTATTCTAGTCTAGGTAATTATCTCTCTATATACTAAGTTTCATCCAAATCTGTCTAGCCCTTTTGAGTAAAAAATATTCAAATAAATACGGCTTAGAAGCGAAATAAGTAAGATTTATTGTTTACCTAATTATTTTTATTTTAAATAGCGTAGCTTGTAACCTGAAAATAATATTGTAACCTAGTTTGCTTTACGAGGGTAAAATAAATAATAAAACATTGCGTACTTGTATTTTAGACTACTTTTCGCCCCGCGGTTTCGACCACGATTAGCTTCCTATATGTAAAAGAATTCTCAAAATCAGATCACTAGTTTTGGAGATTACCTCCCACATCCAATCATACAACGTTTACCTCTTTATAACGCACCTAAAACTCACACCAAACCAATCACATACTTAAATGGAAATGAATTATCAATCAAAACTCACAGGAGTATGTCCGAATTCATTACGTCCGTTGATTGGCCGCGGATGTTTATTTGGGATCATTGCTGTGTTATCATTGGTCGATTGAAGCGAACAATTATCGCTGATTGGAAGCATACACCGACGTGTTTTTATCTTTATTGATTTACTATGTTTTGTTCTAGGATGTGATCTACCTGTGTGCTATGTTTTATCAAAATGTGTTAAGTGGTTTTTACGTGGAAGAGCAACAAACATCTTCACATCGTCAAAACTGTATTTTTTATAACGTTTGTATAATTTTTGCTTTGAATATCAGAGATTTTTAAAGAAAAACTTTTTTATCTACTAGCTACTTACTGGCCAAATTACCAGGTTTCACGGTGTACATATAATTCTACAAAACGCGAATTGTGGAAATTATTTATTCCTATTGATACGGACAGGATTCCAGCTCTTAAAGTGGTAAATCCAATTAGAATTCAGCATTGAAAACAATTAAATAAAGATTAAACTGCTCCATAATTATTCGTATACATTTAAATCCACAAAGATCAAACAAAATCGTTGGTAAATGAACATTCACACACGGAACTGAACAGAACAGAACAATTGAACTGAAAATAATAGGAAACCCGTGACTTGCAGGATAACCCCCTAGCGTAGTGAGAGAGTGACCCTTTGTTTGTTTAATTTAATCTCATTATGCTTCGTTCTTTGTTCAACAAGAGCGAGCCTTTCAATGTGGCATTCTATTGCAACAAACATTGTGCAATTGGTGCTACTGATATGAGCTTTTTAGCTTCATATTTCTGGTATAAATGTACTAGACAGAAATGATAGTGGCATTTCAAATATAAATTTAATTTTCTTTTTACTTAGGTCTAGTTTTCAATGGCCAGATGAGCAGTTCTAACTGTTAATTAAAATTAGATTTTTTTTAAATGTTTTGTTTGTTTATTACATGTAATTAAATTATTAAGTTAATTCGGTGATTGAATAATATTTCTGTAGGAAAGTCGCAACGCAATTCCTGGGGTTTATTTTCTTTTACTAAACTAGTCAAGGGGTTATAATAAAATAACTAGAAACTTACGTAACTCAGTATAAATTGAAGAGTTCTTATATGAGGATCGAACTCGATGACGTCAACTCAATCAATTCCAGCCCCTTAAACCACGAGACCAATCGACGCTTGCCGCATTTTGTGAAATTCCAAATCACATTCGTTGAAGTACTCTTACCTAAAAAGAGCCGCAAATCCTTACTTACCTGAAATCAAAAATAGTCGTTGATTAAACCAAAAGTGGAGAGCTTAAGCCCACAGTAGTGGTCTTAGATTAATTAATTTGAGACGAGAACGCGCGAATTGGGAGCTGTAGAAAATGGACGTCAGGTAGAGACATAATGAAACGGTTTTTCATCTAAGCTTAATTAATACCTGTAAAACTTTAAATTCTGAGATTTTAACTGTTAACTACTACTTTAAAGGCAAATTCATTAATGTGCGCAATATATATACAGTGATTTCAAAAAGATTGGAGGGTTTAGCCAGGCATTTAATATTCTTTTGATCAACACTGTACATTTTATCAGACGTAAATTTTACGAGGGCTTTTTAATAACGTTACAAACAATGTTAGACTGGAATAGTTTATATCTGTTCTTAATTAAATATTAAAACGAATACTTTGTAACACAGTTCGAAGATTGGCTGTCATAAATAAATCTGCTTTTTTTGAAAAAAATTATGAAAGTTGCGGAGTGTTCTTAATTCTATATATAGTGTTCGCCCACTGGTCAAAACTATAATATATTTAAAATAAACAACTGTTACAATTTGTTTTATTCATAAGTAACACTAAAGCTCATCAATATACTAAACAAAAAAAAAAAGAAAATCGGTTGGTAAATATAGGAGAAAAAGGTGTACAAAGATTTTTATTCTTTCTAAACATATAAATCAATGATAGTCTATGATAGTCAGTCAGTTTAAAAATCCTATTTTATCAAATTCAAATTAAACCACCTTATACGATGCCTACGACTTAATTTCATCGAAAAGTGCCAGAAAAGTGTAGACTAAGATTTATGTCCCCAGTGGTTGGACGCGAGGTGAATCAGTCCAAATTAAGGCGAGCCTCTCATTTCACCACCCCGTGAGACTTGTGCTGAATATCAATTTGTTTCAGACCTAATTCGTCCTATAATTGACTTCTGAACAAAAATACGAGTGAATAATTTTGCTAGCAGCAAGACGGAAAATCTTGTTTAATTAGTAAAGTGAGGCTCTTATTAAACAGTTTTTATTCTGAATTATATAAAAATAGTCTGTTTAACAGAACGTTAATTATGCTTTGATCAAGATTATAACATTTGAATGTGGTACCTGAGCCTGGGACTTAGGGTTTATTTTCGATTGACACAATAAATTCTTGAGTTTCAATAGTCTTCAAATAATAGGTACGCGTCTAAATATGGATCTACGGAGTTGGTAAGCATGATTATTTTAATTTTAACAACAAACAGATACAAGATTAAGCTATTTCCTTTAGAACTGCTGCGAGATGGTACTTCATCGCCCACAAGTTCATTAATTATATTCAGTTAGGTAGTCAATCCTGTATCTATACAATGGAATGATACAAACTGTTCTATAAAACCACCTGGTCACGATTTGTTTGTTGTAATTTTCTTTGCATTTTCGAGTTATAAATGATGACGATCAGTGTGATGGTTACCAACTTGAATAGGACATGGAAATAACAGATTTTGACTACGGCTCGTAAGAAAATAAGCTGATAAGTTCTACCAGGGTGGCGAACATTTTAGGAAATTATCGGATAGTACGATGATTATTGGATGAACAAATTTCCCTTTAAAAGTAAATTACATAAATTAAAAACAAAGTTACATGAGAATATCTATCAGTCGATATTAAAAAAGGTACTGCACAGTGCTTCAGAGTGAATAATAAAAATCGAGACGCTTGAACTGCTCGGATATTGATGAAGTGAATTATTTCCAGTTTGTCGCCCGACTCGGCGCACTGTGCGACAGATATTGAATTTCATCGAGGTCATTAGGCCGTATTGTCATACCACTGTGCGATAGGCAAGGAGCTAGTTAATATTTTATTAACGATATTTACCCTCTTAATTTCGTCAAGCATGGGTAGTAGGTATAATTTAAAAAATACGCTATTTAAATCTTCTATACATGTGTATAAATAAAAATGAAACACTAAATGTGTTGCTAAGCGCAAAACTCGAGATTTTGCGATTTGGCTAATTTCTGAGGAAGGTTTTTATGGAGAGAAAAAACGTAAAAAATACTAGGAAAATAGTAAAAACAACAATGGATCTATGTTTTTTTTTTTTATTTTGTGTTAACGTAATTTAACCTACAACTGAGTAAACCACGATTGCGACTAGTAACTAGCGCTATAACCGGTCACGGCAGTTTTAATAAACATCTGTTCAATCTAGGTGTCACAGACAGCCCCCTGTGCAGAGCTTGCATGAGGGCAGAAGAAACAGCCGCCCACGTCCTGCTGGAATGCGGTGGGGTGGCCGAATGCTGGGCAAACTACCTGGGCAACCCGGGTAGTCTCAGGGAGGCGGTCGGCAACGTCAAGGCGCTGGCAGGCTTCCTTGAGGATATAGGATGGCTGGAGTAACCCCAGCCAAACACCCTCCGACGCAAAAAGGGCGCAATCCATCGCCCAATTGCGGAAACCGTACGAAGAAGAGAGAGAGAGAAGAGAACGTAATTTAACTGTAGATATTTTTTACCCGACTGCAAACTCATTTATAGATAGGCCTTGATCATGCACTTATGAATGTTATCATTGACTCTATTTAGGAATTATCTTTTAGGAATACCCCTCAGGCAAGTAATACAACCCTTAAATCTTGTACAATACTATAAATCATACAAAAAATATGGGAAATAAACTAACATATAATTTTTTATAAAAAAACATAAGTAACTACACGACCAGCTTGGTAGGTATATGTCTAGCGATAATTAATTATGAATATCGCCTGACTCCCGGCTCCCGGCTCCCAGCTCCCGGCTCCCGGCTCACTCGGCGATCTGCTCGCTCAGCAAAAAGCGAACAGTGGAAAATAAAATTTTATTCTCTCAGATATGAACCTCAAATATTCAGTGGAGGCCCTAAATTAGGGTTTTATGTACCTCCGCGCTTTTTATGCAATCTTTTGGAACATGCCTCGGGAGTTTTTATGGATACATAGACGTTTGGAAATGCCGTTTTTAAGTGCAAAAAGCTATTTGAAGGATTCGTTTTATTCAGCAGACTAATAGCATAAACATTATAATTAGCAAAGAAACTAAAAACAGAAGGATAATAATTAAGATTTTGAAAACAGTAGTTGTGCGTTTCAGACAGGAGCTATTTAGGATTTTTGAAGGTCGACATCCCCTTGTATTGCTAATCCAGCATTTACCATCAGGTAAACCGTTTGTCTGCTTAAATCTTCGGAAATCGGGAAATGGGTTGGTACCATTTGACAGCTAACTCTACCACGCGCGCTCATTGGTATTTCAATGAGTTTTGAGTTTGAGGCTGTATGGACTAGAACCCTTTGCCTGCACTACACTAGATGAAAAAAAAAACACATTTCCATCCGTATCTAACAACCCGGCTCCTGTTACAAAATTCCGTCCCTTTTCTCTAAATCACTTCCACAGATTGCTAATCGTAGATGAAAGATGTTAGATAATCGTAGTAGCCAGTTTATGTTTATTAATAAACCGCGTTCCCGTGGGATCTTATCTTTTCCCGGGATAAAAATATAGCCTATAACACTCACAAATAACGTGTCTTTCTATTGGTAAAAGTATTTTCAAAATCGGTTCAGTAGATCCAGATATTACCTCTTGTATAGGAGTATAGTACCTATTAGGTAGGATAGGATCCTAGGATATTACACCCAGACTCAAGACAAACAGACAAATTCATTAACATTTAATGTATATTATTAATACTAAAAGTCTTAACGATAAAGCGGATTCACAATGTAGAGTCCCATTGAACAAGTACAAATATAATTGAATATAATAATTGTTGAGAACGATCAAAGATAATCGCGAGCACTTGTCGAGCACTTGTCGAGCACTCCTCGAGCTCCCATTGAACGCTCAACTTTTGTAATTACCCAACTTGCCGAAAATAAGTGTACAGTTGTTAGCAATTACTTCTCAGAAGTCAATAAGAATATTGGTGTGGGGGTGATAAATTAAAATTCTTGCCGTTCCCACTTGGCCGAGCGTCGCTCGTAGCGCGCGGCGCGTCCTGGAACTTGGCCCAAGTCACGTTCTTACTTGGCACTTGGAAATTATGCATTCCACTTAACTTTTGTTGATTTATCTTTATTGATTTTCAACATTTATTTTTGTTTTTAAAGTATAAATTCTCTTTTGATATTCAAACTCAAACTCAAAACTCTTTTATTCAGCTTAGGCCCTAGTAAGGCAGTTATGAACGTTAGAATTGACTCTACCACCTATTGTTTTTAATTAAATTGTCATAAATCATATAACCATAGAGCCTCGTTTCAGGTCCATAGTAAAGACTTAAAAGTGCCATCCCATAGACTGCATTTTCAAACTTACAATTTCAAATTAAAAAATATTTTACAAACTTTAAAAAACCATGTAATATTAATTTTAAAAAAATTACCTGTCTCGTAACTTAAAAATTCATTTAGTAAAGTAGCAAATATTAAATTAAATATTCAATTTTATTTGTGCACTTTAAAAAAGTCGTAGGTTCGAATCCTATAATGAGCATAAACTTTCTATGAAGGAAACCATAGCACGGTGGTAGGGTACTTTGTAGTAATCGACTGGTTGGCTACCACCCTCGAGTTGAAAGTCTGTATTGAGAGCCAGTTCCTTCAAGGCTTTATCTGCTTATCATATACTTACCATCGTGAGATTGAAGCTTATCGAAAGTAAAAAAAATACTTAAAAAACATTAGTTGATAAGTGAAGCACCTAAAGCTATTTAAAGCGTCAAGCTGCTCAAACGTTTTTAATGAACATAGTTTTCCACAATGTAACTGAAGGTTTCGAGTTTCGACTTCATTTAAAAGTCAAATGTTCGCGATAAAACAGTGAGATAATGCGGATTTATGTGCAAGTGCGTGCGGATTGAGATCAAAGAGTGGCGCCGCTATCAAAGTAACGCTCGAGCGTTATTGCTTATTCCAAACTGACAGTTTTTGTGAGAGGTCTTAAAAATAAATATCCTGGGAGATTTTTCACACATGGCTATCTGATCCCAAACTAAGCGGAGCGTGTACTGTGCAAACCAGATAGCTGATATTCTAAATTTACTATTTATTTTTGGTGTTTTTGGTTGAATCAGATTATAGTTTCAAAAAAGTTTATGGTAATTACTTTTATATAAAAAGGGGTGAATTTAAAAAAAATAGGATATAGAAAACACTTTCCCTGGAAATCGGTTTGAATACGATAGTAGATTAGAAATAAAAAGGCTTTATTATTTAATTAATTTCCAAATTTTACAAATTAAACTAATTATTAAAGACTATAAAACTAAAAAGCTAAACTAAACTAAACTAATTCCAAATAAAAAAATTGCAAATAAATACGATAGTGACGAGTATTTGTATCGTGGGATATTTTTGAAAAATAACTTTGTTTTTCATAGTATCTTTGAGAAGTCCCCGCAGTTTCACCCGCGTTCCCGACGGATCTTATCTTTTCCCGGGATAAAAAACATCCTATGTTTTTTTGCCACCTGTGTAACAAACATTCACATTTAATACAATAACATAACATTAGTAAGAAAGAAGGATCTATCACTTACTTCTATTTAGCTAATAAATTATAGCTGTGTAAGGGTTTGATTACTTACTTTGAAATTAATTTAAGATAAATTTGATGTATTCATGTATGCCTATAAGTTTTCAATGATGTCAAATAGTTATTTTTATTTTGACAACACTGATAGTTTAGTTTGATAAAAATTTGAGATGATTGTACTGGCAACACTGAATGCCGGCGGAGGAGGGCTCGACAGTTCGATGGCGGGCGGACGGACATTGAGGACATTCAGTGTTCATCGCTCGCCTCAGGCGGTCAATAAATAATCAGTGTAATAATTCATATAACTAATTATAATAAAAAGAAGTGTACAGCCATAGTGGCATATTAGGTCATAAAAATAAAGTACGTGTTCTGGTGAACTGTGAGTTTTCTTTATATTTCAGAAGTGGTAAGTACCCTTAATATTTTTAGCATGCTAAGAATTTAAGTTCTTATTCTTACATAGTTCTCGCAACTTCAAGTAATATAAACATTATCCCAAGTAATTCTAAATTCCGGAAATTAACCGTAAAAGTGAGATTACTTGCGTAACCAGGCCATTTTCTAGCATATAATATTTTATATTTTATTCACCTACCTACATACATATTATTTTTTTGGTGTGTTGCATATTACCGGGGTACTCCCGTGGGTATGTAACAAGCCGTGAGCACATGCATTTCATTTCGCCAGGGCTACTCCCTGGAAATGCGATGCATGTAAGTATTTTATTTTAACACTGGAATGTTACATATTGCCAGGGTACTCCCATGGGTATGTAACAGGCCTTAAGCACAGGCATTTCATTTCGCCAGGGCTACTCCCTGGAAATGCGATGCATGTAAGTATTTTATTTGAACACTGGAATGTTACATATTACCAGGGTACTCCCATGGGTATGTAACAGGCCTTGGACGCATGCATCTCATTTCGCCAGGGCTACTCTCTGGAGATGCGATGCATGTATCTTATTTTAACATGTGATGCATACATAATTCAGTCCATTATTTATACATTGCGCAAGTAGTTTCATAAAACGATAATTACCTACATTCAAAACTCGATAAGATTTTTAAATCTACCCTTTAAAAAAAAAAAGAGGTCATCTTTTGACCCTGGATCATGATATAGCTGGATGTTTCGGCGGGCGCAAGGGGGGTGAAAATTTCGTTAATTTTCGCGATTAAACGCACCATTTACGAGATATACATTAAAATTTATACCGTTTCCCCGAATCTTTCATATGAGTGGTTACATAGTTTTGTTTTTTTTCGAGCTTCAGGAAAGATGCCGAGGGAAGAAAGATCGCGCTCTAGACGCCTGGAAACTCCAGATAAGGAAGGAACACGAGCTCGTAGCGGGACAGACGGCGGCAAGTCTAGGCGCAGCCGTAGTCGCGCTCTGCGTGACAGCTTGTCCGGGCATCGCCGGAGCCGCTTAAATGAAAGTAGTTCGCCGCGCCGGGACAAGCTACGAGCATTGGAACGAGAAATAGAAGAAGAACGCGAACGACTGCGCAAAGAAGAAAAGAAAAGGGAGTGCAGACGAGTACAGCGATCCGTGAGTAATCGAGTTGATCTTGAACCTACGAGCCAACGCTATTTTTCGCGTAGTCCAACCGCTGGTAGTGCTCGACTCTCTCGAAGACGGGAGCGCAGTCCTAGTAAAGATGGGGACTACATTAGAAGTAAAAGAAATCGCGCTGAGAAACCTGATCAGCATCCTGAAAGATCCGGTAGTACTTCAGGTTTATTTAAAGATGTGGTTGATATTTTGAATACTATTAAAAACTCGCCACAGCCTCCGACATCAGTGGCACCCACCTTCACTCCCTATAATTCTCACAAAAATATTCTACCTGATTTTAATCCGTCATCCAAAAGCCAGCGCATCGATATCTGGATAAAGAAGGTGAATGAGTGCTCTAGTGTCTACGGCTGGGACGAAAAAACTACAATACACTATGCCATGCAAAAACTTCAGGGTTTGGCCAAGACTTGGTATGAAAGCTTGCCTTCTATTCTATTTAATTGGACTGAATGGCAGGATAAAATATTAAAAGCATTTCCATGTGAGCAAAACTATGGCCAAATCCTGGAGGATATGCTAAGAAGAAAAAGTAGGTTTAATGAGGCAATAGAAGTGTATTTTTATGAAAAACTAGCTTTGTTGAACCAATGCAACATTGAGGGAAAGCATGCCGTTGATTGCATCATACACGGCTTAACTGATAAAACCATTAAGTCCAGTGCCATTTCATTGCGTTGTACACACCCAGAACAGTTACTACAATTTTTAATTAGCAACAAAGAAAGTTCGCAAACTTTCAATAAACCGTATAATAATAATTTTAGACCAGATACCAATAACACTAAGAAGGCAGGTAATAGACCCAATCCTATAGTTTGTTTCAATTGTAAAGAAACTGGTCATTTCAGTGGAAAGTGTCCCAAGCCATTAATCAAATGCACAAAATGTAACAGAATAGGACACAAAACTGAAAATTGTTTTGCTAATACCAGAAATTATGGAAACCACGAAAATAAACAACCAATTCAGAAAACCATGACCATAACCAATTTTAATCCAAGTTCAAAATTTTTTAAAGAAGTTTTCGTAAATAAAATCGCGACTAGGGCTTTCGTAGACTTTGGTAGCGAGGTGTCATTGATGAAGTGCTCTCATGCCAATCGTTTAGGATTATTAGTCATAAATGAGCCCAGCACGATAAAAGGTTTTGGAAACGAAATGGTACGCACCCTAGGTAAAGTTTCGGTTAGTTTGTCCGTTGATGGAGTCGATGCAAACGTCTTTTGTCACGTGGTAGATGATAAATATTTGGAACTTCCTATCCTTATCGGACAATCATTTACCGAGCAGTCTCATGTAGCCGTTTACAAGACCTCGGAAAAACTAAACTTCTTCAATATCGGTACTGAGTTGCCTTTTTCGGGAATAGATATACATGATAGCCCTACGATCAAAGTTACAGCTATCGCTGATTTAGATATTCATGGGTTGTCGAGCGTTAAAGCAGTGCTCAACCCAAAAGTCTACGGTGAATTGTTAGTGGATACAAAAATCATTGGAAAACCTCCTCATCAATTTGTTATCTTAGGTGGAATATACCCCATTAAGAATAATATTGTTTATGTACTAATTTCTCCGCTGTCAACCGACTGTGAAATTAAGGCAGGTATGACTATTAGTAGAGGGTTAGATGTTAAAGTAGTGAATCGCGTTGTTTCTAGTACCAATGAAGGGCATGGCTTCAAAATAAATAGAGATAAGATACGAATGGGTGATACTGTAGAAGAATTTCAAAGAAAAAAACTATTTACGTTGTTAGATAATTATAAACATTGTTTTGCATCTACCCTTAAGGAGCTGGGGTGCACCAATATCGCGGAAATGACAATTGAAGTAAACAATAATAAGCCAATTGTTTACCGCCCATATAGATTGTCATATAAAGAACGGGAAGACGTGAGGGAAATGGTTAATGATATGCTAGACGCAGGAATAGTTCGGGAATCTGTATCAGAGTATGCAAGCCCTATAATCTTGGTACGCAAGAAGGATGGCAAAATAAGAATGTGTGTCGATTATAGAATGTTAAATTCAGTTACCGTTAAGGAACGTTATCCTATGCCCAACATAGATGACGAAATTTCACGTTTATCTGGCCAGGCTTATTTTGTCACCCTCGATCTAACTTCAGGGTACTCAAACTCAAAACTCATTTATTCAGTTTAGGCCCTGGTAAGGCACTCATGAACGTTACAATTGACTCTACCACCGGTTCGGAATACACTTAAACTGAGAAGACTCCGGCAAGAAACTCAGCAAGGCAATTTTTTTTTAACAGTGGATCTTTCTTACATTTTTATAAGTACATTTAGATACATTTTCAAATATTTTACACTAAGCCAGGGGGATGCAGGTGCAGAGAGAAGCTACTACAACCATATATTTCTGTCTTCCATGTAATGAGCCACCTTATAGTAGGCTTTGTTCATTAACCTAAGTTTAATAAAATTTTTGAATTTAAAGTAAGACATTCCAGCTACCTCACGTGGGATCCTATTGTAAAAACGAACACAATTCCCGAGAAAAGATTTATTAACTTTCGCTAGCCTGAATCTAGGGGTCACAATTTTATCTTTGTGTCTTGTATTAAAATTATGATGATTACTGTTTACTTCAAACAAATTTAAATTTTTTCGAACATACATTATATTTTCATATATGTACAGCGAGGGCAACGTTAATATCTTAAATTCCTTAAATTGATTTCTCAGTGACTCGCGAGGACCCAAACAATAGATCGCGCGAATCGCCCTTTTCTGTAAAATAAAAGCAGTATCCAAATCAGTCCCTGAACCCCACAGCAAGAGGTTATAGGACATCAGACTATGAAAATATGCAAAGTAAACTAACCTAGCTGTAGCAATATCTGTTATTTGTCTAATTTTCTTTACCGCAAAAGCAGCCGAACTCAATTTGCTAGCTAAATTTTCTATATGAGGACCCCATTGTAATTTACTATCTAAAGTTATACCAAGGAAAACTGTCTTGTCAACTAGTTCAAGTGTTCTATCATCAACTAGTACGTTGGTGCTGCTCTTAGGAACATTTGGAAGAGAGAATCTAATACATTTGGTTTTGCACGCATTAAGCATAAGATTATTGGTGGCAAACCATTTTGACACTGTTGCTAAGGTCTCATTGAGATGGGTAAGGTCAGCGTCTTATCTATCTACTCTAAAAATTAGGGAAGTATCATCCGCAAATAAAACTATATCGCACAAGTTATTATTATATACTATCAAGTACCTATAGCTGAAAACGCGCGACCGTTAACCTCGTTTGTTACACCGGATGGTCAATACGAATTTAACCGTATGCCATTTGGTTTAGCTAATGCCCCAGCCGTATTCCAAAGGATGATGCATAAGGTTTTAGGTCATGTACGTTATGATGGGGTCACGTCGTACATAGATGATGTGTTAATATATGGTAGAAATGTGGAGGAATGTTTGGCTAGACTGGAGAGCGTATTAAAACTATTAGAGACTGCAAACTTAACTCTAAATCTAGAAAAATGTGAATTCTTAAAGAACAAAATTGATTATTTAGGATATGAGATAAGTATTGATGGAGTTCGACCCGGGGATAAAAAAATTCAATGTGTAATAGATTTTCCCTGTCCTAGTGATCAGCACACTGTCCGACAGTTCCTTGGACTTGTGGGGTATTTTCGAAAATTTATCCAAAATTTTGCAACACTAGCCCATCCGTTAACGAAATTACTCACAAAGGATGCTGCCTGGGCTTGGACCCATGAGCAGGAAAATGCTTTTAAGGTCCTTAAGGATAAATTAACTAATAGACCTATTCTAGCCATATATAACCCTACAGCAGAAACCGAATTGCATACGGATGCCAGTAAACTGGGGGTTGGAGGCGTTTTATTGCAAAAGTCTGATGACGGCAATTCATTCAAGCCTGTAGCTTTTTATAGTAGAAAAACTTCTCCTGAGGAGAAAAACTTTCATGCTTACGAGCTCGAAACATTAGCGGTCATATGTTCATTAAAAAAATTCAGGGTCTATCTATTGGGGTGTCAATTCAAAGTAGTAACAGATTGCAGTGCTCTGCGTTCTACCTTTTCGAAGCGAGACATTCTTCCTCGTGTCGCCCGATGGTGGCTGCTTATGCAAGAATTCCAATGTACAGTTGAGTATCGCCCTAGTGCAAAAATGACTCATGTGGATTCTCTCTCTCGGAACCCTATTTTAGATAATGAGACCTTGCTGGTTTTAGATCAATATCCGGCTGTCATGAGTATTAGTAACGAAGACTGGCTACTTACTTTGCAACTAGGCGATACAGAGCTATGTAGAATTCGTGATATTCTTGATACTGGAATAGATTCTGACGGACTCAAATATATTAAAGATAACTATCTTGTAAAGGATAACAAATTGTATCGGTACCTAAATGGTGATCAGAACAATATTCGTTGGGTTGTGCCAAAGGGTGCAAGGTGGCAAATATGCCGAATAAATCACGATGAAATTGGACATTTCGGAGTTGAGAAAACGTTAGACCGTATAAAACAATCCTACTGGTTTTCCAAGATGTCACGATTCATTAAAAAATATGTCCATGCGTGTATTGAATGTGCCTACGCAAAGAAAAACAGTTCCACAAAGGAAGGATATTTATATCCTATTCAAAAGGTAGGTATTCCATTTCACACGTTACACATAGATCACCTTGGACCCTTTGTCAAGTCAAAGCGGGGTAATACTTATCTCCTGGTCATTGTTGATGCATTTACTAAATTTGTAATTACGAAATCAGTACGAAACACCAAAACTCAGAGTGCCATAAAAGCTTTAGAAGATGTATTTTATACTTTCCGCGCCCCGGATCGCATCATCAGTGACAGGGGAACATGTTTTACATCACATGCTTTCAAAAGATTTTGTCTTGATAAAGGAGTAAAGCATGTTCTTAACGCTGTCGCTAGTCCTCGATCAAATGGGCAGGTGGAAAGGTACAACCGCACCATTCTGAATTCGTTAACTGCTCAAAATTTGAATCACAATGAGAAAGATTGGGATGTTGCGGTTGGAAAAGTACAGTGGGGGTTAAATAACACCTGCCAAAAGGCCACTGGTAGAACACCAGCAGAAATCATGTTTGGTACAGGCATGAATTCCGAAATGAATCCCAAACTAAATGAAGTCCGACAGGAAACTCGCGAAGTTGTTGATCTCACTACCATTAGGAAACAGGCTAAAGAATCTATTGACGCACAGCAAGAAAAACAAAAGCTAAGATACGATAAAGGTAGGCGGGCTGCTCGTATCTATGCTGAAGGGGAACTGGTTAAAATTACTAAAACAATTTTCACCAATGACGGTAAGAGTAAGAAACTTCTTCCCGCATATGTTGGTCCATACAGGGTAGTTTCCGTGTTAGGAAAAGACAGATATAGGGTTGCGGCTATTCCAGGTCTAACGGGAACAAAAAACAAACGGCAAACAACCGTAGCTGCTGATAGAATGTTGCCTTGGGTCAATATAGCTTCGCTAGAAATCAATGAATCTGATACATCCGAAAACAATGAGGAAAGTGATGATGAAAGTTGTTCTAATTAATTAAAATGTATTATATAATAATGTAACTATGGTTATTCTAATTGATTGAGATTTAAAACTTGTATAGGTACTAGTTTAAATTTAGTATTTAGCTATACACCTACTTAACTTGATACTTTAATTGAAATTGATATAATTTTAGCTGATTTTCGTAATTAATGATCATGAGTCTTTATATTAAGGTGATCTGATATTCTGTGTTTTGAGACTAGTTTATTGAATCGTTATCCATGCGATCAGGGTGGATGGGTTTGCAAGTGGATTCTTGCTGCTAACTTATTTTCCATTGAAATAGATGGATGAGTTTGCAAGCGAGATTTATTTTGTTAACCTACAGTCCATTGAATCGTAGTCTATCTCGATCAGGGTGGATGGGTTTGCAAGTGGATTCTTGCTGCTAACTTATTTTCCATTGAAATAGATGGATGAGTTTGCAAGCGATATTTCTTTTGTTAACCTACAGTCCATTGAATCGTTGTCCATAAAATTATGAATTGGTTTATTGATGGTTTGAAATGAAACAATCGATGAAAGAACAAATATAATTATATTTGGCAAGCAATGTGGCATATATACTATGGTGTAAATGTTAATGTGTAGAAATTGAGTAAAATTTTTACGGATATGAAATAATTTATAAGTGCAAATATAGAGATGATCCAATTTGTAATATAGTTGAAATAATTTCAAATTTTGCCTATGGTGCATGGGGACATGCACGTAGGTCAGGATGGACGAATGTAAGGGTTTGATTACTTACTTTGAAATTAATTTAAGATAAATTTGATGTATTCATGTATGCCTATAAGTTTTCAATGATGTCAAATAGTTATTTTTATTTTGACAACACTGATAGTTTAGTTTGATAAAAATTTGAGATGATTGTACTGGCAACACTGAATGCCGGCGGAGGAGGGCTCGACAGTTCGATGGCGGGCGGACGGACATTGAGGACATTCAGTGTTCATCGCTCGCCTCAGGCGGTCAATAAATAATCAGTGTAATAATTCATATAACTAATTATAATAAAAAGAAGTGTACAGCCATAGTGGCATATTAGGTCATAAAAATAAAGTACGTGTTCTGGTGAACTGTGAGTTTTCTTTATAGCTGGAAACGTTTTACCGAGAAAATATTCCTCAACTAAACAAACAGGAATTTAGGGAAATAAAAGAAAATGTAAGGGCGTATATAACAATTACATTGTAGTAATTAGCGAGCGGAATAAAGGAGTACTTTGTTTAAGTGTGCGATAAAAGTGAACCCACTGGAAGCTCCATCTGTTCGTCGCCGACGGTCGGTCGGTACGGTAGGTGCCTGCGATGTTGGATGTAATTCCGTTGATGGATGTCAAATATTCATTGTACATGTAAAAATGTGAAGAAAACTCGATTTTAAAATGATTACACAACTTTTTTATTTGCCGGGCCGGTTGGCGTGGTTGGTTAACTACCTATCACGCCGCAGGTCGTGGGTTCGATTCCCATCCAGGACACACATTTGTGTGCATGATCATGTCTGTGTATCTTGAGTCTGGGTGTAATTATCTATTTAAGTAAGTATTTACAAAAAAAAAGTATATCAGTCATCTGGTTTCCATAACACAAGCTCTGCTTAGTGTGTGAAAAATGTCCCAGGATATTTATTTGTTTGTTGTGCATAAATAAATAACTTAACATTGCAATATCACATTACGATTACACGTTAAAGTACCATTGTTTTGGGTCACTTTTACTTTTAATTGCACTCGGTACGTGAAGGGTATCTGTTGACGCCGGCGCAGGTCAAAGTTGGCTAATTAGCCAGCTCGCGGAACGCTTATATAACGCTAAGTATAATATAGGTGATTGATTGTAGACGTATACTACTTTGTCTCGTAAATCACGAATGAAAATAAAACACAGCGCAGTGCGCAGATATATGTGCCGCACAAAGTTGAGCATCGTACTCGCCGATAAAGTTGTCAGGAAGTACGCTTTTAATGTTCAATTTTGACAAGCACTCCCGCAGGTCCCTCAGCCGCGCCACTCCCAAACTTCGCCCCACGTGATGTATGTGGTTCCGTATACATTTATTTTCTCTCGTTCCACAAAAATTGTTCGCAAAAAAACATGTGGAACGGTTGAATTTTTAATGAAGTTTAAAATTAATCAAAAGTTAGGCCTATAAACATTTTAATTTGAGCTCGAAATGAGCCAGTCGTAAAGATGATCTTAGTTTCATCTGAAATTAATGTTAAACTTGATTAAACTGCTTGTTCAGTACTTCATTAACCCACCAGTTATTTTATTCTCGTGCTTTTTCGTCAGAAATATGAAAAGCAGGCAGGTCACTAGCAATCTCAGGATAAACCATATCCCTTGTGCCTGGAAGGCTCTGAACTGCAGCAGGAAAACACCAATTGGTGACAGATTTTCAACTTTGAGGGGTTAAACCTACTTAACTAAGATTACTTATTTTATGAAGAAAATAATCCAATTTTACCGCCGCTTTTTCTAATTTATTAAAAGCCCCATAATATCATGTAGTAGGTAGCGGCTCTCTCTTATTCAAATTAAACTTTTTAGCAAATATTACTCTACCAAAACCCTGGTACCGCTACTGTACTCGTGTAATAGTTTAACAATTAACTAACAAAGCTATTTTTGAGGATTTTCAAATTTAATTAAGCATGAAAAATCTGTAGAAATCTCCTGAAGCTAAAGCCTGAAGTTGTGATTCGATCAACTGTAAAATTGAAAACTAATTTCGGAATCAGGTAATAGTACAGCGGTACCATGTGGTATGCTCTCACATACACTTGGCTGGTTTTTATTTCAGTGCCTTTTGAATTACAAAATTTGATTAATAGTTGCTTGATAAACATGAAAAAACTACGTTAAAATACAAAAAAAAAACCGATCAAGTGCGAGTCGGACTCGCGCATGAAGGGTTCCGTAAAAACGGCAAAAAAATCACGTTTGTTGTATGGGAGCCCCCTTAAATATTTAATTTCTTTTGTTGTTATAGCGATTACAAAAATACATAATTTGTGAAAATTTCAAATGTCTAACTATCGCCGTTCTTGAGATACAGCCTAGAGACAGACAGACGGACGGACAGACGGACAGACAGCGAAGTCTTAGTAATAGGGTCCCGTTTTTACCCTTTGGGTCCGGAACTCTAAAAACGAAGTTTCTTGAACATAAATACACTGGAAAGGTTTAGAATTACATGAAAATTATCATATTTATAAAGGTAGATGCGGAAAATATGATGTTTATGCTGAATATTTACATAAAGCCACAGTGAGGTTGGCGATCGATGAGATTTGAACTGTATTTGCATACAAATAGGGTGCAATACTGTGTGTCGTCACGCCGCGACGAGCTAAACTCTACAACACTCGGATTAACCAAGTTGAAAATGTTTCAAAAATATTACTTATTTCACCACTAAACAATAGGAATAAGTGCCAACGTTTTTCATGGTCAATTTTACCCTTAATTAAATCACTGATATATTTATTTTATTACCATTGAAGAGTATTAATACCAAGTTTTTAGTGAATATGTTCAGAAAAAACATAATCTATACTAATATTATAAAGAGGTAAAGTTTGTGAGGTTGTAGGGGTTTTTCTACCAATAAAAAGCCATGTCAGTGTCATAGGCTACATTTTTTATCCCGGGAAAAGATGAAATCCTACGGGAACGCGGGTAAAACCGCAGGGGACAGCTAATATTTCCATAAAACTGCCACCCCCTCACCCCCTTTCCCTCCTCATGGAGTGATTATGCACAAACTCTGAAACTCCAACCGTGGTGTGTTTTCTTCACGATGTTTTTTTTAGCGAAAGCTCAAGCTCATTGTCAAATTCGAACAGCTTCCTAGATCCAAAGGTTTAGTCTGGGCGATGATGAGTCAGTGAGTCAGGCCTTCTCTTTTTATATTTGGATAAAAAAAACTTATTTCTTTAATGGTTCAGCTGGAATGAAAATCTACTTGCAAATGTATACTTATATTTATTGTAGATCCATTGTCGTTCTTGTACATAAATAATGTAACAGCCGCCTAGGTTGGCCTGGCTCGGTTCTCCGCACAAATTCAATACAATCATACAAATTTCATTTTGAAACGTTGCCTCGCGTCTGCTGCCATGGATTTTTTTTAATAACATTCTTACTCTATCATTTAGATCTTTTATGGACTTTATAATGTTTAATCTTAATGTTTTTTGAATTCAAGTATTGGAAATAACCTACTCTCTTGAGATATTTGATAAATCACCAATATTATGTATATATCAGCAAGATAATAATATAGTGAAAATAAAAAACCAATCAAGTGCGAGTCGGACTCGCGGACCGAGGGTTCCGTACAAATTTTGTAGATTTTTTTATTTATATCATTCTATTTTAATATTTGTTGTTATAGCGACAACAGAAATACATCATCTGTGAAAACTTAAACTGTCTAGCTATCACGGTACCCAGGGTACGGAACCCTAAAAAACGATGAATAGATTAACGATGAGTACTCTAATAATATTAAAAACACGTCCTTTACTCAGGGCCGGCTCTAGCCCATGTAGCGGCCGGGTGCAATCAAATATCCTGGCGCCCTCTAGTAGGCGAGCAAAAAAAAGGACAGATCGCTCTTTAGACCTAGATCGTTCGTGAACTAACCAAGACTACATAACACGGGTGAGGGCCTGTTGAGAGCGCCACGACCACCTTAACACCCTGCACCATAGGTAAATCCGGCACTGCTTACTAAAACACGCAATATC
This sequence comes from Ochropacha duplaris, assembly GCA_951361185.1. Classification (NCBI taxonomy): domain Eukaryota; kingdom Metazoa; phylum Arthropoda; class Insecta; order Lepidoptera; family Drepanidae; genus Ochropacha; species Ochropacha duplaris. The sequence continues at coordinate 279,591 of OX592713.1, read as the reverse complement.
AAATAATAAAAAACTTACTGATGGTAGTCATTTTCCATCAGAAGATCCGGCTGCCTGCGTCAAACTTCTGACGTTAAAAAATTTGATTAAATCATGCAAAATTCATGGTATAAAGGTACAAACCTTTCCACTTTAAAGATGTTTGCGTCAGAAATAAAAAAAAGTAAACTCAAGCAAAAATAAATGACCACTTTATATGAAACAAATATTGCCCACAAAATGTGCAAGCATTATAAAATACCTAATATTAGATGATAACCGGCCTACGTTTCTTATGCAAATACTCTTCCTTCCACAAATACTTAAAAGAAGGGATGCTGTCGACATTAAGTCGCAATTTAGGGTCTATTCATCACATCATGGCTCGGCCAAACGGTTATCACTAAGGTACTGTCTGACCGTCAGCGAAGCTACAGCTACTGTTTTCCATGCAATTTTTAACTTTGCGGCAAGAAACTAAAAACTTTCAACCCCTTTTTCACCCTCTTAAAGGTTGAATTTTAGAAGACGCTAAAACACGTGTTTCTTTATTTTTAATTTTAGCCTAAAAATAAAGTTTCATGGTTCTAGCTTCAAAAAATGGCGGACTTCCATTAAAACTTTCAACCCTCGTTTCACCCCCTCAGGGGTAGAAATTTAAAAAACGCTAATACACATGTTTCTTTATTTTTAATTGAAGGTCTAAAAACAAAGTTTCATGATTCTAGCTTCAAAAATGACTGACTTTCATACAAACTTTCAACCCCTTTTTTCACCCCCTTAAAGGTTGAATTTCGAAAAATCCGTTCTTATTCCTCGGTCAAATTTTAAAAACAACACCTGGGAAAAAATCATCTTTCCAGGTCTAAGGGTTTAGGCTGGGCGTTGATAGATCAGTCAGGACTTCTATTTTTATATATACAGATTGATGAAAAATAATGGTAGCAGGTACCACATCTTAATAAATACTGTTAAAAAGTAAGTTGCTTTTTAATGATTTTGATATAAATAACTTTATTTCTGCCTACTGCATTGTATGAATATTGGTATCTCTACATTTTGTTTTTAATAATTAATTTGAAATAATATTAAATGTTTCTTGAATATATTTAGATACCATAAGGCATGCCATACACATTCCCATCCAGGCTTTGTGTACTTACCACCATCGGCCACATCATCACTTACCACAGTGAGATTGCAGTTTTTGTCATACATTTTGTATAGAACGACGTTTTGACGTGACTCGAGATCGGACTGACAGATGGTTTAGTTTCACATTTGGTGGCGCTGGAATCGGGTTTTAAGTTTTATCTTCAGGGCAGGATAACGTCTGCCGGGCCCACTAGTTAGAAATAAATGAAATGTACATATATTTTCTAAACGCACTTCACTCGCTACAAGTCTTCAACGGTGGGACATATGCTTAAAAGACAAAATCACATCGGTCCACAGTCCCCTTTTCTTGTCTCGTAAACGACTTGACAAAAGAACTCTCAAGTAATATTTGACAAGACGAGACATTATTAAAAATGTAGAATACAGTGAGCTCAGTTTTGTTTATTTTATTATTATAAAATAATTTCATGAGTGTGGATGGATATAGAGGTAGAGGAAGGCTGAAGAAGGTATGGATGGAGTGCGAGAAGAATGATATGTTTATGAAAGGTGTGAGTACTGAGTGACAGACGACTAGTGATAGAGCGGAGTGCAAGAGGAAACATGTTGAGCCGACCACACCTAGCGTGGGATAAGGACAAGAAGAAGAAAAAATTCATGAAGATCTCCCTTATAATTGTCCCGCTAAACAAATTTCTTAAATAAGTCCAGTAGATTTTTTAAGACATTTAAATAGCTTTAAGAAAATAGCTTGAAACTAGAATCTACTCCTTCGAGCTAAAAAGTAGTCTATAGTGAAAGACTTTACAAAATCGGATCAGTAATTTCGGTAAATTTAAAATCTCCTACATCCAAACTAACAAATATTTTTACATTTCTATACAACATTGATTTAAAGTGGCGCCCTCAATATCTGTAGTGATAAAAGCAACTATTCAACTCGAATCGTATTTAGTAATGAATACGCGTATCACATCCGATACTGAACAAATGACGAGGCTGCTCCCATTAAGCTGTGACAGCGCCACAGTGGAGCGAAGCGAAGCTTAGATACCAATACAGTTGTCATTTACATTGTAAGATAAGCCTAACAAAGGCTTCGTTTCCTTTGAGTGAGTACAAAAGAAATAGTGGGAATTCATTTCAATGAATTTTTGCTCTCGCTTTGATAATAGTAATAAATAAATAGAATTTTAGACTATTTTGAGTTGGAATTCGTGAAACATCGTCATTTTGAAATAGGTAATGAAAGAAAAAGAAAGAAAGAAAAAGAAAAATAAATTTATTTTGGACTCACACACACACAAAGACGGCAAAAAACAGATGCACATTATACAAAACAGTTGTGTGAGGCCAAAAAAGGCAACTATCTCAGCATATGCTGCAGCATATGATGCTGCAGCGCTGGTTTTCAGATAGTGCCCTCAGCACGGTCAATCGCGGCACAGACATAAAACTATATATATGAATATATCAATGTAAAATAATAAGTAAATAAATAATAATAAAAATAAGTGTAGGTATCATAATAATAATTCCAACTTGAACAGGCAACGACTAGACTTTACTGTGAGTGAGATATAATCAATGTAACAATTATTTACTTCGATATGGGATACACAAATATGGTACAAGTTATATTGTCCACGAATAATATCTTGTGCTTTATCTAATGTTAACTTTCTTTTTATACCACAAGTGACATCGAAGCTGACGGGTCACCTGGTGGTAAGTGACTACCGTCGCCTATAGACATTAGCAATACCAAGGGGATTACCAATATGTTGTACTGTACACCTTATGACAATGGCTCTCAAGTGCTTAGCGACAGATTTCCCTACCACCGTGCTATGGTTTCCCCACGATGTTTTCCTTCACAGAAAGCTCAAGCCCATTGTAGGATTCAAACCCACGACCTTCGCGGTATCCGACGTCACTACCACTGAGCTATCATCGCCTTCAAGCTTAATATTATACAATAAAACTACTTTATCAGCGAGTAACATGGGCTATATTTTATTTTAATCCACTTGGGAACGCGGGTGAAACCGCGGAGCGGATAGCTAGTTGAGAAATAATGTTCACGTGACTTGCCGCTTGCCGCCTGCCGCTTGCCGCTTGCCGCCTGCCGCTTGCCGCTTGCCGCTGAGCGCGACGTTAAACACAAAGTTACGACGTTGAACTATCTCTAAGATGAACTGGGTACCCGACTTGAAGCTGTAAATTACAATGTCATTTGAAAGTCACCAATTTAAAATCAAGCTCTCAAAGAGTTACTGCTACGGAAATAAAGTTTAGACGTCCATTTTATTAGTTGATTCGATTAGATTTTTTTAAATGTTTAAGTAACATCATTCCTCTCGCTTTTCTGCAATCTGTGGGAGTTATCTCGTGAAAAGGGACGGAATTGTGTAATTAAAAGCCGGGTGATGAGAAGGGGAAGGAAGTGTATAATTTCATTTCCTCTATTGTAGTGCAGGCAAAGGGTTTTAGCCCATACAGTCCCAAACTCATATTGAGCAATGATCGCGCGCGGTGGTAGAGTTGTCTGTGAGTTGACCAACCTATTTTCCGAGATGTCTTTAGCAAAAGCATCCTTCCGAAACGTGCGTTGGAGTCAAACGTCTGGTAGAGTCAATTGTAACGTTCATAAGGGCCTAAACTTAATATGTGAATAAGTTTTGAGTTTGAGTTTATAGTAAGTGCTTATAAATGTATATTTGAAAACATTTTAGGCAACTTTTCATGAACGCGGATGAAACCTAGGAAAAGGACATTCTCCTGTAGTATTATTTTACGACAAAAACATATATTTAAATAATTAAGATATTGTCTAGAAAGACGTACTAAACCATGAGTGGTGGAAAAATCTAAAATAGAGGTCAGATTTTTATTTTACTCTCAAGAAAAAAAACAATGCGAGTATATTAGCAACAGTTTACGAGGGACCACCTATAAGGTTTATTGTCGGAACCTTCTTGTGGGGGTATTACCGAATAGCCCGACTTAGTCCAAATGCTCCAGAAAGTAAACTTATTAGGGACAAGTTACGTTTACGTTTACAAGTAAAACAATATTACAAACAATTAAATAAGGATGTACTGAAGAAAAAAAAAACTTGAGAGGTCGGATGGAACGAAGTTATATAAGTCGAGAGAGTATATATATATATATATATATATATATATATATATATATATATATATATATATTAAAAAAATAAAAATAGAAATATATATATAGAAATGAAAATATCTGGCTTGCTTTCAATAAGAGAGAGGGAGAGAGAGAGAGAGACAGGTCAACGCACTTTTGACACTAAAAGTGTCGTGTCAATTTTTCGTAAGATTTTTTTCCGTCTGGCCCCCTTTCACAACGCGCGATAAGGAACTTCGATCCAATATCTGACAGTAACCCGTACGAGTACATAAATATAAAACTTCGAACATGTTATAAAATACATCGTTCTGATGTTTTTTGGGATATATAAGTCTACTAGTAGTTCACCGCGGTTTCTCCTGCATTCCCGAAGAAAAGATTTCCCTTTGAGGAATCTACCTGCCAAACAAGTTTAAAGCATTTATACTTTCTGTGAGAGGTATTTCGCTTTTTGATAATGAGCTGAACTTTTCTGAAGGAAACTTTAGCTCGGTTATGGTTAGTAGAAGTAGAAGGAAAGAATTGAGACTTGAGAGTCAGTTGCCTTCTTAGCATGGTAACTCATTGATAATTACCCCTTAGCTTGACTTTTTGGCGGGAACTTGCGAAGTGACGTTGCGTTTTCATTTTATTTTCATTTATTTGGTGTATTTTGAGTTTTATTGAATAATATCGGTGGCGTTTTGTCCAATAAATATCAATCTAAGTGCACAAGTGAACTTTTCAGGTTGTCCCAAAAAGTCCGTGAATGTTTTAGTGCAACACCCGCCAATTTCACTAAAAGCTGACTGGACTTGTACGGACGAGGACTAGACATTACAGTGAATGTGAGAATGTGACTATAACATGAAAGAAGAAATTAAAACTGAAGAAAATGTATACGACTGAAATTCTTTGTATCTATGGTCAAGACTAAAAATTAATAAAAAAAAGAAACCCTTAGCTAGGCTGAAAGACACTTATTAACTGGCAAGAAACGATACTTGTTTAACAGTAAACTTGTTCCTCATAATATTGATTTCTTGTATGTACGTCTCCGTTGACTCACAAAAGGGTAAGTTGTATGAAGTTCACACTTCGGCAGTTTGTTGCCGGTTACACGGTGAAATGTTTAAGTTCATCGCTGTTGTTTCTCACTTACAAGATATATGTACTGGCTGTCTCCCGCAGTTTCACTCGCGTTTCCTTTTTGTCAACCTTGTGACATAAAAAAAGTTTAAGTGTATTCCGAACCGGTGGTAGAGTCAATAGGGTGAAATCCTCAAACATCTATTTAGTCTGTCAGTTAGATTACAAAAAAATATTGGACACGTATGTTTTATTTTGTTCCGTAAACGAAAAATAACGTGGATACAGTGCGTTGAAATCGCGTGACGTCACGCCGTGGTGCAAATTTTACCACGAAGTGACGTCACAAACCGCACTCCTATACTTTGATGCGCTATAACTTTGTATATTTTTATTGATTTGATAAAGCCAAAAATACGTGTCCAATATTTTTTGATAATCTTACCGACGGACTAATTAGAATTCATTTTTATTGACCCAGGACACTGCCCTGATATAAGTGCCTTAACTGCATAAAAGAACTTTGAGTTTATGGACACGAACAATAACAAGATCTATCTTGATTTTTATATATGATACCAAAAAGAGACATGGAATCGAAGTAATTCAATGTTGTACAAAGTAAAAGAAGTAGTATAAAACTTGCACACTTTGTCTGTGTCTGTATGTATGCAAATATTGTTGTCGTCTCGAGATACATTTTGTATGTAAACTAACCGACTGGTGCGGTGTCCCGACCAACGCTTACCTTACCCGTCCTATGCCTATTTCGTATATACTTACGTATATTTTAATAAAGAAAATCGAATGAGGCCCAGAATGCAGGCTGTGACACACTTGGAAAAACTATATTAGTTTTTTTTTAAGAACTACCTACATGTATTGCAATACTGATACAGTCACAAACTTCAGTGTCGAAACAGAAAATACAGCTGTGATGCATATTGACAAAACACCCGGTTATTTTTTTTTATTATTTAAACACTTTTACACTGACACTTTTAAATAAAAGATAATATATTAAATAAGTGACAGTGAAAAATACTTGTAATGAGTTTATATAATAAATGTAAAATGAGAATTAAGATTTTTAAGTAATTTGAATCTCAATTGATGTAGAAAGCTCTTTAAATATTTTTCAAGGACAATGATTGATTGATATTAAATAACTCACTAATAAACCTCTACAATATCCTATTAGCTAGTTTTTAACAATGATGAAACTAAATTTAATAATAGCTACTGTACGCGAGGTTATCAAAACATCCTTGAACCAATGAAACACATCCTGTATAAAAATAAACTTCGCTATTATTCAGGGATGCTCCACTTCGGGTCGAGTGTCACGTGTCATTCGATAGGGTTGACAGAATATTGAAAGGTTGAAAAAGAATCGATTTTTTTATATACGTTTTTTAATACGTACGGTAAAATGTTAAAATTTACATGTTTCTTTTACTTATACTAAAAACAAAATATAAATATATTTTCCAATACAATATCAATTTCAGCCTGGAAAGAAAGCATAATAGGCATGTTGACTGACATTTCAAATCAGCTCCTTTTTATTAAATGTCAAAACGATAGTTTATATGGAGATTTGTATGAAATACTGCCACGTGACGTCATAAATATACATCAAAAGATCTCTTTGTTGTTAAATTGGTCATTAAAAGCATAAAATGATTGAATTTTACAACGTGTTCGCGTATTTTTAGATGTTATGATTGGTTAGTGTATTATTTGTCTTGAATATAGGCAACAATCAAACGCTTCGCAACTAGGAATCTATTATAAAATGTAAAAAAAAATATATTTGTAAATGCTCTGTAAGTATCATTAAGTCAATAAATAACTTTGAAACCTCAACCCTGTCGTGAAATAAGAAGTAAGAGTCAACCCTAACATAAACGCACTTGAAGTAAGTTGAACATCCCTGGGTGCGCCGTGCGGCCGCGGCGGTAAGTCCGCGATGACAGCACTCCGAGCCGAGCGCCTTCAAATATTGTTCTTCACAAGACAACACAGGGTGTGCCACTTTTTATAAGTACCTACCTATTATTATAGATATTTTTTATACTTTTTTTGTTCAGTGTATTGTTATCAAAGTCTTAGTCACCGTTACGAGTTAAGACTATGCTTAAACGTAAAGAAAACAAATGTTTTAGGTGACATATTAACTATGTTTGTTTAAAGAATATTTTTTTATGTATTTTGTATTAGCTTATTTATAAAATTGTTGCGAGTATATTTAAAACCTGAGTTTCAAGATTTGTTAAAATCATGATACGTTTTCAATTAAATCTATTTTATATGATATTGTTATTAAAATACTTACAAATTCTCTAATTGTTGATTGTAAAGTACAAACGTCCTCTTACCTGAAAACAAAAAATATATTTTATTTAAAAATTCAAAACACACTGACGTAAATCTTTGTTCGCAAAGACGCTGAGTAAATCTAAAACAGGAGGAACAAACTTAAATCCCACAAAAGTTTGCAGAAACAATATATTTATCAGATTCACACAGCTGTAAGGCGGTCACGACTTGAGCAAGTGGGATAAAGAATACAAAGAGTCAAGGATACAGAAACTGCACACGGTTAAAGTATCATATTTGCAGTAAGTCAGTGAGTACAATTAATTATACGACAGCTTCAAATTACATGATTGATGAGTAAAAAGTACGGATTTACGCTGTTTTTTTTTTAACTTTTCTGATTAACAACTTTTTTATTTATGACAATGAACAACCATAGCAGGTAAGACTCCTGGTTCCAAAATTTAGTTATTTCGGGTATAAAAATGTAGTAGACGGCATTAGACGTTACTGAGTTATAATCATACTTTCAATATGAACATTGTCTTATTCTTGTGTTAGGGTAGCTTCTGTGTATTTCTATGTGTATACAAGTAGGAGGCAAGTCAAGTCAAGTCACGTAGGCGAGTAGCTTACGTGTGATCAGTGGGACAAATTGCGAGCTTCGCCGCGTCGCCGCTCTGCATCACTAATGTTAGGATATACCCGGACCATGGACCCTGGACCCTGGCTCTCAGTCTAGACAGGAAACTTATAAATATGTCGATAAAGCGTATTAATATATCCATCAATTTTTATACCAAAATCTGCTTATGCAATTAATTGAGTCAGGTCCTAATACGACTGAAAACTGGCAAGATAGTCCAAAAATATTTTTTAAATGTTGCTGAGTTTCTTGTCGGTTCTTCTTAGTTGTAGGCCTCCTAAGACCTATGCTGAATAAGTGGCTTTAACTTTGTTTACATTTTTTAAATGTAGTATATTAAGTGCATGATTACAATTATTTGAACGCTGCTAGTGTTGGTACAGAAATTAATTTTGATCGTTTTCACAACTTTTATCGTGAGTTCATATTTTTATGAATACAAAACTCTTTTTTTAAGTAATTTGAAACTTAGCTAAATAAGTAAAAATTTAACTAATTGTGGTAAATGATACGTGGCAATTATACAGGTTGAACCAGTTAATCAGGCGCGTATCTCTCACGCGTGGCTTGAATGCAATAATTAGCTAACTCAACCGTAGCTTAGCTCGTTATCTGCCTGTAGGTGTGAATAATTATTATAAGCATTCGCCCGCGGCTTTACATGCGTTCCCGAGGTACTGATTATTTCCGCTAGTATGATCGTGTTTTTTCCATTGTCGCCTTTCAACGACACGAAAAATTACAATCAAAGCCATAGAAGACAAGTATTTATAACTTTATAAAAATATTGGTAAATAGATTTAAATGAAACTAATGACGCAATCACCTAAAGAAACCATACTTTGTATTTAGACATATTATATTAATTAATATTCGGATTATTGTGAGGTGGTATTTATAAATTTTCATTAAAACAAAGCAATCTACTCCAAGACTTAGTGGTATTATTATATTCTTTCTAAAATGTCATATTCATAACAAGACAAAGCACCTTAAGTCTACAAAGCATGTGTAGACGAGAAAACGTACAAGTTAACGTTTAATATTCACATATTAAACCGTGAAAGAGACTCGTTAACGTAAAACCAAGAATAAATTATCTGAATAAACTCGCAAGTTAACGTGACATTTCGTTTAATTAAAAATGTATGCTGAGTTGATAACATAACGTAATGATTTTAATTTATTTTTAAAAACTAGTGTACAAAGTTTTCTTTTTTGAATTTGAATTTATGACGTCACAAGGCAGTATTTCATATAAAAATCCATACTTATAATTTTAACAAAACAATCATACTTATAATTTTAAAAAAAAATCCATACTTTAATAAAAGAAGCGGAATTGAATTATCATTCAACATCTTTATGTGAACGAATACCAAAAATGATTGTTTTGTCATTTAGGAAAAATACCATACCGACCTAAAAAATAATATTGAAATCATTTCAATACAACAATGAAAATATTCTCACTATTTATATATATATACACGTATAAAAATATCTAAAATAAAGCCATCGCTCTTCACAGGAGACAATTCCCGCTAAATGAGTACAAACGACATCAGTACAGCGTACGTAGGTACGTACGTATTGTTTCGGTACGTACGTACTCCGATCACGTGCACACGCTGTATATAGTCACTAACTGTAATCAATGTCGCTAGTCTTGGTCTTGGTCAGCCATCTTCTAACTAACAACTACAAGCTTCAATTAAGGTTACAGATAATGGTTCTTTAAATTTATTCTACTTAAATGTTATATACGATAGTGGCTCAAAAAACAGGTGAGGTGAGAGTCGGGCTTGCGCACCGACTGTGCCGTACAAAGTTTGTAGTTTTTTTTTAAATTATTTTATTCCGTTTTAGTAGGTATTTGTTGTTATAGCGGCAACAGAAATATATCATCTGTGAAAATTTCAACTGTCTAGCTATCACGGTTCATGAAATACATGGTGACAGACATACGGATAGTAGAGTCTTAGTAATAGGGTTGGTACAAAACGAAAACCCCCTAAACAAATATGGTCAATTAATAAATAGAGTGTAACGTTCTTTACCATAGATAGGACCTACATTTACAATAGGATATATTAAAGCTAGTATTACATATAATCCATCAAAAGATGAAGATATCTGCCAGTACGTTTCATCAGTATGATGCATGGAGTGCCAATATCCTGGTAAGTTCGACGTATTTTCAACGCCACTTCACAGTTTTGCATTCCACCAGCCGCTACTATGAGTGAAAATGCCGCTCACTCATCAATCATAAGTGTGACAGCTAGGGTCGTCACCGCGATGTTATAGTTCTGAGATAAATTGAATTTTCTGCTTTTTATTGCAAATGTGGCCTCTGTGGCCTCTATGGCTAAAATTTCCACCAGTTTGCAAATCAGGCTTCATTGAAACAGAACTCAGCAAAATTTCAACTCAACTGAAAAGAACCGGCAAGTAACTCAACAAGGTTACATTTTTAAACATTTTCATCTAAAAAGAACCGGCAATTATTGGCGAATATTCTTTGTTTTAGTTAGCTCTTTTTTATAGGTCAATTAAATAAAATTGTTATTTAATTGCTAATTAATGTGCAATTAAAAATTAATCTACAATGTACCTACCATTGTAACAGAATCTTAAAGTGTAATTACAAATGAATGTAGAATTAATATAATTATAACGTAAAGTACCTACGCTTAAACTAAGAGTGAAGTGCTGTTAATAGTTAAACCTTAATAATAATGTGGGTACAATACTGAAGGAGTCCCAACCACAACACAACCGGGTGGGTAGCCGTGACGTGAGCTGATTAATATCATTTATTTCAAAGAGCCGACATAAAGAACTGTCTGAATTATTACTTTTGCTAAAGTCTGTTTATAAGAAGGACTGCCTACACAGAACCATCCTTGCCCTTTTTAATACCTATTTCACATCTAGAAATATGAAAATGTAGAATATTTCTCACCCATCATCACTTACCATGAGATTATAGTCAATCACAAGCCTATCCAAAGTAACCTATAAACGTTTTGGAAACATTTCATAAAAGGCTTTTTTTTATGTCACAAGTGACAACGAGGCAGGCGGGTCATCTGATGGTAAGTGACCACCGTCGCCTATAGACATTGACAATACCAGGGGATTGCTAATGTGTTGTACACCTTATTACAATGCCTTAAAGGCGAACTGGCTCTCAAGTGCAATTGCCGGAACACACCAACAGGTGCTTGGCGACAGATTTTCAACTTGAGGGTGGTAGCCAGCCAGTCGAGTACTACAAAGTACCCTACCACCGTGCCGAAGGCAGTATAAAAACTTAAAACAACAAGTAAATAAAAGATAATAGACAAAGTGTTCCACTTCGTAACTTTGTATATTAGTTCAATTTACGAGGAAATTGGTGAACAATTTAAGTCTACTTAAACTTTACTCAAAAGGTGTTTAAAAAAGTCAACCTTATTTTATTCAACTTCAACCGGGTCACCTATAGTTAAAAAAAAACTTGAGAGGTGTCAAGGGACACCCGGATGGAACGAAGTTATATAAGTTGAGAGAGTATATATATAAAAAAAAATATCTGGCTTGCTTTCTATAAGAGAGAGAGGGAGAGAGAGAGAGAGACAGACAGAGAAACATGCGCACGCCGCACAGCGATCGGTGACTTTTGGCACCGACACAAAAAATCACCGACATTAAAGTGTCGGTGATTTTCGTGAGATTTTTTTCCGTCTAGCCCCCTTTCACAATTCACAACGCGCGATAAGGAACTTCGTTCCAAAACCCAGCTTGGACCTTGTGACAGTTGTCAGAGGAAAAATTGCCAATACTGGCTCTCAATTTCAACAGGTGGACCAAACCAATATGTATCTAAACTAAGTTTTTCAGCCTTCTAACATAAAAATACTCACTTAACTGAATATTAAGAGCCTTAAGCTTTCTGGTGTATTCCGGCTACTTCTAGACTTTATGGTATTGTAATTTTGTTGCCCCTATCCAATAATCTTTCACGCTATCCATAGATAAAACAAACCTTACTTAAAGGCGCAGTATCACGCGATGAGTCGCCAATAAAATGTTATCCGACCAAATTAGCTATGCGCTGTGATTGGACAGTTTTATGCGATTCGTGAGGCCATCGATATTGTTTATTCTAGATACACCTATCTTGTCTTGTCCACTCAATATGCTTTGGTATGTGAGAAGTGTATGTAGAAGTGCTTTGCTTAATGTGGTATAGATTTTTCTCGTAGGTGCAAATAACTACAATATACCATCTACCTATACTAAAAAGTTTTTTGTTTTGGATAACTAAAAAAAAAAAAAGATTTTTTTAATAATTTGACATATAAAAAGCTAGATTATCAGCTAGCAACATGGGTTACATTTTATTTTAATTAACCGCGGACGGAAAGCTTGTTTAATTTATATTTGAATACCTAATTTGTTTTCTTCGAAATCTAACCGTGGATTAAAAAATCGTTTTTTTTCCTCCAAATTGTAAAAATAGCCTCCAAGGGCCAGACACTAAGACAGCATTTAAAAATCAAAAACAGCGCTGTTTAGACCCTTGGAACTCATAAAAGTTCACTGAACTGGCAAAATTCTCGGACTAAATTTTATGGAGGCCTAAAGTACTATTTTTCAAATGTCTACTATTTGGAAAATGGATTATATTATGAAACTTAATAGGGGCATTAAAGCCAGTGTAACGATAAACATGACACGATTTTGGGGAGCTCGGGGCGTATCTACCATCACTCCTTAAGGAAGACATAAAATTATGGAGTTATTGCCGTAAATTGTCGAAACTAGCCGAAGTTAGAGCCGAGGTCGGACAATAAGGTCAGTTTATGGGAGTGAAAGATATTGTGTGAGGTAGGTAGTTTAGATTGTTTATTTGACGGAGTATTGTATTAAATTGAGACTTTAGCGAGCAATAAAGACGTTGTCTATGGATTGTTAGTTTGGTTTATGCTGGTTTAATAATCAAAGGGTTTATGGATGTAACCAGAAATACAAATAGTTTTCATATTTTTTCAGTTGTTTGGTTTCAATTGTATATTGTGACATTTATAAATGTAAATAAATCTTATTATTAAACCTTTTTTTTCTTGGAGAGTAAAGAGTCTATAGATTACCTCTACCATTTTTTTACTATCATTAGATAAATTTGTGTTTGACCACAATCTCACCATGGTAAGTGATGGTTTGGTCGAAGGTGGTAAGCACACAAATCCTTAGAAGGAAACTGGCTCTCAAGTGCAGCTGTCGGAATACACCAATAGGTGCTTGGCGACAGACTCAGTCGGGTATGTTGTTTGCCACTTTAGAAGTATAAAAAAATAAACCATATTTTACATAAAATAACTAACATTCACATTCATCTTGAACACAAAAGCTTTAAATCTGGAATCTCATAATTCAAACCCGAGCGAATTTAAAAGTAGAGTTGTGTAGTATTTAGTATTCTGGTATCATGCAGCAAAAACATTCAGTAATGGGTTTCAGTATTAAAAGTCAGTAAAAGCATTTTAAACGCTTTGCGGTTGGCATTAAAAGCTATATTGTTTTTGAACGATTTGTTGCCTTTTGATGCCAAATGTGGTATCCATCGGTATTAACTGGTAAGGGTTGCTCAAACTTTGGTACTTTGCTCACCTTTATCATAAAAGTAGGGGTTAATGAGTGTTTTACAAAGTTTGTAACGCCTCGCAGAAATGGGTTATTAATGTATATTTAAGTACTGGGCAATATTGTTTTATTTTTTTACAATTATCGTCATCAATTACTCTCTTTAAATACTTCTTTATTACTTGTTATTACAACATAACATATCTAGTCTTAAATTATATCTGTATATTTATTTATTTTCTTTTTGAGACATTCATCAAACTCCATTTGATACCAAAATAAGCAGAGTTTGAACTATACTTCTTTCTAGACGGTTTTAGCCTGAGGGGCCAATGACACCCTTACGGTGACTGTTTGACTAGCGCTTAGGAAGCTCTAAACCGGATAAATATTTAAAAACTAGACGCTGAGGGCACCCCAGGTGGGGCACGAACCTTGGCTCAGGGCGTCGTCGGGGGACACAAAAAGTGGAGACGGACTTTGTATTTGCGATTTAGATGAGTTTTAAAAGATGGTCGGAGTGCAGCTCTGGCCGCTAATTATGGGGGGCGAGAGTGAATCAGAGATGGAACCCAGATAACTTATTATACTGCATGTTTCTTTTAAATACATACTTATATAAATAATTAATATAATAATTATGCTAATTGCAAGAAATTTTATAAACTTGAAGTGTCATTTTGTATTTAACTCTACAGCCCAATCTAAGTAAATATATAATGTATCCCAAAACTACAAACCCAATTTACCCTACCTTAAAGTCAAAACTTAATTGAAGTCGCCACTTAGTTCACTACAATTTCCTAATTCAATTTATCGATGTCGGGGCTTAAAGTAAAGGGTGAAATAATTCATTTACGGCTCGTCTGCCGTGACGCCAGAGCCGCGAGCCGTGAGCCGTGAGCCGGCAATGTGCCGTGACGGCTTTACCACGTTTTACGTCATACCAATTGACAGTTCTATGCTGGGTCATTTGTACACATTCTTATTGGTGGGGTTATGTTGTTATAGCATCGATGCCTATCACGCCGCAGGTCGTGGGTTCAATTCCCATCCAAGACACACATTTGTGTGCATGAACATGTCTGTTTGTCCTGAGTCTGGGTGTAATTATCTATTTAAGTATGTATTTACAACAAAAAAAAAAGTAGTATATGTAGTATATCAGTCATCTGATTTCCATATTACAAGCTCTGCTTAGTTTGGGATCAGATAGCCGTGTGTGAACAAATTTCTGAGGATATTTATTATAATAGTGTCCCGCCCCGTGGTTTCACCTGCGTTACGCGGCCTACTGCATCAAATGATATCAACCTATAATTATTGTTTTATTGAAATGGCATGACTATAAATATATTAGTCGACGTTCAG
The DNA here is from genome assembly GCA_951361185.1 of Ochropacha duplaris. NCBI lineage: Eukaryota > Metazoa > Arthropoda > Insecta > Lepidoptera > Drepanidae > Ochropacha > Ochropacha duplaris. Next base: position 264,293 of record OX592713.1, on the reverse strand, counting down.
ACTAGTTCGAGTAGATAGTGTTAACTAGGTTACGCGGCCTACTGCATCAAATGATATCAACCTATAATTATAGTTTTATTGAAATGGCATGACTATAAATATATTAGTCGACGTTCAGACTAGTACGAGTAGATAGTGTTAACTAAGTTACGCGGCCTACTGCATCAAATGATATCAACCTATAATTATAGTTTTATTGAAATGGCATGACTATAAATATATTAGTCGACGTTCAGACTAGTACGAGTAGATAGTGTTAACTAGGTTACGCGGCCTACTGCATCAAATGATATCAACCTATAATTATAGTTTTATTGAAATGGCATGACTATAAATATATTAGTCGACGTTCAGACTAGTACGAGTAGATAGTGTTAACTAGGTTACGCGGCCTACTGCATCAAATGATATCAACCTATAATTATAGTTTTATTGAAATGGCATGACTATAAATATATTAGTCGACGTTCAGACTAGTACGACTAGATAGTGTTAACTAGGTTACGCGGCCTACTGCATCAAATGATATCAACCTATAATTATAGTTTTATTGAAATGGCATGACTATAAATATATTAGTCGACGTTCAGACTAGTACGAGTAGATAGTGTTAACTAGGTTACGCGGCCTACTGCATCAAATGATATCAACCTATAATTATAGTTTTATTGAAATGGCATGACTATAAATATATTAGTCGACGTTCAGACTAGTACGAGTAGATAGTGTTAACTAGGTTACGCGGCCTACTGCATCAAATGATATCAACCTATAATTATAGTTTTATTGAAATGGCATGACTATAAATATATTAGTCGACGTTCAGACTAGTACGAGTAGATAGTGTTAACTAGGTTACGCGGCCTACTGCATCAAATGATATCAACCTATAATTATAGTTTTATTGAAATGGCATGACTATAAATATATTAGTCGACGTTCAGACTAGTACGAGTAGATAGTGTTAACTAGGTTACGCGGCCTACTGCATCAAATGATATCAACCTATAATTATAGTTTTATTGAAATGGCATGACTATAAATATATTAGTCGACGTTCAGACTAGTACGAGTAGATAGTGTTAACTAGGTTACGCGGCCTACTTGCAAAGGTTTCGTCCAATTTCAGCGACGCGGCGACCATCGGCCTACTTCACGAATACGGAAATAAAAGGTCACCCTTACATCTTTAATGGCCGAGCCGATGCTAAAAACGTCGATTCGAAGTTCCATTCGAACGAACGACTTCTCTTAATAACCGGCTATTGTCTTCGTCGTCTATTGAAATGTGCTCTATGATGAATAAAATGAAGTTCTATCGTGTATTAAATAATTATAATACTTTTTAAGTAACTTAAATTGTTAGTTGTTCTTTATGTTTTTACCACGTAAATTGGGCTCAATCAAACTCAAAATATCTATATTTGTTCACGCTTACAAGAAACGGAACGGCGAGGTCGCGGCTGCCATCATCAACCAATCGGAGAAGAGGAGGGCCTCCAACCAACCACAGGGACGCAACGCCAAAAACTACATATTTTCGGCACATTCAAATTCAAAATTCGAAACGATTAGCATATACCTCTTTATTTTACCATTTCTTTTATTCAGACAATATACCTCTACTAAGATTTGTTAATTGAAGTATCATTTATTCATCCAAAATCAAATCAAAGATAGTTAGGCTGCCCACCAATCCATCTACACTACAGCAGACAATAGCAGACAGCATTGAATCTACACAGGCCAGATTCAACAATATTAAATATATATTTAATAAAGTTTAATAAAGGGAAACGTTTTGCCAATTACATGGTTCCGAACATGTTTCCTTGTCCTGAGTCTGGGTGTAATTATCTAGTAATTATTTACAAAAAAATACATGTAAGTAACAGTATATTAGCCATCTGGTTTACATAACACAAGATCTGCTTAGTTTGTGAAGAATGTCCCAGGATATTATTATTATTATTGTTTCTCATACTATTATCTTTCATCACAATTTCAAGCGAAGCCGATGCTATACTCGTGACATCGCGTGAGAAATAAATTGTGTGTTTCCAGCTTGTGCAATTGATGTTATCAGGAAACATTATATTCATAATACAGTGGTAGTATGTAAAAATGTGAAGCGAATTGTTCACCAACATCGGCTACTAATTACTTTCTAATATATAGATGGAATATATTATAATAAATTTTGATGATTTACTAAATTTTTTCAAGAAGCTTCGCTCATGCGTACTTGATAAAATAACAAGCCTTTTTTACGTGGGGAAATCCCGCATGGAGATACTCAGTCACCCAGGGGGGAAACGGCTAGGTTGTGTCAGGTTCCGCCTTAAAAAATAACAATACTAATCCAATTATTATAATACTTCTACTTCATTGTTACTATTATATCCTCAATTTGATAACTATGTATCTAACATGGTATTATGTATAGATAGCTAAATTATATTAAAACTTAACTGTAAAACATAATGAAAATATTTTTACATCGAATATGCTTTATCATTAAAATACATTCGAATAATAATTTCATTTCGAAATAATTACGAAATGAAATTGTTCATTCTTTTTTTTTATGTCACAAGTGACAACGAGGCAGGCGGGTCACCTGATGGTAAGTGACAACCGTCGCCTATAGACATTGGCAATACCAGGGGATTGCTAATGTGTTGTACACCTTATTACAATGCCTTAAAGGCGAACTGGCTCTAAATATAAATATCCTGGGACAAAGTACTACAAAGTACCCTACCACCGTGCTGTGGTTTCCTCACGATGTTTTCCTTCACCGAAAGCTCAAGCTATTTGTAAGGATTCAAACCCACGACCTTCGCCGCGGTATCCGATGTCACTTACCACTGAGCTATCATCGCATTAAAATCATCCAAATAGGCCTTCACAGGCACTTATGAATAGTTAGACTTTAATGCTCGGTTCGAAAGGTTGCTATTGCTGAGAAGAGCCGGCAATAAACTCTGCAATTACTCTTTTCAAAAACAACTTGCACCTATTATATGAATGAATGTTATCAAGCTCAATACGAGTACAAACTATAATATTTCAAAGACTTATAGAGGTGGATAGAAAGACGTTTATCGTGTGATACATATGACATGACAATCAATAAAGGCGATGATAGCTCAGTGGTAAGTGACGTCGGATACCGCGGCGAAGGTCGTGGGTTCGAATCCTACAATGAGCTTGAGCTTTCGGTGAAGGAAAATATCGTGAGGAAACCATAGCACGGTGGTAGGGTACCATGTGGTACTCGACTGGCTGGCTACAACCCTCAAGTTGAAAATCTGTCGCCAAGCACCTGTTGGTGTGTTCCGGCACTTGCACTTGAGAGCCAGTTCGCCTTTAAGGCATTGTAATAAAGTGAACACATTAGCAATCCCCCTGGTATTGTCAATGTCTATAGGCGACGGTTGTCACTTACCATCAGGTGACCCGCCTGCCTCGTTGTCACTTGTGACATAAAAAAAAATTGGCTAGTTTTGGAATGAGATGGATATGTATGTGTTTACTTCAGAAGACGGTGTGTTTGATGCCTGTGCATGTATTTACCTGTACTGCAGCATATGCTGAGATAGTAATTTTTGGCCCTAATTATTATTCGGATTTTTGTGTGAGGCCCTGATACCTTTACGTTTCTCCATTCTAATAATAAGGGACGCGTTAATTAAAATTTGTTATAACTTTACATCTTCCAAGTTTCTTGACTTACTTATTTTTTACTAAAATTCTTTGTTCTGAATTTTGTATTCAATTTCAATTAATAATAATAATGTAATGGAACATTTTCACATACTGCCGTAACAATCAGAAAATGAGAAGAACTCAAGAGTTAAAATTCCTATAAAAAAATAACAATAATATGTAACAAAATAATGGGCTCAAAAAAGAGTTATGAAGCCACATGAACCATTGGCCTAACATATATTTTTAAGTATATCACCATCTTCAAGTTACACAAAACTGTAGCTGAACAAAACAAAAACATTCCGTGAATAATATAATACAACGTGTCCCAGACGGGCGCGCGGCTGTGGTGGCGTTAATAAATGAGGGGAATATGGTTATTATCCGCTATCCAATCCCCTCCCCCCTCCCCCCTCTCCCGGGGGGTGTAATCATGGGATGCAAATCGCTTGTGCGTATTCGTAAACATTGTGAAATAATCACATTATTGTGTAAGAGCAGTCAGTAGGTAATCACATTAGGAACAGATTCAGTTCAATACCTATCTCTAAATTAACGTTTTTTTTATTCAAACTCAACTAATTTAAATTAAACTTGGCTTAAAGACAGATAATAATATTGGAATAAAACATTAGATACAAAAGTATCTAGCTAAAAAGTTCCATAACATTATTAGCTCTGAAGCTGTAGACCATATCCCATCTAGCTTTTGTGTGCTTACCACCTTTGGCCACATCATCACTTACCATGGTGAGATTGCGGTCAAACCAAGCTTATCCTAAAGTAAAAAAAGACCTCGCGAAAGTTCTGTGACACTGTGACATTTTTGTGGCTCCGCCATTTTGATAAATTCCAAAAACTGAAAAAAATCCAATTAATTATCGAACCTGCTCACAAAATGTCACGAGAATCGGTTGAGAAATGCGGCCTGTACAGGAGAACAGACGGACAGACGGACAACTTGACAGACAGACAAACAAAAACATTTTTTCCAAACGGAAACGGAGACGCTTAGCTCGCTCGGTCAAGAAGAGGTAAATTTTTTAAGTTTGTATGTTGTAGGTAATCTACGAAACTACTGATACGATTCAGAAAATTCTTTCACTAATAAAAAGATACATTATCCCCGAATGTTACATACTACTTTTCATCTGAAAAACGTGGGTGAAACCGCGGGATAGAAGCAGTTGTACATTGTTTAAGTATAATTCGTATCCGACGGTATCAATTAGTCCCTCAGGAACGGGACAGGACAAAAACAAGTCAATGTTCCCAACTGTTACGTCTACACCAGAAACTCTACCTAATTTAATTACTAACTATTAGCTGAAACCTTGGGTGTAGGTAAGTTCTATTAATGTACTTTTTTGCCTCGGTTTTACCCGCTTTTACGGATTACAATCGGGATAGCCTATGTTAAAAAGAAATTGTTATTATCATTTAATCATACATTTATCTTTAAATCTAAACAAACGTTTCAATATAACTCAATTATAAAATCCATGCATAAATTAGCATCTGATAACAAACCCCGATAGAGAAGCAACAAAAGCTTACACAAACAATTTAGCTACAAATTCACGTGAACAATTTCATAATAAAATCATTAAGATCACTGATAATAGACAATAAACAGAGAAACGTATCTATTGCGTTTAGATATAGAGTTCCATTTGTATTGAACACAGTGATGTCGTAGCACATTGCTACGGACACGCTACGCCGTAGCATGTGACTACGGATGTGCTACGAAATTTTGTACGTTCTACATTTTTGATGGGAAGAAAAGAAAGTCAAAGTGCCAACGGCCTCCCATCCAGTTACCAGTTATGTGATAAGTTGTTTAACTTCAATACGTGGATTGTTTCGAATAAGCTGTAATAAAATAAAGTATTCAATATAACGACAATTATGGCATATTTATATGTTGGATAGCAGAATTCTAAACAGTGCTAATATGGGTCTCCACCACTCACGCCGCGGGTCATGGGTTCAATTTCAACCCAGAAAAAACATTTGTATGTTTGGTTTAAAATACAATAACTAAATAATAATAATAATATATACATTTAAGGCGATGATAGCTCAGTGGTAAGTGACGTCGAATACCGCGGCGAAGGTCGTGGGTTCGAATCCTACAATGAGCTTGAGCTTTCGGTGAAGGAAAACATCGTGAGGAAACCATAGCACGGTGGTAGGGTACTTTGTAGTACCCGACTGGCTGGCTACCACCCTCAAGTTGAAAATCTGTCGCCAAAACACCTATCGGTGTGTTCCGACAGCTGCACTTGAGAGCCAGTTCCCATCTAGGCTTTGTGTGCTTACCATCTTCGGCCACATCATCACTTACCATGGTGAGATTGTGGTCAAACACAAGCCTATCCAGAATAAAAAAAAAAAAAATACATACAGTGTATCAGTATTCTGGTTTCCATAGTACAGGCTCTGGTTAGTTTGGGATCATATGGCAGATATAGCAGATTAGATTTTGCATGAATATATTATGAAACATATGACGATTATAATAATTGTAATGAGTTCATTTAATAAAAATACCTATATAGATTCTGAGTTTGAATTTCAATTGTTTAAATAATACTGACAAACAATCAGTACGAGCAAAATGATGACGTAACGTATACAACTCCTTGTTTTTATTCACTAACGAAATGTTCCGCACTGACTCCCAGCACTCGCAGCACTTTAATTATAGCTGCATGCGATTTTCTTTGTAACAGGGTATTCTAGCGGAATTCTCCCGGCGCAGCGATATGTTTCGCTGCTACGAAATGTTGCCAATTTTGTTTTTTTTATTGGGAAAGAATTTTGGTATTTTGTATCGGAGCTTCAAACAATGAAAGTGAATACGATTTAGGTTGTACTGTTTTTGGTGTATTTTATTTTTGTGTGTGTATTTAATTTAAAAAAATGCTTTTGGAAATTGTATAGTTACTAAAACCAAAATGGTGTGCAGTCCCAGCTCAGTCGATTGAGCAATACTTATTACAATTTTAATAGCAACGTTAGATAAAGGTACTAACTAGCTAATAGGCGAAGTAGAACAAAATGGTGTTCAGTCCCAGCTCAGTCGATTGAGCAATACTTATTACAATTTTAATAGCAACGTTAGATAAAGGTACTAACTAGCTAATAGGCGAAGTAGAACAAAATGGTGTTCAGTCCCAGCTCAGTCGATTGAGCAATACTTATTACAATTTTAATAGCAACGTTAGATAAAGGTACTAACTAGCTAATAGGCGAAGTAGAACAAAATGGTGTTCAGTCCCAGCTCAGTCGATTGAGCAATACTTATTACAATTTTAATAGCAACGTTAGATAAAGGTACTAACTAGCTAATATGCGAAGTAGAACAAAATGGTGTGCAGTCCCAGCTCAGTCGATTGAGCAATACTTATTACAATTTTAATGGCAACGTTAGATAAAGGTACTAACTAGCTAATAGGCGAAGTAGAACAAAATGGTGTGCAGTCCCAGCTCAGTCGATTGAGCAATACTTATTACAATTTTAATGGCAACGTTAGATAAAGGTACTAACTAGCTAATAGGCGAAGTAGAACAAAATGGTGTTCAGTCCCAGCTCAGTCGATTGAGCAATACTTATTACAATTTTAATAGCAACGTTAGATAAAGGTACTAACTAGCTAATATGCGAAGTAGAACAAAATGGTGTGCAGTCCCAGCTCAGTCGATTGAGCAATACTTATTACAATTTTAATGGCAACGTTAGATAAAGGTACTAACTAGCTAATAGGCGAAGTAGAACAAAATGGTGTTCAGTCCCAGCTCAGTCGATTGAGCAATACTTATTACAATTTTAATGGCAACGTTAGATAAAGGTACTAACTAGCTAATAGGCGAAGTAGAACAAAATGGTGTGCAGTCCCAGCTCAGTCGATTGAGCAATACTTATTACAATTTTAATAGCAACGTTAGATAAAGGTACTAACTAGCTAATAGGCGAAGTAGAACAAAATGGTGTGCAGTCCCAGCTCAGTCGATTGAGCAATACTTATTACAATTTTAATGGCAACGTTAGATAAAGGTACTAACTAGCTAATAGGCGAAGTAGAACAAAATGGTGTTCAGTCCCAGCTCAGTCGATTGAGCAATACTTATTACAATTTTAATGGCAACGTTAGATAAAGGTACTAACTAGCTAATAGGCGAAGTAGAACAAAATGGTGTTCAGTCCCAGCTCAGTCGATTGAGCAATACTTATTACAATTTTAATGGCAACGTTAGATAAAGGTACTAACTAGCTAATAGGCGAAGTAGAACAAAATTGTTGCCAATTTTTTTGAATTTGACATTATATAAAGCAATAATAGCAATAATTAAATACGCTGTTATTAGCTGGGTATTTTTGTTTTAGTTTACTATGTAGGTAACTAATTCAAATTCAAATTCATTTATTTCAAGTAACATAAACTCATAATTGGATTATTGTACATCACACATTAGATTAAAATAATTAGACACGTACAACACAAAAAAAATAAAATTATATATTATTATTATTATTAATTAATGCGGGTTATAATTTTTTATGTATTTTTGTATTACTTTAAGAATAAAATTGTAAAACATTTGAAAAAAAGAAGCCAATATACTCAGATGGTCCAAAAATATTTAAAAAATGTAACCTTGCTGAGTTTTTTGCCGGTTCTTCTCAGTTGAAGGCTGACTTCCGAACCGGTGGTAACTTCTGTAATTCGACTTTCATAAGTGCCCTTCTGAGGCCTAAACTGAATAAATGGTTTTGACTTTTTGACTTTTTTTTTTAATAAATACACAAAAAAAAAGAAAATTTAATTTTCATTTTTAAACTAGGTATTATTTTGTTTATACCTAATTGATTAGAGTTCTATACAAATGTGAATTGTGCGAGAATGCATAACCACATCCTTTATACATAAATGTTAAACTTTAACTCAAGTTTCAGATATAGGAGTAAGATGCTATGCTGTGTACCGACATAAGGATCCAACATCGACAATGGTCGCACCGCACTGTGTGTATGTGTGTGTGTGTGTGTGTGTGTGTGTGTGTGTGTGTGTATGTGTGTGTGTGTGTGTGTGTGTGTCACGTCTAAGTAATATATTTAAATTTCTAAAACGTTCAAAATAAATATTTAGCCGAAATCAAATAATAAAAAAAATTGTAAAAAGTGTAACCTTAATGAGTTACTTGTCGATTATTTTCAGTTGAAAAATTACTAGTGAACTGGTGGTAAATGAATAAATGGCGACTTTGTAGTTTTTCATTAAAAAAATACTATTAGACTACAAATTTACCTGATCGAATAGTCAAAGCATTGGTGAGAGTAGTGACATCATATACCGAGAAGAAAGCGGGTACTACAAAGTACCCAACCACCGTGCTATGGTTTCCTCATACAACAGTCACATTAATAAACACGGATCATAAAAAGCTCACAATTTCCATAAACAAACAAACCAGTCTATCACTAGAAAAACTTGTAGCAGCAAGATTTAAACAAAATCCCTCCGCACTGTCATGAATAGTGAATAGATACGTGTGTTAGGTGAATGAGGGCCCTTTCATGCGAGTTATTGACCCCTGGGGCCTTTGTCGGGGCCCCGCATGACTTATTTAAAGCTTTCTTTAACAAAACTACTGTAAATAGTTTGCGTGAACGCTGCGCTTGTTTTTCCGGCTGTTTTAGAATCGTCACATGGAAACCCTTGTTTTTGAAAATATCCTGGGACATTCTTCATAAGATCTGATCCCAAATAAAGCAGAGCTTGTACTACGGAAAACGTACAACTGATATGCGTAATTATATCACTTTTTTTTACATCCAGACTCACTAAACAGTTCATGCAAATGTGTGCCTTGGATAGGAATCGAATCTACGACTTGTCGATAGATAGCATACTCAACCACACAAATAATGCCTGATAAAATAATTAATTAAGATATAGGTACCTTTACATATAAGCGAGCTAACTTGCTCTTCTTGTCTACAACATTATTTAATATCATGAAAAACGCAAAGTTTATGCAAACTGACGCTTAACGGATTGCAACATAATATCAATACTGTTTTTCACAGTTCCAGCTATATTTCCAGATTAAAAAACGCAGAGTTATTAAAAAAAACACAGACAACATAGCTGCTGGTTCAATTATTCATATTATTATATTTACAAGTGAGTTTTTATAAAAAGAATAATTTTTAAACACAATATGCATTCTCAAAGTATTCCATTCAGGGTAAAGACTCGCTGAAGAATTTTGGAGTGAAGTTTAACTTGGAATTTCTCAACGATTTATATACAAAAATATTTAAAGTGTTTTGTAAAATGAATGCAGAAAGTTGTTCAAGTAATAATTGTTAAATATTTAAGAGGTAGCCAACTTTTGGAGAGAAAATAAGACGCTTATAAATACGATTCACTTATAAGATTACTGCCTTTGTCTTGATTTCGAGGCGATGATGGCTCAGTGACTTCAGATAATGCGGCGAAGGTTTGGTTCGAATCCACAAATGAGCTTGAGTTTTCGATAAAAGAAAATATCGTGATGAAACCACAGCACGGTGGTAGGGTACTTTATAGTACTCGTCTAGCTGGGTACAACACACAAGTTGAAAATCTGTCGTCAAGCAACTGTTGGTGCGTTCCGACAGCATTGTAAAAAGGTCGATAAAAATCCTCTGGTATTGCTCTACCATCAGGTGACTCTTCTGCCTGTCAGTTGTCACTTACTTGTGGTATAAAAAAAAACTCACAAAGAATATTTAAACAATAGTTTACCATTGACCGTGTAGTTTCAGAAACGGTGGCCTATAAGTTTCCTTCACCAAAAATACAATCGGCTATTATCTCACTAATCCTACAAATAATATTATAAATGTGAAAGTTTGGATGGATGTATGTTTCTTACTCATTTACGCCAGAACGGCTGAACGGATCTGGATGAAATTTGGCACAGAGAAAGATTATAGTCTGGAATAGCACATAGGCTACTTTTTATCCCGGGAAAAGATAAGATCCCTCGGAAACGCGGGTGAAACCGCGCGGAACAGCTAGTAGTAAAATATATTCTCGGTTCAATATTCATAGATCACAATTTGGTGTAAACACGTACCTACCGTGTTATACATGCTGGTAAGTGAGTCGGTTGTGTCACAAACCCCAACTATAACACATAAGCTATTTTATGTGTTATAAAGCTCACTCAATTTCCTTCGCGATACCCTCCTAACATTACTTGTGATTTACACCATGTTGTATTGGGAGTGTTTTTAACATGGTTCCGCGTATTTAGACATTTCTTTCATACAGAGCTGTATAACTTTAGATCAGGAAGACTATACAACAATTAACAAAACAAGAGATAGAACAATTAATATTGTCCTAGGCCCCCTTGTATGTTTGTTTTTGGAAGGCACACACACACACACACACTGTCTCCCACTATTAAATGTATTACTTAGTTAAAATTCATTGTATATGTATATGGGAGCGAACAAATAATTATAAAGAAAAAAATAAAGACTTTTATGTAGTTTATTTTGATACAATAAAATAAAAGGCAAAAACTTCAATAGATATTAACACCCTAATTAAAAACGACTTCTATTGTGCACTTGAAATCCAGTTACATGACCATAGCAAGATGATGTTTAAACGGAATAGATAAATTTTATTTTTATTTATGCGCAGCTCAACAAAAACAGGTTCTATTCGTATTACTTCTAAATCCATTATTCATTCAATTTATCCACCAATAGACTATATAAAACGTAAATTTAAATCCACCCCAACGACTTACATCTCACATGATTGCAATCAATAATGTAATAACAATAGTAAATTGTACAGATGCGTCTCTCGATCTCGTACGAAGGTTATACTGAACGAACAAATTGATGGCGTCGTGAGTCTGTGTTTCTCAAAAAGCTGGCTTATTAAATATAGTAGCTATGTATCTATTTACGTAATAAACAGTTTATATTGTAAAAATTACACAATTTTTTTTTTATTAGTCAATATCAAATTCAAATCGATTTGAAAAAAAAAATGTAATATCGCTTTGAATTTTGAGTCTCTATCCCATGAAAAATAAATAAGAATAATGGAAAATATTTGTACACATTCGTAAATATTATACAGGTGTCCCATAAATAACACGCCACAGTGACACTGGGGGCTGGATTGGCTTCAGGTCAATCAGATAACATAAACATGGCCTTAGTAAAAGTTTTCTGGTTTTCGAGATATTGCCACTTTAAAGCTTTTAAGAAAATTTCTATGAGTAATTTGGCGACAAAAGCCGCCTGCATTTTCGAAAAAACATTACATAGGCTAGTTTTTAAGATAATTTAGCTGATTCAGTCCAGTACATTTTTTTTTCACAGTAATTAGTCAAACTTTAGTTTAAGTTTACGCATTAACTTAAAATAAAAATAAAAAAAGTTATTTTTTGAGGATAGCGTACTGGTTTCAAATGAAATGATTACTTGATTGTCTCTACCAACTAGTAAAACAACCTATAAGTTAGAAGTTATTTATAGCCAAAACAGGCGAAAAAAAAAGACCAAAACATAGTGTATTTTTTCTTTAAATGGCAGTATCTCGAAAACCATAAAACTTTTACTAAGGTCATGTTGATGTTATCTGATAGACCTGAAGCCAATCTAGCTCCAGTGTCACTGTGGCGTGTTATTTATGGGACACCCTGTATATGTAGATAGTATGAGAATTGTGAGTAGTTAAAAGAGAGGGCGAAACATGTAAAGTTTGACAAACTTTGTAAAGTTACGGGGCTATTCCGATACCCGTAAAGTAGGGTACAGGGTGAAATGTTTAATGATTGCTCAGATTACGGAGGGTCTGATAAGGGCTGGTTTATAATAGACGGTGAGGGCGTTGTATAGTCCGGCAGCCATGTCCAACATATTTACGGCTTAGATAACACTTACGGCAGAGAATAGTTTATGACGGCTTTTACAAGTTTGTTCCAGAACCTTTCAAAACCGTTTAAATTCACGCGCAACACTATTCTGATGTATTCAGTTAAATAAGGTAAGTAGCTTGTTTTGGACTAAGTAGACCGTTGTTTTACTACTATTTTTACAGTATTAGCTATAAATATTTAATCGTCATAAATTTAATGAATAATTATTCCAAAAGAATAATTATTATTATATTATATTAAAACCTCAAATCAACGCCATTTTATCATTTAAATGAATTTGTACAGTAATACTGCAAATAGTTTAAATTAATGCAAAATTTGAACGCATCACGAATGTGGTTTTGGTTGGGATTTCAAATAAATTATATAAATAGCAGAATGAAATAATCCAAAGCCAGTGGATGCGTCGAACATCACGTGGTGTGGTGGATCGATTTCGCAAATTAATTGTACGCTGACTACTGGATTACAATTTTGCGGATTAATTGCGTTTGTCTATATTAAAGATAAAATATCTAACACTAACCAGCGCTACCGTATAAAACATATCTATACTAATATTATAAAGAGGAAAGATTTGTTTGTTTGTTTGTTTGCATTGAATAGGCTCCAAAACTACTGGACCGATTTCAAAAATTATTTCACCGTTGGAAAGCTACACTATCCCTGATGAACATAGGCTATATTTTATCCCGGGATAAGATAAGATCCCACGGGAACGCGGGTGAAACTGTGCGGAACAGCTAGTAGCAAATATTATCGTAAACAGGGAATACATTGTATAATTCATATTTACTTCACACAACGACTAAGACAATATTTCATACAAAACTCGATACAAACTATTGTTTTACATTTAATAAAAATATGCTAATTTGATATGTCACTCAACCACCGTAATCTGGATTCTATCAAAAATAATCTATGACTTGTATGGGAATATATAGGGATCAGACAAGACTCTGTTAACCCCTAACCCCTCGAACCCCACAAAGTTGACGCGTTATTCGCAAATAAGTTGTAGCGTGCGGTCTACTTTCAATAACTGAAACAGTTTTTGTCTCTTGGACATTGTTACATTCGACATTATAAGTGAGTGAAACTATTTCCGAAATGTTAAGAAATAAGGTTCTCCAAACTGCTGTGATAGTTCTAATACTCACTAAAACTTGAGATAATATGTATATTTATGTCATTGTAGGTACACAACATTTTATCTCAAGTTTTTCGTTTGAAATGTCTGACAATGTTTTTAAACAATAAGGCGTTATTGCTCACTATACCAAATACTACTATTTAACGTTGCAATGAGCACAGGCCTAACTCACATGAAAGACATGCTCAGCTCACCCATATCACCACATACAAATAAAAATCACCATTAATACAAAAGCGAAACAATTCATTGATTAAACACGAAACAAAAAAATGAAAAATTCAGAAAGTATAAAAACTACAACCTTCTTTGGCAGGTAGACTTTTGACAAAGAGTAGGTATCCGCCAAAAACTATTTTGGAATATTTAACCCCTAAATGATAACTCCCGAATCTCGGGAACACGGACAAAACCACGGGGTAGAACCTAGTTAGTATTGGAGCTGTTTACTTGAGTTAATCTTTAACTCGAGTACACAAAAGATCTGAGAGACTGGACAGTAAACATTTATATAGACGTAGAAAAACATTGAAATAGCTCTGTAGGTTGTTAAAATAAAACAAGAAACCTTAAAAAAGATAAAGAAACAGCAATTATAAAGCGAACTCAAAAGAAAGAAAAGAACACGAACAAAAGTGGAAAAGTTTCTGAACAGATGAACCGTGCGTCTACAACAAGTCATTTCAAGATGGACTCCGTTTTTTAGCTGAGTTCATTCGCACTTTTAAATTGCTATTTCTGTTTCTATTTAGGACTGATAAAATCGATACTTTGTCCCACTTACAGGGTGATCTTAAAGTCGTTGGCATCACTAGCAGGCGTCGAAAAAGACAACTTTATAGGAACAACTGCAGGATCGCGAAAAAAGTTGCTGCAGTAATTAGTAATGATATATTGAAACTATTTTGTAAAACAATGACAATACGTTAGAAATCATCCTGTATAATCACAAGAAAAAAACATTATCTTAGACTCCACCTATGTAACTCTCGAGGAAGTCTTTATTAAAGAAAGTCAATCAAAACATCAATAAACTTATAAGATGAAATTGAATTAGAGTCCCAGAGGTGTACGAAATAAAGTATACTTTCGTTTAGCACAATATATATGAACACAATTCTTGGTGTATATCGTCATTAAATGAATTAAGTTAGTTATATCACTGACTTATTCATATAAAATGTGATATGATCGCGTCTGCTCATAGAACTGGGACACCTGCAGGCCAATTACGTAATCGACATCGTAATTCAAATCAAATTTGCCTATTGAAATTTATTATTTTTGAAACTGAAATATACTGAACAATATTTATAAAATTAGTTTCAATTAAATTTATGCTTAAAAATTCCGCATCAGAAGAACCTTCAGACGATTTTAATCTTATTATCTTAAAGCTAATGTTATAAAGAGAAAATGATTGATTTTTTGTATGTTTTTGTAAAGGACAAGCTCAAAAACCTAATTATCTGCGGGTAACATGGACTATATGTTATTTAAATTCCCTCGGGAAGGCAGGTGAAACCGCGGGATGGAATGCTAGCATTTAAAATAAAGACTTATTGGAAGTTGGTACAAAGTAATTATTGTCAGTATCAAAGGGTACCGTGCAATCCTAACAATGAATATCTTTAAAGCCTTTAATTTGTCGGAATCCTACCTAATAAATTGTAACAAAGAGACGAAGTAGTTGTAATTAGGCCGATTCTAGACTAAAAGTAACTTAGGCAAGTGAAGTTAGATCCACTAATTACACTTTCTAATTTGACAGAATAATTTATAAAAGTTTTTACTTATAAAAAACATTAATTATATTAAAAAACAATTTTTTTCCTATAAATGTTTTACCAGAATTCCTAAAGATTGATCAATTTCTTAAAAGTTGAAGCTTTGCTTATCCCATGTGGTGAAAATCGTATTACCTTGTCATTTTTTCAATCTAAGCATTTTCCTATAGAAAAAAATCACCTGTGCCGTTTTTGTTTTCATCTCTTCCAACCCTATGAAAGCCTGGTACTTAACTCATCAAATTAAATAACCCATATTCTTTTCACATTTTCATTTTGAAAGCAATAAATCTGTATATATATATATATTATTCGGCAGCGACGTGTTAAGTCGTATTTTTACGTCGCCGGCATAACAACGTGAGTAAATCTCGCGAACATTCACGTCACGAGTGAAAACAACAATAAAAGTGTATGAAATTGTCGTAAAACTGCTTCCAGTCAGCTGCGTTCCAGCTCCAGCTAGTTACAAACATACTTAAATAGACCAGGGTTCCGTATAAATTGATTTAAGCGTAAATTATATCAATTAATTGATTCGTAAAACATGTCAAGGATACTCAGAATAACAAAGGTTTGAATCGTATAATGAGCTTGAGTTTTCGCTGAAGGAAAACATCGTGAGGAAACTATAGCACGGTGATAGGGTACTTTAGGTCGGTTGGACACTTATTTTGGTTGCAATAGAAACCCAGTTGCCTTTTAGACATTTTAAAAAGTCAAAAACATAGGTTTTCCACGTCCTGGTATTGCTATAGGTAATTAGTCACCATGAGATGACCCGCTTTCGGACATAAGAAAAATATAACTTCATTATGTCATTTACTAATTGCTTTTATAAGGTAAAGAAGACCTTAATGTATAGTCATTAAGTATAAAAATGAGTAAACAAAGTTTTATTGACGTTTACTAGCTTGTATAAAAATGCCTGCTAATTGGATACCACTTAACATTTGGTATGGTTCACTTCACTTATTTATGACTTGTCCATTTTGTAAACACCTTAAATGGAACATACGTAATTCTAATTTGACCTTTATTGTAAATACGTAATTGTAAATAAATTAAACTCAATTTAATCACAGAAGGTTTTGAAATATTTTAGTCTTGTCTATAAGTCAAATTGTTTATGAATAGGATTGGTAAAGAGCATTTCATCAAATGAGGTTGCTTAAACAAATCTTTGTCAAATATCCAAAGCCTAATAAAAAATCTAGAATGATAAATAAATCCTAGACAAACGCGTCCCATTTTTCTCTCAGTCTAGCTAGACCATGCAAAAATCTAGTTATGTGACTTTAAATCAGCCACAATTCACTCGTCACCATTCCCGAGACATCATAAATATGTACGAGGCAAAGAATACAAGTCATATACGGCCATTACTAACGTCACGCAGCAATGGAAATCCAGGATTGTATCCAACTCCGCGCGCTGCGAAGGGCGTCCGTTGACCCGCTCGATGAGCGATCGATGGACTGGGCGCTATGCCAAACTGTCGGCAGGCTTGTTGGCGCCTCGCCACGTCTGCCGCCCTGGTACTTGCTGATGCCGCGCGGAACCTTTGTTCTGAATATCGCCGTTGCTTATCTTAGGGATTTCTGATGTAAATAGAATTTCAAGGGTCTGTAAGTGTTGGGTAAGTAAAAAGCAGAAAATACAGAATTTATAAATATTTTCTTACTTGCGATTGAGATGTTAATTTAAGAGTGAATATTTCAGCGATTCGAAAGATTTACTTTGAGGAAAAGTTTTGTTTGAAGATAATATTTATCTCTTAGTTGGTTACATAACTTAGATGTTGCGTCACAACAAAGGCTCGTTCACTTGTCGGAACTTTCTCACTTACAACTAGAACTGCTTTGAGGAATTTTCTAGTTTTATATTATGTATTTTGGGAATGCGCGTCATCTCCCCGGATTTGACATTGCTATGAATTTTATAAAGCAGTAGCATCTAGACATATACATATTAAGATACGTTTCCTGGATGACTGACTGACTGACTGACTGACTGACTGACTGACTGACTGACTAAGCCGCTGAGGTTCCTAGTATAACGTAAGAAAGAGTTATTTCAAATTCAACCCTAAAAGGGTTAAATAGGGTACCGCAGGTAAAACCGCTGAGCAGAAAGCTAGAAACATGTATTTCCGTAAGCCCTACATATAGTTTATATGTAAAGGTATTGAAACCCGGCCATGATCAGCAGTCCACAATCAGCCACTCTATTCGATCACTGGTTAATACAGATTGGTTTCTATGTAGGGGAATCCCCCGAGTACCATGTGTCGGAACACATCAAATATTTACAGCCCGATACAGTTTACTCATATGATGAAATAACAAACTACTTGTAAGCATGTGCAGCATGTTATATTGAGTGTTCCGTATAATATACTAATATTTTTGAAATATTTAGTGAGAGATGGGTAGCCATTTGCTTATATACGCCGTCTTGTATAGAAAATATTTTTTATAAGTTTACTTCACAAAGAGAGCATGGAGATATACATATTTTAGTTTAAAAATTTGTAAATACAAAATGATTGATGGGGATAAATGTTCTGAACTCTAGCAGCAGTTGAAACCTTATTTCAGACTACATGGCAATAAGCTCGTCGTTTCGCAAATATTTTATGTAAAAAATTAATCGAGGCCTCGGGTGACCGGCGGGCGGGGAGCTTTTTCCGCCAACGCATCAGCTTGGCCATCCAAAGAGGAAACGCTGCCAGCCTTCTGGGAACCTTGCCGATCGGCAGCAACGGCAGCCTCGAAGATGTTTTTTATGTATTGTAATTGTACATTTGCATGTATATTTTGTACATTTGTTGTAAATATTAAATGATAAAAAAATATTGTTTTATTTTAATTTGTAACAAGCTAAATCATCGCGATTTTACCCGCGATCTGATGTAAAGTTGTCTATCTATAACTTTCAAGGATAATGAAAGAATTTTCAAAATCATATCAGTAGTTTCGGAGATTACCTCCTACATCGACACTTACGATCTAACACATAAAGATTAATTATCCCCCCTACAGTGTTTGCATTTTTCACGCTCTGTATAATTACAAACGGTGCAGTTTTCCCCCATCGGATACGGAACGCTAATATGAAAGATTAAAACTTTCGCCGTAAATTATAACAACGATAAATCTCCCAAATCCCTGATCTTATCAAAATATTCCTTCGGGCCATACAAAAACCGACCTAACATGATCCCTGGCTTTGCCAATGTGTGATATAATTTGTTAGGAAAAGGTCAATATAATGGTGTTACACGGGTCTTCGTTCACTGGTGGAAAAGTAATATAAAATTGGGGATGGTATAAGATTATGTTTAGCGGTGACCCGCACCTTAATCGGATATTTTAAAGAGAAAACGGAGATTCGAATCAATCTTTCGGATTTTGTAAGTATAGAAAGAAAGTATAGATTGAAAATTTAAATATTATGCCAATATTGAGACTTGAAATACTCTTTATTCCAGAAAGGTTTATAAAAATGGAAAATCATAAATTCTGGGCTATGTGTTTAATTACTACATGTTCAATCAAATTCAATTAAAAACAAAATAATAAGAACAATTGAAATATTACAAAATATTTTCATTGAATTTCATTTGCTGTTGGATATTTCCCATGAGATCAATTAATCTAATAATATCTTCAATGCGTTTTCTTACTTATAAAAAAAACTCTACTGTAATAACACAATTCACCGTAGGGAATTGCTTATTAAATAAATAAGGATAAATGCTCAATAATAATTTAAAAAAAAACTGAAGTAATTACTATTAAGGACCAAGGTCTACCATACATAACACGCAAATATTGTCAGTGAGACTAGATAAATAATAATTATTGAATGTAATAGGTGTAAATTGTTTTTGAAAAGAGTAATTGCTGAGTTTATTGCCGGCTCTTCTCAGCAAAAACAACCATCCGAACCGAGCATTTAGAGTCTGACTATTCATAAGTGCCTGTGAAGGCCTATTTGGATGAATAAACAATTTCATTTCATTTCATTTCATAAAACTTGACTGACTAAACTACTAAAAACTTAAAATATTGCACACAAACTTCTTATAAAAAAACATTTTTATAAGAAGAAGATTAGAAGGTTACCCCAAAGTGGGGTAAAAAGGAGATGACGGGGCTTCCCCGCGAGTTGTATAGCTAGTTAGTATATGTACCTAGTAATGAAACATACCTTAACAAATAGTGTAGTGTTGCGACACGCTTACCCACACACACACACCTGTAACAATACAATTAAACGTTATTTAAACATAAATAAACCACTATTTAATATTATTACTTTTTTATAAATAATTTGTTTGGATGTGAAGACGTTTGTTACTTCCACGCAAAAACTTTTTGTTAAACTTGACTCACACGTAGATCATAATTTGGAATAAAATATAAATACTTTTTATCCCGGAAAAAGATAGCATCCCTCGGGAACAGCTAGTATTGTACATACCAATGTCTTTTTTTTATAACATTTAAAGGCATCATAACATTTAAAGAATGAAAACAAAAAAAAAACTTGAGAGGTGTCAAGGGACACCCGGATGGAACGAAGTTATATAAGTCGAGAGAGTATATATATATATATATATATATATATATATATATATATATATATATATATATATATATATATATATATATATATATATATATATGTATATATATATATATATATATATGCTTTCTATAAGAGAGAGAGAGAGAGAGAGACAGAGAAACATGCGCACGCCGCACAGCGGTCGGTGACTTTTGTCACCGACACAAAAAATCACTGACATCTTTAATGTCGGAGATTTTGTTTCCGTCTAGCCCCCTTTCATATTTCATAACGCGCGATAAGGAACTTCGTTCCAAAATATTTTTCCAAAATTCCAACTCTCGCATCATATGATTGTTAATCTAACCGTTAACCGTAAATAAATAAATAAAAAAATAAATAAAATATTTAAATGCCTTATCTAAAAATATTATATCGAATGTCTATGTAATATAATTAGAGTTTCAAATATTATATTTTATGTTTGGTTTGTTATTTTAGTCTGCCTACTTCAATCCTCGACCCAGCTTGAAGCTGAAAACTAAACCAAAGTGGATTACACACAAAAAATTAATATTAAACAATAATTTTCTAGTTTAAATTAACTAAAAATCTTTGTTTAACTAAATAAAAGGTGGATTAGGACGATTTAACATAAAGTCATTTTTTTTTTAAAAGTTCCCATTTTTGTTTTAATTCAATTACATTAATAAGCTTTGAGTTTTGATAAGTGAAAAAAATAATCGTGAGGAAACTAGAGACCCTTCTGGGTACGGTATTTTTTTTAAATTCTGGATAGGCTTGTGTTTGACCACAATCTCACTATGGTAAGTGCTGATGTGGCCGAAGGTGGTAATCACACAAAGCCTAGATGGGAACTGGCTCTCAAGCGCAAGTGCCGGAACACACCAACAGGTGCTTGACGACAGATTTTCAACTTGAGTGTGGTAGCCAGCCAGTCGAGTACAGGTAACAAACTTTGTAGTAGGTACTCTAAATATTTTCATGGTGTATTCACGTGCAATGCAACATAGACGTGGCTGCCTACATCTACTCGTATATTGAGCAATGGTGGGTCGCCCAGGTAACTACTTCATCATCATCATGTCAGCCAGAAGATGTCCACTGCTGGACAAACGCCTCCACAAGGATCTCCGTGACGGCGCGGCCGGTCTTATGTTACTTAAAATCATTTTCCAGCTAATCATACTAAGATTATTTATCTTCGATCTCAAGCTCAAATCTCATTTATTCAGTTAAAGCACTTATGAATACTATTGACTACCAGTTTGGGCATATACTTAAAAACAGAAGACTCGGCAAGAAACAGCAAGGTACTTATTTTTCGGCAGTGAAATTTTATTTTAAATTTATAAGTATACATTTCTTTTCAAAAATACTTTTTTTTAAATTCTGGGTAAGCTTGTGTTTGACCACAACCTCACCATGGTAAGTGATGATGTGGCCGAAGCTGGTAAGCACACAAAGCCTAGATGGGATACTGTTACATATTCAAGTAACTGACACTTCACCAGGGGAATGGGGGGTGAATGGGGGGTGCAAGCGACTGATATTGCGTGGGACAACAATTTTTCCTATAATCATATTAAGATAAGATTAGAGGAAAAATTGTTTATAAATTTAATGATAACTGTTGAGAAGTTATCAGAAGTCTCTCTTCTGATAACTGTTGAGAAGTTATCAGAAGTCTTCAGGTCCCAATTTTGTTTGTTCAAGTTTAATTTAATTTCCATCATACCTACTACTTACATAACTAAGTGCTCATAAAAATATAACTTAAATAGTATTTAATTTGACTTAACAATTGACTTAACAGACGGGCCGGTTGGCGTGGTTGGTTAACACACTGCCTATCACGCCGCAGGTCGTGGGTTCGATTCCCATTCAGGACAGACATTTGTGTGCATGAACATGTCTGTTTGTCCTGAGTCTGGATGTAATTATCTGTTTAAGTATGTATTTACAAAAAAGTAGTATATGTAGTATATCAGTGATCTGGTTTCCATATTACAAGCTCTGCTTAGTTTGGAATCAGATAGCCGTGTGTGAACAAATGTCCGAGGGTATTTATTTTATTATTTATTTAATTAGTTTGATTATTATTTTCCATCATAAAATACCTACTGTTTGTTCTACATTTAAACATGTTGAACTTTTTAAAATGATAAACGTAAAATGAATTCTGACGGCACGTACATCCGTAGGTATATAATTTGCGTAAATTAATTAAATACCATTGAACGCTTCATTTACAAAACAGTATATCAGGTACGAGTTAATGCAAATGCAATCATTCGTACAAATACTGTCGAGCATCGATACATTTCAATTTCTCGATTATTCGAAATTAAATTTTATCAGAGCGAACTACTCAATCATTTATAGTGATGTAATACTAAATTATCGACTGTCGATTTTAATTGTAGTTTTTGTTATTAATATTAAATCCGTATGCTAATTATAAATGTGAAAGTAATTCTGTCTATCTGTCTGTCTGGTCCTTACGACTGAATGGCTGAACTACACGACTAAAACCGCAGGTTGAAACACAGTCTGAATAACTTAAAGCAACTTAAACCAATCAAATGCAAATGAGTGTCTTAGACAATACCTTCGATGTCTTAATAATTATCTGTACATAAGTTTATTTGAGGTATTGCAACTCTCAGACAAACCAGCACTGGTTTAAGGGAGTGAAGAAACATTTTTTGTATATTTTCTAAATAAATAAATAAAAAAAAAAAAAAAAAAAAAAAACTTAAAATAGAAATGACAAATGACTCGTGACCCAAATGCAAAAGACTTGTATAATACCTTCCTCTGTCTTCATTACTTTCAAATGAGGATTACAAAGATTCTCGCTAATCAAATGAGTTAAAACGAACCCAAACGATTGAGTCATAGTTTCTTTTGTAAAATTATTTTCAATTTACATTACATGCAATATAAAATATTTAAAACATCGATCATCAAACATCTTTTTGTTTTGGTAGTCATTAAAAACAGAAAAACATTTAATTGAAATACATTTTTCTATATAATAATTAAAAAGTTTAATTATTTATTTTTTATTAAATGAACTATTTACAAGCGTTTTAATCATCATTTATATTAGATTTGAAAAAAGTTATCAAAACTATAGTTGCTGCGCGAACAATTCATTCAAATGTTTTCCTATCATCTATAAACGTGAACAAAGTGTCTTCCCCTTAATAGAGACATTAAGAGTGGTGTTAATGGACACATTCTTATAGTTTAAGGCGATGATAGCTCAGTGGTAGTGACGTCGGACACCGCGGCGAAGGTCGTGGGTTCGAATCCTACAATGGGCTTGAGCTTTCGGTGAAGGAAAACATCGTGAGGAAACCATAGCACGGTGGTAGGGTACTTTGTAGTACTCGGCTGGCTGGCTACCACCCTCAAGTTGAAAATCTGTCGCCAAGCACCTGTTGGTGTGTTCCGGCAGTTGCACTTGAGAGCCAGTTGCCTTTAAGGCATTGTAATAAGGTGTACAACACATTGGCAATCCCCTCGATATTGCTAATGTCTATAGGCGACGGTAGTCACTTACCACCAGGTGACCCGTCAGCTTCGTTGTCACATGTGGTATAAAAAAAAAAAAAGTTTACTCTACAATACAAAAAGTCTATATTAATTTCACGTCGATCATTAGCTCCGTCTCTACAAACATCAAACAAGCAAAAGCTTCACCGTAAAACAATAAGACGCTGCAAAAAGCCGCTCTCTAGCTTCAAGTGCGATAAGCCAACATAAATGGGTGAAGGGTACGCTTTAGTAATTAATTAAATTACAACTAACACCGCAACGTGCGTGAGCATGAGTGACGTGCGACAGAGATGGATGCTCTTTAAATTACGTGTTGTTTTACAATTATCTACTCGAGATAAATGCTACAAGGGATTGCGCTAATCCATTTTCGCTTCGTTAATTCTGAACGTCAGTTGAGACGATGATGGTTGAAAGGTTTACGAATGATTGACTCTGATTCATCCTTAGGCTTCTTTAAATCAAATCTTAAATCGATAATACAGGCTGAAAAGCCAGTATATGTGGTTGCAATTGAAACCTGAACAAAACACACACACATCGTCAATGAATTACCCGACGCGACCCGACGCGACCCGACGCGACCCGACGGTACTCGACCGGGCGCTAATTACTCCACGCCATGCCCCACTAGCCACTAGCCACTAGCCACTAGCCACTAGCCACTAGCCACTAGCCACTAGCCACTAGCCACTAGCCACTAGCATCGCCGGATATTCAATAATGCGAGCACAACCCTGGCTGTACTATAGGGTTGTACATACGACCAATTAATTATTATGCATGTTACATTTAATATGAAAACTATTGGAGTCGTAGCTAGTAAGTCATCATTAAATTCTATAGATTACTATTTTTGCCGCCATAACACGCAAATATTGTCAGTGAGACTAGATAATAATTTATTGAATGTTGTTTTTGAAAAGTTTTGCTGAGTTCTTTTTTTTTGTCCTTATCCCACGCTAGGTGTGGTCGGCACATGTTTTCCTCTTACACTCCGCTCTATCACTAGTCGTCTCAATACTCACACCTTTCATAAACATATCATTCTTCACGCAGTCCATCCATACCTTCTTCAGCCTTCCTCTACCTCTATATCCATCCACACTCATGCTAAATACTCTTCTCGTTCCATGTCTTTCATCCCTCCTCATGACATGCCCATACCAAGCCAATCTATTGCCTTTCAACTTTACAGTCACTGGTACTTTCAAACTTCCTCTAATATATCGTGTAAAACTTTAAAGTAGGTATTATGTGTTAAAATTATACCTATTTCAAACACAAACTGAAGAAGTGTTTATTTTAACTCGACTAACGCGATTCATGTTTTGGGACGATCGTCCCACCTGATTCATACTTAATATTATAATGCGAAAGAGTGTTTATTGGTTTATCCTTTCATACGGGAAAGGAATAAGGGATCGGTGTGATATTTTGCATAGAAAGACTTGTGAAACTTATTGGGTTTGTCTATCTAAACAGCTTTTAATATGAGACCAACATTGCAATTTCGAAAAAATACAACTGTAAAGTTATTTTTATACCACTAGGTGGAAAATATGCTAACGAGCTTTTTAAGAAACGAAGCTCAAAAGGAGATTTTTACCACTTCATATGATTTCTTAGTTCTTATATAATATCCACAACAAATTTATTCAAGTGCAGATGTCGTGCAATTTATTCAAGTGCAGATGTCGTGCAATTTTCCTCACTATGTTTTTCTCGCGAAAGTTCAAATTGGAACACTCACCATGGAGTCAGATGTCACTATCAATCATTTTATCTGATGACGTGATATTTTAACAGATAAACTTTTTTGTTTAAGTTTAATCACAAACACGCTAAGCTAACAATTTAGAACAAATCAAAGATATAAATAAAATAATAAATCAACCGATTTCACAATTGATATCAAAATGTAAACTGTAGATAAATGTACTATCTATACAACTATCTGAAGATAAACATAGATAGATAACAATAATACAAGATATTTATGATTTGCGATCAATACGGGATACTATTTAGTTTGCGTTTAGTTTTCACAATATACAGAAACCAAATCGTATTTTTCATCATTCAATTTATAACGTACTAGCTATCCCCCGCGGTTTCATCCGCATTTTCTAGGGATCTTATCATTTCCCGGGATATAAATTGTTCTATGTTTTATTCTTGGATATGGTCCACCTGTGTGCCAAGTTTCATCAAAATTCGTCGTATAGTTTTTGCGTGAAAGAGTAACAAACTTGACATTGTAACAAACAACATAATATAGGGACTTAAATAAAATGTTATAATATTAATTGTAACATCATAACTACAAAGGTTTATTTCATTTCAATTCGTATAATCACCATAATAACAGTGTTATTACAATAATAGCCGACAAAAATAGATGTTGGACATGTTATATTACAAAAATATAGCGTTACGTTAATTATTTAGCTTCAAATGGCGCCAGTGGGTTATTCGTAATGTTTCAATCAATTATATTAAAGTAAAAAAATGTTGATAGCTTACCTACAGAACATTTGATCTTAAAATAAAAAAAATCTACACTACATTAAGATATTTCATAACACATGAATTTGTACTGGGTACGTGAAGTGCACCAGTTGACGTAATAAAGTAGGCTAATTAGCCAGGTTTCACTAATAAAAAGCCACATCATCCCCGAGTGCTATATACCTAGTACGAGTAGTATCCTATGTATATTTTCAAGATATCATCATATTATGTTCTAAGATAAATCCAAATCATATGTTAAGCTGTTTAAAGTTGAAATTTAATTAATCATTTAGTTGGAACAATTACTAATAGTGTTTAACATAATGATACAAGCTGTCCCCCGCGGTTTCACTCGCGTCCCCGTGGGATCAAAGTCAAAGTCAAAACCATTTATTCAGTATAGGCCCTAGAAGGGCACTTATGAAGGTTACCACCAGATCTAGCGGTATAAAAATAGAAAACAACCTATTCTCAGACCTACTGAATATATATATGGTCAAGCCGTTTCGTATGAATACGGTTACTAAAAGCTGACTGTGACACGAGAATTGTATAGATATACAGAATTAGGTAGGTGCATTGATTACTGTTGTATAGATATTAATGACCTGATTATTCAGACTATTAATTAATCAGCCTTTGATTATACTATGTATCATACTTAGGGGGTATTACACCAACATATCAATATGTAGTCTCTAACTGTAAACAGTTAAACCTGATGAGCTAAAGCTGGCTACCACCCTCAAGTTGAAAATTTGTCGCCAAGCACCTGTTGGTGTGTTCCGGCAGTTGCACTTGAGAGAGTTTGTCTTTAAGGCATTGTAATAAGGTGTACAACACATTAGCAATCCCCTGGTATTGTCAATGTCTATAGGCGACGGTTGTCACTTACCATCAGGTGACCAGCCTGCCTCGTTGTCATTTGTGACATAAAAAAAATGTTCTCCACAAATAAAATAGCATTTTCACCAAGCCTCCATATTTGAGTAAATCTAGAAATCAATCCAAAAAAAATCTAAAATCCAAGCCAAGGGGTAGCATATTGTTGAAAATTTGATGGAAATAAGTTACCTTCATGGCATTGTAATACGTCGACAATACATTGGCAATCCCCCATTCTCATTCTCATACTCATTTACTCTCATCTTCATTTACTATCATGAGATTTGTCAAACACAAATCCACCACTAAGATTCGCACGGTCTTAAAATACTGTTATCTCTATCACCTTCATTCAGTGTGAAAGGGAGAAGCTTACATTTAGTGCTGCCAAATTAACAAAATCGACAGCATACAAGATAAGAAGTACGACAAATTGAAGGGGGAGATAGGAAGGTGGGCGAGTCACCTACCTAATTAAAAATGACTTCATTCCATTTTCGACATAAGTTTGTCGTGGATACATCTTACTGGACAACCTATACAGGGTGAAATTTTCAAGTGGGCGTGGATAGCTAAATCCTAAACGAATACGGGAATATCGAAAAATGCGGAATGGAGTCTCGAGGCCGATTTTAATTAAAACTAAAACTGCATCATTCTATTTTCGAAAAAATATTTCCCCAAGCCAGGAATCAAACCCGATGAATTTGAAAAAAAATACACAGCCTGTTTTATTACACCATCCGATAATGTTGCTAATAAGGATCAAATTCTCAGAAGTAATGACATACAGAAAACTTAAAGAAAGTGCTCTTTTTTAATAAATTTAATAACATTTTTTGTATATTCCCACAAATTATTACACCTATCGTACTATCAAATTATTAGAAATATTTTTTTATTTGGTACACTCGTTGGACTTAACTCATAACCCACTCGCATTAAGCACCACAACATAACCTAATAATTTAATGACATGGGCATTGTATCGAACAGTTTGACTAGCTATACGTAACTACGGTAGGTACTCATAGGAAAGTAGTAGGAAATGTATGAAAAATACAAAAATATTGATAAATTTATTAAAAATGAACACTTTCCTTTATTTTTCCGTATGTTATTACTTCCCAAAATTTGATCCTCATTAACAAAATTACTAGATGGTATAATAATATTGAATGTGTAAATTTTCCCAAAATCGACGGGTTTGATGCCTGACTTGAAAACATATTTTATCAAAAATCTAATGATGCCGTATTAGTTTTCATCAAAAACAGCCTCGAGACTCATTGTTAATGCAAGTGGGCTATCAATGAAGTCCAACGAGTGTACAAAATTAAAAATTATTTCAATCAATTTGATAGTACCTACTTACGATAGGATAAGTGCAATAGTTTGTTTGTTTTTTTTTTAAATCATTTTATTAAAAAATAACACTTTCTTTTAGTTTTCCGTATGTCATTACTTCTGAGAACTTGATCCTTATTAGCAACATTATCGGTTGGTGTTAATCAAAATCGGCCTCGAGACTCCTTTCAGCATTTTTCGATATTCCCTTTAGTTTAGGATTTGGCTATCCACGCCCAGTTGAAAAATTCACCCTGTATATAAATAACTAAGGTATGATTACATAATTGATATCAATAACTCCAAGGTTACTCTAAGGTTACCCCAAAATAGACCCCCGGCGACTAATTAGGGGTTAATCGGGAGGAAAAGGTCAGACTGACCTTACTGCTGGTTGGATAAATCAATACTCACATAATAAATAATCTACGCATTACAAGTGAGCTTGTACTTCTTGAATGGTTTTAAAACTATGGGTCTGTTCCTAATTTAGATCCAGCAGTAGTGACGTCATCAAATAAAAGTCACCAGTTTTATTTTATTTCTATTTGCTTTTGCCCGTGACTTTTATGTCACAAGGCTGACAAGCAGGATACGAGTCACCTGATGGTAAGCGATTATCGCCTAAGGACATTAGTAATGCCAAGGATTGCCAATGTGTTTTCAACCCTTTACAATGACTTGAAGGTAACTGGTTGAGTGCAACTGTACTCATCCTGAAAGTCTGTTTGGATGGATGTATGTGTAGATGTTTGTTACTCTTTCACACAAAAACGGCTGGACGGATTTTGATGAAACTTGGTACATATGTAGTTCATGTCCTGGATTGAAACATAGGATACTTTTTTTTAGTGAAAAGTTAAGATCCTTTGGGTATGCGGGGGACAGCTAGCATACATATAAACGCTAGTTGATGCTTTCTTAATTTAAGCTCAAAAAATAATTAGGTTTTTGTATGAATAAACATTAAATTGATTTATATTGTAATATCTAATCTACCTCAATAATATTGTGATAATTAAATCAATTCAGGTATATAATCATGCTGTATATCGAAGCTAATCTAATGATGGTACGGCACCGGGCACGTTGCGTCACATCGCGTGTCTCTATCCGAACTGGTAAATAAAAGCGGGATAGCCTACGGTCTCATACATATTTGAGTTAGGGTTGTGACTCATCGGTAAAGTTATCTTTTACGTAAATATTAATGTGTCTCAGACACCGCTCATTTTGTATTCATTCAAGTTTTAATATAAATATTTTATTTTGTATTTTTGAAGCCAGGGAATTGCTCATTGTTTTAACTCTAAAATATCGTTAGAGTTGTTCTGACAAATGCAACATACATTAAAAAAAAACAATGTTTTCGTGCTCAAAATATCTGCTCAGGATAATAAATAATCTTTCTCAGCAATCGGGGCGCCTAACGTCTTTATAGGCCTAGTAGTTCCTGAGTTTAGCGCTTACAAACAAACTCTTCAACTTTATATTTTTATACGTGCGTACTAAACTGTAATAATACATTCTCCTCAAAAAAATATTAATATTTATATTTCATAATAAAAAAAATTGTATCCTTCGATACAATCACATTGTATCTTTTTTATAATTAAAAAAAGTCGTCAAAATCACTCTCATATAACAAGTTGTTACTAAAATCACTTTAATACAACCTTTATAGAGCTGTTTTGGGTTATAAGCATTTTTATAGAACGACTTTTCTGGCTGGTATTAATTGGTAAAAGGCAGTAAGTAACATAGGTACTCTCGCGTTTATAATTAGTACATAATGTGCTGAGCACATGGTTTATTTTACGAAAGCAAGCATAATTATTATTAGTACGGATGATTACCAAAGCAAACATAGAGCTCATTTCCTCTGCTATGTAAACATTACATAGCTTAAACTATGAAATAAATTTGCTTAATACAGCATCATTAAATTGAAGTAATAGTTTTACCAACATTAGGTACTTCAATATGGTCGGTATTCACAAATAAATACATTAAACAACAGTTAACATGACATTTACATACATTTTAAAAGGTAGCCTTAAACGATTGATTAATTAGTGTATAAATAATCTAAAGCGTTAACAGATATTAAACAAAGACAACCCTAACCAAGCCTCAGCCTACTGTGACCATGTAATAAAAGAAACGAATAAAAAAAACATCGCATTTATATCAAGATGTAAACTCTGTATGTGCGTGGAATTTTAAAACAACATCCCAAATTAGAGCACGAGAATTACCAAAAAGAATGGTCCCCTTTTCTCCATGTTGACAAAACGAAACGTTTTGTTCTCTCCCTTTGTTAACCCTTACAAAACGAGGAGGTAAGAAGTGGCAGTCATTCAGGCGGGTCGCGGGTCTACAATATTTATCATCTTTGTTTCAGCCCAGTGTTGGCAACAAATGTACAACTTGAAAAATTAAGGGTAGTTTTAAAATAAAGAGTTAATAGATATTTTGATAATATAGGTAGATAGGTAGGTACTTAGTTTTACCTATGACTATGCCCGCTTTTCCATATTTTTTAATTCACTTATGTTGAAAAGCTTAGAAAAAATATTGCCCCTACTTTCAAATTATCCGCATACCAAATTTCTTTTATATTTGTTCTGTGGTAATAGATGACTTATTTTAAAAATAAATCATACATGAAGTTTTGAAAAAAATTGCTCATTAAATCCTACATAAACTTGAAAGTTTGTATGTAGATGTTAGATGTAGGATTATAATTCTCTAACCTTCACATTTTATTTAAACAAGCCCTTTATATTTACGTAGATCTATATTAATATTATTATGTATTTCCATAATAAAGATAGGATTGAAATGAGTTTACTATCCCTCTTTTTGTAAATACATTCAAGCAAGAAATAATTTCAGGACCTGATACCAGCCAAGTCAGCCCTTAGACTACACATTTGGATTTTGCATAGAACTTGGCACTCAATCTCAGATCTCCATTCTTTTTGCGGCGAAGCCCATAGCAGAGAATAATTTTTTTATTGAACTTGGCTCTCCTTTTTTACATTTATGTTTTTGGTGGGATATCATTACTTTTTGTAGGTAATTATTATTTATTTAAACTATTGCCTATACTATAATACTATACGTACGTACCTACTTATTAAAGAAATTGTAATAATAATATTACTGCAAATTATAAGTTTTCCTTAAGAAAACTTAGCAATTTCGCAGCATAAATCGCAACCTTATAGGTCAGATATCGAGAGACAACCGGACAGCAAGACGGCCCTCGCGCTGATGAGCGCGGCTGCCGCTCGCTCGGCCACGTTCGCGTTTCGATTCGGTTGTCACAGCGGCGCGCGCGCGTCGTGTATATACCGAAAATCTAAATGCCTATTATTTTATCATTATTTATGAGTAGGTAATGATTTTACACTATTGATGTGCGCTAAATATAAAAATAATAATTAATCCCAGTTAATAACGTAGGTACCCTAAGTAATATTAGGTATTTATGTTAAGCGTTCATAATAGAATCTAATTATTTAAAAATTGGCAGTTTTTTATTTATTCCTTTGTATTCATCTAATTACCTATCTGCATACCAAATTTTAACTCTCTAGGTCAT
Organism: Ochropacha duplaris; assembly: GCA_951361185.1. Taxonomy (NCBI): domain Eukaryota; kingdom Metazoa; phylum Arthropoda; class Insecta; order Lepidoptera; family Drepanidae; genus Ochropacha; species Ochropacha duplaris. The sequence goes on along the minus strand of OX592713.1, from coordinate 232,150 downwards.
CTGGAACTGGGTTAGAGCTTTGGTCTATAGGTCAGTCAATGATAAAAATGAGGAATTTTGGACATTAATATCTAAATAACCGTTTGAGATAAGCTTATGAAATTTAGAACACATATGTATCTCGCAAGTCTCAATATATGAGCCAAATTTGTTACGTTTATATAAAATAGTTTTTGATTTATGAGGGGGTCAAAAGTGGCTCCAAATGGTTCGTGTAATATTACACACGGTGCGGCTCGCCAGTTCTGTTTCGTGAACTTGGCTTGACACGCTCCCGCGTGTCTAGATCCAAATGTTTATGTAGGTACTAGATATCAGGTAGCGTGCACTAACATCTAGCCAGATATACACAGATAGATACTCGATACATATGTTATGGCTAAAAGGTTTTTTGTGTTTACTTCCTGAGCTTTTTGTTTGGTTTCCAACATTAATAAATCATATTTCGAACTCCATTTTTCATAGGTTTGGGAGTTGTTGTTGCTTTGTGTTTTCAAACAAAACCTCTCCCTATTTCTATTGAGGTACAACTCAATATCATTCGTCGCTATTCGTTACTGTTCGTAACAAGGTTTCCTGCAGCGAAACCACCATTTTTGCTTCAAAAATGTAAATTTTAGTTGTGAGGCTGCATTTGTAAAAAAAAACTCTGGATAACGGATTCATATTATTATTTTTAGGGTTCCCCGTACCCAAAGGGTAAAAACGGGACCCTATTACTAAGACTTCGCTGTCTGTTACCAGGCTGCATCTCAAGAACCGCGATAGCTAGACAGTTGAAATTTTCACAAATTATGTATTTCTGTTGCCGCTATAACAACAAATACTAAAAACAAAATAAAATAAATATTTAAGGGGGGCTCCCATACAACAAACGCTATTTTTTTGCTCTTTTTTGCTCGATATCGTCACTAGGCTGTATCTCAAGAACCGCGATAGCTAGACAGTTGAAATTTTTACATATTATGTATTTCTTTTGCCGCTATAACAACAAATACTAAAAACAAAATAAAATAAATATTTAAGGGGGGCTCCCATACAACAAACGTTATTTTTTGCCCTTTTTTGCTCGATATCAATAATGGCAACAGCACTTGAAATATTCACAAAGTACTCAGTTGTATTTTTACTTTAATAATAAAATTAAAATAAAATAAATATTTAACGGCAAAAAAATCACGTTTGTATCTACAACAAACGTGATTTTTTTGCCGTTTTTACGGAACCCTTCGTGCGCGAGTCCGACTCGCACTTGGCCGGTTTTTTTACTTGGTGGCTAGATGGGAACTGGCTCTCTGACTGTCGAAACACATGTGTAGGTGCTTGATAGAGTTTCAACTTGAGGGTGGTTGCCAGCCAGACGAATAGTACCTTCGAGCCCACGATCTTCAACACGCCATACGTTGTCACTACCACTCACTTATAATCAAAACCAGCCTTCAAACCATTTGTAACATTTGCATTGACAAGTTACCTTTATGATACACTAGCTGTTCCCCAAGGTTTCACCCGCGTTCCCGTGGGATCTTATATTTTCCCGGGACTAATTATAGCCTATGTTCATCAAGGATAATGTAGCTTTCTAATGGTGATTTTTTTTTTCAAATCTTTCAAAGTATAGAAACGTAGCATTATCTGGCATTCTGTCTAGTTTATTTTGGTGTAAAAAAAAATTATTTACCCCAAAGTGGTTGAAAAAAGGTGTAAATGGGGTAAAAAGGCACGATTCCGAAATAAACGAGTTCCATGCGGACGGTTTCGCGGGAAAAAACTAGCTCCGTAGTCAAACAGTCTCAAGAGACGTTTGAAAATCGATGGTAGGTAACTTTAAGTTCGCCCCCGGTTCATCTGCCTTTTTTATATGAGTGGGCTTAAGCACTCAGGGATAATGTAGCTTGCTACTAGTGAAAGAATTATCAAAATAGGATCAGCAGTTTCGGAGATTACCTCCCACATCAAAACTTTTCCTCTGTATAATAATATTAGTATAGACAACATGAGCGAACCTTGTGAAAGTTACCAAATATTTGTTAGGTTGTTTTCTCAAAGACATTTTGTTCCCAGATAACCTTTACAGGGTCACGAGGCAAAGGATGTATCGGGAGGGGGTTACTAGCTCAAGGCCATCTTGAGGGAGGTAGGGGTAGAGGGGTGGCCCGAGTTAGGGTGCGCCGGGGTTATATCAGAGCGGGACGTTTTTGTAAGAAATAGGAAGTATTCCTTGCGTGAGATGAGAGTGGGTTTATTTCTTTCTTTCTATTTTAGACCATTAAGGTCAGATTAATGCTGACTATTGAGTATTATATGCTAAAGGTCAATCACTAAGTAAATTATGATACTTTGTGACCTTTTCACTGATGTGACACTATATTATATGGACTTCCGACCACTTAAAATGTCAGTTGAAGTAAAATGGCGGCATTTTTTTCGGGCTGTCAACTCTTGTATTTCTATTTTTTTAATTGCTTAGTGCCGTAATCATAGGTCGGTTACTATGTTAAGTGTTGATTGGTTATTTGTCATGTTAAGAAGAGAATTCTAAAGGTAAGAGGTCATTCACAATTTCAAACAAACTAGGTAAAACCGCAAAATTTACAATTGAAAGTATTACATAGTACTTGTTCCAAGTTTATATAAATTTTTAATTTGTTTATAACTATCATAGTTTCTGTAGATTCCAGAAACAAAACAATCTAAATCATTAAATCATAATAAAAGACGAAAGCAATCGATCGTTAGTTGCAAAAAATACGTCGCCAACCAATGTCGCGTGTAATGAATCAAGGGATGTAGGGATCCGCACTCGCGTGAGGAAAACGGATAAGGTCGGAGTTTTGTTTCGGATAACAAAAACTTTGTGTATTAATCGTCAACCGCAAAGTTTGGAACTTTCCGTCTGTAAGTAATAGAGTACCTACCGATGGGATGGGATGGGACCTACTTTATACTTGATCGAGTCGCGTTTTTGTTTGTTTGTTGTTCCAAAATCACAATTAGTTTTAATATAGTTAATTGAGAGCCAATACAACAATGAAATCGTACGTGACACTAACCGTATATGATGTGTAACATCTGACATCTCACCTCACCCTCAATAACATACATATAACTCTCGGGAAATGTGTTGGTACCATCTCACAGCCAACTGTACTACCAAGCGCGCTAATTGGTCAATAAATAAGTGTTCAGTTTCAGTTTGAGGCTGTATGGGCTAAAAACCTTTGCCCGCAATAAAGAAATAAAAATTACATACTTCCATCCCTATTTGACAACTCGGCTTCCTGTTACATAATTCCATCCCTTTTCTCTAAATTACTACCACAGATTGTAGGAAAACAAGAGCAATGTTACACATAAAAAAACAGGTGCTCTCTAAATATTATAGTAATTTCTCAAGTATTTTTATTCGAACAGAAATGAATAGAAGCAATTGAAACATAATTTAGTTTCATTACAATTAGATTATTGTGTAATGTGGAGTGGATCGATTCGCGTATTATTATCTCCGATTGTTCAGGACACGAACACGTGATATGGCCCTGACCCTGGCCTGGCCCAGGGGAATCGAGATGTTATCAGCTTTATTAGCGACTTTGTTGCCATGGTTACAATATTACACACCCGCCCGTGTGACTCAAGTCATAAGAGTTGCGGCAGCGGCAGCGGTAGCGGCAGCGGTAGCGGTAGCGGGGAAGGGTTACTAAACAAAGCAAAAAAATATAGCAAATTAAATTCATTATTTTTAACATCTTTCTAGTACCTATTAGATACATAAAAAACTGCCTTGCTAAGTTTCTTTTTTTTATTTACAATAATTTTCTTTATTGAAGATTTGTAAAAGTCATACACGAAATAAAACAGAGGTCATAAAATGGAATGACTTAAATGTTCCCGGAGAATCTCAGTGTAAGTGTACTCCAAACCGGGTGGAGTCATTTATAACGTTCATAAGTGCTTTATCGGGGCCTAAAGCCTTACGGGAAAGTACAACTTACCGTACTTAGACGACATATTTATTATGTATGAGAGCACTAAATCCTCCCGCGGCGCGCGGGCATCAATCAGTGTAAAATTTATGGTGCACCATCAAAGTCAAACACTGCTCACCATTTCTTAAGCAATATTAGAACCGGTTACCTGATGATGTGACATCAGCGACATCAATAAACGCTTTTAAAAACTGTCAAAAACCAATAAACTGCATAAGTGATCGATGAAGTGCGACCCTTATTTCAACACTGCGAGTTGTAGACACATCACCTTATAAGCTGCTCATCTATAAATAAATAAACAAACTGAATAAATGAGTTTTATGTTTAAGATACAATTCCCAACCATTTTATTTGATATATTATTTAAATATATTTTTGAGCGCTGCACAGCTTGTATCTTGTACCACAGCTTGTATCTTGTACCACAGCTTGTACCCAACAGTGCAGCGTCCCCATTAGTACCCAAATCACACGTCCGCAATTTGTTTCACATGGGTACCGCACATTTCTTATTTTCTAATGGCGAACCTATTACACGATACATTATCTCCGCTTCTGTGCGGTGAGGATATATTATAGACGTTTATATCTACATACATAGCTATATGTTGTCTTCAGTGCTTTACATCTTATCAAGTCAACTGAGAGACCATTCCTTAGTGGCTGGACAAGATTACCTTAGCGGATATGAAAATAGTTTGTTTGAAAGAATTTAAATTTGTTGCAAGTCAATAATAATCATCACAACATAAATACAAGAAATAAAGATAAAATTGTGACCCCTATTCAGACTAGCTAAAGTCAATAAATCTTTTCTCGGGAATTGTGTTCGTTTCTACTATGTGACGTGAGGTAACTGGAATGACTTATAAATTTTTTTTTTGGAACGAAGTTCCTTATCGCGCGTTGTGAAAAAATGGGGCTAGACGGAAAAAATCTTACGAAAAATTGTCCCGACACTTTTTATGTCACTATGTATGTTTATTAAGCTGTGCGGCGTGCGCATGTTTCTCTGTCTGTCTCTCTCTCTTATAGAAAGCAAGCCAGACATTTTCATTTCTATTTATATATACATAAATGTTTTTTTTAAATATATATATATATACTCTCTCGACTTATATAACTTCGTTCCATCCGGGTGTCCCTTGACACCTCTCAAGTTTTTTTATTAAACTTAGGTTAATGAACAAAGCCTACTATAAGGTGGCTCACTACATGGAAGACAGAAATATATGGTTGTAGTAGCTTCTCTCTGCACCTGCATCCCCCTGGCGTAGTGTTAAATATTTGAAAATGCATGAAATGTATTTTTGAAATTGTAAATAAATTTCAAAAATTAAATATTCACTGCACAAAAAATTGCCTTGCTGAGTTTCTTGGTGGAGTCTTCTCAGTTTAATTGTATATTGAACCGGTGGTAGAGTCAATTGTAACGTTCATAAGTTCTATGTATGTATGTTTGGTATTACTACTAAATCAAACAAAATGACTTGTCTGTGCAATTGTAATAAAACTGCGCACTGCGCACTGCGACCAACCACTATTGTTAGTTTTATGTGGAGACTGAGCTCGCACTAACTTAATGTTCATATTCGAGATCGTTAAACTTGTTATTTCTTCAAATTTGCTGATTTAAAATCGTAGTATTTTTCAAAAATAAAACTGACATTCAATCCGCAATTCAATTCAAAAAGTCGACTCCCAAGTCATATTTACAAACAAAACTGAGACAATCCCCCAAAATGTCTGTCATGAACCACCCATAAAGTACCAGGGAAGCATATTCGTTAAGAGCCTGAAAAGACGTAGGGAGCGAAAATCCGCCGGAGATGGGAACACACCGATGCTTCCCGCAATCGAGATAAACGCGCAACTTCCGAAATTGTTTGGGTAATACCCGTAAATAGAGCTTCGGTATATATACATACCCACTTGTTTGTGTACCGAGCCATCCAGGCGTGAGGTTTATGAAAACATTTCGTGACTTGGTTTATAGCGACTTTCAAAAAATAACTTTACACATTTGTGCGTCGTCAAATTGATTTGTTATTTTAAAAGCTCTCAAATGTAACAATGGGAACCCGGTCAATCTGAATAGCTTTTACGATTACAAGATAGCTTAACAAAATGGTGCAAATTCATCTGGATTTAACTTTCATTCTAGTTTAATTTCTACCAACTAACAAATACGATTCAATATTGAATAAAATAGGAAACCCACTATGCAGATTAAGTGCTGTTGCATATAGAGAAAATAAAAAAAAATTGCCAAGGTTCTATTTTCAAAAAATAATCTGCCATCACGAAACATAAACTCGTAAGCCCGATGTACACGTATACACAAAACGAGTTCTGTATTAAACATATTTGTTCAGTACCTCCTTTCCTTTTGCCAATTACTTACTTAAGGTTAAATCCAACCAATCACATTACTTCCTCATAACGACATTTACAAAAGCCTTATTCAAGGTTAACAAGCGCCACGAAATTTATTGAATGTGTTCTATTTATTTCTCTGTGACGTATATTTTTATGGTATACTAGTGGGCCCGGCAGACGTTGTCCTGCCCTGAAAATAAAACTTAGAACCCGATTCCAGCGACACCTATTGTGAAACTAAACCATCTGTCTCAAGATCGGACGATCTCGAGACATGTCAAAACGTCGTTCTATACAAAATGTATGACATAAATAATTTTCTTCATTATTCTTTATTTTTGTGAATTTTTCGTAAATTTTCTTTGCTATAAACCTCACGGAGCCCGAGACCTTTCCAACGAATGCAAAATCGTGGAAATCGGTTCGTGCGTTCTGGAGTTATAGCGTCAGGAAGGAAAACCCGACTTATTTTTATATAGTTATGGTATATTATAATCTTTAAGCTCTCTCAAATCACTGAAATTTCAGTCACTTTTAAAAAAAAAAATATGAATACACTAAAAATACAAAAAATGATATTAAAAACTGAAAACTGCATATAATTTTTGATGAATCTGGATGTTCATAATCATTTGCCTGCTCTGTTCCCAGTTATACCTATTATATGTACTTTTCTTCCATTTGGCTCAGTTCAGCTTAGTTTGGGCCAAGATTTTATAAAAATACCCCCAGAATACAGAAAGGTATAACAACAAATACACTCGTCTCATTATAACTATGATGTAAAAAACACGCCAAGTTAACAAATAGAATGCAAAAATATTTATAAAGATAACAAGGTAACCGACGGCGACGCGCGGGGGTTGAAGATCTCTTACAAAATATTATTACAGAATTTAGTTGAACTTCTATTCCAAGATGAACGCCGACCAAATAATGAGATGCTTCAACTTAGTTCAAATTTAAATCTAACTACTTCGCTTTAATGTTGTTATTAGAATGAACGCTGTTATGAAAGTAGCATTCATTTTGTGAAAATATTAAATAGTTCAAGTTGGGGTTGAAAATAATTATCAAACACGGTGTCATCCGTGTTCCCAAAGGAACTTATCTTTTCCCGGTATACTTTTTTTTTTTTTTTAAATCTGGATAAGCTTGTGTTTGACCACAATCTCACCATGGTAAGTGATGATGTGGCCGAAGGTGGTAAGCACACAAAGCCTAGATGGGAACTGGCTCTCAAGTGCAGCTGTCGGAACACACCGATAGGTGCTTGGCGACAGATTTTCAACTTGAGGGTGGTAGCCCGCCAGTCGGGTACTACAAAGTACCCTACCATCGTGCTATGGTTTCCTCACGATGTTTTCCTTCACCGAAAGCTCAAGCTCATTGTAGGATTCGAACCCACGAACTTCGTCGCGGTATTTGACGTCACTTACCACTGAGCTATCATCGCCTTGTTCCATCGTTCTCCATTTTTAATTCCAGGATCTACATTTGTGACAAGCTTAATCATAATTCGTTTAGTAGTTTTTGTGTGAAAGAGTAACAACTAACAAACAAAGATAAGATTTTCCAGAAGGATAACATCTAGATGAAACCACTGCGGCAGAGTACAAATTCAACTAAAAAGTCAGTACGCCCATGCGCAGACTAAAGTAATTGATAAATAATAGGGAATGGCAGATGAAGCCGTGGAACACAAACATAGTTAATAAGAAACAAGTAGAGAGGTCAACAACCCGTCCAACCGCTGTAGTTAGTACTAATTTTGCTTTCAAACTAAAAAAGCTGTGTGAGTACCGCGAGGGCGCGAGGGCGGGTCGTGCCTCATTAGTCTGCGATGTGAATGCTACTTCACACCAAACAAAACACAGCTAGAGTCGCGCGCTCCGTGCTCCGTGCGAGCCGGACTTGGCTCCCTTTTTACCTACCGCTTAGAATTACTACGATGTATTTTTTTACTCGATATTAACTTATCAAAAATATAAATATTAACTGTAGTGAAATAGATTTGACTGGCCGGTTGGTGTGGTTGGTTAACACACTGCCTATCACGCCGCAGGTCGTGGGTTCGATTCCCATCCAGGACAAACATTTGTGTGCATGAACATGTCTGTTTGTCCTGAATCTGGGTGTAATTATCTATTTAAGTATGTATTTACAAAAAAAAAGAGTAGTATATGTAGTATATCAGTCATCTGGTTTCCATATTACAAGCTCTGCTTATTGGGATCAGATAGCCGTGTGTGAACAAATGTCCGAGGATATTTATTTATTATTTATTTATAGATGGCGATTGTAATTTCTGTATGCTATTGTTGATATAGGGATTTAATACGTGAAATTTGTAATTTTAATTGGTTTGAATGTAATTGATGAATTGTCACGCTAGGCACCTATGAATATTATATTGTGTAATTTCATCATAAATTACTAACAAACATTCAAATACAACTTTCTTGTCCTTTGAGAAATATTCATATACCTATGTATTATGATGTAATTTCGATCTCGAAATCCGATCAAATTTACAATATGAGAGTTCACGAGGGCGAAAAATCTATGTAACTATTTTTCATTTCTGAGGAAATTTATTTGCTCCGTATTTTCACGCACAAATGTTTTCCCCCGCCTATATCTATCCTGAGCAAAACTTGATCGTCCTGGTAATGCTACCATAAACTACCATAACAGATTGTCTATTCATAGTAAAAAAAAGTGGCGCCAAAGTACATATAAAATTTAAATAAAGAGCTAAATATGATAGAGTATTTAATAATCCTAGAGCGTAACATCCAATATTGTAATTATAAACGTTATTCAAAGAGCAACTCATTACAAGTTCCACTATGATGCGAAACTAATTTAAGAAAACCACGCACAGGTCGCCCACGCCGGCTCAGCTTAGCGTCCTGTCACACGCCCAGCGACCAGCGACCAGCGACCAGCGACCAGCGACCAGCGACCAGCGACCAGCGACCAGCGACCAGCGACCAGCGACCAGCGACCAGCGACCAGCGACCAGCGACCAGCGACCAGCGATCAGCGACCAGCGACCAGCGACCAGCGACCAGCGATCAGCGACCAGCGACCAGCGACCAGCGAGTAGACACATATTTGTGGTAGTCAAATAGCGTCAGATTACTAAGCGAGTTATCAATATTTGGATTGGAATGTGCTTTTTGTTTCCCATTTAACTAGGAACTGAGTGTCGCATCTGCATCTTCTAAGTGCACTATGTGTAGTGTTGATAATAGAGTACTTTTAAACACTTAACCTATTAGTTTCCACTAAAATGCGGATAGGTATGTAATTATTATATTTTTGTGTGTTTTTTTTTACTAAAATACAATGCTTTTTAGAAGAATTAGCATCTCTTTAACTAGTTTTTATGTGCGTATTAAAAATAATATTATGGGAAGACTTAAAAAAACAGATTAAAAATGTTTTTTTCTGATAACTGACTATAATTGCATTTCAATTGGGCTTTTCCATGGAAAATAATTAATTCGTTTTTTCCATAAAGGAATCAGCTATCACGATAAAATCGCTTATCGCTTCGCTCGCTTTAGTGGGACATAAGCTTTACCCCTCTTTGAGATATCAAACTGGCCCTTGCGGCGACGTGAAGTAAACGTTTAATTAGGAACCGCAACTCAAACTGAAATTTACCCTAAATAAACACCGGTAAGATCTATTTCAGACCACATCAGCTGTCGGTAGTAATTATTGTTTATTACAATTTCAAATTCGAATGCTTTAATTTAAATCAAAAGTAATAAATAGGTATTGCAAGGAATACCACTTTGTAGAGACGACGGTGATAGAGCGGAGTGGAAGAGGAAAACATGTTGTGCCGACCACACTTAACTTGGAATAAGGAAGAGAAGAAGAAGAAGGTATTGCAAGGAATACCACTTTGTAGAGACGACTGTGATAGAGCGGAGTGGAAGAGGAAAACATGTTGTGCCGACCACACTTAACTTGGAATAAGGAAGAGAAGAAGAAGAAGGTATTGCAAGGAATACCACTTTGTAGAGACGACTGTGATAGAGCGGAGTGGAAGAGGAAAACATGTTGTGCCGACCACACTTAACTTGGAATAAGGAAGAGAAGAAGAAGAAGGTATTGCAAGGAATACCACTTTGTAGAGACGACTGTGATAGAGCGGAGTGGAAGAGGAAAACATGTTGTGCCGACCACACTTAACTTGGAATAAGGAAGAGAAGAAGAAGAAGGTATTGCAAGGAATACCACTTTGTAGAGACGACGGTGATAGAGCGGAGTGGAAGAGGAAAACATGTTGTGCCGACCACACTTAACTTGGAATAAGGAAGAGAAGAAGAAGAAGGTATTGCAAGGAATACCACTTTGTAGAGACGACTGTGATAGAGCGGAGTGGAAGAGGAAAACATGTTGTGCCGACCACACTTAACTTGGAATAAGGAAGAGAAGAAGAAGAAGGTATTGCAAGGAATACCACTTTGTAGAGACGACTGTGATAGAGCGGAGTGGAAGAGGAAAACATGTTGTGCCGACCACACTTAACTTGGAATAAGGAAGAGAAAAAGAAGAAGGTATTGCAAGGAATACCACTTTGTAGAGACGACTGTGATAGAGCGGAGTGGAAGAGGAAAACATGTTGTGCCGACCACACTTAACTTGGAATAAGGAAGAGAAGAAGAAGAAGGTATTGCAAGGAATACCACTTTGTAGAGACGACTGTGATAGAGCGGAGTGGAAGAGGAAAACATGTTGTGCCGACCACACTTAACTTGGAATAAGGAAGAGAAGAAGAAGAAGGTATTGCAAGGAATACCACTTTGTAGAGACGACGGTGATAGAGCGGAGTGGAAGAGGAAAACATGTTGTGCCGACCACACTTAACTTGGAATAAGGAAGAGAAGAAGAAGAAGGTATTGCAAGGAATACCACTTTGTAGAGACGACTGTGATAGAGCGGAGTGGAAGAGGAAAACATGTTGTGCCGACCACACTTAACTTGGAATAAGGAAGAGAAGAAGAAGAAGGTATTGCAAGGAATACCACTTTGTAGAGACGACTGTGATAGAGCGGAGTGGAAGAGGAAAACATATTGTGCCGACCACACTTAACTTGGAATAAGGAAGAGAAGAAGAAGAAGGTATTGCAAGGAATACCACTTTGTAGAGACGACTGTGATAGAGCGGAGTGGAAGAGGAAAACATGTTGTGCCGACCACACTTAACTTGGAATAAGGAAGAGAAGAAGAAGAAGGTATTGCAAGGAATACCACTTTGTAGAGACGACTGTGATAGAGCGGAGTGGAAGAGGAAAACATGTTGTGCCGACCACACTTAACTTGGAATAAGGAAGAGAAGAAGAAGAAGGTATTGCAAGGAATACCACTTTGTAGAGACGACTGTGATAGAGCGGAGTGGAAGAGGAAAACATGTTGTGCCGACCACACTTAACTTGGAATAAGGAAGAGAAGAAGAAGAAGGTATTGCAAGGAATACCACTTTGTAGAGACGACTGTGATAGAGCGGAGTGGAAGAGGAAAACATGTTGTGCCGACCACACTTAACTTGGAATAAGGAAGAGAAGAAGAAGAAGGTATTGCAAGGAATACCACTTTGTAGAGACGACTGTGATAGAGCGGAGTGGAAGAGGAAAACATGTTGTGCCGACCACACTTAACTTGGAATAAGGAAGAGAAGAAGAAGAAGGTATTGCAAGGAATACCACTTTGTAGAGACGACTGTGATAGAGCGGAGTGGAAGAGGAAAACATGTTGTGCCGACCACACTTAACTTGGAATAAGGAAGAGAAGAAGAAGAAGGTATTGCAAGGAATACCACTTTGTAGAGACGACTGTGATAGAGCGGAGTGGAAGAGGAAAACATGTTGTGCCGACCACACTTAACTTGGAATAAGGAAGAGAAGAAGAAGAAGGTATTGCAAGGAATACCACTTTGTAGAGACGACTGTGATAGAGCGGAGTGGAAGAGGAAAACATGTTGTGCCGACCACACTTAACTTGGAATAAGGAAGAGAAGAAGAAGAAGGTATTGCAAGGAATACCACTTTGTAGAGACGATTGTGATAGAGCGGAGTGGAAGAGGAAAACATGTTGTGCCGACCACACTTAACTTGGAATAAGGAAGAGAAGAAGAAGAAGGTATTGCAAGGAATACCACTTTGTAGAGACGACTGTGATAGAGCGGAGTGGAAGAGGAAAACATGTTGTGCCGACCACACTTAACTTGGAATAAGGAAGAGAAGAAGAAGAAGGTATTGCAAGGAATACCACTTTCGAGATATTTCCAATTTAAAGCTTTTAAAAAAAAATCTGTATGAGTAATTTGCCGCCTGCACCATTTATTAAGTATTATTTTTTAACTGTAGTATTTCCCAAGCAACACGACTTAAATGACAAAAATAGGAATTTTTAATATTTTGGCAAAAAAAAAAGTACAAATTTTATACCATTTTCGAAAAAACTTTGAATAGGCTAGTTTTTAAAATAATTTTGCTGATTCAGTCCAGTATAATTTTTTTTCACAGTAATTAGTCAATATTTAGTAAAATTTTACACATTGACCTAAAATGAAACAACTTAGTTATTTTTTGAGCATAGCGTACTAGTTTCAAACTATTAGTAGATTATTAACAAAGTGGATAAAGCAGGGTCTTCTGTCGCCCGTGACGATTTAAATGGCGAGTGTAGCGAGGGGTTCAAGTTCACCCAACACTAAGACAGCTTTATCACCGAGGAATATACTCTACTTTTCGTACCATTTGCGAAAAAATTAACACAATAATAATATGAGATAAGCCTTTATTAAAAATAATGACAATTAAAAGTAAAAGTTAACATTCGAAACATTGGTCCAATTATTGACAGAGAGAGAAACATTTTTGTTTGGTACATTTATTGTTGATGAGTTGATTTGAGTATTTCTCTGTTGTTGCGTCTGAGGAAGTTGCGTTTCATTGTAGATAGTATACGTCGGAGATAGTCGTAGTGGTGGTGGTGCATCGTGAGTTACGGACGAACATAACATGCCGGAACTTGATGGTAGTTTTTGTTAATTTGACTGCTTAATATGATTTTATTCGCCATTGAGCTTTCGATATAACCCTCAGCTACTTTATCAGAGCACCAACCACCGTGTCTTTTTATTGACATAATATCCGCCCTTATTTATAAAAATAAATTAAAATAAACTTAACGTTTATGTATTTGAAGAAAACAAAAACGCGACAAATTCCTAGAGTAATATCTTTTTGTCGGAAAAGCAAAGGCATCAAATTTAAATCACATTCTCCCCCTAGAGGATGAATGAAATTCAGTACAATTTTCTTTCCCTGTTTTTAACAGATTAAAAATTACAATTGTTATGTTCGCTTTTTGTGGCAAGTGGTACGAAAAAGTTATTTATAGCCAAAACAGGCGAAAAAAAAGACCAAAACATAGTGTATTTTTTTAAATGGCAATATCTCGAAAACCATAAAAGTTTTACTAAGGTCATGTTGATGTTATCTGATAGACCTGAAGCCTATCTAGCTCCAGTGTCACTCTGGCGTGCTATTTATGGGACACCGTGTATAGTACCAAGACTACCAACCACGGTATCACATAAATTATGAATTGATGTGAGGTAATTATTGATAATTTAAAGGAACCATTATAACGTGCAAACAAACAGAAGTGACGTAGGTACCTAGTGAGACATACGTGGGACAGTACTGGGTGGGACTGACCAGTGCTGCAGCGTGAGAGACTAGACAGCGAGGCGCCTCCGTGTCATATCTTATCTCGAATCTTCTCTATGCTCGTATCCGGACACTGTATGTACAGTAGCGTCAATGCAAATTGTACCTATTTTATTGTATTCACTTCATTTAATTCACATTTGTATTGTATTGTAGTTACTGCGCCAGAAGCAGGGTTATGTTTATGTCTTTGGCACACTCTACAGCCTAAACCAGTTGAGGGATCTCAAGATATAAGGTATTAGATATGTCTCGTGGGATAAGGATAGGAAGAAGAAGACTAGCTTCATCCTTGCTCCCAAGGATAAAGTGTCCTATGTTTTAATCCAGGATATGATGAACACAAGTTTGTCGTTTCTTTACTAACATTTTATATACATATTTAGAAAGCTACAGAGCTTGTTTTTCGCGTTTTTGTTAGTATTTTTAATGCAGTCGGGTTTTTGTTTCATTTAAAAAATGAATATGTCCAATACTAATTGTTAAGTACAAAGTGTTTACAAGTATTTCACGCTGTTCTAGTGAAATATAATGGACATTAAAATGTTACTAGGTTACTGTGTTTCGATCAAAATAAATTACCTTTAATCCCAAATGCAGTGTGCATTCAAAGTGTTTCGCTCTACCAACCGGGAAAGAAATTGTAGCAGTGCTTTTATATGTTAGTAAAATGTACATAGAACTAAGTTTTGGCTATAACATTTAACGTAAACGAGCTGAGGGCTGAGCGAACGGGTACCTAGTACCTACATTACATACAGTTAGCTTTTAAAGTTACTGGGTGTGTAATGGTCCAGAAAATATTCTGAAATTGCATTTATGTTCAAGAGACGCCAATGTTTTGTCTGTAGTTGTTTTAAAATTTGAAAATAGAATACCGTAATTTACAAATAAAATTAATTTGAATTTAAAATTTATTGCCATAGAAACACCTATACGTATTTTGTTAGCTTTGAAATACATTTTAATGCGTAAGTTTGCGGATCATTGGATTTCCGCAATTCCGCTACCTCCGTGAAATTCTTAAACTAATCAAAATAGGCCTAAGTAAGGCTGCGATCCCACTGTAGATGTGTAGCGATTGATGTGTTTCAGTCCGCCAATAGGAGCGCTTCATTATTTCTATGACGTGCTATACGAGTAATGTGAAAATAAATTCACTTGGATATTATTTATACGAGTAATACAACACCTTCCATGTACCAAAGTTTGTGAAAGTTTGTTAGGACTTTAAAAAAATAAATAGGACTTGTTTCTTACTGTTTCAAACAAAAACTACTTAACGGATTTTGATTAAACTTTGCACACAGGTAGATCTTTAAAAAGCAAAAGATACTTTTTATCCCGGAAAAAGATAAGATTCTTTGGAAATATGAATGAATCCGCGAGGATCAGCTAGTCATATATACTTACAATCAATTTAACGTACGCTAAAGATTATGTGTAAGAACATTAATAAAATAAACAATTTATACGGATTTATTTTACCGTCTTAATACTCGTACTTGATCAAATAAACGAAACGCGTAAATGCAAAGTGTTCTTCAAAATTAATTAAATATAATAAAGGTAGTTTTGAACATTCCCTCGGTTCATAGACTATAGATGTGATTTATTCAGTTTGTGCCGAATACTTATTTGTTCTTCCGTCACGGCTCAACGAATACCTTTCTACTAAATATCATTTTTACATTATGTATATGTATGAAGTAGCTACATATATTTTGTTTACTTTTATTAGATTTTGATCTATGGTTAACATTTGATGGAAACTCTGATGATCTTCTCTTTTGCTAGAAAGTTTATCAAATTTAGTATTTGCAAGACAAAGACTTAATCACATTTTGAATTATCTATCGCACAGTCAAAAGCGCTGCATTTCTCAACTCGAAATTTAGGTAGAGGAAGAGTTCAAAATTCAACCGCTACCCTTTAGCGGTTAAAATAAGAGATTGAGGGTGTAACTGCGGGTAGAAAGCTGGTAATCATTTTCAAATTGAGATTGAGATTGCATTTGAACTCAGTCTGAACATAAAGCAATGATAAGCCAAAAGTGGAACAACCGAGGGGAAACCCCTGAAAATGCTTATTCACGTTTAACCTTGAAGGAGCGCTCCCGGGGTGCGCGATCACATAAAACAATAGCTTTGGGATCCATTTATCACCATAACGATATCGGTGATGGGAAACTGAACCCTCAGTTCAACTTTAACGTACTTTAGATGGAACCTATTGACACTCTAAAATATACTTTGTTTCAGAGTTCTCTTCGAATGATCGGAGTAAATGTGAGGTTTAAGAGAATTATAATCTTAATCTTTATAATTCTGTAAACGTGTGTTTGTCACTGTACTCCTCCTAAACGGCTGGACCGATTTTGAAGATTTACATTCACGATTGGCCGGGTAGCTGACGCTGCAATCGGGATCGGACAACATCTTGTCTGGTCAGCTAATATAAAAGTAATTCTATGTATGAATCCAGACCCAAAATTAAGCATTGATCCTCAGAACGCAGCCAGACGTGGCGTCTGGTGGTAAGTGACTACCGTCGCGTATGGACTTTAGATCGCTATAGTCCATAGGCGACCAGGGGGACTATTAATGAGTCTTTTCAATGCCTTTAATGCAAATGGCTCTCAAATGCAACTGCCGAAAAAAAAAAGTTTGCTGTGTTCTTTATGTTGAGTTCAAGGCCCTAATTATCAAAATCTCTTCAGTAAAACTATGAAAACCAGGCGAGTAACGTATCTTGGTACATGAACTAGATACCTAATTATTGCGTGATAAGGTTGATAATTCTCTATTTATTAAACGACTTCAAAAAAAGGAGGATTTTTCAGTTTTATTATGGTACCTAAATGAAAGGACATAATTATGATATTAAAATGGGCGCCAATTATAAATTATCCTGGAAGAGATTTAATTTGAATTCTTTTTCACAATGTTTTCCTCGAGCCGTAAAACATTATGAAATTTTCCTCATAATATATGTCTGTTCTTAAAGTAGCATTTATGTAAAGTAAATGTGCCTGTAGGTCTTTTGCGAGCACAACGCTTCATATTCAAAACACGCATCTTATTATTATAATTTACGCATATTGTGCAGATTTACCTAAGTATGATATATTATTTTAGTTCAATACACAAATGGATTGATGAAGGGAAACAATGGATAGGTTATTATAATGTTACCGATGTTATAAGTAACTCTATTTCAACGTAATAAGAGCGATTTTTCTTTCGTATTTCTGATTACTCATAATCGACAGTTGAATTCACCTCGAATACCCAACTAATGCAATTAGCGGATACTTGTATAACGCACGTATGTACGTACATATATTATTAGTAGATATAAAGATATACGGAGTGAAAACATTGTATATCGCATGCAACTTGAGGTAATAATCATAACAACCTGACAGAATTAAATAGCAAATATTTGTTGATGTAATAATTTGGTCGCCGCGTACACTACAACAGTGAGTCAGACCATTAGTCGAGTGACCTTGTTTCTAGCGATAATAAAGACTTTATAAGATACTTACCGGGAGAAATGCGAGAGGTGTCGAGTTGTACGGCTGGCGGTAGCGAGCGGGTGGTTAGGTTATTCGGTCGGTTATCACTGGAGAAAGTTCGCAACGATACGTACGACGCGCTTGGTGGCCCGGCGCCGACTGGCCGCGTCGATCGATACACCCGCCATTGCTGCGTTACGTTCCGTTTACACCGATCGTTCTCAATTCAAAATTATTGGAATACTTTATTTTTGGAAATCACAAATAAATTTTAATTGTTATTGAACTGTAGATAAATGTTAATAAAACGTTTTTAGACAAAAGTTGTTAACAATTTAGTATTGGTTTGCTCTTACTTATTGTAAGAGTATTTAATTGCTGAACAAAAACAATTCTGCGCTTGATATCTTTATGTTTCGCGGACAGCTCTATGCAGCGTATAATACTTTAGTTTCTAATATGTATACAGACTCTCTTATTAGACAATGTAAAGTAAGAAACAAACAGTAGGACTATCGTTTGTGAAAATATCTTATTTAGTCAGGATCTTCGGGACCCATTTAAATTTTAAAAACATTACCTATGTATTATAGGTATCAGGTTATTTTATAATATCACTAACGATAAATAAAAATAGGTCGTTAAGGATAAAGAAAACCTACCTAAACATAAAAGGCATGAAAGTCATTTGACCAAAAAAAAAATAAGTTGCCTATACGAGAAGAAAACTGAAAAAGAGATAAATGGAGTGTGAGAAATGATGTGAGTAAGAAATTAGTGAATACCTATACGACGAATAGAAAGGTCGATTAAAAGAAAAAGTTTCAAAATCAAAACTCATTTATTCAGTTTAGGTCCTAATGGTAAGGCACTTATGAACGTTTACAATTGACTCTACCATCGGTTCCAAATACACCAGGCAGCCATCTGGCTCATCGTCATCATCATCCTTTCATCATCAGATGATGAATCGTATAGATAATTAGATCAGCATAAACAATAGTTGTAATGAATATTGGTTATTTTAAATACCTAACAATTTTAGACAGACGAGGTGAATTATGAAAAAAAGCCGTTCATTCGTGCTATCAGAATATTAAATGAAACCAATAGACTAGATTTATTTTCATGTGACATTTCATTTGAGTGAATTTAAAAAGGTTCTTCTGAATTTGATAGCGTAGATACTCAATTAAATTAAAATATTTTAATTAAATTTGTGAGTAGGTGAGCAAAAATATTTAGTTTGTTTTAATTTTATTTTTAAGACGCATTAAGTATTTAAGTTTAAGGATTACGGTAAACCATATAAGTGCAAGCGGTAAACTTAGCGTAGGACACCCTCCAGCGAAGTGGAGCGACCACATACGCAGGGTGGCTGGTGATGTTTGACTGGGCTCAGTGGCGTGCTCGTACTAGGACAGGCCTATATCCAGCTGTGGATTTAAGGATTAGCAGTAGGTACCTGTAGTATATATATTATTTAATAATAATAATATAACAATAATAAAATTTATTTTCTTTCACAAAGGTGTTCTTAAGATCTAGTACTTAAAATTTACATGAACAGTTCCCTAAGATAAACTTCCTCTATGAGAGACTGGTACCCGTACTAGGATACCCTGTATTACAAGTTACCAGGCCCTCGCCCCTCGAGTAGCTACTGTATGGCTATTTCAATAATATACTAAGTAGTAAGATGAATTTGAATTTGGAACAAAAAGACACAAAGTAATGAAATTAATAAAGTTGACTGTAAGTAATTAATAATTATAATTATATAGTGTTAGTATTATTACCTCCACAAGGTTGGGTGATTGTGTATGTATGTATTATCAAGATGTTAATTCTAATTTTAATTGTCGGTTGTTTTATTGTTTAATTCTTAATTTGTATTTCGATACCTATGTTTATTATCAACTCTATATCATTAGGATTAAAACCTATAATGCTAGGTAGGTGTTAAATAGTTAATAAATAAATAAATTCATAATAAACAAGTATCTGATCTCGTATGAGAAGGTAGACTCTTGTCGGCAGATACTTACTTTACAATTAGCTAGCACGGATGTACGAGATCTCTAGGTAGGTACTTGTATTATTAAAACATTAAGTATTCACGCGTGGAACGAAACGCATTCGAGTCCGACCTGTGAGAAACATGGAGCGCTTTTTAAATTATCAATGGAATCTTTTTTTTTTTACTTTTCGATTGTACTCTCTGATTCGCGGACATTGGTGCTGTCATTTTCTCTCGTGCGCATATTATATACAGGTTATGTATCTAGTTTCTTAGGCAAGCTTCAATAGAATGATCAAAATAACTAAGATACGAGTAATGACTGAGTTGATACGTTATTTTTTCTTTCGTCGGAAGTCCAGGCTTTGTGTGCTTACCACCTTCGGCCACATCATAACTTACCATGCTAAGATTGCGCTCGAACACAAACTTATCCAAAAGTAAAAAAAAAGGAAATACTCTCTTCGGTAGTATATTTTTAAAGGAAACATTGTTTGTTATTGATGTTTTTAATAGAGTATCCATATTGATCAAACATTTGTATAGTAACGTGAATTGTCAGTGACCTCACAGGCAACATGGCGTTCTAACTACTAGTTTATGTGTAGGTATCTGTACAAATAATAACGTTATTTGAACAAATGGTTTGAACGAAAATAATAAATGTTGTCCAGACAACAAAGCATGCGGTGAATTATTGAAAAGTAAAACTGAACAATTCTACAAGTTTGTCTACCTTTAGAGCTCCGGTAAGTTTATTGTTTTGAAGTAAAACTACGTTTTAAAGTTAATAACTTAATAGTTAATCCATGTTTGATGTTGTTTTGATGATCCACGGGCTCAGGTCATTCAGTGGAGTTGGTCCAGATGACTGTTTAACAAATGGTAATTCTAATTTGTAATGAAACAATTTTAATAATTAAGATGATGCCCAGTTCATTCGTTTAATATTTAGAAATCGGAATAATATAAAAATATTTTGTTGGTCTCTCGTAAACTACACGAATATCAGTTCCTCAGGCATGGCCCTCCAATCCTACCTCGTAGATACGTTCAGGAACTGGCAGCCATCAGCTCCAACTGTGGTGGATAGAACCAAAAGTGATATAACTCTCCGTTGGATGGAGGATGAGCCGTTTGGATTCCTTGGAGACCAGCTCTTGTACAGAGTTGAGAAGAGCAACAAGATACCACCCTGGATTGTTGTTTATAGGTACCTACATATTATGTAGACTTGCTAAGCATATATTGCGTTGCAGATAATTAAATTGATGGGAAAATTATTCTTATTATCATTTTATTTTTTCAAACGTATATTACGTAAACCTTTAATTACTTTCCAGATAATTCTTGCTTGGTAGTTCTAATTGCAAATTAAGATACTATCCTATCCAACTGCCTAATCAAATCTTGGAACTTATTTTCGCAACTATATTAATAAGCATCCTTACAAAACTCTTAGTCATTGATAATATACGTTAAAATTTAATTTTAATCTTTTTCAGTGGTGGTAAAACAACAAAACGAATAGACAACCTACCGCCACGTCATCCACATAAGTTTAGGTTAAAGGTTATACTCAAGACTTCTGCTGTACCACATCTAGCGGAGAAAGCGATCCAATATTTTGGTGATGAGTCTACTGTCTATAAAGAAATGAATAAAGTTAGACTTCAAAAACATGATAAACAAGATAATAAACAATTGTCTAAAGCCATAGGTGATGTAGGAGATGCAATTAAGGATGCTGGCCAAAATACTTCGGCAATTATTAATTTGAAGGGGGGAGGGGACTTGTGTCAAGAAATCAATAATGAAGAAAAGATAATTATAATCCGGTACAAATTTAAATAACATTTATTATTTCATGAACCATAACATATTCATAACATATGCACCTGATACTCATTCATCAAATTGTAAACCTAGGAAACAAGAAAAGAACCACTCGGAAGATAAGAAATGGTTAGAATCCTCGTGGTCTGAAGAGACTTGGACCAGCACGGACACTGATGGAACCTCTATAATGTGCTTCTGTATGGCAATCAGGTGTGGGTATCTAAAACAGGTTAGTTTATTATTTCTTCTCAGTAGCTTATTCAAATCGAAGCAACTAATCATTTTATGTTTTTAGTGTGGAATTTTATCTTACCGATACGATCTTGAAAATATTTTTTTGAGAATAGACCTCTTCCAGAACTCGTTTATTTCAGTAGATGAATTTGAGAGCCAGTTCCCGTTAGTATTACTAGTGGCTGCCTGCTTGTCAGCCTTGTGACATAAACAATAATATGAATATTACAATTGTATGACAGGTACAGGTAATGTTGGAGGAACGACCAGAGTTGATCGGCATCATCAATTCAACCAACGGATTCACGCCACTCGCTACTGCTGTTAGAAAAGGTTACAATGCAAATTCATCAGCATATGTGACGATACATCATTTTAAATTGGTTTAAAATACTACTTTCGTAGATAATTTTTTTTTTATTATTCGACATCTTTTTCCCCAGGTGACATAAACACAGTGCGTTATTTGGTAACTGCTGGAGCAGACATAAACCAGCCGTCGTCTACGGGGCAGGTGCCTCTACACTTGGCGGCGTTGGCCGCCAATACGCCAATAGTTGAACTGCTCCTGGAGAAGGGAGCTGATTTGCTTGTGAGAACAAGTTATCTTAAAAGCACATTTTTAAGCAATAAAGACACGTAATTTTTATTAAAATATATGACAAACCATTATTTTGCCCCGTGAGGTATTCATGGGGCAAATATTCATATTTCTACTTTTTTTTTTATGTCACTATTGACAACGAGGCAGGCGGGTCACCTGATGGTAAGTGTACCGTCGCCTATAGACATTAGCAATACCAGGGGGACTGCCAACGTGTTGTACACCTTATTACAATGCCTTAAGGGCCAGGGCAACTGGCTCTCAAGTGCAACTGCTGGAGCACACCAACAGGTGCTTGGCGACAGATTTTCAACTTGAGGGTGGTAGCCAGTCAGTCGAGTACCACATAGTACCCTACCACCGTGCTGTGGTTTCCTCACGATGTTTTCCTTCACCGAAAGCTCAAGCTCATTGTAGGATTCGAACCCACGACCTTCGCCGCGGTATTCGACGTCACTTACCACTGAGCTATCATCGCCTTAGTTACTTACCTTACTTACCATAGTGAGATTGTAATCAAACACAAGCATCTAAAGTAAAAATAAATATGATTGAATTTTACCCTAAAAAGAGGTCTTTTGAATGCCGATGCAAATTAAAGCCATGGTAATTAATTTCTGAAAATATAGTAACTTTATAAAAATAATGCATTTTTTTACCGAAGGCCCGTGACTGCAACGGTCTCCGAGTAGAACACTACGCGGTAGACTCCTGTAATCTGGAGATACTAAAATACATCCTAGACAGAGGTGGTGATGTTAATGCTGAAGATAACAATGGATGGACACCACTATTCAGAGCTGGTGAGCCAATGTACCCTGCTAGTAAACAAGATTTTTAACTTTTGTTCCATCATGTAAATCTGGTGCTGAATTCATATTTAAGCTCAACACACTAAAGTTCAACCATATCTTTACATGTGGTGTTTCAAATCATGGTGACGACTTGGTTATTTATGAATGGTTCAATTTAATTCCAGTGTGTCAAGGAGCCAAAACAGATATAATAGACGAGCTGGTGTCGCGTGGCAGTGACGTGGATAAGCGGGACCGGTCAGGGCTACCACTCACCTCCGTCGCCAGACTGTTGAAGAATAGACAGTACGTAGAGTTGTGTAAATGTGTAATGATTATGGCATTGAAAGACTTCAAAGAGATGAAAAAAACGTACGTGATGTTGATGTACTTATAAAGATAACATCTTATCTTACTACTGTACTACTCAAAATGTGAGAGTTTTTTTGTATGTGAAGATGTTTGTTGCTTTTTCACACAAAAACTACTGCTAATGGATTTTAGCGAAACGTGGCACACAGATTGATAGAATAGGTTAGTTTTTAACCCATCTAGGCATCATCACTTACCATGGTGATCTTGCCCAAAAGGAATAGATAAATTTCCTCACGAACGCAGTTCAAACCACTTGGGAAAACTGGCAGTTTATATTTTTGTATTGGATATAATTTTGATAGTTGGATGAAATCCCACTCTCTCAATATCCTGAATGGTCCGAAGGTGGAGAGCAATGGCTACCACATGCATCATATTCTTGAAAAAGTATTGCTTGCTTAGAGTTTAGTCTGTTGATTAGGCTAATTACTAAGTCACGCATTACTAAGTGTTATTGTTGGTGAGATAAGTAAAGATTGCCATCTCTTCTGAGCAAAAATCCAAATCGGTATTAGTCAAACTATTCATAAGTGCTTGTGAGGGCCCATTTGAATACATTCAATTCCAGCGGTCGTAGCCGAGACTCGATCCTGCGCCTGGTGGACTCCAACTTCCCGTACGAGAAGGCTCTCGCCAACTTTACCAGGCTCACCAAGAAGATATACAATGTGCAAACTCTGTTCAAACTACCATAAATTTGTACAAGTTGCTGAATAGAATCGAGACTCAATGGAATGTAGGTATTTAATATATGTAAGTATATAATAAAAGGTCTAAAATTACAAAAACAGGTGTATCTAACTAACTAACATGTCCGAATATTGACCTACCCGCCAACCCATCTTCCCAGAGGCAGTGGGACGAACCGCTCAGCAAAGGTATACAAAAGAATCTTATCGACACGTCACCGTGTAATGCTGAGCGAGCGCGCCTACTGGCTGTGGGTGAGTGGGAGTCGGGTTTATGGCTTCTAGCACTACCGTCTTCCAACATAGGAACTATGTTGGACGACACTACTTTCCGCCTCGCTGCTTGTCTGCGTCTGGGAGCACCCTGCTGTTCTCCTCATCGCTGCCACTGCGGGGAAGCTGTCAACAGCCTCGGGCACCACGGCTTGTCATGCAGTCGGAGTGCGGGCCGTATAGCGAGACATGCGAATTTAAATGACATTATCCGTCGTGCTCTTGTTGCCGTCGGCGTTCCAGCCATATTAGAGCCAAATGGGTTGGCACGCGACGATGGCAAGAGACCTGACGGAATGTCATTGTTTCCATGGAAGATGGGTAGGCCTCTAGTGTGGGACGCAACGTGTGTTGACACTCTTGCGCCATCCCATCTTCCTAGCACAGCGTGTCTTGCCGGCGGTGCCGCTGCATCTGCTGAGAACCTCAAGCGGCGAAAATATAATAGCCTTATAGGTAATTATATTTTCGAGCCGTTTGGGGTTGAAACTCTCGGGTCGTGGGGCCCGAGTGCTCATTTCCTATTTAAGGATATTTCCAAAAGATTGGTTGACGCTTCCCGTGACCAAAAGGCTGGCTTTTACTTTGGCCAAAGATTAAGCATTGCCATTCAACGTGGCAATGCTGCCAGTCTTTTGGGAACGTTACCAGTCGACGGCGATGCGGAGGAATTCTTCGACGCACTTTTATAGTTTATTTTAGGTAGTTTTTAGATTAGATTAGTTTTAATATAGTTATAATAATGTAAATATTTTATTGATTTTATATAGTGTACTAAACATTAACTATATAATATTGTGATGGTTTATATAGTAAAGGACTTCAAAATAGGATAATCTTCAAATAATTTGAATTTCAATCAGAAATAAAACACATTCATATAAAGTAACACTAATTTTATTACGTAATAATAAAAATATTTACAAAACTCTTAAAGACTAAAGGAGTATTGAATTCCATGATGGGTGTAAAGTGGTAACAGGTGTTTAGTGTGTAGATTACAATAATATCAAGGGGCCCTTGGGGTACTTGGGGTACTTGACCGGACAGAATGGAAGACGAAGCTACTGGAGACTACGAGAACCACAGCCCCATATATTAACATTCACGAAATGCATTTAATGGCAAGGCTTATTAATTTACTCCAATAAATAAGTTAATACATAATTATAATTTAGAAGACCTTGAGCCATAAAGTTAATAATACTATGTGTGTCATCCAGTACAGTCTTGTGTTACTCGCTGAAGCGACCGCGTGATGTACTTCGAAATCCATTTGGTTTTTTACACTGTGTCCTGTTGTATGGACTAGTTCTTCGATCTCACCCATTTCAAATTGAGTATCTTTTGTATCCCTTTTTTTTCTTCTCTCATCTTCTTCGTAATCTTCAGATTCTTCGTTATTATCATCTTCGTTCATTCCATCGTTTTCACTTGTAACTTCATGTTTTTCACTTGGTTCAGCTTTTAAGTCTACTTCATTATATGGTTCCGACTTGCGTACGTTATTAACAAGTTTTAAAAGTGTAGATCTACTGTTTTGTAAATCAGTATTTTTTGGTTGGCCTAGAATGGCTGGTTTGCTAGTTTCTACTGGTGGCGGAGTTTCACCTTTAAACGGTCCAAACTGAGGTGACTTCAATAATAGCTCCGTGTTTGCTGGAAGCTTTGAAGAAAATAATTTTGCACCGGGCTTATTATTTATTTCTGGTATACTTGTCAAAGTAGCTGCTGATACAGTTTTACCGTCATACGTCGTAAATGTTTGTTCACTGGATGACAGTTTCTGAGAATGCTCTTTAGGTAACTTAGGGTCCGGTGGTAAATATTGAGGACTGACTCTATCTGATTCCATTACTAAATCTGATGGAACATTTCTCTCCATATTATTTTTGCTAAATAGTGAATTTAATTCATTTTCAGTTTTAACGTAGACGGGATGCGGTCTGTCTTCCTTGGCATGGTTGCTTGGAAATATTTCTTTGGTCCTATCTTCAGTTGGTTGTAAATGATCTGGTGGGGAGGGAATGAACATTGGTTCGAAGCTTTCAGTCATTTTATCACTAGAAAAAGCATGATTAGATATAAATTGTTGCGTCTCCTCGTAATCTTCTTCAACATCAGTATCTTCTCTTCTGTTAGAATTGTCATCAAATCCAGCAATTCTATCTTCCGCAGCCATCAAAGGTTCTCTAATGATAGGTTTAAAACCACTCTCTACTACAATAGAATCGGGTTTAAATCCTGTATTTTGTGCAGGGGCTAAAGTGGAAGACTGTACCGATTCACCAATGAAATCAGAAGATTTTACTTCATTGTGTTGTGATAATTCACTCTCATGATTTAATCGACGCGTGGTTGATTGGAAATACTGTGGTGTTGGAGTGGGGGGCGTTCTAATTACGTAATTCTTTGTGGGAATCATTTGTTGGTCTAAGGGTACAGGATGTTCCATAGGTTTTCCTAAAATAATTTGTCCCGGTTTATTGAAATATTGCTGCGGTTCACTATGCTGAGCTATTACATCACCGGCGCCAGGTAAAATTATTTGACTTTTGACCACTTGATTTGCAATTATATCTGTCTGTCCTAAGCTTAACGTTTGACTCTGTGTTGGTAACGGGACATTATGCAATGGCTTAGCCATGATTATAGTCTGGACAGGACCGTTAGGTAATTTAGGAACCTGTTTGGGTGGCCCTTGATTGAAGTTAGGTTTTGGATAATGTAATGGAGGCATGGCTTTCATTGGTGGGATGGCAGGCATAGGTGCTCGATGCATAGTTTTATGATTATTTAAATTAATGTTGTGATTATTTACATTGTTATGACCGTTCACATTATTGTGACTGTTCATATTAAATTGTAAACGATTGTTTTGAGATTTATGAACTGGTTTTTTTTGCATTCCATGTGAACCATGATTTGGCATCGACAGTGGATATCCTCCGTTTCCTTTTTGGAACATTTGAGGTAGAGGTTGCCTTTTTAATTTTATTTCGGGTGGCGTGGGCCTTCTGAACGGCGGTCGTATATTGCCCATCAGTTTATTGTTAGGTCCACTTGGACGCAAAACTGATTGTAACGTGAGAGGTCTCTGATTCGGCGGTAGTAGATAGTTTTCAGGTAGTTTACCCGGCTCTACAAAGTACTCATCTTTCTCACTGAATGGTAGCTCGGGCAGGAACAGCTCCTTAATATCCTCATGAACTTGGTACTGATTCAATGTTTGCGGTTGCTGCGAAGAGTTTTTCCTCATATCCTCCTTCATCCTACTCTCCAAACTCTCGACGGTCTGTATGACCTCCTTGATTTGACCTTTCGATATTGGCAATTCATACTCCTGTCCCTTCGAGTAGGGCTGGTTCCTCTCGGGCTCTCGTCTGAAAACCTCCCCCGTGAGCCCGCCGTCGGTGTTAATGCTACTGAAATCGTTATAATTCGTTTTCGTATTGATTATTTTCTCAAGTTTGTTGCGTTGATTTAGAAAGTGTTCGGGAGTACGGCGGCTAGGTACCTGTGCGGGCTGTTCGATATGGGTGAGAGGGTCCCGGGACAGTCCCTCGGCAGGGGGCAGGGCTACCGCCTCCACGAGGCGGCTCTCCTCCACCTGTTCGGTGTCACACTCGTCTACCACGTTTATCTTCCAGCCGAGGTATCGGTGGGTGAAACACTGTAACACGACAATTATATTAAACTTTACATTATGTACCTACACTTTTCAAGTCATATAATCTTTCACCGTCCATTTATTTTTACAGTTCAGAACAAACTCATGCAGAGAGAAGGCTTGGAAGGCTGAAACAGAAAACAGATAGAATAGATTATGTACATATGGAGCGACCGGTCGCTGTAGACGTAGGTGAGAGTAGTAGTGTTAGATGATGGTAAAGAGTAGCGGATGAAGAGTCCACGTGTCACATTTTACGTATAAGTCATGAAAAATACAATTTGGTTCAATTTTGTCTAGTCTTGTGCTGAATCTAATATACATAATGTTTATCAATATTTTTTAGTATTGAATGCATACGAAGTAAATAATCTTACTAGCCAAAATATTTGAAATTTACAGCCCATATTTTTATAGTCAAAGCTTCGGTCAAATCTACCTAGTGGGAAGTAACAATAAAATCAAAATCAGGGGATAGCGAACGCAGTTTCATAGTAAATGTTTTCAATTTTATCATGAAAAATGCAAACTTCCCTCGGTGAAAACTACGAATGATCGAATGATCATGCAATAAATTTTGCTCATGCCAAAGCTAAATGTTAAAACTGAACTTCAATTGTTTCAAGTGTTGGGTTCATCTATCTTCCAAGCAGTATTAACCTGGTAATAAACGGTATCAGGGGTGTTCCTGTCAGGGATCCAAGTGACGACCCCAGGGTTGCCTTCCTCGCAGACGAGGGTGAGTGACCGCTGGTAGGCGCCGAAGCTCGGGTACTCATCAGCGTCGGGTCCGCTGGGGTCGGGGGTCCAGTTGCACAGGCGACCCACACCGGTAGGGGTCAGCTCCCCGGCGCGAGTGCGACGGACTCCCGCGTAGATTTCTATGCCCTGAGAATACGATATTTTTATTGAGATCGTTGTCTTAAATAATTAGAATTCTTACTTTTACATTAAAATACGAACCGACAGTAGTGCGCATGTCATGCACGGTATGGAATCGTCCATTAATCACTAGATATTCGAAAGGTGGGTGAAGGAGTTTAGAAAATATCACAAGGGATCGGAAGGGGAGATGTATTGAGATATTACATGTATTTAAAAAGTAGCTAAAAACAAATCACATGATTAATGGACGACTCCTAAGCTGTGGCATAATTATAATGAATTAACAATTCATCACGGTATACTAGTAGCAGATACTAAATGCGATAGCGGCAGTTTCGCCAACAAATGTGATCTAGTATAAACACAAACCTGCTTCTCTTGATCGCTCCTGTGCAGGTACCCTCCGACGGGGTCGTTAGTGATGTAGAAGGGATGGTACTTGGCGGGGGCCTCGGGATCGGAGCCGCCCTCCACTACGAACGTGTACTTCTTGCCGCGAACCACGTTGATCTCAGGGATCAGGAGGCCGTTGATAAACCACGAGATGCCCCAGCCCACGTGACCTAAGGAAGTGGCAATCAATTTACTAATCTTTTCAAGGTGATGATAGCGTGTGACGTCAGATACCGCGGCGAAGGTCATGGGTTCGAATCCTACAATGAGCTTGATCTTTCGTTGAAGGAAGACATCGTGAGGAAACCATAGCACGTTGGTAGGGTACTTTGTTGAACCCGACTGGCTGGCAACCACCTTCAGGTTGAAAATCTGTCGCCAAGCACCTATTGGTGTGTTCCGACAGCTGCACTTGGGAGCCAGTTCCCATCTAAGCTTTGTGTGCTTACCATCTTCGGCCACATCATCACTTACCATGGTGAGATTGCGGTCAAACACAAACTTATCCGAAGTAAAAAAAAATGTAGGGGAACTCAATCTCTAGACAATAATGTATTTGTCTAGTAAGACTGACCGGTGATGGCGGAGTACCCCTGCTTGCCGCCGGTGGGGCCCATCTGCGCGTAGAGCACGCCGTCCGGTGGCTCGTAGCACTGGATGGCGGGGATCTCCCAGGGCTCCGCCTTGGGGACCGGCTTTGGAGTGGGGACAGGGTTCGGCTTTATAATTGAACTCTAAAAAATTTACAATGATTAAAATTGACTTTGCAACATTCCACGAAGATGACGGTCTATTTTGAATTGAACTAAAGAAAATGCTGACGTTTCTATGAACGGGTGGTTCCCGCTGTGGAGCAGGGTCCCGCTGTGGAGCAGGGTCCCGCTGTGTGGTAGGGTTCCGCTGTGGGGTGGGGCCTCGCTCGCCCGTTGGCTGCTCCTCGCCCTCGGGCATCGGGCAGTTCCATACTGGAGGCCGGCCGAAGTCTATGAACTTGTCACCCTGACAAATTAAACGGTACATAAAGTGAATCGTAGTAAAATTTGAGCTAAAGGAAACCAATCAAACCATCAGAGAATTGTCTCATGTTATTCTCCTCATCCCTTAGTTTGGCAACAACACAAAATGTAGCTTTTTTTTTATTTAAATCGAAGGTGGTAAGCACACAAAGCCTAGATGGGAACTGGCTCCCAAGTGCAACTGTCGGAACACACCGGTAGGTGCTTGGCGACAGATTTTCAACTTGTGTGCCAGCCAGTCGGGTACTACAAAGTACCCTAGCAACGTGTTATGGTTTCCTCACGATGTTTTCCTTCACCGAAAGCTTGCCAAAAGATGTATATCCTACAAATATGAGGTGGGTAGAAGAAGCATCAGATGGTTGTTGTTGTTGTGTACCTTGGTGAAGTGGTGATGGTAGGAGACCTCGTTCCTAGAGTTGAGCGGTCCGAGCGCCCACACGACGGGCTGCGAGGTGTTGGTGAGCACGGGCAGGTCGAGCGCGTCGGCGGCGCGCAGCCCGCGCTGGTACGTCACTATGGAGTACCCGTTCACCAGGGCCGTGTTCAGCGGGTGCACCGAGTTCGTATTCTCCTGGCGAACCAACACAACCAGACACTTCGTTACATACTCGTTTGTGGTAACCCTAGCCTAGAGTAGGGATAGGTACAGGGTATGTGCGCAACCACTACTTGAAAAACCTTGCAGTACTTTGTTAATCATATAGCGTTTGCCCACGACTACATCTCTAACTGTAACTTATCTTAGGGGTTGAATTTAAAAAGAAGCCCGTAATGTCTTTTTTCAGGCTTCAACAAGTATTTTTATAACTTAAAGTATACCAAATCCAAAAATATTTGAAGAATCGTTAAATAACAACCAATATAATAGCTAGTTAAATAATTGTTCAATAATAGGTTTGTTGTTTGTTGAAGGAGACTCGGTCGAGCAGACAAGTCGATCAGTCGTCTCTACATTTACTTTGAACCAAGATTTATTTTCTGTTAAAAAGCTTTTAAACGAAAGCTATTTTAAGAGGCGGTTGTTCCACCGATTGTATTATAAACATGGCGGCGAGGGGGTTCCCCTTCCCGCGCACTCGACGCACTCCACGTTGTGTGATTTAGTTTTCTTTCCATTACGCACCCATCGTGAATGTCATTATTATTAAACGTATAACAAACGCTTTACAGATTTATTTTCCGTCATTAGGTATGCTGTTTTGTAAAAGAAAACAAACCGATTCACTTGAGTACATTAGCTAATATTCTATTCGTTATTCAGAATTTAATTGAATTAACCATCTTAAAGTTATGTCAAAGTTAATAGAGTTCTGTTCAGCTAATGTTTTAAATTATTATCGAGTAAATGACAGTCCCCAATACAACAGCTTATTAAGGGTCGCTACGTATACAGGTGCCTTATTAATTAAGTAGTAAGACTAATTTAAGTGGGAGATAGATAAAAAACTCACCATTTTCAAGACATTTCGATATCTCTAATTTTTAACCGACTTCAAAAAAGGAGAAGGTTCTCAATCCGACTGTTTGTTTGTTTTTTATAAATCTACTAGCTGTTCCGCGCGGTTTCATCCGCGTTCCCGAGGGATCTTATCTTTTCCCGGGATAAAAAGTAGCCTATGTGCTATTCCAGACTATAATCTATCTCTGTGCCAAATTTCATCCAGATCCGTTCAGCTGTTTCGGCGTGATTGAGTAACAAACATCCATCCATCCAAACTTTCACATTTATAAAACACAGTATTAACACGCTGCAATAGATACATAGACTAAAATAAAGATTTCTATTTAATCACAATCTAGGTAACTTTGGTTTCAAAAATAAAGTTACTAAAAAATGGTCAAACATTATATTAATTTTATAGACTTCCCAGGCTAAACTTATCAGATGTAAACGAGGCTTGTGTAGTGTTTGTTTAAGTTTTAAAATTATTATATTGTTTCTTTTAAATGTCTGTAATCTGTTCTGTGCATCAAATATATAAAATAAATAAATAAACCCTTTATTTTATCAAAAAACTAACTCTCACCGCTTTGTTTTACCCACACGCTAAAAAGGGTAGCCTAAATGTTATTTTGGGTTATAATCTATCTGTGTATACCTTAAAATTACAATTGAAGAAAATCATTACAATGTAGGTATAACCTTGTAATGAAAAAATTTCAACATAAAAAAAAACAAATTAATTTTTTTTGGTAGATTACAAAGATATTTCCAGAAAACTCGCGATATGTCACCAAAAAACGGTCACCCAGGTGTGACTGTTAGAGGTAGTAAGTACTGGCAGTACAGTACAGTACAGTGCAGTAGGTGGGTACTTACAGCGAACCTCTCGTCAGGACAGGAGCCGCGGACTCCGGCGCACTGGCTCTTGGCGTCGAGGTAGTAGTCGACGGCGTTCCCCTTGAGCGTGGTCTTGTTCACCCACGCCACCGCCACGTCCGCACCCACCATCTTGGAGTGCGCCGGGTCACCAGAGATGCCGAACGACATGTACTCGCCGTCCTCTGCGGGTGGACCATGGACATTATAACCTTATACAGGATAGAATTCATCCTGTATATAGCTCAGTGGTAGGTTCGAAGGTCGTGGCTTCTAATCCTACAATGAACTTGAGCTTCGGTGAAGGAAAACATAGTGAGGAAACCATAGGCTGACTGGCTCAAGTTGAAAGTCTGTCGCCAAGCATCTATCGGTGTGTTCTGACTGTTGCACTTAAGAGCCAGAGCTCACGACGGATAACAACAGGCAAGAAACTCAACTAGGTTATTTTCATATGTTTCAGATAATCTCTACCAATGGTTCATCAAAGTATCATCACCACAGACCATCACATATCGCTATAAAAATGAGCACACATTCCTAATTTTTCCAAAAGCATGATTGATTTTATCGATTACAGAGGTGACTACGTTCCTAAAATTAAAATTATTAAGTCAATAAAGCTCACGATTAAGACATTTTCATTGAAATCCTATACAAAACACATAATATAGAGACATCTATGAACACCACCGACATAGCTCCCACTTCTTCTAACTCTACATCGCGCTATCAAACTTCTCCAAACGATCTGCATATACAAGTGTTCCAACATTTATAATAGTCCGCGTAAGGGTGTCTTTGGTCCTTCAGACCGCCACCTTTAAGTCCTCCTCATAAAAAAAAAAAAAAACAAACTTGGTTGAGAGCCCTAAACGCTCGCCGAAAAGTCCGCGTAAGGGTGTATATGGTCCTTCATACCTCCAGCTTTAATTCCTCCCCCAAAAAATAAATACAATTGGACCGCGGACCCGGAAAGAACACGTTGCCTGGCAAAAAAATCATCCATCCATCCATATAATTATGTAAAGCTTAATGTAAAGGCTCACCTAATTTAGCGACAAGTTGCACCACGATGCTGTCGCCGGCGATCGCCCATCGCACCTCGAAGGCTAGATCGTCGTACAGCACCTCGCAGTTCAACTTGGACTGCAAATAAACAAATTGATAATGACATACATTAATATGATCGTTTGCTTCACGAATATAGCTCATTACTTTCTGTCATTAAAGTTAACTTTCTATTGGAGAATACAATTCATACAATATATGCACGGTGGTAGGGTACTGTGTAGTACCCGACTGGCTGGCTACCAGCCTCATGTTGAAAATCTGTCGCCAAGCACCTATCGGTGTGTTCCGACAGCTGCACTTGAGAGCCAGTTCCCATCTATTCTTTGTGTGCTTACCACATTCAGCCACATCATCACTTACCATGGTGAGATTGTGGTCAAATATAAGCCGGTTTCTCATCCACTTGTAAATTTAACAATTTTCAAGAGGTTTTTAGTCATTTATATAAATTCTGTCTACTAGAGCTTTTCATTTTAAGATATTTATATTTTAGACTGATTTTAATGATGAAAATTAATAGTACATTACGATACGTGTGACCTAAATAGACTATTATTGCACGGTGTGAAGTTAGCGCCCGAGCGCAGCGAGGATGCTAAACGCCGTGCAAGTATCGTATACTATTTTTTAATACAGTTGCTCAAAAAGTGGTGTATTACAGGGACGTATAGCGTTCGGGATGTGGGCTATTACATACTAGTGCTTTTTTTTTACCTTTACCGAACTAGTGCGTTCTCTTTACCAACTGTCAAAATAATGTCTATTAAAAAGAAAAACCAACCATGAAGTTTTTACTAAAGAGTTTTTGTGATTCATACAAATACGTATATTTCTAAAAAGAAGCTACTAATTTATTTCAATATCAGATTTAATGATTTAATTGAATGAGTTAGGTTAGGTTTCATTTAATTTCATCACATTAAATTTCATTTTCATTTCATATTAATAAAAAAATATACTGTAGACTAAGCTGTATGGATAGTTCCCTTTAGGTGAAGAAAAAAAAAACTCTGCTTATATTCTACGGTTGGCGCCATTTTCCAGAAATTTTCTTTGCGAGTTTAGTTGTTTGTTGCACAAAATGAGTAATTTCGACCCTATTTTTTTTTTAATTAACACCACCGGAATCACTATAATTGCACAAACATTGTATGACAAATATACATGAACAATCATACGAAATTAATAATAGTTTGTCTCAAACAGTAAATATGCAACCTAAAACTTCCCCAGTACCTAAGTTTAAAAAACTGTACCAATTTCAATGTACATGTGTACTATAACTTTTATAAGAAATAAATGATTGGTTAGTTGAGTTTATTGTTTTTATTATTTTATTAACTTGTTCCGACTGTCAACCCTCGCCTTCGGCTGCGCCTCGGCTCGGGTACACATTTGTCGGAACTCTTTGCAATGACAGCCTTTCCGCACTTGTAATGAAATATACTATTAAAGCAAGTGTGACATAAACCCGCACTTTACGCACACATCTCCGTGCAGAAATAGGCAACTTAGGTCACGGTCACGAAAAATCATTAATGAATTAGAATTTTAATACAAAAAAATAGTATGTGTGTATGATTTAAATTATATTTAATTAATAAGTATCATACAAGTGAATGCACGGAGATTCATAATACTATAGGTAGGTATATCTATCTATCTATATCTTTATTTCTTTGAACTTAATTTACTTAATAACGGTTGCAAATCACTCTAATTATGACTTCAACATTCAACGAAGTATAAAAAATGACAAACTCTAACATTTAGGGAGATAAATACTGCGCCCATACTGCGCCTGACTTATCAGAGCGGCCGATCATGTCCATACATTAAAAAGGTCAAGTTAATTAAGGACATCGTTAATTTCCTGCTTGTCTAGTATAATTAGTGTCTATACTGAAGTTATTAATTCGGGATTAATTAAAAATGCTGATGGGAATCCAATCGTATGGAAATTGGGTCAAGTTCCAGGGGTGCCTGTAATGTGGTAGGATGGAATAATTTTCTGGTAGATTTGACGGGCCGGTCGCCATGGCAACGCGTCGTATGACCGAATAATTCGATGACGTGGCGGTGCGTAATCGCGTGTGCCGTCCCTTTGACCGCCGCCGCACGCCGCACGCCGCACGCCGCACGCCGCACGCTGCCGGCTGACACTTGGTGATGAGCTGTAGCGGGATAGCTATCGCTGCCGCTCATGTCAGTCAGCTTAGTAATGTAACCCCTAGACTTGTTAAAAATCCAGGAATCGTGAATCAAGTCGATAAAAAAAAGTTTAATTTGAATTCACCTGAAGTGTTGACTTGTTGGTATTAGAACTTGTATGTATTTATTCTATGATCTCCTTCAATTGAGTCCATTGATGTATTGTTTATTATCACTTATAATTTTACAGATAATATGTGTCTTTAATCTATTTACCCAACAAGTTACAACAAGTTTATACACTCTTATATGACGACCTACTAATGATAAGTTCATTAGTAGCTTCGACTATTATAAGTTCCATCCGTACTATACCTAAACTAAATAAATGTCCTGGACTATGATTTATTTATTGGATCTCCAAATTACTTTCAATACGTTCCATTACAATATGTCAGTCTTAAAGATAATATTTGTTTGTTAGATCTGAATGTAATATCACTAAGACGTAAATGAAAATAATAAGCGACGTCCCCCGCTACATCTCCCGCTGCCCACCGCACCGTGTCCTCTCCCTTACACACGTTCGATATAGGGTTGTACAACCATCGAGGTATACTCTTACTATACATGACGTAATGAAGGTTCAGTTCACGTGGCATTACTTATGTAATCCCCTTATTGGCTGGCTATCGGACGTTGTAGGACGATCGAGTCCGTGTCCTCTCGTCCGACTTGTGCGAGGGGCAGTCTTTGTATCGACTGTAGTGTATTATATGTGACTCACATAAATGTATGATAAACTGAATTTAGCTTGAGGTACTGAGGTCTTATAGTATTTCCATGTAGATCGATGCTGAGCTGATGTATTTAACGGACAATTACTATCTAAACTCATTCGATATCTAAAGCTTTTGCGTAAGTTGTTAGCTTTTTTGTTAACAATCTGAGGACGTTTTTTTTTTCGGTGATACCTCTGCAATTAGGCACGTTACAGACTGGTTAGGAATATACCTAAATTAACGCGACTTATGGCATGAAACTCGACAATAAGTAGCTAAGTATTTAATTCAAGATTTCGTGGCACAAAGTGTACAACTCAGATATAGTTCTCACGGCGCCAAGATAGATGGCGCCGCAATAATCTACATCGCGCTAAGGAAGTTTTCCAAGCGATCTGCACATGCTATATGCAACATCTACAGTAGGAACGCGGTCTCTAGGCAGGATGATCTAGCCTGGTGGAAGATCTTCCCTTTTCAATGGAAGAGTCTAACACCGCGCTCCTCCACAAGTGTTTAGAATGGAATTGGCTTTAAAATACCGTTGCTACACACTATCGCTAGTTAGAACCGTCTGTCTGTGAATCATTAGGCTACATTTTATCTTCGTAGAGTAGAATATACTTACATAGAACTACAAGTTTATACGGAGATGCTAAGGTGTTAACAGTGAGAAAACTTTATATACTAATGACCATACTAAAAAAACACAGTAGTATAGCCTTAATGACTATAAGGGATAAAAACACAGTAGTATAGCCTTAATGACTATAAGGGATAAAAACACAGTAGTATAGCCTTAATGACTATAAGGGATAAAAACACAGTAGTATAGCCTTAATGACTATAAGGGATAAAAACACAGTAGTATAGCCTTAATGACTATAAGGGATAAAAACACAGTAGTATAGCCTTAATGACTATAAGGGATAAAAACACAGTAGTATAGCCTTAATGACTATAAGGGATAAAAACACAGTAGTATAGCCTTAATTACTATAAGGGATAAAAACTATTATAGAAGACACCATCAGGTCTGCAAAAATGTGTCCGACCAAACACACACACACACACACACATGTTTATTTTTGTAGTTAGTTTTGTCCTCACATACAAATTATATTGTATCTACATCCTATCAAGAGGGGGGAGCCAGGAGACTCAGCACAGGGTAACCTAGTTTGGGCTCCTGTCTCCCACATTAAAATGTATTTACCTAGAGAATAGAAATCGAAAATTGTTGTACTAATTTTGTGTGGGAGTGAATAATTTTTTTTTTTTTAATAGAATGAAACAAATGATTGGTAAAGTAAACTTTATTACCCCCTAGTGTTTAATATTTGCGTCGCTTACAACTAATTACATTAACGTTAAATATAAAAGTACAAAAATATAAAAACATTATTTTTACTGTTCATCGCGACTCGTGGGACATCCATCAACTTTACTTTTTTATCGCCTTTTTTCGCAAGAAATAAAGCACAATTTGTACTGAGTATTGTGATACAGGCTGATTATGTTTCAACATATATTGTATAAATTCCAATATGCCTGAATATTACATTGTGATCAAAGTGGCCGCTTTGTTGACGGTTCGTTACACACTATAATTATATATTGACAACAGTTTCCATTAACTAAATTAATCAAACCTAATTACAAACACAATAAAGCTTATTAATTTCGAACTCCCCTATTGTAAGCTGGTGCCGTGCTGATGTCCTCACTATATCAACATATATTAACTGGTATATAATGTATATGTAATGCAGGTATTTACTTTACGCGTTCAACATGTAACCGCATCAATTAAATAGGAAAATTCATTGATAGATTTAAATTAATTATTCATACATCAATCAGAAACTCAATGAAATATGTGAAAGTATTAACTACCAACAACAGAAACAAACATATTTTCTTTAATTATTCGCATTTTTTTAAATAATAAAATCCGACAACAAATGGAGGCGTAAAACCAATCACCGCAGTACAGTTACATACAAATGATTATCTCAATTGCGATTGATGATGATACTAAGATAAACTAGAATATACTAAAACTAATGGTAACTACTGGCTCTGTTTACACTGCGCATGCTACGCGCCGGCTTCGAACCCCACACCTCACACCTCACACCACGTATGAGGTCGACTGGCCTTATGGTTCATTACAACTATACTGACATCAACATTTAATATGTACAAGCTAAAATTATGATGAAGCGTGATTTAGAGATATTTGTTATTAGCATACCTTTACTTAATATTATAAAGAGGAAAGATTTGTTTGTTTGTTTGCATTGAATAGGCTCTGAAACTACTGGACCGATTTGAAAAATTCTTCCACTATTAGAAAGCTACATTATCCCTGGTGAAGATAGGCTATATTTTGTCCCGGGAAAAGATAAGATCCCACTAAGGGACATACAGAGACATATGAGTATTCATGTTTCTGCGTCTCTAATTCTAATTCAAAATAGTAACATGTCAGACTGCACTAAGCTAAAAGCTCAAAAGCAAGTGTCCAATTCGCAAATGTCTTCAAGGTTAGTAGCAAGTGCACTCGCTCAAGTGAGAGGACGCTCCACTCGAGAAGGACGCGCCCGCATGTTATTATTGCATGACTTTTCATGCCTAATCATCATTACATAATTTTTTTATGAATTTTGGCATAGGATGGAGAAGGAGCTTGGCTTGGAGAAGGACATAGGATACTTTTTAAAAGAGAAATAGCTCGTATAATATATGTTAGGTACAATTTAAAATAGTTTTATCGAATTAATGAACACTAAACAATAAACATATTCGACGCGATATGCCATGTTGGGTGAGTATTTTCGTAGGATCTTAATAACAATTGGACATTTCCTTGTATTAAGATATTAAAGCTAGAAGAAT
Source organism: Ochropacha duplaris (assembly GCA_951361185.1). Classification (NCBI taxonomy): domain Eukaryota; kingdom Metazoa; phylum Arthropoda; class Insecta; order Lepidoptera; family Drepanidae; genus Ochropacha; species Ochropacha duplaris. The sequence goes on along the minus strand of OX592713.1, from coordinate 192,476 downwards.
AGGCTTTTGTTGATTAATTGATGTCGCTTTGGAAAGGAAATACGTGTCTTCAGCTACTACTACCAAAGAAGAAAGAAATATTTTTTTCCGCCAACGCATTAGCTTGGCCATCCAAAGAGGAAACGCTGCCAGCCTTCTGGGAACCTTGCCGATCGGCAGCAGCGGCAGCCTCGAACAAGTTTTTTATATATTATAGTTGTACATTTGTTTGTATATTTTGTACATTTGTTGTAAATAAAATTATACTTTTCCAAAGTAAATTGTCATTGTTCCAATACCGATGTTAGAATGGTTGTGTTGAAGAAGCATTGTGTTGTGTTGTATTGTATAATGCAGTCTGAATATAATGTTTGGTAACACACGAGTAGGTAATGTAATGTAATGAAGGACTGAGAACGATGTGAATGGAAGCCGAGCGCAGTTTCAATGGACGCGACACGATCACACCAACGAAATGAAAGGTCGATGATGAAACGTTGCGAGATCGCGAGATGAGTCCGCCCGCGCCGCATCGTTGCACAACCGCTCCCGGCGAGCGTGACCTCCAGCTATTTAGGTCAAGGTCACCCCTGACGCCTCGCCCGACGCCTCGCCCGACGCCTCGCCCGACGCCTCCCCCGCCTGCCGGTACACCCGGCTCTGGTAGGGCAGCAGGCGGTACCGGTACGGCTCCTCCTGCGCCTGGATCTGTCGGTACCGCTGGTTCAGCAGCTCCTCCTTGTACGCGCTCTGCTGCTGCAGGTACAACTGTCTCTCGTACAACTCCTGCTGCGGCTGCGGCTGCGGCTGCGGCTGATAGTATCGTAGCTGTTCGGGCTGGGGCTGGAGCTGCTGGTACTGCTGGTAGTACAACTGCTGCTCTGCGTTCGTCTGCTGCTCGGGACCATTCTGGTTCTGCTGGTAGTATAACTGCTCCTGGTACTGCTGCTCGACGCTTGCTTGATTTCTAGTAGCATCTTGACTCCGCAGGTCGTACGACTGCTGCCGTTCTTCATGGCCGGTCTGCCGCTGGGGAGTATGATCGTGGTTCTCGCTGGGAACATCTTCCTTGTGGTAGTGCAGCTCCTTGGAAGGTTGTACGTCGACTCCGTTGGCGAGCAGCTGGTGCGGTGCGGGGGTGTAGTCGTCGGCTCTGCGATGCAGGCCGGCGTGGTCGGCGTGGTCGAGGAGTGAGGCTAGCGGGGCGGCGCCGGGGCGCAGGGCGGGGCGGTACGTAGTGGCGTCCACACGAGCGTGGCTGGGGCGGGGCGGGGCGGGGCGCGGGGGGGCACGCGTGGCTCCCACCAGGCCTGAGTTACGGCTCTGCAACACGAAACCTGCGCTCAGCGATGGATGGACCAGGATTGGGGGGGGGGGGGGGGGGGCAACAGGTTCAGTTCATTTTCTCTTTATTTAGGACAGTATTTCGTTTCAGTATTAGAAAGGGTCCCGTGCTGTTATAATGTAAATAACCCTAATTATATTTGTTCTATTAGTTGCTACTCGTACAACGAGCGACCACGGATTGTACTATTACCTTCTTGACCTCGCGACGAAGTAAATGTCAAATAAACAGCAGTAGGTACGCTCTTTAATACTATAAAAGTTTTGACCTCGATACATACATAGGTAGTCATCTGAATATGAACACAAAGTGAGTGAGGCTGTTAGTATACCTAGAGAGTTGTTCAATATGACTGTGGCAGAGTGACTCAACTCTAATATGTACATGTAAACTGATTTATAATATAATACAAGGGTCAGTGACTGACGTTTCGAAAGCTCTAGGAGTGGAGGAATGGAAGGTCAAGTCATCAACGAAGCACGAATGTAACTTGATGACGAGACTTATGTTGATGTACTAAATTATAGTAAATTGTATGTACATGCTACAGTGGAAACATCTTAAAAAGGATCGAAAGAGCACTCTAATGAAACTCTATCTTATTCAGTCAAGGAGTAAAGATATTATTACTGTTTTAACGTATTCAACGTTTTTTATTTGATAAACTTTTAAAGTAATTAGTTACATTTTAATTTAATTTGAGTAGTGACGTAGATAGATATCGTGTAACATGTAGACAAACACGACAGGAAGCAGTGATGTATGACTGTCGACCGACTCACCTCACACATCGAGTGTCGTGTCGTGTCGTGTCGTGTCGTGTTGTTCTACATCTATCGACACTATTATCTCTCCCTTTGCTTACTCGATAATGTAGATCAAACCATTGGATTATTAATAATTATATTGCTTTTTTTAACAGGTATTGTTAAATAGGTAATTAAATCACATTTGTTTAAAATAAAGTTTGTTTTAAGTATAATTTATAGATTTAAAATAAATAAAAATTACGAGAAACTGCATTATGAGAAAGCCAATGTTAATATTCATGTAAGTATGTACTCGTAACTAAAGCAACTGTAATATCAGTTGAACGTAACGTATCTAGTAGAAATCCTTTTCCCACGAGGTGATGTTTCATTGAGCGAGCGAGCTGAGAGAACTCATGTTCTGTAAGATGCGGTGATTCCTCAGCATTAGCAGGGCGTCAGACGCTAGACTTCCCTACTTACTGTTCTACGTACATGGACGGCTTTATTAAAAGTTCGCTGTGGATCTATTGTGCTTAGGTGTTAATGAAGTTAATATTTTACAAGTCGCACGATCTTAAAAAACGGTAGAATGATTCAATAAAAAAAAACACACATTATTTTTTTACATAGAAATTACTAGATATTAATTCCGAGATATTGCTCGTCACAATCTACACTTACGAGACTTGGCTAATCAGAGAATTATCAAATCAAACGAGAAAATAAGCTACATTACGTTCATTTAAATATGTCAGCAGCATCATTCGTTGCTAAAGTTTGAAACTGGAACGATTTCCTTTTGAGGCGGTCTGCATTAGTTCGGGAGCGATGAATCACGCGGATTCCGCCGCGTCGCGCCCCCCGTGCGCCCCCACGCGCCCCTCGCGCCCCTTGCGCCCCTTGCTTCGGTAAGCGAACGATGCAATTGCATATTTGACCTTATTCCGCGACAACAGTTTGGACCACATCCAACCGGTTCCAGATCTATTCCATTGATTAGAAACGTGCAGAAGGTCTCCTCTTTAACATTTTAGCTAACCACATAATTAATAATAGCTATTAAAATTATATTATTTACTTATTTAAAACTCGCAGTATAGTATGTGTGTGTTACTTATATGGCAGAAAATTCAAGTTCTGACGAAATAAAGTATGACAGTGGTTTGTTTTGTTTTGTTGTTATGAAGTTTGTTTATTGCATTCATTACACGAAATAGTTTATATACTTATTATCCCGATCATGCATTTCATTTATTCATTCGTTTCCATCTAAGTAAACTAAATTACTGTAAATAAAAAGTCAACAACACATTGGCAATCCCTCTCATATTGCTTATGTCTACAGGCGGTGGTAGTCACTTACCATCAAGTGACACGCCTGGTACGATTAGGAACTGAGCTATCACCAAATGAATATAATGATTGATTATTGAGTTAATAGTTAGGTTGATTGAAGTGAACCTTCTGCATGTATTTAGTATTTATCCACAGCTGAGATGGAGACTGAGTGAGGCGAGTGAGGCGAGAGATATATATATACAGCTCATTATGTTGGCGAGCCTGTTAAGTGTTCACGTCGCGATCAGATTGTATTAGATTATACTCAGTTTTGGTTGGTACACTTGTTCCTCCTTATATTTTATGAATGGTTTAAATATTTAATGACATCCTTTATAAATAACACTTAACTCGACTTTAATTTTATTGAAAACTTATTTTGAACCAAATGTAATTGTTTATTTCCAATCAATTCTCTTCTGTATAAAAGGATTACTGACAGATCTATCAACACACAGCTCAAACCACTGAACGGATTGCGCTCAAATTCGTCACGCAGATAGTTATTATGACGTAGGTATCTGCTAAGAAAGGATTTTCCATAATTCACTCTCCAAGGAGATGAAACGGGCGTCCAGTGTTTGTATGGAGAAACGGGATCGCAGGTGAAACCGCGGGGCGGAAAGCTACTCTATTATATAATTCATCTATTCTATTGATATTTACTTAACTCGGATATTTTATATAGTATATCAAATTTCATTTCATTATCTAGTATGTTTTATGCCCCGGTTTTACCTACGTTCCAGAATTAAAATGTTTAACGTGTGTAAAGAACCATCTGTATGAAAAAATCACCCGTTATTCCGTTGCTGCGCGATAAAAAGAGAAACCAACGAACACACTTTCTTATTTTTAGTAAAAAGTATGATGAAGATGTGACTATAGGTATAAAATGATTTTGTTCTCGTCTACACTCCCATTAGTTTAATAGCGCATTAAATGATTCGTTGCAGTTGAACATCACTCAATATTGAACCATTCCCACTAATAATATAGGTCGTGTGGAATCGTCTACGAGTCGTAGCTGCTACGCCGTAGTGCTACGAGGGGCTACGAGCGCGTGTTAGGCACAATACGCGAAATTGATCTCTATACGATTTTTAACTTGCAACATTGAAATCAAAGATTTATTAATAGCTCTGAAATGTCTTATTTTGCATGTAAATTACAAGGTTTAATTCAAAAGGTCCTGTTAAATTATAGCTCTGCGTCTTCTTAACCAATTTAGAAACAAAAGGAGTAAAACCCTGTCTTTAACAATTTTGTGCAACTGGGTCAATCATCGACGTAAAAGACAAAGCTTTGTTTAAGATCTTTCAAAGAACAATTAACCTTATTATTTAAGTAGTAAAGTAAAGTTTTCCTTTCAGCGTTTTATAATATAGCCAGTTAAAGCTTAAGTGAAGCCTCAAGTTCGATGACTAAGCTAAGCATAAAAATGCACCGGCGCTCATATTCCTCGCGAACACAATTTGAAAGTTTCCTTGAAGTTAGCTTAAGTTCAGTTATATATAACTACTCTTATAATATTAATAGGAGAATGTACCGAGGTGTGTGAGTCGGTGAACTGACCGCTGTTTCGTAGTCTTAATATATTTTGATGCTGTGGAGAAATTACTTAGGTTTTTTTTATTGAAATGAAATGTGGATTTAAAAGTCCCGCACGAAACATTTTCGCATTTTTAATTTCGGTATTATTATGCAAAAATTAGGATACATTTAATTGAGTGAGATTTTACTTCAAATAATAATGATACCCGTTGCAGTGTTCATTTAAAGGCGACATTTAAAATAAGCCAAAGTTAGAAATAAGGGTAGTTAGGAAGCTCTACTCGTATCTTGTGGCGTGGCGTGGCGTGGCGTGGCGTGGCGTGGCGTGGCGTGGCGTGGCGTGGCGTGGCGACGCCCGACTTGTGTAATGTTTTTGTCTCGGTTCACTTGCAGCACTGATTCTCAAACTTTGCGTCGTTGTCACCTTTTTTGTAAATTACTTTGGAGGATATTGTATTCTATTCCTAAGATTTTTACTATCGGGTAATCTTTTACCATACCTCGCTAAATTTATTTCCTTTCAAATGAAGTACAAAGATTTTAACCATCAGGTGGGCCGTTAGCGGTTGTTATAAAAATTGATATTAATCGATAACACCGCCCATTTAACAATAATAGTTAATTTTTTCTGTTATTTTCCTAACTTTTTGTAATTTAATATAGAGTTATCTTTATGTATAGTGTATGCCGCTAGTAATTAATCCGCGCGTAAGCTTAAAACTCGACAGCGCGTGCTTAGATTAAACATTCATCAAAATCATCTTAATGTTCATACGGGTTATAATTTTTTATGTATTTTTGTATTACTTTAAGAATAAAATTGTTAAACATTTGAAAAAAAAAGCCAATATAGTCAGATTGTCCAAAAATATTTAAAAAATGTAACCTTGCTGAGTTTCTTGCCGGTTCTTCTCAGTTGAAGGCTGACTTCCGAACCGGTGGTAACTTCTGTAATTCGACCTTCATAAGTGCCCTTCTAGGGCCTAAACTGAATAAATGGTTTTGACTTTGACTTTGTTTCTAAGAAATTTTAAACCATAAATCTCAATTTATTTGTTTTTTTTTAAAAGGGGACACCATGTTAAACTTTGAAAACCTCAGCCCCCGTGTAGATCGCAGCGAGGTAGGCGGGTCACTGCGCACGCTCAATCCAGGCTAATTGTCAGTCGCGTTTGAGTTGAGCACTTCACACTGCCCATTTCTTACTGTCTCCATTCACTTTGTTCATGGTAAAGGGTGGGGAGAGGAGGACGATGAACGACCATTTATAATGATTATTTAATGTAATGGATAAATATTGAGATACGCGGTGCGCTTCGCTGGGTGTTTGTCGTCATTTGTTTTATTTTGGATTGTTGTGGGATTCCCTTATTTTTGGTTGGATTAAGAATGTTAAAAAAAAACAAAGGCTTCTTCTCTTATAATTGTAGAAATATGTATTTACATCAATTTTTTACTGTTCGAAGGTGATTCCGACCTTTGAGATGCCATTTGACATTATTGTTGATATGGGATCTTACAAAATATTGTCCATTAACGCGTACTTAAGTTTCGTAACCAAAACTAACATATAGAAGTCAATTGGCTCGTGGGCGATCAATTTAACCAAAACAAAGATCATTGACCTCGCTTACTAAATGTGCACTTTTAGTTAACGCAATCGAACTACTATGTTATTTTTGCAAGCTCCTATTTCAACAGTTGTGCACCTTATCGCGATCATATAACGTCCAAATTGCGATGTTACCGACAAATATGGTTAAATAGCCTCGATCAAAGTATAGAAGAAGCTTTCGTTTAGATGTTTCGTAAGTGAAGTGTTGTAGGTGGGTACACACACACAAACACACATACACACACACACACACACACACACACACACACACACACATGTACATGTTTGATGAAATAATTCAAACTGCAATAACAACTTATACTGTTATTACATGCAAATCATTCAATGTTCTTTGGGAATCCACTTTTGTGCCCTTCTAGGGCCTACACTGAATAAATACTTTAGACTTTGACTGTTGATAAGTGTCTACCTATACTTTTGCGATTTTCACTTCTACGCATACACTGTCCAACTAAATATATTATTAATTATATCAGTGCGTGCGAAAGGTGGAAGGGGGGGGGCTGTAGGGGTTGTAGGGGTTGGGAGGGCTGCGGGAGGAGGCCCCAGAGTTAATCTTTATTGAGTGGAGCTTTATGAGGCGAGACAGCTGTTTACTGCGGGGAAACAATCAAAATATTTCGCAGACTATGTTTGGGATAAATATTTAGTATATGGCAAGATATGTTTTATGAAAAAGTTACGAAAAATTTTTATTTTTTATTCCATTTCATCTATTTGTTATTTATTTTCTATTGGTCTTATATGAAAACGTGAAACTATAATCAGAGCACACTTTGCCTCTTATTCTGATATTAGAAGTGATTACAGTCTACTAGATACTAGATGCATATTGGTTATAGATATTATATTGTATTCGTTTGTATATGATAATATAATTGACCGACAATTTATGTGTGAAAAATATATTTGAGGTAACATTAGGATTCGTTATTTTGTGTGAAAATAACTTTATATTATAAATTAATGACGTAGGATTGGTGCAATGGTTTTTAAAAAGGTTTGGATCATGTTCAAAATAACTAGTACAGACTATTCTTATTGTCCCCACGATGGCCCGAATGGCGCGAGTGGCGCGACGCCAGCCTCCATTTGTGCGACGAATCAGCCGTATATAATATTACACATGAATACCGCACTGCGTACATCTTTATTACTATCATTTGTTAAGAAAATTGCCACAAATTTTGAAGATAAACAAAGTCATGTGTAAATTTTAAGTACCTAAGAAAAACTTTAAAGCGGCAAAATTATCTGCTAAATAATTTAGACATGATCTTCGTTTGTAAACTCAAACTCAAAAAATATAATAGTTACTTTCATACCTCTGTCCTTTTTTAAGTAAAAATGTTTTACAAAGTTAAATAATTGCACCTTCTGTGACGTAGCTAACTTCTAAGTAACATTTTTTTTTATCTATAATTTTTGAATTTCGGTAATTGTGTACTTCGTTTTAGAAACGGTTCAGCATAATTGTGCGTATTCTTGTGTTCAAACTACAAGTGACAACGGACAACGAAATGATTTCGACGTTTCAAACATGAATTAAATATTCATATGAGTATATAAAACCGAAAACAAAATGCTATACCTATTTACCTCACCGTTTGGTCACCGTCGCGTCACCGTCGCGTCACCGTCGCGTCACCGTCGCGTCACCGTCGCGTCACCGTCGCGTCACCGTCGCATGGTGGTCACGATAATGGTGGTGCTACATACCAAAGTGGCATTGATATCGAATAACTAGATAAACAATCCCAAGCAAAAGTTCTCTCAAAAGTGTCCCAAATTGTGTTGGGTAATACTAGTTAATTTTTTTAAGTTTTATTCACAAGTTATGTACGAAAGTCAATAAAATTGTACGACTCATACCTGCTAGCCAAAATATATCTTAAATAAGCACTGAGGCATGTTTACCGTCGGAGCGTTCGAATGCTACTAGAATTAAAAGACCACCCAAATGTTCGAGTGGGTAGACATTCGGTAAGGCCATTTTTTGTCGCTGATTGTGTATCTTTAGTTATTAGATATCAAAGCAAAGTGGTGAATAAAAAAGCCGTTAGTGGTAGTGGTAGTGGTACATACCTGCGGCGACACGCCGAGCATCTTGAGGCTGGGCGGCACGTTGTCGAGCAGCGCGCGCGGCAGGGTCACGTGACCAAAGTCCACCGTGAACGCCTCACACCACACGCCGAAGTGGCCGATGTCGAACACTGTCAACTCCTGACCAGAAAACAGATCATTTTAACGTTATTTCTATATTTTTCATTTGGAACTAGTATCTGGGGTCTGGGGGTACCAGCGAAGCGAACCCAGGGAAACGCACTACCTACCTTTTCTCGAAGCGCTTCGTCGAACTTCGCTTTGGATTATACCAGATAAACAAAATTCTCAGGATAATGATGCCTATAGAAGACTTGTTAAACATATAAAGTTTCAATTGCATAGTTTCATAGCTCTCAAATTTTAGAAAAAATAATTTACTCTTTTGTTACTACAAAAACAGAAAAGTAATGAACAATGAATAAATGTTTCACCTTACGCCCATCGCCCATGTCAATGTGACGAAATGGCCAAGTCACATATTTAGACATCTATATATCAATCACATATGTAGAGTTCGTGAAGTTAGGGCTTGTAGAGTTAGAAGCTTGGCTTTACTTTTTGACAGTGCAAGCCATATGATGTCTTAGCAACACTTTACATTAGAATGTATTTGGTGGGATATTTATTACCATCTAAACTTTGTGTGCTTACCACCTTCGGCCACATCATCACTTACCATGGTGGGATTAAGGTCACATAAACTTATCCAGAAGCTACTATTGAATGTTTTGGATTCAAATTGCCATAAAATGCTTGTTTTTAATATGCGTATATCAGAAGCGGCGAGCATTTTGTGGCAATTTTGTGCATTTTATGGTGAATTTTAATTCAAAATGAGAGTCAACTAAAAAGTGAAGTGTACAAGTAATGTTGACTTACCCCTGGCAGCGTCAGCACGATGGTCTTCTTTTCGTACTTCCTCAGAGGTGTCTCCTTGCCGTTCTCGTCAGCGATGCGGATGCCTTGCGGGGAGGGCTTGTCGCCGCGGCCCACCCAGAACTTCGCATCTGATACCAACAAGTACCGTTCATAAAGTTGCCCACTGCTTACCAGTGGGCAACTCAACCGTCCGAGCGAGCGAAACGTTAAGTTTCAGCTCGGACAAAAATACTTTCGTATGTCTGTACAGCTGTTCGTCTGTCCGTCTGTCCGTCTGTACATGACAACTGCTTCTCGTGAGATTTTGTGATCAGGTGCGATCATTTATATGGATTTTCTTGTCGGTTCAGTTTTAGGCAATTTTTCAAGATGGCGGAGCCATGGTGGTAAAACTTTAGCAAAGTGTACAGCTGACAGAGCCATTAGTCATATTTGAATATAACGTATTTTCATATACGTATTAATCATAATTTATTAGCATTGCTGATGCATTATATTTTCAGATACGTATTAATCATAATTTATTAGCATTATACTGCGTTATATAACTATATTGTGTTTTTACATATAAACGGTATATAAAAATAAAACTTGTTTCACAAATTCAAGCCTTTAAAATGAGGAACAAAAAGGATATTTTAAAACGAATGGCTCTACAGCCCGTAGAGTCAGGTGCAGAAACTCTGACAGTAATGTCTTCTTTATCCCCAAGCTGGGGGATGAATGGGGACAGATAAGCCTCGAGTATGAGGCAATAGCGATCATTGCTCTTCTACGAGTTACGATCAACATCCGTGTACATCCGTGTACATCCGTGTACATCCGTGTACATCCGTGTACATCCGTGTACATCCGTAGTGTGTAGGGGACTCGCCCGCTTGTTGATCACTGATGATGCTTAGCTGTCGATTCAATATTATAATAATATCGTTATAAAATCCCTCTCTCATGTTGGACCAAGCTGCATACAGTGTGCAAATCTGACTATAATGGTACCTATTAGTCTAATTACTTTACTGTAGGTGGGGCCATGAAAAACGTCACTAAATATGTTTCGATTTGTTTTCGGTATTTCCCCCTCGCGCCTCCATCCTCCCTGGAGGTTCCATCGCTCCCACAGATGATTGTCGTTTATATGGTTATACAATCATGGTCCACCATTACGACCCCATACAATCACAATTTGACCCCCATTCTTAACCTTTGCATAGTATAGCAGTGAACAGTAGATTAAGCGGTATATAAACTGTATAGATCATTTTATTATCTTTAAATTATATAGTGTACTGTTTTGAACATTAGTCCTGGATGTTTTATAATGTAAGAAATATATGAAAGAGTTTTTCAATTTAATACTACATAAAAGTTTTCTTTGAAACAATTTTAGTCATTAACTAATACTAATAATTCGGTGCCTATATAATATTGTCATAATACATATAATATACTTCTCTTTTTATGTTGGCGAGCATGACATTTTTTTTTCTATAGAATAATTATATTTTTTCATCTTTGACCATCGACTGACTCCAACTTATAACAAGACCAAAAGATGTAGGTAGCGCGCTATCCTCAAATTGTTCACCTACCCGTGTTGGTAGTGTGACTTGAGAGCCAGTTGACATTTAGGCATTGTAAAAGGTTTACAACACTTGCCAATCTCTTTGGTATTTGTGATGTCCATAGGCGGTAGTCGGTAAGTGAGTGATCAGATGAATCGCCTATAGAACATTACACAAATAATGTTCATTGTCTAACCAGAATGTCTCTACTGTTATATTACCAACTATGGGTCGGTTGAGCGATATGTCATGTTTCTTACTATCATTAGCATAAGGTGAGCATATCTCACGCAGATTGCGGCGTAAATATGCTCCGAATACGTCCCTGTGGTGAGAAGGCTGTGGCTGCCACATGAGATAGACCTGTGGCTTTATTCTTGAGGGTTATTATTGTGGTTGTAGCAACAAAGATTTTAGTTCCAATTTATGAATTTATAACGTTTTTTTTAGTTTTTGAACAAATTATTACTTTATCTCGTTGAAAACAGTATTGCTAAAAACGAGCTGCAAATGCAATAATAATTGTACATTGTAAATAAAAACTTAAAGTTTTTAAATTAAAAGTTCAACCCTTGCATCATTAAAAGTTCAACCCTTGCATCATTCAAACGATTGCAATAAATGTTTCAAAGATTAACTTTAAATGCAAAGACTAAAATACTTTGCATACAACAAAAGTAAAAATTGCAATACAACGTATCGAACGTGTTTTTACGCTAAACTTTATTCAAAAATATAACTAACTTACATTGTCACCTATAAATCTAAATGTAAAAGTGTCACACACACAGACTGCGTCTTGGCATAAGGCGCGCTCCCACGTCGGTTGTGCCGGCTCGACCGTCCCACCGGCGCGGTCCGTGGCTCACACACACACACCCAACCCGTAATTACGTAAACCGCATCTAAATCCGCTCCTGGGATAATTGTTAGCACCGAGCCGAGTTCCATCCTTCACCTTCCTCATGTTGACGCAGGTGAAAGTTCCTCCACGCTTTATGTATCGTATCGCTTTATGTAGCACAGAAACATACCTGGTCTACCTGGTCTACCTGGTCTAACTCCACTGTCTGTTCTACTTTCAACGTTATGTTTCTGTATTTATACCCTCGAAGTGCCTATCTGTTTGTCTGTTACCTCTTCACGCTTAAACCGCTCAACCGATTTTGATGAAATTTGGTATAGAGATGAAATGAAATGAAATTTTATTTGCTCCAAACATGGGATGCGATCTATGTTTCGTCAGATTCTGACAAACGTAGTGATTATATACTCTTTGATTCTGACAAACGTAGTGATTATATACTCTTTGATTCTGACAAACGTAGTGATTATATACTCTTTGATTCTGACAAACGTAGTGATTATATACTCTTTGATTCTGACAAACGTAGTGATTATATAATCTTTGATTCTGACATGCAAAACTTACAATCTAATCAATATAATTATACTATTTTAAACACATTACATTAAATAAAATTGTTAAACTTAGATTGAGATGTCACATTTTTTGCTAGAAGTACTTGGCTCACAGCACCAACCGGTTAACGCTCTGTGAGGTACTCATTCATTGAATAATATGCCCCACCAATAAGAAAATGTTTTAAAGATTGTTTAAAAGAATTGTAATCATCCTTCAGCTTTATAGGTGGAACCTTGGAGAAGGACACAGGATACTTTTTATCCCGGCATAAGATAAGATATCCCTGAAACTAGTAGATAATATGCGTAGAATAGCGTGTACTGACCGGGCGCCTCGCCGTCGTATGAGAAGTTGGGCACGAGCAGCGTCTGCGCGTCCACCACGACGAGCGCGTCCGAGGAGACGCCATGCACGCCGCGCAGCGCGCCCACCTTCGCAGGCTTCGGGTACTGCAGCTCGCGGGGGATCGACACGTCGCCGAAGTTCACCTGTACACACGTATATGGTCAAAATATTTAAAAAATTTAACCTTGCTGAGTTTCTTGCGCGGTTCTTCTCAGTTGAAGGCTGACTTCCGAACCGGTGGTAACTTCTGTAATTCGACCTTCATAAGTGCTCTTCTAGGGCCTAAGCTGAATAAATGGTTTTGACTTTGACTTTGAAACAAAATAAAAGCACAGACTCACACTCAGAATTCTTGGGTATGAAGACTATTTCTTCATACCCAAGAATTCTGAAAAATTTCAACCTTATTACAATCGAAAATTATCACAAATAACAAGAAATGATGAATTTCACGCACACAATCTTTAAAATATATTAGATATTTGTGAAAAAAAAACTAAGATCAAATTGTTGATTTTTTCTTATTCAGCTTGAGGAAATTGGAGCAACTCAACGTGCCGAGGTTTGGAATAAAAAGAAAAAGTTTCATGAATATTTTGTTCACCCAAATGTTATTTTGCCCGAGCCAAGCCAAGCCAAGCCGAGCCAAGCCAAGTACTCGTAGTTACTAAGTTATTGCAGTTCTGTTCTGTCTAACAATGACTTTGAATACATATTGTTTATATTATTTTTGTTGTATTTTTTAAATAACAATACTGAGAAAATATATGATGCCTCTATGAATGGGTGTACGAGTATTATGTATATGTTTCATTATTCGCAAATAACGTTCTTAAACGAATTTCTATAATAAATATTATTACGTAAGTTTATTTTATGAATGGTGGACTACATTTTTGCTATTCGAACACGCATATCTTAAAGTTTAGTTGAACTCTTAATCCTCGAGGGGTGCATCCGCCTGGCGTGCAGTTACTTACTGACTCTCATCATTTTATGCATTCTTTGTAACTACCTTTTTACACAATAGAATAATAATAAATAAAACTCAATTTTCTTTTTAAAGAATTCTGGAAAAAATTGATACGTTTTTGCGTTTGACTTTGAGTGAAACTTGAAAAGCAGTTGAAAGACACGCGTCATCATTTACAAATATCAGGGACTCTCGCGGTTCCATATATCTAACTATAACAGTCGATAGAATATGAAATGTAAATCATTAGAAAACTATTTACTTATTTGTCGTATACAGGGTCATCATAATATTTGACATGATGCAAAAGTCTTTAGATATGTTACCAAATTTTACATCAAAAAAATCATTATATAAGCAATATCCATCAAATTCAATCAAATGAATATTGCGTTCTCAAATCCTTGAATTATGCCCCAAATATACGTAAGCTATCAGAAACTAATATCAAAGCACTTTATTCAGATGAACCTGCCCACCGTTAGATTGAAACCCAACACCTATCGATCTAAGTCTCGCCTCTAAGCCCAAAGACTAATGAGTTTGTTTAGATTGAGATTCGATATAATAATTTAATATATTTACTATAATGTAATAGTACGTGAGGTAATCCCGGCCGGGCCATTTCTATTTCACTTGATCAATCGAAACTAATTATTTAGGTGGTAGGTAACTAGCATTCTGTACCCAGCATCACCCGTCTCAGGTGCTCAATTAAATCCTTTCTTAATGGATGTCTCTAACTGCGTCACAGACTCACAGAGGATGCAGCCTCTGTGTGCATGGCACTACAAAGGCGTTGTTTAGATCATCTATTTAAGATATAAAGGCCTTTATATACATATTCATAACTAATGGATGTCTCTAACTGCGTCACAGACTCACAGAGGATGCAGCCTCTGTGTGCATGGCACTACAAAGGCGTTGTTTAGATCATCTATTTAAGATATAAAGGCCTTTATATACATATTCATAACTAATGGATGTCTCTAACTGCGTCACAGACTCACAGAGGATGCAGCCTCTGTGTGCATGGCACTACAAAGGCGTTGTTTAGATCATCTATTTAAGATATAAAGGCCTTTATATACATATTCATAACTAATGGATGTCTCTAACTGCGTCACAGACTCACAGAGGATGCAGCCTCTGTGTGCATGGCACTACAAAGGCGTTGTTTAGATCATCTATTTAAGATATAAAGGCCTTTATATACATATTCATAACTAATGGATGTCTCTAACTGCGTCACAGACTCACAGAGGATGCAGCCTCTGTGTGCATGGCACTACAAAGGCGTTGTTTAGATCATCTATTTAAGATATAAAGGCCTTTATATACATATTCATAACTAATGGATGTCTCTAACTGCGTCACAGACTCACAGAGGATGCAGCCTCTGTGTGCATGGCACTACAAAGGCGTTGTTTAGATCATCTATTTAAGATATAAAGGCCTTTATATACATATTCATAACGAATGGATGTAAAGGAAAGAAAAGTGAATCAATCAGTCACCAAAAGTAGTTTTATGTTATTTTACTGACCGACACTAGACATATTATGAAATGAAATGTTAATGCATCTAAATATGCCTCCACAGCACTTGTTAATAGTCAGACTCTAACGTACGGTATATTATTATAATATTAGCATGTGTATCTGTGAAACTGAAGTAATAAAGAGATTATGAAGGATTCTTGTGTTTTTATTTAATAATTAGTTTTTGTCGTAAGGTACAGGGTGCACAAAGCATGTACCGACAGGTGCGCTGTGATTTTCATTAGTTGGCACGCATCCGCTTTTCACCCTGTAGCAGGTGTAATTACAACCTGTATTACCTGCTGTAAGTGCGGGGTAGTGAGGGTGGGAGGGGGATGTGTGGTAAAGCTAATCTATGCAAGTGGTTTGCACGGGGGGGTGGGGGGTGGGGGGGGGGGGGTGAGTACTTTATTGCGACTTGGACGGGTATGTCAACTGTTCTTGCACTGTCAACACTTCGACCGAAACGAGTACAGTAGTAAATACCGAAATATAGATGTTGGTTTAATGTACCTATATGAAATAAGTACCTTTTCACGCCTAAACCACTGAACCAGTTATTATGAATTTTGGTAAAGAGATAGATGAGAACTTGGAGAAGGATATGTGATACTTTTTATCCTGTATAAAGATCCTCGGGAACACGGTGGACAGATAATATTTTAATTATTTTGTATGTCATCACGTTGTCACTCTCATCACCCTCATCACCCTCATCACCCTCATCACCCTCATCACCCTCATCACCCTCATCACCAATACAGTACGTACACTGTTTGTTATTGTTACACTCATTATTATTTAACTCCAGTTGCTAGGTGGGCCGCGCTACTGATCTACGAACAAGGTGAACGAATCCCCGAACAAAGTTAATCGTGTTCAAGTTCCCGAGTTTAATTGGAACAAATTACTAACTTAGATAAATTCACATTGTAACTTGTAAGTTGCTCAGCAGACTGACACACTGCGACATTACAAGCACGGTTATGTTATTTTTATCGTGGACTACTTTTGCCTGTGACTACGTCTGCTTGGAATTCCTTTATCGGGCTCAAGCATTATCACACATTTAGAGGTTGATTTAATTTATTTTATTCTAATATATTATGACTTGAAGATATCTCTAAAAGAATGAATTTTCAGTAAAAATTTATGATCATCATAAGCCCTGAACTGAAAGACTACACAAATATCAAAAACTGACAGTTCATAAGGGCCTATGAAGGCCTATTTGGATGAATAAACAATTTCATTTCATACCCAGGACATACATAGCATGAACGAACATGCCTATTTGTCCTGAGACACAATGAGGTACAATGGAGATGATGTATATTTGTCCTGAGACACAATGAGGTACAATGGAGATGATGTATATTTGTCCTGAGACACAATGAGGTACAATGGAGATGATGTATATTTGTCCTGAGACACAATGAGGTACAATGGAGATGATGTATATTTGTCCTGAGACACAATGAGGTACAATGGAGATGATGTATATTTGTCCTGAGACACGATGAGGTACAATGGAGATGATGTATATTTGTCCTGAGACACAATGAGGTACAATGGAGATGATGTATATTTGTCCTGAGACACAATGAGGTACAATGGAGATGATGTATATTTGTCCTGAGACACAATGAGGTACAATGGAGATGATGTATATTTGTCCTGAGACACAATGAGGTACAATGGAGATGATGTATATTTGTCCTGAGACACAATGAGGTACAATGGAGATGATGTATATTTGTCCTGAGACACAATGAGGTACAATGGAGATGATGTATATTTGTCCTGAGACACAATGAGGTACAATGGAGATGATGTATATTTGTCCTGAGACACAATGAGGTACAATGGAGATGATGTATATTTGTCCTGAGACACAATGAGGTACAATGGAGATGATGTATATTTGTCCTGAGACACAATGAGGTACAATGGAGATGATGTATATTTGTCCTGAGACACAATGAGGTACAATGGAGATGATGTATATTTGTCCTGAGACACAATGAGGTACAATGGAGATGATGTATATTTGTCCTGAGACACAATGAGGTACAATGGAGATGATGTATATTTGTCCTGAGACACGATGAGGTACAATGGAGATGATGTATATTTGTCCTGAGACACAATGAGGTACAATGGAGATGATGTATATTTGTCCTGAGACACAATGAGGTACAATGGAGATGATGTATATTTGTCCTGAGACACAATGAGGTACAATGGAGATGATGTATATTTGTCCTGAGACACAATGAGGTACAATGGAGATGATGTATATTTGTCCTGAGACACAATGAGGTACAATGGAGATGATGTATATTTGTCCTGAGACACAATGAGGTACAATGGAGATGATGTATATTTGTCCTGAGACACAATGAGGTACAATGGAGATGATGTATATTTGTCCTGAGACACAATGAGGTACAATGGAGATGATGTATATTTGTCCTGAGACACGATGAGGTACAATGGAGATGATGTATATTTGTCCTGAGACACAATGAGGTACAATGGAGATGATGTATATTTGTCCTGAGACACAATGAGGTACAATGGAGATGATGTATATTTGTCCTGAGACACGATGAGGTACAATGGAGATGATGTATATTTGTCCTGAGACACAATGAGGTACAATGGAGATGATGTATATTTGTCCTGAGACACAATGAGGTACAATGGAGATGATGTATATTTGTCCTGAGACACAATGAGGTACAATGGAGATGATGTATATTTGTCCTGAGACACAATGAGGTACAATGGAGATGATGTATATTTGTCCTGAGACACAATGAGGTACAATGGAGATGATGTATATTTGTCCTGAGACACAATGAGGTACAATGGAGATGATGTATATTTGTCCTGAGACACAATGAGGTACAATGGAGATGATGTATATTTGTCCTGAGACACAATGAGGTACAATGGAGATGATGTATATTTGTCCTGAGACACGATGAGGTACAATGGAGATGATGTATATTTGTCCTGAGACACAATGAGGTACAATGGAGATGATGTATATTTGTCCTGAGACACAATGAGGTACAATGGAGATGATGTATATTTGTCCTGAGACACGATGAGGTACAATGGAGATGATGTATATTTGTCCTGAGACACAATGAGGTACAATGGAGATGATGTATATTTGTCCTGAGACACAATGAGGTACAATGGAGATGATGTATATTTGTCCTGAGACACAATGAGGTACAATGGAGATGATGTATATTTGTCCTGAGACACAATGAGGTACAATGGAGATGATGTATATTTGTCCTGAGACACAATGAGGTACAATGGAGATGATGTATATTTGTCCTGAGACACAATGAGGTACAATGGAGATGATGTATATTTGTCCTGAGACACAATGAGGTACAATGGAGATGATGTATATTTGTCCTGAGACACGATGAGGTACAATGGAGATGATGTATATTTGTCCTGAGACACAATGAGGTACAATGGAGATGATGTATATTTGTCCTGAGACACAATGAGGTACAATGGAGATGATGTATATTTGTCCTGAGACACGATGAGGTACAATGGAGATGATGTATATTTGTCCTGAGACACAATGAGGTACAATGGAGATGATGTATATTTGTCCTGAGACACAATGAGGTACAATGGAGATGATGTATATTTGTCCTGAGACACGATGAGGTACAATGGAGATGATGTATATTTGTCCTGAGACACAATGAGGTACAATGGAGATGATGTATATTTGTCCTGAGACACAATGAGGTACAATGGAGATGATGTATATTTGTCCTGAGACACAATGAGGTACAATGGAGATGATGTATATTTGTCCTGAGACACAATGAGGTACAATGGAGATGATGTATATTTGTCCTGAGACACAATGAGGTACAATGGAGATGATGTATATTTGTCCTGAGACACAATGAGGTACAATGGAGATGATGTATATTTGTCCTGAGACACAATGAGGTACAATGGAGATGATGTATATTTGTCCTGAGACACGATGAGGTACAATGGAGATGATGTATATTTGTCCTGAGACACAATGAGGTACAATGGAGATGATGTATATTTGTCCTGAGACACAATGAGGTACAATGGAGATGATGTATATTTGTCCTGAGACACGATGAGGTACAATGGAGATGATGTATATTTGTCCTGAGACACAATGAGGTACAATGGAGATGATGTATATTTGTCCTGAGACACAATGAGGTACAATGGAGATGATGTATATTTGTCCTGAGACACGATGAGGTACAATGGAGATGATGTATATTTGTCCTGAGACACAATGAGGTACAATGGAGATGATGTATATTTGTCCTGAGACACAATGAGGTACAATGGAGATGATGTATATTTGTCCTGAGACACAATGAGGTACAATGGAGATGATGTATATTTGTCCTGAGACACAATGAGGTACAATGGAGATGATGTATATTTGTCCTGAGACACAATGAGGTACAATGGAGATGATGTATATTTGTCCTGAGACACAATGAGGTACAATGGAGATGATGTATATTTGTCCTGAGACACAATGAGGTACAATGGAGATGATGTATATTTGTCCTGAGACACAATGAGGTACAATGGAGATGATGTATATTTGTCCTGAGACACAATGAGGTACAATGGAGATGATGTATATTTGTCCTGAGACACAATGAGGTACAATGGAGATGATGTATATTTGTCCTGAGACACAATGAGGTACAATGGAGATGATGTATATTTGTCCTGAGACACAATGAGGTACAATGGAGATGATGTATATTTGTCCTGAGACACGATGAGGTACAATGGAGATGATGTATATTTGTCCTGAGACACAATGAGGTACAATGGAGATGATGTATATTTGTCCTGAGACACAATGAGGTACAATGGAGATGATGTATATTTGTCCTGAGACACGATGAGGTACAATGGAGATGATGTATATTTGTCCTGAGACACAATGAGGTACAATGGAGATGATGTATATTTGTCCTGAGACACAATGAGGTACAATGGAGATGATGTATATTTGTCCTGAGACACGATGAGGTACAATGGAGATGATGTATATTTGTCCTGAGACACAATGAGGTACAATGGAGATGATGTATATTTGTCCTGAGACACAATGAGGTACAATGGAGATGATGTATATTTGTCCTGAGACACAATGAGGTACAATGGAGATGATGTATATTTGTCCTGAGACACAATGAGGTACAATGGAGATGATGTATATTTGTCCTGAGACACAATGAGGTACAATGGAGATGATGTATATTTGTCCTGAGACACAATGAGGTACAATGGAGATGATGTATATTTGTCCTGAGACACAATGAGGTACAATGGAGATGATGTATATTTGTCCTGAGACACGATGAGGTACAATGGAGATGATGTATATTTGTCCTGAGACACAATGAGGTACAATGGAGATGATGTATATTTGTCCTGAGACACAATGAGGTACAATGGAGATGATGTATATTTGTCCTGAGACACGATGAGGTACAATGGAGATGATGTATATTTGTCCTGAGACACAATGAGGTACAATGGAGATGATGTATATTTGTCCTGAGACACAATGAGGTACAATGGAGATGATGTATATTTGTCCTGAGACACAATGAGGTACAATGGAGATGATGTATATTTGTCCTGAGACACAATGAGGTACAATGGAGATGATGTATATTTGTCCTGAGACACAATGAGGTACAATGGAGATGATGTATATTTGTCCTGAGACACAATGAGGTACAATGGAGATGATGTATATTTGTCCTGAGACACAATGAGGTACAATGGAGATGATGTATATTTGTCCTGAGACACAATGAGGTACAATGGAGATGATGTATATTTGTCCTGAGACACGATGAGGTACAATGGAGATGATGTATATTTGTCCTGAGACACAATGAGGTACAATGGAGATGATGTATATTTGTCCTGAGACACAATGAGGTACAATGGAGATGATGTATATTTGTCCTGAGACACGATGAGGTACAATGGAGATGATGTATATTTGTCCTGAGACACAATGAGGTACAATGGAGATGATGTATATTTGTCCTGAGACACAATGAGGTACAATGGAGATGATGTATATTTGTCCTGAGACACAATGAGGTACAATGGAGATGATGTATATTTGTCCTGAGACACAATGAGGTACAATGGAGATGATGTATATTTGTCCTGAGACACAATGAGGTACAATGGAGATGATGTATATTTGTCCTGAGACACGATGAGGTACAATGGAGATGATGTATATTTGTCCTGAGACACAATGAGGTACAATGGAGATGATGTATATTTGTCCTGAGACACGATGAGGTACAATGGAGATGATGTATATTTGTCCTGAGACACAATGAGGTACAATGGAGATGATGTATATTTGTCCTGAGACACAATGAGGTACAAAGGAGATGATGTATATTTGTCCTGAGACACAATGAGGTACAATGGAGATGATGTATATTCAACATTCTATATTCAAGAAAAAATATTTAGATTTTTAATTATCAATTTAACAACAAAGAGTAGGTCTTTTGATGGTGTATATTACCAACCCTATCAGCATGTATTTAAAAAAAAACGTGTAATCTGGTTGTATGTACCAGGACATCATAAGGTATATAGAGTGGGTTGGATACTGACCGCGTACTCGTCGCACCACACGGAGAACCACTTGAAGTCCCTGAGCGTCTTCCCCTCGGGCAGCGAGAGCGTGACGCCCTCTCCGCGGTACCGTCGCAGTGGGCCCGAGCCGCCGCGCTCGTCTCGCACCCGAGTGCCGCCCGAAGCGCTCGGCGCCTTCGACGATCCCACGTAGAAGTACGCCGCTGTAATACAACTTACGCATTAACACAAGGTACGATCAGGTACTGAAGAAGTGAACAGTTCAAAAGAGAAGTAAGGAGGTTTATGCAACGTGACGCCTCTGGTGCGGTGGTGCTGCTACGGTAACCGTTTACCATCAGGTGGGCCGTAACCTCTTTGCCATCTAGTGATAAAAAAAAACATAATTCTATGATAGTGATAGTGACGTTGGATACCGTGGCGAAGGTCGTAGGTTCGAATCTTAAAATGAACTCGGGCTCGAACATCGTGAGGAAACCATAGCACGTGAGAGCACTTTGTTGTACTCGACTGGCTGAAAATCTGACGCCAAGTTATCAACAAACAAACAACCATACGTTTCCATGAGAATTTAATATTCTTGCTAAAAATATATTTGCAAAGACGTAACATAAATAATATGTATAAAAGGATAATAATAAACACGATAATAGGTACTCATTGTTCTATTGATGCACCGACACTGCTCACAACCGACAATCCATCTCAAAGAAAAACTTAAAATAAGAAGGTTTTTATTGGTCGTGTAACAGTAATCCGACAGCAATTAGTGCGCTTTACATCATGATACATCAACGAGTACATGACCCAAGGTGGCATACCTAGGTGCGGTTTAGAAGCGCTCTAGCGGTATACCGGTAATATGTGGTTAGCTCAATTAGTGCGCTTTACATCATGATACATCAACGAGTACATGACCCAAGGTGGCATACCTAGGTGCGGTTTAGAAGCGCTCTAGCGGTATACCGGTAATATGTGGTTAGCTCAATTAGTGCGCTTTACATCATGATACATCAACGAGTACATGACCCAAGGTGGCATACCTAGGTGCGGTTTAGAAGCGCTCTAGCGGTATACCGGTAATATGTGGTTAGCTCAATTAGTGCGCTTTACATCATGATACATCAACGAGTACATGACCCAAGGTGGCATACCTAGGTGCGGTTTAGAAGCGCTCTAGCGGTATACCGGTAATATGTGGTTAGCTCAATTAGTGCGCTTTACATCATGATACATCAACGAGTACATGACCCAAGGTGGCATACCTAGGTGCGGTTTAGAAGCGCTCTAGCGGTATACCGGTAATATGTGGTTAGCTCAATTAGTGCGCTTTACATCATGATACATCAACGAGTACATGACCCAAGGTGGCATACCTAGGTGCGGTTTAGAAGCGCTCTAGCGGTATACCGGTAATATGTGGTTAGCTCAATTAGTGCGCTTTACATCATGATACATCAACGAGTACATGACCCAAGGTGGCATACCTAGGTGCGGTTTAGAAGCGCTCTAGCGGTATACCGGTAATATGTGGTTAGCTCAATTAGTGCGCTTTACATCATGATACATCAACGAGTACATGACCCAAGGTGGCATACCTAGGTGCGGTTTAGAAGCGCTCTAGCGGTATACCGGTAATATGTGGTTAGCTCAATTAGTGCGCTTTACATCATGATACATCAACGAGTACATGACCCAAGGTGGCATACCTAGGTGCGGTTTAGAAGCGCTCTAGCGGTATACCGGTAATATGTGGTTAGCTCAATTAGTGCGCTTTACATCATGATACATCAACGAGTACATGACCCAAGGTGGCATACCTAGGTGCGGTTTAGAAGCGCTCTAGCGGTATACCGGTAATATGTGGTTAGCTCAATTAGTGCGCTTTACATCATGATACATCAACGAGTACATGACCCAAGGTGGCATACCTAGGTGCGGTTTAGAAGCGCTCTAGCGGTATACCGGTAATATGTGGTTCTTAAGTTTTGTTATTTGTACTTACAGTAGAATAGTTAGGGTTTCATTCGATTATATCAATTAATGTTCTATAATAGTCCACGTAATACTTTGACACATACTCACTCAAACACTCATTTTAATTAAACATCTTTAAGAAAATAATCGTTCATTGTATTTCAGAATAAAAGAAAGTAAAGTATAAACACAATTTGGTAGCATAGCAACTAACAACTTCTTTTTAAATATTAGTGGCCAGTACCTAATACTGTTCATAATATGTGGACTCTTTACACTAATGCTATCAAACATAACACTTTCCCTCATTAGTTGGAAAGAAGCTGCATCCCCAAGTTAGCTCTTAACAAGTTAAGCCTTGGTCTCGGGACTGCCTTTGTCAAAAGATCTGCGAGTTGTTTTTCTGAACTAGTCTTCTGAACATCCACTAATCCTTTTTGAACTGTTTCTCGAACAAAAAAGTGTCTCACACGGATGTGCTTAGTTCTTTTGTGAAACTCTGGATTGTGTGCTAGGCGTATGGCTGCTTCATTATCTACTTGCAAAGTAGGTATGTCTTCCAAATTCGTTAGTTGGCTAAAGATTCTTTGTAACCACACTAATTCACGTGCGCCTTCACTTGCTGCAACAATCTCTGCTTCAGTAGTTGAAATTGCAACTGATGCTTGACGTTGGCTTAACCATGAGACAACTCCACCAGCAAACAGACATGTAACTCCAGTAGTAGAGCGTCCAGTTTGCTCATCGCCAGCATGATCTGCATCACTATAACCTTCTATTATGGCTTTATGACAGTCTGAGTTATATTTAATTCCATAAGATATTGTTCCTTTCAGATATCTAAATATTCTCTTGACTCTAAGCCAATCTGCTTTAGTTGGATTTTCCAACTTCCTAGAAACTATCCCAACAGCATATGCAATATCGGGACGCGTGCCAGTCATAAGGTACGCTAGTGCACCTACAGCCTCTCGGTATGGGTACTCCTCTTCAGGATTGTCAACTTTCCCTGTTTCATTACTCTGGTTCTTCTCAATAGGTGTTGATACTGGATTACAATCTGACATTTGAAAACGATCTAAAATCTTCCTTGTATATGATTCCTGTTTTATCAGAACAGAACCATCTTTGGATTGAGCAATTTCCAGTCCTAAGTAGTAGCACGCTGGTTTAGTCGTGATCTTCAGCGTTTTTCCTAAATCCTCAAGAAATTGGTCT
Source organism: Ochropacha duplaris (assembly GCA_951361185.1). NCBI lineage: Eukaryota > Metazoa > Arthropoda > Insecta > Lepidoptera > Drepanidae > Ochropacha > Ochropacha duplaris. The sequence continues at coordinate 167,140 of OX592713.1, read as the reverse complement.
GCTAGATTTTTGTCTGTCGTAGCTACCAGCCCATCATCCACATACAATGTGATTAAAATCTTCTTATCTCCTACCTTTTTGACGAAGAGACAGGGATCAGCTGTGTTTTTTAAAAAACCTTGCTCAAGCAGAATATCCTCAAAACATGAATTCCAGCAACGAGGTGCTTGTTTGAGACCATACAGACTTCTATTCAGTCGACAAACTTTCGATGTGCCATCATTAAATCCATCTGGTTGCTTCATATAAATTTCCTCTTGGAGCTTGCCATTCAGGAAGGCTGTTGAAACATCAAACTGTGTCAAGTGCAACTTTTCTTTTGCACTGACACTTAATAAGGCTCGTATAGTAGCCATCCGGGCAACCGGACTAAAAGTTTCTTTAAAATCAACCCCTTTTTGTTGTCTAAATCCTTTTACTACAAGTCTAGCCTTATACTTATCAATTGTACCATCTGGGTTTTGTTTGATTCTATAAACCCACTTGCATGGTAACGCCTTTCTATTAGAAGGTAACTCACAAAGTGTCCAAACTTTATTGTCGTCTAGAGATTTCATTTCACTTGACATGGCTTTATACCATTCAGCCCTATCATCTCTCCTAATAGCTTCGTTATATGTTTCAGGAAAATTCTCAGCATTTACAAAACAAATGTAGTCATTAAATTTCTTTGGACGTGCAATATTTGTTCTGTCTCTAAGATTATATCTCATTACTTCTCTCAGTGGCTCGTTCATTTCCAAATGCTCTTCACTAGCATCATCATGTATTTCGTCTAGTTCCTCATTCTCAGCTCTATCACCGACATTTTCTTCCACATGAACTTGGTCTTGAACCTCTGTTCTATCTCCCTCTAGAACATTTTCATGTACAACACTATCATTATTGCTTTCGAAAACACGGTCATTATCGCTGTCATCCATGACTCCCTCTGAACTATCAGGGATCCTGGTAGAAATTCTAAATTCGACATCAGTCTCGAACATAATGTCTCTCGACCTTAAAGTCTGATTCCCATCCCAGACACGATAACCGTCATCATTTTCATAGCCTAAAAGTATGCCCTTAATCGCCTTTTTATCTAACTTTTTCCGGCGTTGTATTGGAACATGTGCATAGCATTGACTTCCGATAACTTTCAAATGACTTATTTTTGGCTTTTTTCCATGCCATAGCTCGTAAGGTACTTTTTCAGCTACCCTAGTTGGACCTGTTCTATTGAGCACATATGCAGCCGTGTTAATTAATTCTGCCCATAAGACTTTCGGAAGCTCTCCTCTAGTGTACATCATGGATCTCATAGCTTCGACAAGAGTCCTATTTTCTCTCTCACTGCAGCCGTTCTGTTCTGGCGTATAGGGCATTGTCAGTCTTTGCTTGATACCATGGTTTTGCAAAATTGTTTGTACAGCCTTATTGTCAAATTCACCACCGTTGTCACTAAGCAGTGTCTTTACAACATGCCCCGCAGTCCTTACCTCTTGCAACATTTGTAGAAGTTTATCTTTTACTTCTGACTTATGTCTAATGAAGTAGACCATTACGTAGCTAGAATAATCATCCTTAAAGAGTACAAAATATTTATACTTTGAAATGCTATCAACAAAGGGACCACATACATCTGTGTGTATCAACTCTCCTGCTGTTGATGCCCTTTCCCTTGTTCCAAATGACATTCTATGAGATTTTCCATAAATGCATCCCTCGCACTTTACCTTGTCAAGACTCAAGTGTATACCTAACTCACGTTTTACCACACGAATAATATGTCTTTTGTCTTGATGTGCAAAACGCTCATGATAAAGCTGAAGCATATTTGAACCATCTATAGCATTAATCTCAATATATCTTTGCTTCGTTGGCATGACCGTCTTCATATCCAACTTATAAAGTCCTCCGCCTGGGACTCTCTTGCCAACTACTTTAGTTGTGCCTGCTACCTCTAGCTTACACTCTCTAGCCGTCGACGTAAATTTACTATCCTTCAGAAAATCTTGCGTTGCTAGCGTTGAAAAAAGATTCTTTGTTAATGATGGTACCAGCCACACATTTCTAAGAGCAAACTTCTTCTTCTTACCACAAACATTTGCTTCTACTACTACAGTGCCATGACCTAGAGCAGGGATCATAGTTCCATCTGCCGTCAATACAACTTGGTTCGAATCAAATTCGTGAAATTCGGTAAAGAAGTCACTTCTAATTGCAACATGCGCAGTGGAAGCGTGCTGGGCCCATAACCTCTTAAGTTTTGTTATTTGTACTTACAGTAGAATAGTTAGGGTTTCATTCGATTATATCAATTAATGTTCTATAATAGTCCACGTAATACTTTGACACATACTCACTCAAACACTCATTTTAATTAAACATCTTTAAGAAAATAATCGTTCATTGTATTTCAGAATAAAAGAAAGTAAAGTATAAACACAATTTGGTAGCATAGCAACTAACAACTTCTTTTTAAATATTAGTGGCCAGTACCTAATACTGTTCATAATATGTGGACTCTTTACACTAATGCTATCAAACATAACAGTGGTTAGCTCAATTAGTGCGCTTTACATCATGATACATCAACGAGTACATGACCCAAGGTGGCATACCTAGGTGCGGTTTAGAAGCGCTCTAGCGGTATACCGGTAATATGTGGTTAGCTCAATTAGTGCGCTTTACATCATGATACATCAACGAGTACATGACCCAAGGTGGCATACCTAGGTGCGGTTTAGAAGCGCTCTAGCGGTATACCGGTAATATGTGGTTAGCTCAATTAGTGCGCTTTACATCATGATACATCAACGAGTACATGACCCAAGGTGGCATACCTAGGTGCGGTTTAGAAGCGCTCTAGCGGTATACCGGTAATATGTGGTTAGCTCAATTAGTGCGCTTTACATCATGATACATCAACGAGTACATGACCCAAGGTGGCATACCTAGGTGCGGTTTAGAAGCGCTCTAGCGGTATACCGGTAATATGTGGTTAGCTCAATTAGTGCGCTTTACATCATGATACATCAACGAGTACATGACCCAAGGTGGCATACCTAGGTGCGGTTTAGAAGCGCTCTAGCGGTATACCGGTAATATGTGGTTAGCTCAATTAGTGCGCTTTACATCATGATACATCAACGAGTACATGACCCAAGGTGGCATACCTAGGTGCGGTTTAGAAGCGCTCTAGCGGTATACCGGTAATATGTGGTTAGCTCAATTAGTGCGCTTTACATCATGATACATCAACGAGTACATGACCCAAGGTGGCATACCTAGGTGCGGTTTAGAAGCGCTCTAGCGGTATACCGGTAATATGTGGTTAGCTCAATTAGTGCGCTTTACATCATGATACATCAACGAGTACATGACCCAAGGTGGCATACCTAGGTGCGGTTTAGAAGCGCTCTAGCGGTATACCGGTAATATGTGGTTAGCTCAATTAGTGCGCTTTACATCATGATACATCAACGAGTACATGACCCAAGGTGGCATACCTAGGTGCGGTTTAGAAGTGCTCTAGCGGTATACCGGTAATATGTGGTTAGCTCAATTAGTGCGCTTTACATCATGATACATCAACGAGTACATGACCCAAGGTGGCATACCTAGGTGCGGTTTAGAAGTGCTCTAGCGGTATACCGGTAATATGTGGTTAGCTCAATTAGTGCGCTTTACATCATGATACATCAACGAGTACATGACCCAAGGTGGCATACCTAGGTGCGGTTTAGAAGCGCTCTAGCGGTATACCGGTAATATGTGGTTAGCTCAATTAGTGCGCTTTACATCATGATACATCAACGAGTACATGACCCAAGGTGGCATACCTAGGTGCGGTTTAGAAGCGCTCTAGCGGTATACCGGTAATATGTGGTTAGCTCAATTAGTGCGCTTTACATCATGATACATCAACGAGTACATGACCCAAGGTGGCATACCTAGGTGCGGTTTAGAAGCGCTCTAGCGGTATACCGGTAATATGTGGTTAGCTCAATTAGTGCGCTTTACATCATGATACATCAACGAGTACATGACCCAAGGTGGCATACCTAGGTGCGGTTTAGAAGCGCTCTAGCGGTATACCGGTAATATGTGGTTAGCTCAATTAGTGCGCTTTACATCATGATACATCAACGAGTACATGACCCAAGGTGGCATACCTAGGTGCGGTTTAGAAGTGCTCTAGCGGTATACCGGTAATATGTGGTTAGCTCAATTAGTGCGCTTTACATCATGATACATCAACGAGTACATGACCCAAGGTGGCATACCTAGGTGCGGTTTAGAAGCGCTCTAGCGGTATACCGGTAATATGTGGTTAGCTCAATTAGTGCGCTTTACATCATGATACATCAACGAGTACATGACCCAAGGTGGCATACCTAGGTGCGGTTTAGAAGTGCTCTAGCGGTATACCGGTAATATGTGGTTAGCTCAATTAGTGCGCTTTACATCATGATACATCAACGAGTACATGACCCAAGGTGGCATACCTAGGTGCGGTTTAGAAGCGCTCTAGCGGTATACCGGTAATATGTGGTTAGCTCAATTAGTGCGCTTTACATCATGATACATCAACGAGTACATGACCCAAGGTGGCATACCTAGGTGCGGTTTAGAAGCGCTCTAGCGGTATACCGGTAATATGTGGTTAGCTCAATTAGTGCGCTTTACATCATGATACATCAACGAGTACATGACCCAAGGTGGCATACCTAGGTGCGGTTTAGAAGTGCTCTAGCGGTATACCGGTAATATGTGGTTAGCTCAATTAGTGCGCTTTACATCATGATACATCAACGAGTACATGACCCAAGGTGGCATACCTAGGTGCGGTTTAGAAGTGCTCTAGCGGTATACCGGTAATATGTGGTTAGCTCAATTAGTGCGCTTTACATCATGATACATCAACGAGTACATGACCCAAGGTGGCATACCTAGGTGCGGTTTAGAAGCGCTCTAGCGGTATACCGGTAATATGTGGTTAGCTCAATTAGTGCGCTTTACATCATGATACATCAACGAGTACATGACCCAAGGTGGCATACCTAGGTGCGGTTTAGAAGTGCTCTAGCGGTATACCGGTAATATGTGGTTAGCTCAATTAGTGCGCTTTACATCATGATACATCAACGAGTACATGACCCAAGGTGGCATACCTAGGTGCGGTTTAGAAGCGCTCTAGCGGTATACCGGTAATATGTGGTTAGCTCAATTAGTGCGCTTTACATCATGATACATCAACGAGTACATGACCCAAGGTGGCATACCTAGGTGCGGTTTAGAAGTGCTCTAGCGGTATACCGGTAATATGTGGTTAGCTCAATTAGTGCGCTTTACATCATGATACATCAACGAGTACATGACCCAAGGTGGCATACCTAGGTGCGGTTTAGAAGTGCTCTAGCGGTATACCGGTAATATGTGGTTAGCTCAATTAGTGCGCTTTACATCATGATACATCAACGAGTACATGACCCAAGGTGGCATACCTAGGTGCGGTTTAGAAGCGCTCTAGCGGTATACCGGTAATATGTGGTTAGCTCAATTATGTGCACCCGATAACGCTACGTACACTGTCGAGCGCTGAGTACTCACACTCACACACTCACACACACACACTCACACACTCGCACACTCACACACCGGCTACTGTACACTTGAGTGCACTTTGAACCATTTCAGATATAACTTGACTTCATCTTTAATATTGAACCATACCTACATTCATTATTAATTTGTCTTAATGTTGTCCCAAGTTTGGAACCTTTGGAATGATAATGTAGATACGTAATACGTAATATCCTTCTATAATAACATGTGATAGGCACTCGTGTAATGGTGTCAGATCCAAGACACCCAGAGCAGGGACCCTGTAATTCAACAACAAACGGCGGACAAAGCATACCTTCCGGCGGTGAAATTCTCTAACTGGGGCAGTCGGGGGCACGGGGGGGATACAGGAGGTTGGGGGATGTGGGGGAATCTGCATTAATTAGGACACGTGCCTCAAGCAGGCTTTGTGCAGTTTAGTGCAGGTTCCGCCCGCGCTCCGCCAAACTTACCAACCCTCATTTATAAGCAGATGTTGATGGGTTTGTGCTCATGCCGCGCGCGGCCGCGGGATGCTCAGTGCTCAGTGCTCAGTGCTCAACTTTGCTCTTACTGAATATGTAGTCATTTGATTTATCATGCTCTAGTATTATTCTGGTTTTTCTATTTCACGTGATTTTACAATTTTATTAAAATTACAACAATCTCTGCATTATGTACACAAATTTTTTTTCAGATGTTTAGTTCTAATTAATACCTGTCTATATGTTTGTGAAACAAAACTAAGTTTGTTGGAATGTGAAGTTGTTTGTTATTTTTTTACGCAAAAAATACTGAACGAAAGTTGATAAAACTTGGCACACAGGTTAGACCATATCTTGGAGGAACCATAGAATACCTTTTTCCTTGGAAAGATAAGATCTCTCGGGATCACGGTAGTATTTATTCAATACAAGTCCACTAAGTGAGATGAGCCTTAAATAAAGTAGGTTCCAGTATTATATAAAAAGAACAGTTCCATTTATTATTATTATTATAAACCCGGTATTAAGCCAGTTGTTCCAGAATATTCGAACAAAAAGTAGTAAGAGTTAGTAGAGTGGTGCAACTGTAACAGTGCAACTGCAACTGGGACGCTGCGCCTGCATTCAAAATATTCGCGGCTGAAAACTTTCCTTTCATTACGTTTAATGTGCCGCGCCGGTCGCCGGTCGCCGGTTGGTACATCTGTTCTGATCCCAAAACAAAATGTCGGCGGAAACTTCCTAAAGTATTCATATTAATACAAGCTACACCAAAAAGGACTCTATATTCATGAGAATAGAGGTGTATTAAGTGTATCTATATGTTGGCTGAGCCCACCGTCTGGTCTCCTCTCATGTTATTAGACGAGCACGAGGAGCGCGGTGTGGCTGAGCGTCAAGGCTGGTCTCACACTGATGCTATGATATGCGGAGCGATACAATATACTCAAATACAGCTACAATAGTGTCGGTGGCTGCTTGGTAAAAGATTTCCAAAGAATGGTATTTATCCAAACAAATTACTTTTCGTCCTACAGTCCTGCAGTCCATACAGGTTACCGATGTTTTAGTTAATTGGAATCAGAAGCATCATTGTAATTTATTAGTTAGTAGCGTCCGACTGTATCGTTCGGTGGACGATCAAGGCTGGGTGGCTCGAGGATATGAGGATGAGCTCTACCGGCTACTTGCCGGCGAACAGTGCGATGGTAGAATAGTGCGATGGTAGAATAGTGACGATGGCGCCAAATCAAAAAGTTGTTGAGAACACTCCCCATTACACAGACGGTAGATAGAACACACAGAGAGAGCCAATATCTCTCCGAAGGCTGAGAGCTACAGTGTTGAAAATCTTTCGTTGAGCACTGACCGGTGTATTCCAATAGCTGCACTTGAAAGTAAATTCTCTTGCTTCCCACAATTGGGTACATATTCACATTGCGTGGTGAGATTCAGGTCAAAAACAAGCCACAAAAAATAAAAATAAAATTACAAACATCAATCTATTTTTAGTATTTGTAGCTCTTAATGTTATCATAGCGTAGCTACAGCACTGGTAGGTAGGCTTTAGTGTGTGTTGTTTGGTCAACGAGTATTGTAGAAGACGTCTGTGAGATGTCGCAGATGTCTTCCTAAATATGAACAACAATATGAGACGAGACCTACACTTATTAGGGATTTTCTGTTCTCTTTGCTTTCTTACACATTTATCTATGAATCAATGTTTAACATGAATTTATAATATTAGCCGGATACTTAGTAGGGATCTTAAAATAAACAGTTTTCGGCATTAAAATTAAATATGTATTAAATCTCAAATATTTCATAAACAAAAGATGATAGCTCAGTGGTAATGACGTCGGATACCGTGGCGAAGGTTGTGCATTCGAATCCTTTTTTTTTTAAATTAAATATAGGTGTCGCGTTTGACCACATCTCACTTGATGGTAGGTGACGATGTGGTCTACGATGGTGCACGCTTACCTAGAAATAACCTATTCACCCGAGACTTGAAGACTCCCAGGTTGTAACTATCGGGAAACACAGACTCAGGCAAAGAGTTCCACTCCTTAGCAGTACGCATAATAAATGAGGAAGCAAATCGCTTCGTGCGTAAGGGTGGAATTTCCACCATGTAAGGGTGGCGTATCGCCGTACGTCTGGTCGTTCGATGATGGAAGGGGCTTGGTGGAATAAAATTGTGTAATTCCATCGCACACTCGCCGAAGTGTATCCGATAGAAAACCGATAAACTGGCAACTCTGCGTCTTGAGAAGAGTCTTGAGCATCGACGCAGAGTTGCCAGTTTATCGGTTTTCTAATCCTTCAATGAGCTTGAGCTTTCGGTGAGGAAAACATCGTGAAGAAACCACAGCACGGTGGTAGGGTACTTTGTAGTAGGTACTTGACTGGCTGACCCTCAAGTTGAAATTCTGTCGTCAAACACTTGTTGGTGTATTAATTACACTTGAGTTTAAAACATTGTAAAAAGGACGACAACACATAGACAATCCCCCTGTTATTGCTAATGTCTTTAGGCGATGATATTCATGTGGGGTGACGGGGTACTTACTGGGTCCTTCGCCATCGTAGGTGAAGTCCTTGATGAAGATAGTCCTTGAGTCGACGGCGTACACTCGTCCGCGCACGTTATGCTGCAGCTGCGACAGCGCGCCGATCTCGCGACCGTAGTACTGCGCCTGCGCGTGCGCGTGCGCCTGCGCGTGCGCACCGCCGCTGCTCGCCGACACTACAACAACACAATACAACATACTTTATATTCAAACACTAAGTCAAAACCATTTATTCAGTTTAGGCCCTAGAAGGGCACTTATGAAGGTCGAATTACAGAAGTTACCGCCGGTTCGGAAGTCAGCTAGGTTACATTTTAAAAATATTTTGGACCATCTGATTGTATTAGCATTTTCTTTTTCCATCAAATGTTTAACAATTGTATGCAAACTCGAAACGTCATTTATTAAGTTTAGGCCCTGGTAAGGCACTTATGACTCTACCACCGGCACCGGTTCAATATACAATTAACCTGAGAACACTCAGGCAAGAATGCATGCTTAAACTAAAACAAAAATACATAAAAAATTATAACCCGTATTAATTAATATTGACATAAAATATGTATTAACAAATGATGAAGGTTATCAATCACACGGTCGATGATGGATGATGGACCTGATGGTAAGTGACTAACGGTGTCTATAGACTAGCAATACTAGGGAGAGTGCCGATGTGGTGCCGACCTTTCCTACTTGCATACATATACGGGGCTTGGCTTAAGATTTTCAACTTTATTTCATTGGATTGAGTGATAGATAACTACAGTGAGATTGCCCTTTCAAACTCATTCCTTTAGGAAAGCACCATGATACCGGCTGACAGCTGCACTTGAGAGCCAGTTCCATATTCAACTTTGGAACAATGAATATTACCTGAATCAATAACAGATGATATATTTATTAAAGAGTGTTACGAATACATCTGTACGTGTAAAGTTGTATTGCAAGTTATTTTAATGGCCGGATGTTATAAAGATCTTGCAACTTCCCACGCGTTACTTACTTAATGTTATCTCCTAAATAAACGCTTGCTCAATTGCTAATCGTGATGCTAATCTATTTACACGTCTGAATACAGCTTTCACTTGAACTGTACATGTTTTGAAGACTAACTAGTTACAGTGATCCTGTCACACAAACATACATACATACACTGTTAATGTATTTTGCTATAATCCTACTAACATTATAAATGTGAAAGTGAGTGAGTGACGCGTCATATTATTAACTATTGCCTCTCAAGTGCAACTGTTGAACACACACTGGAAAGTGCTTGACGAAACATTTTCAACTGGAGAGAGCCAGCCAAGTTGGTGTTTATTGAAATCTCTATCTCAGTATTAAGTATCTAAATCACTAAAATGTATAAAGTCAAAGACAAAACCATTTATTCAGTTTAAGCCCTAGAATGGCACTTATGAAGGTTCGGAAGTGAGCCTTAAATAAACTCGAGCTTCGCTTGTGAGTATTCATAGTATTGGAATTGCAACACTGGTTGGTTACTGAGCGCGCGTTTGAAACTCCTCTAGTACCAAGAACCGTTCATTAGAGTCAAAAATATTTTGTAATATATCAAACATGTGACGGTTAAAAATACTTATAATGAGTTTACTTAATAAATATATTTTTGAATTTTGAATTTGAATTTGACCACGTGTCAACTTCAGATCCAATAGTGTGTACCAACCAGCCCAGCGAACTGATGTACTTACCTATAATGTAATGATACACATACAGTACAGTCACGCGAGAAAGTGCTCTCACCAAACTTGTAGATGGCCGGACGGAGAAAAAGTGAAGGAGAATTAGTTTTATATTGATGTAATGACAACCTTATTAGTTTGATGTAAAGGCTATTTCAGCAGTTCGCATGTTGACGTCCGTCGGAGGTGAATGGCTCGAGAGGCCGCACCACCCGCGCCGGTGGCGGTGCACCAGACTCCTCCAAATACACTTTCCTTGTCCAACACTACTACCACTACAGATCACTACACTAGATCAACTGTTTTTATGGACTTTCCCTTTGTGATGGATCATAGACACATAGACACATAGACACATAGAGTACAGCTATTAATGATATGTTTTTTTATAGATGCAGAGTATCTTAATATCAACTCCATACAATTATTTTTAACTTTTTAATTAAATTTTCAGTTAATATTAATATGCATACATACAAAGCAAACCGCCATTTAAAATAGTTATTGATAGTTTTAAATGTAATGAGAGAAGGTTTCCACTTTCACGTCGGCTTCAGTTCGAGTCGTCAATAGTACGAGTATTGTGAGATTGATGAATTGATTTAATTATTATTAATAGCGCAACTTTCATCTGGATGTGCACGTTTAACGGTAATTAACTCAAACTACATAATGAACACTAACCAACTATTTAACTCACTTACGTACAAAATGTAAGTGTTTCAAGAGATACCATTTAGGTATGTAATAGAATCCAATTTTTTTGCTCTAACCCCGGACTTACTTGTAAGTTCTTACGTAAGTTTTATGTAAGTAACTGACATGAAGCAATTTAAAGTATTAAGAAATTACGGTAATCTACTTACAAAGCGTGTTTACATTTGCAAATTTATCGTAAGTTACTTACGTAAGCCTACTTACGTGAGTAAAACTTGCAAGTGTAAGTGCGGGGTCAGTTCTCGATTATTTCAGATTTTTTAGAACAACAAAGATAATTATTTACACAATTTACTATTATTACCACATATAGTCTAATGCATAACTGGAAGCACTAAATTGCGTAATCAATTGTCCAAAAGAAGGAAGTCCAGAGAAAGTGTGGCATGTCAGCAAATGTTGACAAATTGTCAGCTAAAGATTACAGTACGGATAGTAAGTCAAAGCGCTAAGCGGTGACGTCACACACACACACACACACAGACACACACACAGTGCACGTTGCATCAGTAAATAAACAGCCGAGATAATGACATCACACACAATGCATGACGCGTGTTGTTAACTTTAATTACTATTTATAATTAATATTGTATTAGTATTTAAAACGCCACTAATGAAAGCCTTACTTCAAATATTATTTGATAGTGTAACCAAATATACCGGAATTATTGTCTAAATTCAACCTGAAACTGAGTTTATCATTAAAGTATTCCTAAGATGGCTCAAGATCACCTAAAGAGCAATGGAGAGGGCTATACAGGCTCGGAGTTTCCCTGCAAGATCGAATCAGAAATAACGAAATCCGCAGGTGAACTAAAGTAACCGACATAGCCCGAAGATTTGCCAAACTGAAGTGGCAGTGGGCGGGGCACATAGCTTGTAGAGCTGATGGCTGATGGGTGATGGGTGAAAGGTTCATGAGTGGCGACCACGAACCGGAAGACGCAGCGTGGGCAGGCCACACACACGGTGGACCGACGATCTCGTGACAAGAGCCTTTGAGGATTAGGAGCTAGCTTGTTTCTTGTACTTTCTGCAAGTGTTTTCAAAGGAATATAACGCTAATATACCTACGAGTTTGTATTCCATCAAAACAAGCGTAAGTACATATAATATATGTAGGTAGGTTTATCGGTTATGTATAAGATGTAGAAGGTTAATTTCGCGCGTGGAGGGCTTCAGACTCAATAAACAGTAAATGTGAATACATTGAACAAAATTGAAAATTGCTACTTTCTTGGGAGCGTCGCGCGTCGCGTCGCTAACGAGCCGGCAATAATGTGTTCGGAGATGTTCGGAGCTGTTCGGAGGTTAGCGGCAATATTGCCGAATAAATTGCCCCATCAGGACGCTCTTATGTATCTCTATGTAGCGCACAAAGTTACCATAATGGATGAATATTTTATTTAGGTATTGCGTTATCTTTTATGTTGCTCGATTTTTTTTTAAATTTTCATTTATGTTTCTTTGTATGTCGTAATGTATCTGCCCTATTTTAATCGCTCGGGGCAAAAAAGATGATAAATACGAAAGCAACTCTGTCTGTTCGTCTATGTGCTTAGTTTTCAACTAAACGGCTGAACAAATTATTATAAAATTGTGGAAACCTTTTCCTTAGGATATAATACATAAACTCTTTTTAAATCAACTCTTAAATTCTCAATCTCATTTTAAAATTATAGTATAATTTAATTGATATTACAGGAATGCCTCCATTTGAATGGCAATCAGCTCGATTCACATTAGTGATATTTAAAAATGTTAATATTGAAGCTAAATGATGATTCACCTCCAGGACGTACAGACAGACACAGACACGATAGCAGCTAGCTTGTATGTATGTATGTAGTCCGCAACCTCACATCTCCATGTTTCTAATGATCTATTTCAACATAAAACGTATTTTCCTACAAATATGGTACGACGAGAGTGTCGGCGGCCGGCGGTGCGCGGTGCGCGGTGCGCGGCGACATTAAAACAGTTTGTTTGTTGATGTTATATTGTATTTATTTATTTACCCAATTGCTTCGTGAACTATAACAATTTATACTATGTACAGATATCATTATTACTGCAAAATTTATTTACATTTTCTTATAATCTAATCTATTTACTATAGAAATCTCTATAAGGCAAAATATTAGACGAATGGCGTTGCGTGCAAGCGTCTACAGGCTACGTTAACCGCTTACCATCAGGTGTGCCGTATACTTGTCACCTCAGTGGAATAAAAGCTGACAAGGAAAGTGACATATCACAATGAGTCTGCTTGGCTAGTGCGGCGGGAGGTGAGTAGCGGTTAAAGTGAAATTTAAAAGCTTTGCGGTGACCATGCGGTGACGGACAACCACAGGAATAACTGCACTTGTCTGGAAAGTGATGTGACAACACGTGACAGTGTGTGTGTGTGTGTGCGTGTGTGTGTGTACCACATTCACTCATTCATTGTATCACTCTACAGTCAAAGCTAATGAGAGTTGTGTGTACTACTTTAGAAGATTGTTCGAGAGAGAAAATGATATGTGATTTATTTTTAAGAACCTCTTTTCTTAAGTTTTATTTGCGATATAAAATTATGTAAGAACAGAAATCGATAACTAAATTAATTATGTTCAAATCTCTAACTTTATCATGAAAATTCTTGGGGAGGTTTTTTGTCTAACAGTGGACATGTTCCGGCTTATGTAATGATGATGATATCTCTAACTGGAACAAATAAATTGGAGAGAGATGTATATATTATAAGATGACTTCTAATATTTAAACCCGACTATTCTATTCTGAAAATTTATAATAATAAAATAATAATTTCAATTATAAAAACTAATATTTAAACATTTCAGTGGTATGTACCATCAGCCCGCCCGCACTGACATCACACCCCATCACCTGACTCCGTCGCTCACTCACTTCACTATCAACTAACGACAACCCCCCCCCCCTCCCTGCACCTCTACACCCCGCACCCCGCACTCCGCACCCCTACACTAATTGCGCTCGCACTTTAATCTCAACTATTCCAAATAGACAGTAACAAGTTCCCCTCGGCTGCGGCGCTGCGGCGCTGCGGCGCTGCGGCGCTTTCATTCAACTGAAACAACTGACGTGAATGAGTCAAAGGTTTTCTGCTTCTGAATATGAATGTACACAATTATCTAAATATTGCCTTCATGAAGCTGCCGCGAGTTTCTGTACTACTCTACGAACATGTAAGCCGCACTTAAAGTTCCAAACTGAACATGATATTACATCACAAGCTTGACAACTCATTATATTGTATGTACTGAATATATTTGCAGGCTGATGGTAAATTTCATTCATTTTTAATAAAAAAAAACCCTTCATGTATAACTACAGAAATATAAAAAGCTAGTTCCCCCACGGTTTGAACTGCGTCCCCGAGGTTGCCCACCCGGTTGTTACGGATCTTCTTGTTTTTTTAACAAGAGTTTTTTTTCCTTTCGAATCCTTGGCCAAATTTAAAGGGCATTGTCCACTTTGTATGGGGTTTTGGCCTGGAGTGAACAGTCACTGAGAATAAAAACAATATGTAGAATTGGTAGCTTTACCCTGTAGGAATATGAAAAATAATAAGGTTTTGTATCCAGGTGTTTCTAATAGTTTTTTAGGAAACATTTATAAATGGCTTAAGCGATAAGGCCGCCTAGATTGTATTCACTTTTTTATATATTTTTTTATTTTTGTGTCATGAATTATTTGTATTTTGGTGTATAGAATAAAGAGTATTTCATTCATTCATTCATTCATTAATGGTTTTTGAAATAAAATATTTTTTGCCTCATCTTATTTTTTAATCAGATTCATAACTTACAAAAGCTCAGCATATAGCAGACATGTCTGAAGATTTAGTCCATTATTGGATTGAATTAACAAAATCCCAATCCCAATATTTAATTTTATATCTGCCTATAACCAACATGTAGATATATAAAGCCCCTATCCAGCTACAACATCAGATGCTAATATCACATCAAATTATTTCATTATGAATCAAAGCCGTTACACAATATTTTCAGTCTAGAGACATTTTTATGATTGATAGGGCTTCAGAGACTGTGTGCAATTGTTAGAACATAGCAATTATTAAGTGCAAATCTATGCATCTTTGCAAGAACACCAGTTCACATTTTGTATCAGTACGTAGACATGAGATCTTGTTCTTAATAAAGAACATTTATAGCTAACACAAAAACAACTTTGCCAACCACTACTAGTAGAAGACTCTTCATTAGCCACAGTCGAAATGTTCAAAGCCAGAGTCCAGCAAGAATGCCATACTACAGTGCTATTAGTCACCTGTTGACAAAGCAAATATACCACACCATAAAAAAATAGGCTGCACGGGGACATGATACTATTCAAAGATTTGTTGGATAACAAATAGCGAATTAAACACTTACCACTTGGGGTGAGATCCACTGTATTACCGACATCACCTCCACCAGATCAAGGTTATGCCTTTTCCTTTGATTAAAGTCGGAATTACAATTGTTGCATCTCAATTCCATAGCATCGGACATCGGACATATTACATCCATGGTAGGAAATAGTAGGAATCAAGTCAACATTTGGGCTTGGAACAGTATCGGTAGGAATCAAAGGGGATATAATCACCACGTTCTAGTAGGAATGCCAGTGTTGTCGTAAATAGCGTCAACGGTGTCTATTATGATTAGCAAAGTTCGAGGTATAAAACGGAAAAACAACAAATAAAGAGGAAACGCTGCCAGCCTTCTGGGAACCTTGCTGATCGGCAGCAGCGGCAGCCTCGAAGAAGTTTTTTATATATTATAGTTGTACATTTGCTTGTATATTTTGTACATTTGTTGTAAATAAAATAATTATATTCACAAATAAATAATAACAAAACAAGAGATTACGATAACTTGAAATGACAGACAAGTCAATTCAAACCTCAGTCAAACTCTGTCAAAGCTGTCAAACTGCTTAAACCAGGGCTGCCATAAAAATAATAATTATATCGATTATCTTGAATAATCGAAATGCAATAATTCAATAGTAACATTACTTCTTTACTTGTAAATATATGAATGCAGTACAACGTGATTTCTCGATTTTAATGCCTTTGTTAAATGTTTTGAATAATTAAACATCCTTCTTATGAAGTTAAATAAAATAGTATTATTGTAATCGATATAAAATACATATTTTAAAATCGATTTTTATTAGTTGTAATTGTTTTTTTTTATGCTGGCAATGTGACGCAGTCGTAATGCCGACAGGAAAAAGTAATTATGATTTAAAATACTTATTTATTTGATGTTTTTATCAGTGTAAATCTACACAACTAAAAATGACCAATATTCATGGTTTAATTAAAGATATTTTTTGGTACAAATGTTTTTCTCTAACAATTCTGTTCACGCCAAGCCGAAAATGAACAATGCCCTTTGTAACATTTATACTTTCTGAGATTTTGTAATTAATTAGAAAGAGGTAGCTTTAAATTTTCAATGATTTGAATTTTGTTGAAAAACAGGGTGACAGTATATACTTTGACTGCAGCAGTGCAGTGCAGTGCAGTGCAGTGCAGTGCAGTGCAGTAGGTATAAATAGCGCGCACCCATCCCACCGTGACCGCATTGTCACTCACACTCACAAGTAGCATTGTTCGTCGCATCACATCTCCGATCATATGATAACATCTCTGACAACACTATTTGAGTAACACTCATTAAATTGTTGCACACATTGTGTGTGTGTGTATGCGTGTGTGTGTGTGTGTGTGTGTGTGTGTGTGTGTGTCTAATTTCTCTAAATCTGCTGTATCATGTATATTATTCAATGTATAGTTGTATGCAATTGTTATAGCGCAAGATGTTATATCTAACTATATTTAACTCGTACCGAACTCTTGTTTTTATGAAAGATAATTCGAAATTGACATTTATTGAACCACTTTTCTATTCCCACTAAAACATGTTTTTATTTTTTTTTATTCTGGATAGGCTTGTGTTTGACTACAATCTCACTATGGTAAGTGATGATGTGGCCGAAGGTGGTAAGCACACAAAGCCTAGATGGGAACTGGCTCTCAAGTGCAACTGTCGGAACACACCGATAGTTGCTTGGCGACAGAATTTCAATTTGAAAATCGTGGGTTCGAACCCACGATTTTCTCGTATACAATTTACAATAAATATAAGTACAATTCATTCAAATATCCCTTTGTGTTCTTTATTTTTATTCCTCAACATGTAAAACCGAATACGTGCAAAACAGATGCAGTTAGTTTTGTATATCAAGCAGTAGTAGTAAAAGCAAAAACAAATAAAAAACCTCTGATTAAATCACAATAAATGCAGAAATCATTAGGTATTTGTTTATTTTATTACAAACATAGGAACGCATGACAGCTCCATCTTAATAGTTGTCAAACAACACACTTCCAAGTGTCATGAAACCTTCAATAGACAATCGTTACGGTATAAACGTACAGTACAGTACATACAGAACGCAGTCCCGGGATCCCGAGGTCCCGGAGTCCCGGAGTCCCGGAGTCCCGGAGTCCTGGAGTCCCAGCCACACACACCATGCTATCTTCATATCATCTCTATTATATTATACTAGCTGTTTCGTTTGTGGATTCAGAAGGCGGAATATTTAGTTCAGGTGGTGAATTTGGAATTTCCTTAATGTTTTTCATTGAAAATCTCTCTGTTTTAAATAATAAATATTACTGTTTATCTTCATGTATAGTTTACTAGCTAGGGCAGCAGTTTCAAGGGATTCCCGAGGGATCTTATATGATCCTGGGATAGAAATTATCCTATGTCCTCCTCTAAGGTCCCATCTATTATACTAATAGCGGTAGAGTAGCGGTTTAGAAGTAAAAAGGTAAGAGACAGATGGACAGAGTTACTTTCGCATTTAGAATATTAGTATGGATAGAGCTGCAAATCAAATGACTACGTTTCATCATAAAATATTTGACTACACAGTCAGTCAGCGGCCATCTTGAATCTCATCTCCGTCGATACAACACGCATCTCGTACATTGTAAGTATGTACAGATACAGAGACAAGTACATTACATACACCATTTTTTATTGAGTAACTGGTTCCAATAAATGACGTCGAGTCGAGATACGAATATGGCTCGAGTAATGCGCAGCATCTCTACTATGTGATCACTTTCGCCGGAGCCCCGAGCGGCGCGACTCGCGACACGACGATGATAGCTCAGTGGTAAGTGACGTCGAATACCGCGGCGAAGGTCGTGGGTTCGAATCCTACAATGAGCTTGAGCTGAGGTGAAGGAAATCATCGTGAGGAAACCACAGCACGGTGATAGGGTACTATGTGGTACTCGACTTGCTGGCTACCACCCTCAAGTAGAAAATCTGTCGCCAAGCACCTGTTGGTGTGTTCCGGCAGTTGCACTTGAGAGCCAGTTGACCTTGCCCTTTAGGCATTTTAATAAGGTATACAACACGTTGGCAGTCCCCCTGGTATTATCAATGTGTATAGGCGACGGTAGTCACTTACCATCAGGTGACCCGCCTGCCTCGTTGTCACTAGTGACATAAAAACACGACGACACGTCACGACGCGACGACGTGACACGCATTTTTGTGATCGCGAGGCGAGCTGACGACTGACTATCATCTCATACTCGTATAGCTAGTTATAACACTCAAAGAGATTACGATCGTTCATGTTACGCTACATATATTTTTGTGATCGCGAGGCGAGCTGACGACTGACTATCATCTCATACTCGTATAGCTAGTTATAACACTCAAAGAGATTACGATCGTTCATGTTACGCCACATATATTTTTGTGATCGCGAGGCGAGCTGACGACTGACTATCATCTCATACTCGTATAGCTAGTTATAACACTCAAAGAGATTACGATCGTTCATGTTACGCCACATATATTTTTGTGATCGCGAGGCGAGCTGACGACTGACTATCATCTCATACTCGTATAGCTAGTTATAACACTCAAAGAGATTACGATCGTTCATGTTACGCCACATATATTTTTGTGATCGCGAGGCGAGCTGACGACTGACTATCATCTCATACTCGTATAGCTAGTTATAACACTCAAAGAGATTACGATCGTTCATGTTACGCTACATATATTTTTGTGATCGCGAGGCGAGCTGACGACTGACTATCATCTCATACTCGTATAGCTAGTTATAACACTCAAAGAGATTACGATCGTTCATGTTACGCCACATATATTTTTGTGATCGCGAGGCGAGCTGACGACTGACTATCATCTCATACTCGTATAGCTAGTTATAACACTCAAAGAGATTACGATCGTTCATGTTACGCTACATATATTTTTGTGATCGCGAGGCGAGCTGACGACTGACTATCATCTCATACTCGTATAGCTAGTTATAACACTCAAAGAGATTACGATCGTTCATGTTACGCCACATATATTTTTGTGATCGCGAGGCGAGCTGACGACTGACTATCATCTCATACTCGTATAGCTAGTTATAACACTCAAAGAGATTACGATCGTTCATGTTACGCCACATATATTTTTGTGATCGCGAGGCGAGCTGACGACTGACTATCATCTCATACTCGTATAGCTAGTTATAACACTCAAAGAGATTACGATCGTTCATGTTACGCCACATATATTTTTGTGATCGCGAGGCGAGCTGACGACTGACTAGCATCTCATACTCGTATAGCTAGTTATAACACTCAAAGAGATTACGATCGTTCATGTTACGCCACATATATTTTTGTGATCGCGAGGCGAGCTGACGACTGACTATCATCTCATACTCGTATAGCTAGTTATAACACTCAAAGAGATTACGATCGTTCATGTTACGCCACATATATTTTTGTGATCGCGAGGCGAGCTGACGACTGACTAGCATCTCATACTCGTATAGCTAGTTATAACACTCAAAGAGATTACGATCGTTCATGTTACGCCACATATATTTTTGTGATCGCGAGGCGAGCTGACGACTGACTATCATCTCATACTCGTATAGCTAGTTATAACACTCAAAGAGATTACGATCGTTCATGTTACGCTACATATATTTTTGTGATCGCGAGGCGAGCTGACGACTGACTATCATCTCATACTCGTATAGCTAGTTATAACACTCAAAGAGATTACGATCGTTCATGTTACGCCACATATATTTTTGTGATCGCGAGGCGAGCTGACGACTGACTATCATCTCATACTCGTATAGCTAGTTATAACACTCAAAGAGATTACGATCGTTCATGTTACGCCACATATATTTTTGTGATCGCGAGGCGAGCTGACGACTGACTATCATCTCATACTCGTATAGCTAGTTATAACACTCAAAGAGATTACGATCGTTCATGTTACGCCACATATATTTTTGTGATCGCGAGGCGAGCTGACGACTGACTAGCATCTCATACTCGTATAGCTAGTTATAACACTCAAAGAGATTACGATCGTTCATGTTACGCCACATATATTTTTGTGATCGCGAGGCGAGCTGACGACTGACTATCATCTCATACTCGTATAGCTAGTTATAACACTCAAAGAGATTACGATCGTTCATGTTACGCTACATATATTTTTGTGATCGCGAGGCGAGCTGACGACTGACTATCATCTCATACTCGTATAGCTAGTTATAACACTCAAAGAGATTACGATCGTTCATGTTACGCCACATATATTTTTGTGATCGCGAGGCGAGCTGACGACTGACTATCATCTCATACTCGTATAGCTAGTTATAACACTCAAAGAGATTACGATCGTTCATGTTACGCCACATATATTTTTGTGATCGCGAGGCGAACTGACGACTGACTATCATCTCATACTCGTATAGCTAGTTATAACACTCAAAGAGATTACGATCGTTCATGTTACGCTACATATATTTTTGTGATCGCGAGGCGAGCTGACGACTGACTATCATCTCATACTCGTATAGCTAGTTATAACACTCAAAGAGATTACGATCGTTCATGTTACGCTACATATATTTTTGTGATCGCGAGGCGAGCTGACGACTGACTATCATCTCATACTCGTATAGCTAGTTATAACACTCAAAGAGATTACGATCGTTCATGTTACGCTACATATATTTTTGTGATCGCGAGGCGAGCTGACGACTGACTAGCATCTCATACTCGTATAGCTAGTTATAACACTCAAAGAGATTACGATCGTTCATGTTACGCCACATATATTTTTGTGATCGCGAGGCGAGCTGACGACTGACTATCATCTCATACTCGTATAGCTAGTTATAACACTCAAAGAGATTACGATCGTTCATGTTACGCTACATATATTTTTGTGATCGCGAGGCGAGCTGACGACTGACTATCATCTCATACTCGTATAGCTAGTTATAACACTCAAAGAGATTACGATCGTTCATGTTACGCCACATATATTTTTGTGATCGCGAGGCGAGCTGACGACTGACTATCATCTCATACTCGTATAGCTAGTTATAACACTCAAAGAGATTACGATCGTTCATGTTACGCCACATATATTTTTGTGATCGCGAGGCGAGCTGACGACTGACTATCATCTCATACTCGTATAGCTAGTTATAACACTCAAAGAGATTACGATCGTTCATGTTACGCCACATATATTTTTGTGATCGCGAGGCGAGCTGACGACTGACTATCATCTCATACTCGTATAGCTAGTTATAACACTCAAAGAGATTACGATCGTTCATGTTACGCTACATATATTTTTGTAATTTTTAGCTACATATTAAAAGTTAAAAAAATACTGCGATAATAGTCGCAGACCACAAAATCCTTCCATTTATTAAATGAATACTTGCTTAATACAATGATGTCAACTAAAGAATAATAAAAGATGTCTTCTCTCGTTCGAGTAGGTGAGTTGGTACTTTGTTCCACTAGGATCCCCTTGATGTTGAGTTTATTCACTATTTTGTTCGTATTTTTAGGAAATGCTAATTAATAAAGTATAACAAATCTCTCGACATGGCTTTAAAGTCGGAGGAACATTACTTATGTAGTCTTCAGAAACGTGTTTTTTTTTGCGAATAGTAACACTGCCACAGTTTACAACAAATGATTGTTATATGATAATGGTAGGTATACATTTACTCATTTATCACTTATTTTGAATGGCACAATGAAGTTAGAAAGCCAGTTGTACCCACAAATGATTGTAAATAAGTGTTGTAGAATGAGATGGCAGTAGTTTCAACGGACCGAGACAATGACTTGCGCAACCTACAGTTACTGAACACTCCATTTAAATTGTATTTATTTTTTTGGTCACTCGTCAATAATTCGGTTAATTAAACATTTCAATAACTGTTTATTATTACAAATATGGAAGGCCCCTAAAGGCCCTCGGGGACACGGGTCACACGGGTCACACGGGTGAATTCCTGGGAAACAACAATTTATCTAAATAATTTACAGTATTTTAAAAAAACGTGTCATTTATCCTCCTGTTCTTTATGATAATGTAAAATATTAACAGACATACCATTAGCGCAATCACTTAATTCTATTGTATTGTACTATTAACTATAAATCACGTTTTATTTACGCCTACAAGAGCACAGAACTCGTAAAAACAGCTTTTTTTGCCAATTAGACTTTATTGAACGTAAACATTGCAGCGTTTGTGGTAGTGGAGCCGCACCGTGCCGCACCGAGCCGCACCGTGCCGCACCGTGCCGCGCGCCGTGCGCCGTACTTTAGACATCAACGCGCGCACAAAAACAAACCGTTTTGTACCAGACTTGAAAAACCTTGAGTCAGGCTCTAATTACATTATACACTATCTTTGTTTTACTCACTAACTATACTAGAACTAGTTATATAAACATATATAGCGCGATTTAGTTTAAATTACGATTTTGTGATGATGATTTCTAACGACGAAATATGTGTACCTATGAGTATCTATGCTCTGGGTACAGTTCGTACAAATAAAACATAATTAAAAACAAGTGTTATATTTGTCGGAGCGTTGAAGTATACACTGCGTATCTAACCTTTATTTAAATTAACGCCATCTATCCTTTGTAATGGAACTAGGTAGAATGACAGTTAGTCGTTGATTGGGAACGCCAAGTAATAACTTGGGATGGTTGGTTCGGAGTAACGGCAACACTGAACGAATGCGATTAGTTAGTAATGGCAACACTGAACGAATGCGATTAGTTAGTAATCGCAACACTGAACGAATGACTGAATTAGTTTTTGAACAATGGTAGACACTGACAGTTGGTTGGCTAACCTGTGAGAGGAATGAGATTGTGAATGAGACCGGGTACAACGATGGGAGCGGTCACTTCTCAACGAGCCCTCGAGCGAACAACTAGTCTGGTGCCTAGAAACTGTCCCACGTTCAGTTGTGTCGAGTTTAATTGTGTTGGAACGAATAGAGCAAGTTAACCTACCTACGATGGTGGAACAGACTCTTTTTGTTGAACCGGCGCGTGGAGTGGTTGGCTGTTGCTCCGAGTCAAACTTCCCGCGTTCCTAATTTCTCTAATCATTTCAATCTCTCTAAATCATAGGCATCCTAGGCTATCTTGTGTTCTGGGTTTGTTAATAAGTGATTGCAGGTGTGAGCCAAGGTTTTGCGAGCATTATCTAATTGCTTTCTTTCTTTCATTCTTTCGGAACAACCATGTCGCGACCCATCGGTGACGAACCCCCGTGGCGGCTGGCTAGCGGCGGCGGCGGCGGATGGCGCATGGCGGTTCGGACGGCAGCGACTGACGGAGTGGTTGTGACGTGCGCGCGCGCCTGGAGCACCTGGAGCACCTCGTGGCCTCGACTCGGACACTTTATTTCTACCTACCTATTAAATCTGATTGTTGAATTGAATCCTATTGCTGGTACTGATAATCCTGACAACATATCTGACCATCCTGACACCCTTTCCCCGACATCAGAAGCGGGATCCGACCCTCTTCCTACATCAGAGGTTGAATCGGATCTACCCACTTGGTGTTTTTTATCGGATTTACTAACTTGGTTATTTTTTTCACCACACCACACCACACTACCACACGCTCACTCACGTCGAATCAACTTTAGACTTTAAAGTAATTATCTTAAAGTTTGGATTCCTCATTCCGGATAATCACGCTCATTAGTCTCCGGATGTTGCATGAACTGGGCTACGAGAATTACTAAATCACAATTTTCTAATATCTTTAATCGTGTAACTGTGCATTTTCATCATCATTTTCCTCTTGCCTCTTGCCTCATTAGTGATTCATTAGTATTTATTTTAGTTGCTGCTTGTATCTTTTTAAATAATAATAATGGAAATATTATATCTATCTACTTTCTCTCATTTATTGTGTTTACAAAGATACAAGTCGTTATTAGAACACGAGTCGGAGTCGCAGTCGGAGTAGGTACTGATGGCAATACTTTTAGTTGCGGTTGTACTTTGATCCCCTTTGTTTAAACTTTATTAACGAAGATGTTTTGTCCGGTTGGTGGCTGCCACCTCACCACCTCACCGCCGCCGCGCCGCTGACACATTATAATAGTGTGAAGTGAGAGTGGATGTGGCTCGCTGGATGACTCTCTCGCACATTCATCACTGTCACGAACACGTCATCCGTCATCCGTCATCCGTCACCGTCATTGAAAATATGTTACTAGCATTAATCATTACAAATAACTCGTATTCATTTACAAAGCTAAGTTTGGCTTCACCTAAGTTCCCTTTTAACTCACTTTACGAAATACTTTTTCTTAGTGGATACGTATGCAACATCGTATCCTGTTCGCAGCTTTTGCTTGTCGTCAGTTTGATAACCAGTCCGCTTTTTAGTTTTATCGTATTTTTTTGTTTTAGTTAACTATGTAGGTAACTAATGTGGGTTATAATTTTTTATGTATTTTTGTATTACTTTAAGAATAAAATTGTTAAACATTTGAAAAAAAAAAGCCGATATAGTCAGATGGTCCAAAAATATTTAAAAAAATGTAACCTTGCTGAGTTTCTTGCCGGTTCTTCTCAGTTGAAGGCTGACTTCCGAACCGGTGGTAACTTAATGTAATCCCTTATAATGTTGTGTATACCTGTTATTGATGTACGTACTAGATGTAGTCACTTTATGAATGTTTGTTTTATGTGTTGTCTACGTATGTTGTTATGTTTGTTTTATGTGTTGTGTACGTATGTTGTTATGTTTGTTTTATGTGTTGTGTACGTATGTTGTTATGTTTGTTTTATGTGTTGTGTACGTATGTTGTTATGTTTGTTTTATGTGTTGTGTACGTATGTTGTTATGTTTGTTTTATGTGTTGTGTACGTATTTTGTTATGTTTGTTTTATGTGTTGTGTACGTATGTTGTTATGTTTGTTTTATGTGTTGTGTACGTATGTTGTTATGTTTGTTTTATGTGTTGTGTACGTATGTTGTTATGTTTGTTTTATGTGTTGTGTACGTATGTTGTTATGTTTGTTTTATGTGTTGTGTACGTATGTTGTTATGTTTATTTTATGTGTTGTGTACGTATGTTGTTATGTTTGTTTTATGTGTTGTGTACGTATGTTGTTATGTTTGTTTTATGTGTTGTGTACGTATGTTGTTATGTTTGTTTTATGTGTTGTGTACGTATGTTGTTGGTGTACCTTAACAATAAATAAATAAATAAATTCGACCTTCATAAGTGCCCTTCTAGGGCCTAAACTGAATAAATAGTTTTGATTTTGACTTTGACTTATCTTTACAATAAAATTAATAGTGTATTTGATATCTATCCTATGCAACTAAACGAATGTAAAATAGTAGTGACTGATTGGTTAAAATTAAAAACATACGAGGAAGTTGAGAATCTACTTATTAGAATAACATGAACTGAATGGAAACGAGTAATCGCACAAATACATACTCCTAAATACACGCATCACACATACACCGATACACCCACACCCACACCCACACCCACACCCACACACATATACATACACATACACACACATATACCAAATCTACACACACACAAACACACATGAAGACACGCACACACTCTAACTAACCTTTAATAATATTACTTTGTTCTATTTAAAATCTGTAAAATATATATAAATACGAGAAATCTTTGTAATCCAATAGTGAAGTAGCGAGTCATTCCCAACACAAGTATCTCTGATTACTCACTGGGAAGTGTCGGCGAACATTCTGTTTCAATGATTTCTAAAGTAAAATAATAAATGTAGCTTATTTATTTATTTATTTTACGTATGTTTTATAAGAAACTAAGAAAGAGGAGTAAGAAGGTTTATGCAAGGTCGGCAACGCGCTAGAGACGCCTCTGGTGTTGCAAGCGTCCATAGGCTACGGTAACCGCTTACCATCAGGTGGGCCGTAAGCTTGTTTGCCACCTAGTAGTATAAAAAAAAAAAAAAAAAGAAACTTGTGTGCAAAGTAAGTTTCAAGCCCCACCCACTTTGGTTGTGTGTTGAGAGATCAGTTAATAAGAAATTTATAGAAGAAGATAAGAAATAGAATAGTGTTTTATAACATGTAGAGTAGGTACTGTAGTAAGTACGCTACGCGACACATTACGTAGACAGTAAGTACTGGTAGTGGTGGTGGTGGTGGTGGTGGTGGGTCAACTATTCAACTACCTTCAATCATTGTATGTTCGTTTGTCGACACATCGAGAGCACATCAACCGACAGATCGACGAGATCGACAATCAATAAAACAGCTCATTAGATCACCAATGAAGGTGACACTCGCATCCGTCACACGAACCTAAGAGTGTGGAAACTGTGTCAGCAGTCAGACAGATCTCATCACATTTAACATTTGAATCGTCCATTATATTTGTTAGGTACGGTGCGAGTGTGTGTAGAGTGCAGTACTGATGTTAGTTACATGACTACATTCATACACATATGTAGATAAATATCCTGGGACATTCTTCATACACAATCCGTAATCCCATACCAACATATAGATGACTATTTGTCCTCCGCGGTTCCGCCCGCGTTCCCATGGCATCTTATCTTTTCCCGGGATAAAAATATAACCTATGTTACTCAAAGATAATGTAGCTTTCTAATGGTGAAAGATTTTTTAAAATCGGTCCAGTATTTTTTGAGTTGAATCGGAACAAACCAAAAATGTAATATTTTATTTTTATAATATTAGTTTAGGTTACCTACACTCAAACTCAACACAGACAATACATGTCCATGCACGTGAATATTTGTACTTCACGACTTCACGATCTGAGGAGCTATTGCAAAACCCAACCGTCTCGGTGTAATTGATTTGAAATTATATAAATACTACGTTCATATAATATTTTAGCAGCCATGCCGACCGGCTCAATATTACAGGTCCATTTATGTGTACTGTCCATATTTACCAAACCACAGCTCGGTGGTTGGGTACTATACTTTGTAGTACTCGACTGGCTGGCTACCACCCTCAAGTTGAAAATCTGTCGCCAGTCAGTACTTGATGATGTGCTCCGTCAGTTGCACTTGAGAGCCAGTTACCTTCAAGGCATTGTAATAAGGTGTAATTCAGCCTTCAACTGATAAGAACCAGCAAGAAACTCAGGAAGGTTACATTATTTAATATGTGTGGACCATCAGACTATATTGGCTTTTTTAAATTCAAATGTTTAACAATTTTATGCTTAAACTAAAACAAAAATACATAACAATTATAACGCGCACTAGAAAAAATCAAGATGTACTTGTGTGTGTGCAGAGTGCAGTTGAACTGTTGCATAACAATGATCTGTACACGAACCTACGGCCTAACAAACAAACAAACAAACAACTGATAGAACAATCATACATATGTATGTATGTATGTATGTGCTATCTCTGATGTACGTAACTCATGTACGTACAGTTATTGTCCACTCACTCTATAAAGACTACTTCACACAGACTCATATTAGAATATTATTAATTTAATTCAATACATAATCAACATATTATATCGATTGCGAAATGTTTAGCATATATTACTATTATTGAGAATTAATGAATGTTTGTTTGTCTTCGTTGTTCAGTGTTGTCATTCATTTGGATAAAGATCGATCATAGCTTCATTTATACCATGGGGAAAATTTCTGACACACTGACAGGAGGGTCACCTGATGGTAAGTGAATACCGTCGCCTTAAAGGTAACTGGCTCTCAAGTGCAACTGCCGGAACACACCAACAGGTGCTTGGCGACAGATTTTCTACTTGAGGGTGGTAGCCAGCCAGTCGAGTACTACAAAGTACCCTACCACCGTGCTGTGGTTTCCTCACGATGTTTTCCTTCACCGAAAGCTCAAGCTCATTGGAGGATTGGAACCCACGTCTTTGGTCGCGGTATCCGACGTCACTGCCACTGAGCTATCATCTCCTTTATGTATGTATGCGCCCTTATACACAGCTCCCCACAGTGACGTAAGGTCGCGTCGCGCGTCGCTTGCGCAAGTGCAGACTGCATCCTGCGCGTGCGCGTGCGCGTGCGCATCTCATTAAGTATATAGAAAGTTCATTGCACGCAAATACTACTATTAATGCTTGCTTCCGTTATATAATGCTCATTAATTTTTAGATCAAGTTTGATTGCATCATTTAGTTTTTGATGAAACTTTGAAATGATGTCGACTTCAAATCTAATTACAATAGAGTGAATAGCTAGACTACCAATTTATTTTTAATCTTTAACAAAATAAAAAAAACAGTGACATAGTTATAGTGAACTGTTCTTTCAAAATGAAGTCACTTTCCTTTACAAAAAAAAAACCAAAACTAAATCCACGCACAGACAGACAGACAGACAGACAGACAGACAGACAGACGGACAGACGCCAGAATAAACTATAATGTTTACATTTGTATGTACTTACATGTAAAGATTTGCATGCGATTATTGCGCGACTACGATGCGACTACGATTTAATTATTTTTTTTACTTTCAATCCTTACTTACAATCTCACCATGGTAAGTGATGATGTGGCCGAAGGTGGTAAACACACAAAGCCTAGATGGGAACTGGCTCTCAAGTGCAGCTGTACTAAACTAAACTAAATTCATATAATTTGGTAACATAATATAAGTCTAACAAATATTAAGAACATCGATGATAGCTCAGTGTGGTGTGTGGTGTGTGGTGTGTGGTGTGTGGTGTGTGGTGTGTGGTGTGTGGTGTGTGGTGTGTGGTGTGTGGTGTGTGGTGTGTGGTGTGTGGTGTGTGGTGTGTGGTGTGTGGTGTGTGGTGTGTGGTGTGTGGTGTGTGGTGTGTGGTGTGTGGTGTGTGTGGTGTGTGGTGTGTGGTGTGTGGTGTGTGGTGTGTGGTGTGTGGTGTGTGGTGTGTGGTGTGTGGTGTGTGGTGTGTGGTGTGTGGTGTGTGGTGTGTGGTGTGTGGTGTGTGGTGTGTGGTGTGTGGTGTGTGGTGTGTGGTGTGTGTGGTGTGTGGTGTGTGGTGTGTGGTGTGTGGTGTGTGGTGTGTGGTGTGTGGTGTGTGGTGTGTGGTGTGTGGTGTGTGGTGTGTGGTGTGTGGTGTGTGGTGTGTGGTGTGTGGTGTGTGGTGTGTGGTGTGTGGTGTGTGGTGTGTGGTGTGTGGTGTGTGGTGTAATAATAAAGAGCTATAACCGTGACGCGTATGTCATATTATATGTTGAAATGAGATATAATGAAGCAGAAAATTAAGTAGTCAAAGAAACAATTTTAAATATTATATTATTCAAAGTTTTGTTAATTTTAAGGTTGATATGTAATGAATACAGTAATTAATTAATAGACGATGATGTCAAATATATAAATGAGTACAGTAATAGCGTTGTTAAATAATACCTCGCAATAGGTGGTCGAGTCGAGTCGAGTCAAGTCGAGACCAACCGACCATCTGGTGACCGCGCCCCGCGCCCCGCGCCCCGCGCCTCGCGCCCCGCGACCCGCGGCCCTCGTCTTGTGAAAACTTATTAAATAACACTAATAACTTCATACTTTATATCAATCAGTTATATTATCACCTCACTTAAAAGTAAACAAACAAAACAAACAAAACAAACAAAACAAACAAAACAAACAAAACAAACAAAACACACAATCACTCATGGAACTTTAAACAAATTATATTTTGACAGACAACATTTCAAACAATCTGAAGATATAGCATTTATTGTTAATTAATTATTCATTAATATTTCCAAAATAATGAAGTATCCGATTACCTCTGGTGAACATCTCGGAATCGCAGCATGACACTACAAAGGCTGCGATTTCGATTAAAATAATAAAAAAAAATGTTTTACATAATAACATTCATTAACGATTTCCAAGCACCACACAATGTAACATTCCACGCGATACCAAATATTACAAATTATATTTTCAAACTAAATTGGTTTAGTTAGCTAGAGATATTTAAAAAAAACTATTATTTAGCTCTCTCTGTATATCAATGCTTTACAACTTTCAGGATTTTATAAGCTCTCACAGAAATATTTTGTACAGTTTTTTTATCATTTGTATTACGTATTTGCTTCAGTTATTGTCGGGTGCTAGAATAATGATTAAATAAGGACAGTAGGTAAATCAACCTGGATATGGTATTTTTATACTATTCTTATATATTTTTTTATATTGTACTCTCGCTATACAATGAATTAGTTTTGACTGTAACATTTTAAGGTCCAACGCATTTTATGCAAAAGGTCCCCAACTCATTACTAAGCATATGCCGCCTCTCTATTTGTCATAGAGCTGTATCATTTTAACCGTCAAAGGATAGGTAGCTCAGTAGTAGACATGTTCACACAATATATCATGACCAGTAACAATAAAATTATCAAAAAGTCTAACCCAAGGGATCCTTCATACAAATCAAGTTGAGACGCAGCTTTTTAAGAAAAAAATATTGCGATGGTTAGAATAACCACAAATTGGAAGCCATCTATACAGAATCTATCTATAGGTATATCAGATAGATTTACTTCATTTTAGTTTCTTTTTTTTAAATTCACGTTAAGCTCAATCTCACCATGGTAAATGATGATGTGGCCGAAGGTGGTAAGCACATAAAGCCTAGATGGGAACTGGCTTTCAAGTGCAGCTGTTGGAACACACCGATACGTGCTTGACAGATTTTCAACTTGAGGGTGGTAGCCAGCCAGTTGGGTACTACAAAGTACCCTACCACCGAGCAATAAGTTAGGCGTATAACTCACAATGCCGAACTTACCTCATCATGACTGTCTCATACCCAACTCATACCCAACTCATACCCAAGTCTCATACCCAAGTCCAAATACTTTTGTAGGTTACTCTTTCTCGCTAACTGTAACTGTCAACCTGTGTTGTACTGTGCGTGTCTTGGTACTAGGTAAGTATCCATGACGGCGCGTTCCCGCCACTTCCCGCACGCTGCGTGTGAACCGCCACCGCCACCGTATTTACGTGAATTTTACACCTCTTGCATACTTTATTTAAGTGACTTAGTTTCCTGATCTTGATTAATTTGTTCAGCTACATGACAAAGAAATGAAACTAACATTTAAACCTGCCCCGATTCGAGGATACATTTTATTAATTTGAAATAATACCATTGCTACTAATAATTTGGTTCTCACACAACTTAAGGACATCAGATACTATTGATATTATCTATTTAAAATCATTTCCGTCCGTACGTACGTAAACAAATTATAGTCAATAGTTCCGTTAGCCCGAGGTCGCCATAGAAAGTTGATCTATTAATACTTGATACATGTACCTATCTGCAGCCGGCGACCCGAGCCTCCACTGTGCCTCTACTATGTCTCTACTGTGCCTCTACTGTGCCTCTGCTGTGCCTCTGCTATGGTTCCTCCGGTGGCCGTCGTGTCGTGCAACTTCGTCTTTACACGATCAACTATTTATTTATTTCCTTTAATATCGGTTTATTATTAAACAGTTGGATTGCAATTTTGTTTAATTTCATATTATGTAATGTGCTATAATTGAAGTTTCATGTATTGTTTGATAGATTGATTGGGATAATAAATGTTTATAACAATATAATAGGCACTATTCAATACAATTGATATTGTATTGATATTGTTCAACAATTACACTCTCACACAACATTATATCTACCTACCTACGAGGACCTTTGTTTACTCATTCATTGTTTGTAAACTTCATACATTCGAATAGCCCGCTCATTATCTACGTCGCAGCTAAATATGTATCCAACACAACTAAATGTTCCATGACGATCAATTATTACTTCCATCTTTAAAAACTTTAACAGTACCAAGGAAATTAATAAATATTCATCAGCACAGCTTCAAAGCTATTTTCGTACAAAAAAACCAGTCACGTAATTTAATTTCATCTGCGGTGAGATACAACTTCCGACTGAAAACTCTCGGATTCTGTGAGAAAAATGAACTTCAAAGATATTCCTGAGTGTGTAGTGTACCACTTGCTTATCGTAGCGGGGTGGTGGCGGGGTGGTGGCGGGGTGCGGAGCGGGGTGCGGAGTGAGGGGGGCGCACCGTGCACCGGTGCGAGTACCGTTGCCATCTGACCCACTGACTGCGAGGAATGTGCACCGCATACATCGTCTCCTACATCACACTTTTAGTGATCACGTGTGGTGGTCTCCGCGCAATGGATAGCACTAACGGTGACCGACTCGTTGCGTTGGAATGCTACGTCGTACATTGCGCGCTGTGTGTGTGGGTTAAGGTCGTTTAAAATTAGAACTTTGTATCAGATATTATTTATAGTTCACTACCCACTAAATGGAATTTAATTATGAAAGGGTTCAACTTGGGTACTTAAATGATTAGTCTATTATGATAGTCCAAGTGTGAGTTAATTATACATGTATCATAAGTAGGTATGTAGATATTCGTTCCTGACTAGTTTTTGTTTCATGTAACATAGTTGGTAGATATAGAGAAGGAAATACAGTACCTAATTGCATTATTGGTAGATATCATATCTAATTGAAAACGAACATAAAATTAATTTGACAGTTGTCTATGTATATGTATTGACAGAGCTCTGCTCTCGCAATGAATAATGCATGATTGTATGCTAGCGGCAAACAAAGTGTAGAGTTCACTTGTTTAATACAATTTCAAGGAATTGCGCGTGCATGTCGGTCGGGACTACTCGGGACAACTCGGGACGCGCCGCGCTCGCGTCCGTATATTCCCGAATCCCGCGGGATTTCCTTAAATCTCATGACAATGATAAATGAATTTCTGTACTAAAGAACAATGGGAACCTTCGAGAATTGTTTGAAAGAAAATAATTAGGTCACACTGTCGTATCGCTTTGCTTTTGAGTTTTTTAGTTTGCTAAGCAATAGGACTGTGGTGGGTAATCCAGATAAATTTAAGTTTTCAAGAAAATTATGAGATCAATTTAAATAGACAATATAACTATGGTTAGTTGAACCTATGGAATAAATATATGAACTAGAGGATTTCCTTGAATATATCCTCATTATTGTAAGGTAATCCCTCTTAACCAATAGAATTATTAAAGCAATGTTCAATAACAGCTCTAGCAACATACCTAGTTTGTTTAATCTGAAGCAGGGCGAATCCCCCAGCTCGATAGTTCCGCTCTCGACACAAATCAAACCATGTCATTACGTATAATATACGTATAATTACAGTTTTCAGGCAGTGAAGTCGAGAGGGTGTCATCTAACTACGTCCAAGTTGCTCTTATTATTATGTGATTATTTTTGTAATCGATCAAAATGGAGTGAGTTAGTGTAGGTAGAGTTAGAGGTAGGTACATGGGTATTATGACCTAGAGAAATGGCCCTTCTAATTGCATATCGGCAGTTCGGTAGTACTCGGCAGGGGTCGGCAGGGGTCGGACCGCGCGACCACGTGACCTCTGTCAGAGCTTGGTCAGAGCTTGGTCAGAGCTCGCCTGCTCGCGTGCTCTCGGTTATAAAAGCACACAAATGTGAAGGTGCTTGTGAATGCACTAACGAAATATTGATAACCACTAGCTCCAACCAGGCACCCACATACTGCGACACTTGTAGAGGGCTTGGAGTTACATGTTTATATGTTAGATTCTAGTTCTCAATTGAATTCATTACAATATTATAAGAAGGTATGTATGGAGTACGTGTTGAATGATATGTTTATGAAAGGTGTGCGTATTGAGACGACTAGTGATAGAGCGAACTTGAAGAGGAAAACATGTTGTGCCGACAACACCTTGCGTGGGATAAGGACAGAAAGAAAAAAGAAAGATAATAAGTATATGAAAGCAAAACTTCCTCAGTGATTTCTAAGAAACTAAAGAAAAAAACAGAGTACCTAAACCCTACATAATGACTTGACATATGATAATAACTACCTACCTGTAGTGTAAGGGCGCTTGAGTAAACCAACCTTAGGAGAGGCCTATCAGTGTGATCACGATCAGTGATGTCTAACAGTGGGCTACTGCGGGCTGATGATGATAATGATAATGATGATTGGCAGGTGAAGTCAAATTAAATTTATTTTACGATACCTACACTTGAAGATAGATGGATATATTGGTTAGTTTATCAGTGAAGCCTGTGAAGCACGCTCGGAAGTCTGAAGTAAATCAAGAACTATGTAATGTACCGACTATAGTAATCTTACTCACAAATATGTACTCTAAAGTGTGAGAAAGGCTAAACTGTTCTGTTAGCGTCTGTAACAACGTCATGATTGCACGTGCATATAACAGCATTAATACACGCTCAACAGTACCGCCGCAGCCGCCCGCGCCGCTTTCTAGCGTGACGTTCTCGGCTGTCGGCTCAGACGAACAAACTGTGCACTTTAGTAAAGCGTCTCGGCACTCGGCACTCGGCACTCGGCACTCGGCACTCGGTCTCAACTCAATCAGTGCGTACAAGTTCCGCTTTGAATCACACAAAACTCTAATACCTACATTATGTACAACACAAACGTAATGGCTGCGATCTGCTTGTGTTGTGTCGACCGCGTCGGGGCAGCTATAATCTTTATTAGCTAAAATGTACTAGAACTAGCAAAACACGTGACAATATTTGATCACTCGCACCAATACTGTGCCAATACCCTGAGTCCTGAGAGATTGTCCACACACGACCATTTTCACAAATTATGTATTTCTGTTGCCGCTAATAAACTAAAAACAAAATAAAATTAATATTTAAGAGGGGCTCCCATACAACAAACGTGATATTTTTGCCTTTTTTACGGAACCCTTCGTGCGCGAGTCCGACTCGCACTTGGCCGGTTTTTTAATACATGATTACATCCAGACTAAAGCAATGACGTCTCTCGATAATATTATTCCTATAAGGCCAGCATCAGAATGATAATAATATTATAAAGATGCTTAGAGGCTCTGAGAGCTGTAGACCTCGCGAAACTTTTGTGACAAACAAAAATATATTTTTTTTCACTTTTTATTGCGTTTTAACTTTTTAAACCGACTGACTCCCCGTTCCCCATTTTGAAAAAAAAAATCAATAACTGAAGGATCGAACCTGCTCATCTCAAAATTTCACAAGAATCAGTTGACAAATGCGACCTGTAGAAGGGAAACGACTGGACAGACGGACAGCTAGACTAATAGAAATACGAAAGCATTTTTGCCCCAAGTTGAAACGGGGACGCATCGCTCGCTCGCTCGATTAGTAGATAATAACATCAGATCAGGATTTATGACACTATTAAATTAACAATGGGATGGGGATAATGGCAAGTACTGAAACAATGTTCATTATATTCGTAGGCACCTACCTACCTACAGTAGATGGTCGCGGGGCGCGGGGCGCGGGGCGCGGGGCGCGGGGCGCGGGGCTCGGTGTTACTGTTAGAAGGTATTGTATTGTAATACAGCAAAGGACAATTGTTGAGATAGTTAGTGAGACAGACAACAGACAAGCAAACATGCACGTTATAATTATCGTAATCGATATACAAAACAACTGCTTTTCGGCGCCGAGCGAGTCGCGGAATGTTGGCGCCCGCGCCGCCCTCCCGTCACTGCCGCCTCTCCCGCGCTCTACGTGTGGTACAAACATTTTAGGTACTCTTCATTTTAAACTAGCTGTCCCGGCAGACCTTGTTCTGCCCTATTTCTCTAAAACGCGTCTTTGTTTTGTTTCGATTGACGTCAAATGTTTGACAGCTGGGTGTTTGTATGGGAAAAAGAAAAGGGCTATTTTTAGGGTTTTCCCGGCAATAATTCGAATTTTTCTCGCCGTAAAAACCATCCTTGGACATCAACAAACATTTAAAAAAAAGAATTGGCCAAATTGGTCCAGGCGTTGTTGAGTTATGCGCTTACCAACACATTTTGCGATTCATTTTTATATTATAGATTATTATAATATTGAGTCTTTTATATGTAACATTTCAGTTTTAATCTGTGTTGTACTGTACCTAAACAGAATCTTAAAAATTCATCTTTTAATATTTTGTTTTATACTTTATCCGGTTCACTGTTACTTAACCAATTAGTCGACCAGGTTTTTAGCTAAATCTTACATGTACTTAGAAAAGAGTATATAAAATGTTTCTACAGAATAACAGTTTGTACCTAAATCACAAATTACCTTCACTAAAGACGCAATGTCTCAGAAATGGAAAGTAAAATACCAATTATCTTTGCAATGCTACCAAACGATGTCCATCTGGTTGAGTTGAGAGGAGACTACTTGAGACGTCGCCGCCCGCGCCGCTCGCGCCGCCCGCGCCGCCCGCGCCGCCCGCGCCGCCCGCGCCGCCCGCGCCGCCCGCGCCGCCCGCGCCGCCCGCGCCGCCCGCGCCGCCCGCTCAGGTCGCCGCACGATTTTGATTCAAACGCGAAAAAGAGAGAGTTGCCACGACTCGACCGGCGCGCGGCGCATCCTTCTCATCGATGCGTTAGATTCTACCTAAAAGTGTTATACTATGCCTGTCTCCACCACTTACCGGTCGATACATTTACCGATTTTCTTTGTTTAATTCATAATCTGCACACGTTTTTGAACCATAACAAACGTTTCTAAGACCAAACTACAAAGATTCTATACGCGTTATAGAATTCGTAACTCTGGGGTTGAGTGAATGGATCTTTGCAAAATCTCTTGGTAGGTATCAATTTTGTATCATTTCGAGATAACGAAACGACAAAGAAAAAGTTATAATTACAAGTTGTATCGAAGAATAAGTTAGTGCTTAGATCACTCAGATTAGTTAGATGTTATACTTAGCTATCATTATACATATAGGTAAAGTTATGTCGGTTCAAACATACATTACAGTTACATGTTATGTATTATGCGTTACTCTAATTGTATTGTGTTGTATTGTGTTGTGTTTTGTTGCACATCGTGCCGCTGTTGAAATTACACTAATAAAACATCTGATCTTTCAATTGTCTAAATCATTGCAGAATAGAGTTAATTGCACTTTGAGAAAAAATATCAAATCGTATGAGTTTTCTAATTACTAAAGCCTACGTGAACAACACAGTTTTATATTCGACTTCGGCGATGGCCGCGAGAACAAACAGTGGTAACTTTTTTTTTTTAAATTACCCTCCCGATGTTTTGACAAAGACCTCTCACTATTATAAATAATGTTCGTTTCCGTCAATAATTTGATTAATTAGTTCACAACGTCAAGGGCATCATTCAAGTTAGGTACACTCCCTCCAGTCCCGGCCAGTCTATCGTCGCGAGTAATAGCGTGTGAGTACTCCTGCTAGTATTACCTCACCCATCACACCCATCACACCCATCACACCCATCACACCCATCGACCTGGTACAATACCTCACTCTTTGCAGAGTATTTGTGTAAGTGTGTGTAATTGAAAGCGATTGAAGCGAGCGTGTGATTTTAATAAGTTGTCTATAAAGTGGGTTCTGTTCTAAAGTGATATATCGCTGACCGCTTGTAGCTTGTGAGTTGTGGCTTGCACGCTTCCCACCTTCAATTAACATACGACGACATTTAGATGATTACATGGAGGGAGGTGTTGTCATCATTTGAACTAATTACCATGCATCTTCATAGTTTTTTCTATTTTTATTTGGCGCTATAATTTTATTTATGCGATACTAGTATGTATATTATACAAGATCATAAAAAACTCGCTATGCTTCATTTAATAAACAAATACTTACCTAACCGCACTCCGCACTCCGCACTCCGCACTCCGCACTCCGCATACCGATTATACTTATTTTAGACGAATAAGAGAGCTTGGTAAGTACCTTTATTTGAAACATTTTACTTAAAATTATAGTCAGATGATCTAAAAATGTAGCCTTGCTGAGTTTCTTGCCGGTTCTTCTCAGTTGTTGTCTAAACAACAGCTGAGAAAAACCGGTGGAAACTTCTGTAATTCGATCATTCGATCTCCCGAAGCCTTAACTGGTTATAAATGGTTTTGAGATCGACTTTACCTTATGATATTCGACATGAAACGCTACCTATTCGTTTTGGAAGAAGTGAGCGAAAAATACTGGGTGCTGTCAATAGAATTAAATTTCGAATGCACGTTTTATTCAGTAGCTATAAATAGCTAATCGCATTTTTAGACCCTGTCTATTTCAAATTAAAAATGTGTCGACAAGTACCTTTCGGTGATTTCCATTAGTTGCCATCGAGGCATTGTCCAGAGAGCAAAGCGGGAGTCACTACTGGATACCACTGCGGAGGTGATAGGAAATGTTGCAAGCATTGGACGCAAAGAAGAGCGGCCTGCAGAGCGGACTAAGTCCGGAAAGTAAAGGACAAGAGGATAATCATGAACTTCAATAGCAAAGAAGACATGGGGAAAGCATCAGCTATGCTCGGAATCGATAAAAACGTTAAAGTGGAAGAAGCCAGAAACAAGAAGCCACTCGTGATCATAAAGGACCTCTTGTCTCGTCCTACAATAGTGATGGATGAGGACATTGTATTTGTGCTTTTATGTAATTGAAGTAGGGTATGCAATGTAAGTAGAAGTAGAATCCTAACATATTAATCTCAAGAA
Source organism: Ochropacha duplaris (assembly GCA_951361185.1). Classification (NCBI taxonomy): domain Eukaryota; kingdom Metazoa; phylum Arthropoda; class Insecta; order Lepidoptera; family Drepanidae; genus Ochropacha; species Ochropacha duplaris. The sequence continues at coordinate 128,047 of OX592713.1, read as the reverse complement.
GACACTAACACTAAACCACGCGGGACTGTTCCACGCTGGTCCGTTTTTTCTCCGATCACCGATCACCGATCGTCTCTGCGTTTTCATCTATTCAAAATCTAATAATCGTCATAAAAACGCTCTGATGTGTTTTTTCCGTGGCTCGTGTGTCGGTGGGATGGATGGGTGGGAGCGCTGCATTTTTTACATGAATTGATATGTAGAGATGAAGCTGTTTACAAACTTGTTATTTATTTAATTGAGTGGTTCTATTTGATTCTTTTTTTCCACCAATTAATGTATTTGTTTTTAATTTTATTTTTGACATGCATACATACATTTATGTATTTCGTCTATGTACTTAATACCTGAAAATGATATTTGTTTGTTTTCGTGTTAGAACTTTCATTCTTGTACCTTTAGGATTTGTATGTCTAAACTTACTGATGTAAATATTTCGTTGAAAGCCTTACAATATGTATAGGTACAATCATTTGAGTTTCTTCCCGGAGTCTTCTCAGTTTATGTGTATATTGAACCGGTGGTAGAGTCAATTGTAACGTTCATAAGTGCCTTACCAGAGACTAAACTGAATAAATGACGTTTCGAGTTTGAGTTTTGAATTCTTCCTAACTCCCAACATGTAAGATTCTGAATTCCGTAGGTACATTCCAATAATTAATTTGCAAAAGGTAGCAAATCAAATTCATTCGGGGCATCGAAAATTATTTTTTCACCCGCGCGAGGATTTAGTATGTAAATGGAGCTTTCAGAGTAGGTTAGTCAGTAAATGGGTTCGTTCAAAACAAGTTCTATGTATAACATTGAACAATCCGAGTTATTCAATTTAACACACTTTCACATCGTGCTCTCCGCTCTCCGCGCATCTATCTATCTATCTACCACAAACAACGAATGAATGTATTACTTAGGTACCTACTAAATATCAAAGGGAAATTGTCAACAACTATTCTTATTTTCTTCTTTATACCTACTATAAGAGATAAGCTACTACAACCATTTAATTTAAATAAATCTAAATAAAAATAAAAAACTAAATTGAGTTTCAGTTTTTAAGATTTAGTTGACTCATAAGATATGGTAGCTACCTAGCGCTAGCCACCTACCTAAGTGTATTTATTGGATCACTATTTTCAATACCTAACTAGTTTTACAATCGACATAAAAAATTATATCATAGCAAATTCTGTGTTTATTCAATTCTAGATATTGCAATAAAATTAATAAATTGTTAAGACTTTAGTACTTTTGACTGTTTGTGTGTTGTAGTGTAGTGTAGGTGTATTATTTTGAAGGCGCTACCTATATTATTAAGCTGGTACATATGTATCAATAATGACAACCATCTCATCTCATCTCATCTCGTCTCATCACAATACCGATCACTGTTCTCAACTAGTTTCATGACTTAACAAGTCAACATCATTTGTTGATATAAATCAGTTTTCTTAAATTTCTAAATTGTAACTCACCGAGCACCAGCAGCAGCGCGAGCGCCGCTCCAGAACGCATCACGATACTAAAAAACCACTGAATAGAATAAAGATGTGACGTCACAATGTTCCCGTGTCGTGTCGCGTCGTGTCGCGTCGTGTCGCGTCGCGTCGTGTCGTGAGTAGTGAGTGAGAGCTCACGCCGTGCGAGTGCGGTCGTCAGCGACAGTGGCCGGCCGGAGACTGTGCGGCTGTGGGGCTGTGGGCCACTCTTCACACCACGCTCTCTACTCGACACTACAACTACTTGGACTCGCTCCAGGCGCGCCGGTTATGCAAGCCGACAGACTCTTGCGCATCTACCTACGATGCATTTAATGAGATGCTCTTCAAATACATGAAACCCTAGCTGAAAACGGAACGCCTGATATCTAGCTAGTGATCACACAATGGATGTAGAGGGCCTAAAGAATTGGCAGCTGCGATTACACCTCATAGTCATAACATCAGTAGGACAGGGTACTTCACTCAGGGCTTCAACTTCAAGTTGAACATCTGTCGCCAAGCAACTACCGGTGTGTGCCGACTGCCGACAGATGCACTTGAGAGCCAGTTCCCTTAAAATGTTTGTGTTATAAGTAATCAAATGGATGTGAAAATCTATAATATAAAAATGAATCGCAAAATGTGTTGGTAAGCGCATAACTCAACAACGCCTGGACCAATTTGGCCAATTCTTTTTTTGAAATGTTCGTTAAAGTTCAAGGATGGTTTTTACGGCGAGAAAAATTCGAATAATTGCCAGGAAAACCCTAAAAACAGCCCTTTTCTTTTTCCCATACAAACACCCAGCTGTCAAACATTTGACGGCAATCGAAACAAAACAAAGACGCGTTTTAGAGAAATAGGGCAGAACAAGGTCTGCCGGGACAGCTAGTTTTAAATAAATAATATTAAGCTTTTAAATTATTTATTCCCGTTTCTCCACCTTTTCTAACAGAATCATTTATTAATCATTGTCAGTAAATAGGCATTAACTGACTGCGCGTGTTCCATTTCGTCCTCGTTGTCGCTTTCCATCCATCAGGCCACAACGGGGGCAAATGCGCTATAGTCTACATATCTCTTTATTAAGGTTAGATATTTTATATATTTACGCACGCATGATGCCGGAAAAATTACCAGAGTAGTTGAAATTCTTAAAAAAAAAGGAAAATAGGCTTTGTATTCTTACCACCTTCAACCTTCAGCCACTCGGAGTGCGTCGGTTGTCGGCTGTCGGTTGTCGGCTGTCGGCTGTCGATGGACACTTCACTCACACACAAGTGTGAGGCGGCGCGGGCGCTGTGCTGTGGGAACGGGAAGACTCACACCGCCATTGTCATGTATGTATTCCACGGGAAAATACTCTCGCTTTTTGTAACTAATAGCGCACTACAATTATATAACATAAAAACGAAGATGAAAGTCTGCATTTAGAGCGAGTGCGAGAAGGTAAGTTGATTGCATCGTTTAGCTTTAGCTTTGCTCATCAATAGGTATTCTATTCTATTCTATTAGAGCGCTTAGCGCTGAGCGCAGATGATAGATGATTGAGACATTTGCGTCAGAAAAACAAAAATCTACTTCGACAAAATGGTCGATCGATTTACTACCCTAATATTTATATTTACATACTTATATGTATTTGATATACTAATAGAAAGTATTTCGAGCCTACAAAACACTTGAAATTATTTCTAGTTATTAGTTAACTAAATTAAAACGCTTCACATAATTCGTACCTAATCAAAAAAGGTTGAACTTAACTACCAGTACTTAGGTACTGTATATTTTGAAGAAAAACAAACATGTAAAAACGTTTTTTTTTTTTTTTTATTCTGTATAGGCTTGTGTTTGACTACAATCTCACAATGGTAAGTGATGATGTGGCCGAAGGTGGTAAGCACACAAAGCCTAGATGGACACTGGCTCTCAAGTGCAGCTGTCGGAACACACCTATGGCAACAGATTTTCAACTTGAGGGTGGTAGCCAGCCAGTCGGGTACTACAAAGTACCCTACCACCGTGCTATGGTTTCCTCACGATGTTTTCCTTCACCGAAAGCTCAAGCTCATTGTAGGATTCGAACCCACGACCTTCGCCGCGGTATTCGACGTCACGTACCACTGAGCTATCATCGCCTTAAAATGTACACAATATGATCTTTTGACCAGACACGGATCTATGTGGGGGGGGGGCGGCAGATTATTAAAAAGTTCTTAATGTCCTGGTCACAATACTCAGGAGGCACTAGTAGACACTCACTATCAAATTTCTGTTTCGGTTCGAAAAATCATAGATCCGGGCTGCATGTGACGCAAGTGGTCAACTACAGGTCACTGGTTGGAGATTGGTACGTAGGTACGTAGTCTTTACTAGGTAAATCGAGACCTAATAGGCAGATCTAATCACATAACTGGTTATTTGTCGGGGCCGATAATGTCGGCCCTGTGCTGCGGTGAAGTCGCTGAGGTGCAATTAGTGGCTACTAGGAGTATAATTTGGTGTACAATTCGTGCTGATCTAACGAGACGACGGAGTTACTGTTCTTTGGCTCTTGGTTTACGCAATTTATCGTTATTATATTCAGTAAAAGCAATCCTACCTATCGCATACTACCATTGCGTATAGGTATAGCTGCCTAGGATCTATTGACATTTTAATAAAGGAGATGATGTTGTAAAGCAGAACTCTATTTTGTAGTATTTTTCATCACAAACGTGGAGATATCACCCTACTTAATTTAATTCTAAACATATACCTACCTACCTACTAACTAATCAGCTAATTTGGTTGCTAAATTCGATAATAAATCTAATCGTTAACTTTTCTTCGTCTTCGTTTACTAAATCGTAAGTATTGAATAAAAGGTTCTCTTGTTTATCAAAAATACAAACAAAAAAGTTCCATTTCCTTAGTAAGGTTGAAACAAACAGTACTTATACCTAACTTGGTAGGAACCATGGAGTAAAATAGGAACTTATGTGTAAATCAAATTTTAAATTTATTTGCACCGATGTTTCAGCGGAAACCTACCTACCTAGGTTTTACATACCCCATCTAATAGAGAATCAATAATAATTCGTAATAAATATAATAATGTGATGTAGCATCGACTATTTCCAATCTTTGATCACAAAAGATCCTGACGAATATAATAACTGTATTACATATTTCGATACTCCCGCCAACAAGTTTATTGAGTGTTACCTACTAGCTTAATCAATATTAAAGATTTAATTTCAATGAAATCACTGTAATACTTAGTCTATATTTGCAATGTACCACTAGTAGGTAAATATTATAAACTATAAATAGTGAACATTGTAATACATATTTTTTCAGGAAAATCTTTAAGATATCATAATTATTGTTTATGAATTTAATTTATTAAGGCTGGCAGCACTGCTACAAAAATATCAGACTGTTCTCTTTTACACATTATATTAAAAGTGAAAGTTACTTACAAATGATTGGCTAATAAGAGCATAACGTACAAAAACAACCAATGAGCGGCGTGGCCTTGCTAGAAAACATTTCATCAAGAACAGAACCTTCTAATACTAAGTGACATGTCAGACAGAGAACCGGAAATCAAGTTATTCGCGAAATAAGTTGAAATTTCTTGAATGAAATGTTACGACCTTTATTTTAGTTTGGTAGAAAGTTCTAAAAAGTTGTCATAAACTGGCAAAGTGACTGTAAAATGCTTAGAATATGTGTTCTGTTACTCCTAGTTGCCACAAAAGGTAATGTTTGATATAAGTTAAAGGCTATGTAAAGTTTAAAATAATACAACTTTCTCTTGCATTGTCTCGGACAGCATTGTAAGTTTTTAAATTATTTTCAGATTGTTCCTCACAGGATGAGGATGAGGATGGCCCTTACCGCGGCAAGTTCATCGGCAAACTCAACTCGTACCATCATCAGGTAATAATATAGCATTTTATATTTAAGTTCTTCAATATGTAAATTAGAAGTTAAAATTATGTACTCACGTTTTAGTTATCAGAATTATAATAAGAGTCAATATAATTAAAGTACATGTGTACACAGGTACCCTTTAACATCTGAACTATTCTCCATCAAATATGTATTCAAAAAGTTGGATTACTCTAAAGTGGAGTGAAATAATGTCGATAGCTCCTGTAGCACATGTTTCTCAGTGCCACCTAAGTTTCTTATACCAAAGTGGTACAGTATAAGATGGTAAACATCAATTTTGTCAGGTGTCAGGGGAGGTGTACGCTGTAGATGAATGGACAATACTGTTAGTGAACTTCAACTATGATGGTACCGGGGATGACACATTCTTCTGGGCCGGAGACTCGGGCCGGCCTGGTCCACAGGGCTTTATTGTGCCCGATGAAAATGGCAAGTAAGTAATACATTATCATCCTTCATCAACCAACTAGGTGTTTGTGCAAGCCGTGTGAAATAATGTGTTTGTATTATTTAAGACAGAACGGGAGATGAGGTGTTTCTTGTTGGTTAATCATGACCATAGTGAACCATCTCTAGAGCCAGTATTGATTGGCATACTTATTCTGTCTTTGTTATGATTTTCTCAAATGTTTGACTATAAGAAGCAACTATCTTCCAATCAGACAAAGATTGGATCAAAATACAAAGTGTGTCATCCTAATGAGTTGAACTTTCACTACAATGTTTGTAAAGATGACCTCATCAACATTAAGTTTTTAATGTATACACAGATAATTTGAGTAATGCAATCAGTGAGTAATAATGTAAATATTTGTCAAAGTATTTTGTACAGCCAGAATAGTTAAAAAAAAATATTGGTCAAAGTCAAAACTGTTTATTCGGTTTAGGCTCTAGAAGGGCACTTCTGAAGGTTGAATTACAGAAGTAACATTTTTTTTTTTATATTTTTGTAACATCTATCTATATTACCATTTTTTTTTCAAATGTATAACAATTTTATACTTAAATTAATACAAAAATACATATGGTTGTCAAGTGATTTCTTCAAATACACACCCTACTAAACTACTGTTAATTATTGACTGGGGCCATATAATCTATTCAATCGTACGAGACGCACCCCCAGATAACTTTAGCAGGTCATAGTGTCATGGGTACCATACATTATATATAGATATGTATATGCATAATGGTGTGACAGGACGAACATCCTGGAGCGGTACTACAACGCGGAGGTGCGGCTGACGCTGCCGGAGGGTAAGCGCGTGTCGCGCATCAAGTGGTTGGCGGTTTACGACATCGGGTACCAGAACACGTTCGGGGACGTGTTCGTGCCCGACGAGCTGCAGGCGCCGGCGCCGCACCGCGGCACGCCCCTCGCCGGCGCCTCGCACGTCACCAGCCAGCCCGTCGAGTTCCTCGACGCCAACACCATACTGTGAGCACGCAACACACACACACACACACACACACACAGCAGCCCGGCGCTGAATGTAGCGGTCCAACTAACGTGATGGTACTCGTACCTATCGGCAGGATCCAGGAGCTACGGTACGATGGCAGCGGGACCGAGGTGTACTTCTGGACCGGCGTGGGGCCGCAGCCCTCCGCCCGCGGCTTCAAGATACCCGACGAGAATGGATAGTGAGCACACTTTATAATATAAACAGTAGGTAGGTAGATACTTGTTGTAGAGCTAGTACCTGCAGTGTGTGTGTGTGCGTGTGTGTGTTGCAGCTTGGAGCCGGTGGGTGCATACGTGGGGGAGGATGTTCGTCTGCAGCTCGCGGGCGGGCGCACGTGGCGCGACGTGCATTGGGTGGCGCTGTATGACGTCAGCGCCGGACACGCGATCGCTTCATTGCTGGTGCCCGACAACCTCAACGTGCCGCCCGCCGCGCTCGTCACGCATCCCTACAGGTATGTACGTACGTGCAGTACGTGCAGTACGAGCAGTACGTGCAGTACGTGCGGCACGTGGGGGAGGATACAATAATATAACGCGACGTACCTACATGTTGCCAGGTCGAGTCTCCCGCAGTGCAAGCAGCTGCACCGCGACCTACAGGTGTCGTGGGAGGTGTTCGGGAACCAGATCACCATCGAGCTGGCTGGAAAGGTACCTTCATACCACCCTACATTACATTGTTTATATTTCACCCGCGTGAATCCCCTCATTCATCCCTCGGGGTAGAGGTAGAATACAAAGAGGTTGTATGTTGTTTCAGATCGGCGAGGATGAGTACATGTCGTTCGGCATCTCGGGCAGCTCGCAGCGCTCCACCATGGTGGGCGCCGACGTGGCCGTCACGCACTACTCCACCCACGTGCGCCGCGGGTTCGCATCCGACTACAACATCACCGACCGAGCCGCCGTCAGTACCTCCCCACTCTCCACTCGCTTGTACTCACTTGTACTCACTTGTACTGTACATAGTAACACTAACAGTGTGTGCTCGCACAGTGTGTACAGGTGCTGGGTCAGTGGCGCGGCGTGTGTCGCGACGACCGGCTGGGCGGGCTCGACTCCAACCAGCTGCTGCGCGCCGACCGAGTCGACGGACTCACCACGCTCGCCTACAGGCGCACGCTCAAGCCCGGTACCTACCTACCTACCTATCTATCTATCTATCTATCTACCATGTCACCACTACCTATACGTTTTGTAAATAAACTACTTCCACTTAGTTACGTAGCGACAATTCAATCAACAATTTCACTTGGTCGGGTTATATTTTATCGGTAGTGTTGAAGAGATAAATAATTCAGGCCGTCATAAAATCAGCCAAATTTGATGGTAAACGACGCGTCCGTCTGCGTACTCTCCACCGCGCCGTCAAGGAACGAGTGGCTGAGGCACGCGAAAACAACTGGAACTCTCACTCTTGGCAACTCTCACGTGCCCTAACCAAGGACACGGTTGCCCCTATTCCACCTCTAAAAAGGCCCAACCTTCCACCCGCCTTCGAAGACGAAGAAAAGACCGAATGCCTGGCCGAAAGCCTGGAGCTCCAATGTACACCCAGTTCCCTCCCTATCGACCCTGTCCATCTGGAGGAAGTCAATTCTGAAGTAGAACGGCGAGCTTCTCTCCCGTTACCCCCACCGCCTCTCAACGAAGAGGAAGACCCCCTACCTCCCGTGACCACGGACGAGGTCAAGCAGATCATCCGGGACCTCCGCCTAAGGAAAGCCCCGGGCTCGGATAAAATCACAAATAGAGTGGTCAAGCTGTTCCCGGCTACCCTCATCATGCTCCTGACAGCTATCTTTAACGCTGCCCTCTCCAATAACATTTTCCCACACCAGTGGAAAAAAGCCCAAGGTATTGGGATCCCCAAACCCGGCAAACCTAAATCCGAGCCCTCTAGTTACCGACCCATCAGCTTGCTCAATGTCATGGGCAAGATGTATGAAAGATTAATTTATCTCCGTCTCAAAGCGTATGCCGACGCTAATAAACTCATTCCCGACGAGCAGTTTGGTTTTCGAACTAAACACTCGTGCGTTCAACAAGTCCACCGTATTGTTGAACACATCTCAGCCAACTATCAAAAAAGTCTAATAACCGGAGTCCTCTTCTTTGACGTAGCTAAAGCCTTCGACAAAGTCTGGCACAACGGCTTAATATATAAGCTGTACAATCTCGGAGTGCCTGACAGACTCGTGACCATCATACGAGACTTTTTGTCGAACCGCCAATTCTGCTACCGAATAATAGGAGCGCTATCCTCCTCCCACCCTATTCTAGCCGGAGTCCCCCAAGGCTCTGTGCTGTCCCCCTTGCTGTTTACACTCTACACGAGTGACATCCCCAAAGCTGGCAAAGCACAGCTAGCCCTTTTCGCGGACGACACCGCAATCTACTACTCAGGCAGATGCCCCTCGGCCATTGCTAAAGTTCTCCAAACCGCGACCAACACCCTAGGTGCTTGGTTTAGGAAATGGAGAATCGAAATCAACCCCACCAAAAGTCAGGCGGTCCTGTTCTACAGGACCGACAAGAAATTTGGCCCCACTCTCCCCTCTCCAGTTACCATGTTCGGCGAGCCGATCCCTTGGGAAAAGCAAGCCAAATACCTCGGCGTAACACTGGATGATCGACTGACCTTCTCCAGCCACATTAAGAAGGTACGCGCACGCGCCCTCTTTGTGTCTGGTCGCCTTCATTTCCTGCTTAACCCAAAGTCCAAACTTGCTCTTAAAAGCAAGGTGAGACTATACACCGCGTGCATCCGCCCCATTATGCTATATGCATGCACTGTGTTCGCACATGCATCCCCCAGGCTGATCCATAGCCTCCAAGTGGTTCAGAACCGCTTCATGCGCAAAGCCACGGGCGCCCCGTGGTACATGCGCAACCTAGATCTACACATAGACCTCAATCTGCCCACAGTTAAACAAGTCATTAAGCGCGCTTCACGCCATTATTACGATCGTGCCCTAAACCAGGCGAACCCATTAATAGTAAATTCAGCCAATTATACTCCTTCAGAGATTTCAAAAATCCGTAGGCCTAAACTCGCCCTCAGCGAGCCGGATGACCCAATAACACTAGCTCAGATTAAGGATAGGGAGGCTCGCGCAGCCCTGAAGAAACAACAACAACACCGCCCGCGTTTCCGCCCTCGCCGGAGAGGCCCGTCGCGACGTCCCACTCAGTCAGTCTCGTCCCCCGTAATTAACGGCGGCCCGAGCCGCACCAGTAATCCGACCGTCCCTTAAAACTACTCTAAATCGCTTAAGCGAAGCCCGTCCCACTTTTGTGTCCCCTAGACGACGCCCTGAGCCGAGGTTCGTGCCCCAACTGAGGCGCCCTCAGCGGTCAGTCGTCTAAAATTTGCAACTCGGTTGAGAGCCCTAAGCGCTCACCGAAAAGTCCGCGTAAGGGTGTCTATGGTCCCTCAGACCTCCACCTTTAAGTCCTCCCCAAAGTTCAAAAATGGTAAACGAGTCATAGGAAATTCTCACTTGACTTTCGATGAAATGTTGACCCCTTTCTCGCATTAGAGACTATTTTGAATAGCGGTCCTTTATTTCCTTATAAACCTCTCGTAATGATTTCCACTGCCCCGCATTTATTAATTGGTCGGGCCCCCATCACATTGTTTTCATCTATTCTGGAGGACCGCAACCCAAACAATCCGTAGCGCTACGCAAATATGCATAAACGCAGTGTCCACTGTCCATGCAGTAATTCTTGATTCAAATGCGTCTTGTGTTGTTTGTGTTGTTTTCGCTGATTAGGTTATATTTTTTGTTAATGTTGATTTAGTTATAATGATGGATAACACGGTAGACGGTATAAACCTTTTTTTGTTTATTTGATCCAAGGGTTGTGAACCCCTGAATTTATTTACAAAATGTGTAGCTTCAGGTGACGGGGACTCTACTCGTACCTACCGTGTAGTGTAGTGGAGTGTAGTGTAGTGGAGTGGAGTGGAGTGGAGTGGAGTAGAGTGGAGTGACGTAGCAGAGTGCAGAGTACACGTTCCACGTGGCACGGTATGTTATGTTACAGACGAGCCCATGGACCTGGAGTGGGTGACGGAGGCGCCGATGTTCGCGGTGTGGGCGGTGGGCGCGCTCGACCCGGCCGGCGAGCCCGCCTTCCACCGACTCTACCACCGCGCTGACCTGCAGCTGCACCTGGGCCGTACCCCGCCCATACACGACTGCGAACCGTTCACTGTGTCAGTACATACATATACATACCTATTTATTATAGTTATCTACACGGTTATAAGTCACCCTAGGGTGGGTATCTATGGTTTTCAGTGTTGCATTCGATTACATTGATCGTAGTGTTGTCGAGAATCTGATACGAACCCTGTGGCATAATGGCGGGAGAAGTATAAAAAGTGTTTCAATTTTTATCAGATAGAGGTAGGGTTGAAGTCACACGTGGTATGCTCCTATCGGCTAGTCTAGTACGAATCCAATACTAGCGTGCTACACGTGCTAGCTTTTTGTATCCCCCAGGGGTCTCACCTCGGGCCTATCTTACTTATGGTTTACATCGACGATATAGGAGCACACGGCCCTCGTTTTGGTCCTGAACACGTTTAATGCTAAATACGCGTATAAGCGTCAATCCATGTAATCCCAAGTTCTTCTCGACGCGTAGATGAGTGTAAGTCGAGTAGCACTTGGCTTAATGTTTAGCATTGAACGTGTTCGTGTGTTATATATGTGACAATGTTCGGTGTGCAGTGGGTCTCGGTCGGCGCCGACGCCGTGGGAGGTGGCGGAGCTGTTCGACCCGGCGCTGCGCGTGTTCCACTTCCGAGTGGGGCCCGCCGGGGGGCAGCGCGGCGTCGCGGGCCGGCGCCGCACCGGGGCCGGGGCCGCGCCGCCGCTCGCCTGGTACGTGAACGGGCAGCTGGCGCCCGACCTGCAGATACGGAGGGGCCTCAAGTATACGTTCAAGGTGAGAACGGCCCGTGATGTAGTACACTACAGTGTGTAGAGTGGGTAGAGTGCAGGGAGGGGAGGTGACTAGTGTTGTGTATTGTGTGGTGTGTGTGCAGGTGTACGGCGGACGGGACCCTCACTCGGCGGCGGAGTATCACCCGCTGGTGGTGACGGGCGGCGCGGCGGCGGCGGGCGGGCTGGAGCGACTGGACGAGGGGGCGCAGCGCGCCGCGCACGTGCTGGCCGGCGTGCACCGCCCGCGCCGGGGCCGCCTCGCGCCTACCGCCGCCGGACCACTCTGTATAGGTACCTACTCTCACTCCTGCATGCGGCACGGCAGCGGCTCTCGAGACCTCCCTTTATTGGAAGGAGGCTCTTTTACGCGGCTTACAGTACAGTAGATTTACCTGGCGGAAATCGTCACGTAAGAAAAAGCGTTACGTCGCGTCCCAGGCTCGTAGAAGTTGAAAGGAGTCATTTTATTAAGGTAGGTGGTTGGTTGGGGTACGTGGTGGACGATGGGTACCTATAAAAGCGTCGAATAAATCAAGCTTCCGTACCAGGATCCTTTAAAATTGAAGAATTATCTGCGATATTGTAAAAGGTAGGTCGTTGGAATGCTGAAGTACATCAAATACAGTCTTACAGTAAATACTTTCGATATTTACTTATATGTATTATGAAGCGATAATACTAAGTAAATATTTTATTTGACGGGCCAGCTGGCGTGGTTAGTTGACACATTACCTATCCCGCCACAGGTCGTAGGTTCGATCCCCATCCAAGAATGAACATGTCTGTTTGTCCTGAGTCTGGGTGTAATTAGGTATCTATTTAAGTATGTATTTATATAAATAAAAGTAGAATTACGTAGTACTAGTTTTCCGCCCCGCGGTTTCACCCGCGTTCCCGAGGGATCTTATAATATCCCGGGATAAATGAGTAAGTGTAACATGGTAACGGTACGGTAACGGTACGGTAACGTCGGCAGGGCGACACGCCGCCGGCGCGGACCGGCGACGCGACGACGACTACGCGACGTTCCGCGCCTTCAACCGCTCCCTGCAGTGGGAGTGTGCGGAGGCTGACCTGCCCGCCGACCTGCTCGTCGCGCCCAACTCCTCCTGGCCCGACCTCGTCTACTACAACTCCTTCACTCACGCCGGTATGTATCCTATCCACCCCTGTCACCCCTGTCACCCCTGACACCCCTGACACACTTATTGGCGGGAACTTGCGATGTGACGTTACGTTTTCATCGTATGTTCATTAAATTCGTGCATTTAAAGTTTGATTGAATAATATCGGTGGTGTTTTGTCCAATAAAGATCATAACTTAGCTGTATTGTTATCTTTTTATATGTGATATCTTTATTGCTCGTTTTGTATTCTTTAAGAGATCTCCAGGATTGTTTATGTTCCATGTTTATACTTTTGATTATGTAATAACCAAAAGTAAATTTAAAAGAACTGAAGTGAAAGCGTGGATCGTCACTTTTCAGGTTGTCCCAAAAAGTCAGTGAAAAGTTTTAGTGGAACAGCCGCCAATTTCACTAAAACCTGACCGTACTTGACTAATAAAAGAAGAATTTAAAATAAAGAAATGGCTTAAAGATACCAAGCTAATAATAGCTTAAAAAATCCTCCCCTGCCGCGCTTCACCCTCCACATACATAAGTAGAGATGACACGTCTCTTGTCCCGCAGGTATGGGCGGCCGTATCTACGTGGTGGACCGCCACCGACGCAACATTGGTCGCGACAAGAGCGCCGCCGTCGCGCTCGGCTCGCTCGGCTCACTCGTCGCCCTCGCCGCCCTCGCCGCCCTCGCCGCCCTCGCTGCGCTGCGAAGGCACTAGGGTGGAATCTACTCCTCTTGCGAGCATGGTGTACATATTTGTATCCGTGTTGTTTCGTTTTGACCGTTCGTTGCGGTAGTTATTTCGTGGGGAGGCCTATGTCCGGCGCTGGGCAACTGTCGTCTATAATTCTGATATTTATTAGAAAAGATTTTGACTCACTCAAATTATTCCGTCCTTATTTCTGTTCATTCTTGTACTTTCCTGAATGTGCGCGTGTTAGTTTATGTATATATTTAATATGATGCTTCTAGAACTGCAGCTAGCAGCCGCAGCAGCTGTTCAATATAAAAAGATCTCTATTTTATACTAATGTATATATATTGTAAATAAAGGTGCTACTTTATGCAAATTTTATAGAAAAGACCAAAATAAAACAGTATTTTGAACTAGTATAATGTTTTTATTTCATTAGTTATAATTAAGAACTACTTAATTAGGTACCATAGTAATTATAATGTATGTGAATGTAGAGTGAGCATTAAATAATGTAGGGAAGGCGCTGCGCTGCGCTGCGCTGCCCTCTATGTGTCAGGGGCATTAACTGTAACGTGTGTCGTCACGTTAGTCACGTTGGTAGGGTAGCTAGGTCACAACATGTCCACATGTAGGTCACAACAAGCCAGCAGACTAGAAATGTGTATACACAATACTACAACAGGACCAGTATCAATTGATATATTCACTACCCTAGTATCGCATATACCTACTGTGACAATGCGACGCGGCGCAGCGCCTTAAGCTTACGAACTAGCCAAATACACAGCCTACACATATTTAATACTAATTGTCTGCCCCGCGGATACACTCGCGTTCCCGAGGGATCTTATCTTTTCCCGGGATAAAAAAAGTATCTCATGTCCTTCTTCAAGGTTCCATCTATCTCTATACCAAGTTTTATCTAAATCAGTTCAGCGGTTGAAGCGTGAAGAGGTAACAGACAGACAGAGACACTTTCTAATTTATAATATTACTATGGATGAATCATTATGACAAACACAAGAGCCGTCACGCGACAGCCGTCACGCGACAAGCGGCAGGCGGCAGGCGGCAGGCGGCACACAGTGTATACAGTAAGTACTAGGTACCAGTAATGTGCAAGTACATACGTTAATATCTATAATACTATTTGTTCAACATCAGTCGCGACAATATAAGAATAATATTTATTGAGTATCACAATTTATTCGAAGCACACCTATACAACTTCGTCGTAAAACTAAAAAGTATTCTACAATATAAAAGGATTAAATATCAATGAATGAGTATGTTAGTAGATACAAGAGCGACACGAGATATTGATATGTGTGTATAGTACACAGTGGTGGTTGTGTTCAGGGGCGGTGCAGGTCTAGGAAGGCTCGCAGCGTGTGCGGCAAGGTGCGCAGCGGCACGGGCCGCGCCGACTGCAGCAGCGCACGTGCCGCCAGACACGCGAGCGACACGTGCCGCACCACGCACACGCGCGACCCACGACACAGCGCCACCAGCTCCGCCGGCGAGTCGCCGAACTTGTTGGGCTGGTCCAGGTGCGCGCCGCTCCTTAACAGCACCTCCACCAGCTGTACGACAGCCGGAATCCATCGGGTTATGAAAGAGTTACAATATACGCATTTTAAAAGAGGAAGCGAGAAAGGGCGAACTTATGCTTTAAAATGTACATAGGTTATATTTGGTTTGAGTAGTGTTACCAACTTGGGGGTGTTCGCCCCAAATTTTGTGGGTAATTACGTCAGCTGGGATTTTAAAGGGAAATTTTTATTTACAAGTATAGACCCTAAGATAACCAAATCCAGCCAATAATATTTATTAGCTGACCTAGAAACACGTAATGACATCTAGAGCAATTCCTCGTTATTAAGAATGCGGAGTTAATATTTTTTCTAAACTGAGTGCTTTCATATTGTACGCGCCTAGCGGTTTTTATGGAAAAAAAAATAATTGAATTGAGCCTGAATTGTCTAGCACTTACTTGTACTGATCTGGTATGCTGCACACCCACTTCACCATATCACACACAACACAATTGAAGATGTATTAGCAGGTTTTTTATAATTTTTAGTTCATGAGGCGCACGCGGCGGCCGTTCGGATTTAATTTCTTTCTAATGTCAGTGGGTGGCGCTGATGTGCGCGCGGCGTCGTGGCAAAACGTTTCGTTCGCCACAGACTATTTATGTGCTCTCTGTTCAGGCTCGTTGAAAACCCAACATAAACCCCCCACCGGAAATCACCAAGATTTCCAGTTACCAATCCAGGGATGGAGGTATTGTATAGTGGACTGTATTTAGTGTAATTGTATTTGACAAGAAAAAGTGTAATTGTATTTGATGAATTGATAATGTGATAGCTTTAAACTAATCCTAAGTTTGAGAAAACTAACTAATTTGATAATATGATATAAAAGGTATGAGATATGAGCTTATTAGAATTTGATTGAAAATGTGAAATTAATTTGAGTCCTCGTCTCTTGGAAGCGGGCTCAGCTTGACCACGGGGCGAGTGAGTTCACCGGTTCGTGTACGAAGCTTCACTACGCGGACTACACCGTCAGGTCCGGGATAAGTTTTAATAACGCGTGCCAGATGCCACTGCAATGAGGGAGCGTCAGAATGAATAAGTACAAGCTCGCCCACAGCCAGATCCCGACATTTGTTGAACCACTTTTGACGCTGCTGTAACGTGTGGAGGTAATCGTTTCTCCATAACTTCCAAAACTGTTGTGAAGCTTGCTGTACCAATTGCCATCGTGTAAGTCCGTGCGCAGGTTCGCCAGACAAATCATATTCAGGCACAGACAAAAGTTCGCGACCTACAAGAAAATGACTAGGTGTCAGTGCTTCGAATTCAGCAGGATCACTCGACAAACTGCATAAGGGACGCGAATTGAGAACCGCTTCGACCCGTGCAAACAGTGTACTTAGTTCTTCAAATGACAACGCTCTCGTACCTACCACGCGCTTTAAATGTACTTTAGCAGACTTGATACCGCTTTCATACATACCACCGAAATGACTTCCAGTCGGTGGATTGAATTTCCATTTAACTTTTCGAAATTTTAATTCATTCGACATTTGATTTGAATTTTGTTCATAAAATTGGATTATTTCAGCGAGCTGCTTTCCAGCTGATACAAAGTTTTTACCGTTATCTGATACCACTGTGTGACATAAACCACGCCTAGCTGTGAATCGGTCAAAGGCCGCTAAGAAACACTCAGTGGTCAGAGCTGTCAGCACTTCTAGGTGGACTGCACGCGTCGCAAAGCATACGAAGAGACACAGATACGATTTTGAAATTTTAGCATTGCGTCGATTGTTTTCTTTCGTATAAAAAGTGTAACGTTATACTCGTATAGGTAATCTCGTTACATAAATACACTTTCTAGTCGTGGCGGTGGTCGCAACTAATTCTGCGAAAAAAAGAGGGTATCGTCGGCCGATGCGCTCACCGACCGACGCCCCGTGTCAGGACCGGCGAGTTTCGTCATTGGAACATTGTCACTGATCGTGTGCACATACGTCTGGATATTTTATGTTCTTTTTTACCACGCAGTGTAGTGTCTCGTTTTAAATTAATAGTGGAAGAACCTACTTTCTTCACACTGACATTAGTAAATCATATATTCAGTGTTAAACCCCATATTGGGGTTCCATACTTTGACCAGAGAAGCCAACACTAACGTCGGTTCCGGCTACGGCAACATCACCTGCCACCCAACCGTGACGTCCCTTCACCACCGTCGATCATCTCGTCACACAACCACCAGGGGAGTGCCGGACTACGTGAAGTGGAAATTAGGCGGGCCATTAGAACCACTGTTTTTTTATTTTATTTAAATATAATTTCGTGAGGACAGTTGGCTTTTCACTATAAACACCCACTGCCACAAAAGGACCAGCCATATCGACACCAACTGTGTGGAAGGCATGAACGTCTTGTGTTCGAAACTTTGGCAGACTACCCATTACCGGTTGCAAAGTTGAAGGTTTGACCTTGAAACATGAAATACATTTTGAAATTCGAGATCGAATTACGCTGCGCGCTGAAATGATCCAGTACTTTTGATTAATTAAACTCTGAAGCGAGCGGGGACCGACATGTAAATAAAGTTTGTGATAATGATCTATCAATATTTTAGTAAAATTACATTTCTTAGGTAACAACAAGGGATGTTTCTTTTGATACGGAAGACTCGATTGCGATAATCTACCCCCCACCCTGAGAAGTCCAAGGGGATCTACGAAGGGGCTGAGTTTCTTCAGAGATTGACTACAGTTGTTACCGTTCGATAATGCAGCTATATCACTCGAAAAATGATGGTTTTGAATAATTTTGATTAGGACATCATGAGCTTTGTTCACGTCGCAGAGAGACGGTTGCCCTACCGCTCTGCTTTTAGGTGATTTGCAATTATTGATAAATTGATAACATCGAGCGATAACATTTTGAAGTTTTGAAAAACTAGAATGCCTCTCTGTGAGGTCATATAAAAATTTTGAATTGTTAGACTGAACTGACTGAAGTAAATTAATGTTTGATTGTTTAAGTTCGGGCACATTTTCAGATTTAAACTGTTCAATTGATTTAATTGGCCAATTCATCTGTGGAGTGTATAGCCAAGATGGGCCAGACAACCACTCTGGCATGGCCAGCAGTGTGGAGGGCAGAGCGCCGCGGGAGCACACATCGGCAGGGTTACTCTCACTAGAGATGGGTAGTTATTCTAATAACTAGCCAAATACCCGCTACTGATCAAATACCCACGGCTACGATATCCGTCAAAAATATATTCGGTTGTTGGCTATCGAATGGCTACGGCTTCCAATAACCTACACGTTTGTGACGTAACGCGCTGTAGCGAACAACCACGCCAGCCGCCGGCAGCCGACTAACTAACTAACCAACTAGTTGAATGAACAGTTGTGGCTACTCGTAGCCGTAGTAGCCGTAGTATCCAAACTAACTAACCAACCAGTAACCAACCAACCAACAACGCGGGAGCGCGCTGTCACCGCGCTCACTGCTATTAACGATTTTGAACTTAATCGTGTAGTCGGTTAAGTTTAGAATTGTAAGACAAACAGATTTTCGAAATTTTCTTAATGAATATCCGTAGATAACGCTAAACCCATGATATCAAAAGCTAAACCAAATAGATAGATAAATCAGTTTTCTATTAATTATAGTATAATCATAAATGTATTAACATTTATGATACGAAGAATGAAATTGTTATTTCTTTTACAATTGAACAAATTTTACATAAAAAGTACTCGTGGTTATAAAATTAGACTAAGTGAAATGCGAGTGCAAATTGAACGCTGTTTCTAGTTTCTTTAAAACGTGGTATTTGAATTATCAGCCTTCTTCTCTTCCTTAGAGAAGAAGAGAAGAAGGGTGAATTTGAATTATCACCCATACGATTTAAATCTTAATAGCACTCGTGATTAAGCTTAGAATTGTACGACAAAACAAACTATCATTAGAGATAAATTCATTACGCCAAATGGATTACCACGACATCTGTAGTTTATTTGTAAAATAAAAGACAGCTGACGTAAAAATAAAATATGCGCTCCATAAGATCCTAGTCTTGTCGATAGACAGGTTATTAATTCACAGCAGTTGAAAGAGATGGCGCCAAATCAGTAAATGGATATTTAACAATTTTCTATTATTCTTTTTATTTTTAGTTTTTATTATCATTACGAAACAGGAAATGCATATATTCTTTTCTAGGAAGTGTAAAAAGTTTTTTTTTTTTAATTATGTTATTTAATCTAAACTTATTTTGATGAATTTGGCTAGTTTTGAGTCACTATAAATAAGTCGTTTAAATATATTCATAGATCATAGATGGCGTTAAATCAATATACAGATATTCGACAGTCTTTTTATTATAATTAGTAAATTTTATAATACGTACGATAAGTCATTTCAGTGAAGTATAAAATAAGTAAACAAAATATAAAAACATATTATCTAAGATTATTACCGCCGCGGCTGGTATGATACTAAATAATTGCATCCAACAGGGTTTGAGCGTTACTAACGGTTGTCCTAGAGATAAATCCATTACGTCAACTGGGGTACCACGACATCTATAATTTTTTTTTGTAAAAGTCTAGTCTAGTCGATAGACAGGTTATTAATTCATAGCAGTAGAAAGAGATGGCGTTGAATCAGTAAATTGATATTTTTCAATTTTAGTTTATTATTATTATTTAATATTACGAAAAAGGAAATGCATATTTTCTTTTCTAGGAAGTGTAACAAGTAATATATTTTTTAAATTATGTTATTTAATCTAAACTTATTTTATTGAATTTGGATAGTTTTGACTTTCTATAAGGAAGTCGATTATTTATATTCAAAGATGGCGTTCGATTAATATATAGATATTCGTCATTTTTTTTATTATAGTTAGTAAATTTTATAATGCGTACGTACGATAAGTCATTTCAGTGAAGTATAAAATAGGTAAACAGAATATAAAAACATATCATCTAAGTTTATTACCGCCGCGGCTAGTATGAAACTGAATACTTGCTGGCAACAGGGTTTGAACGTTACTTCCTTTTGGTATAGTTACTATACTCTTTGAGCGTTACTACTTAGTTACGGTTATCCTAGACTATTGGATAGTGACAATTGATATCTAATAACTAAAGATAAACAATCCCAAGCAAAAGTTCTCTCAAAACTGTCTCAAATTGTGTTGGGTAATACTAGTTATTTCTTAAAGTTTTATTCACAAAGCTATGTACAAAAGGCAATAAAAGGACATCGTTCAAAATGGCCCCAGAACCAACAAGCATTATTGTTTATATATTTTATTATATTAGTTGCAAATATCTATATCCAACGGACAAGCTGTCTTCCAAAATGATTTTTTAAAAGTATTGTGACTATTTGTGACGACTACGCCATCATCTTTACCATAAATCAATAATTTCTTTTTCTTTTTTAAAGGTTTTTGGCTTGGTATCTAGACCTTTAAGCCATTTCTTTATTTTAAATATTCTTCTGTTTTGTTATAGTCACGTTATATTTTCACATTACCAGTAGACACATTTACCCAATAGCTGAAATAGCCGGGTATCAAACTGGTTATTGCACCACAAATAGCTGGCTAGCTAAGTTATTGAAATTTCGGCTAGTTACCCATCTCTAACTCTCACCGCTCACATGATACCATGCATCCCCGGGCACACTGTCCAGTACTTTAGCCACGCGAGTAGCTACAAATGTTTTTAGATTGTAGCATGGAGTGTTCATCCATGCTAAAACCACAGATGAATCGGTGAATAAAAATGTGTCATGAATAGGTATTTGATCTAGTAAAATTGACTTGGTATATTTTACCAGCTTGGCTAACAAGTGTGCAGCCATCAACTCAAGCCGCGGTATAGAAACAGTCTTCAAGGGCGCGACCTTGGATTTGGAAATAATCAGACTGACCTTAACATCACCGTCTTTGTTAATGGACCGCAAGTAAACTACGGCTGCGTACCCTAGGGTAGACGCATCACAGAATCCTAGAACTTGATAATAGGAATGTTGTTTGACAGTAGCCTGTCGTTCGTGTCTGAACTTTGATAAAAGTGAAAGCTCAGATGCATAGGCGTGCCACTCTTTCTCCAAGTCTGGGGGAAGTCTGTCGTCCCAACCCAGGTTTCGAAGCCAGAGTTGCTGCATGAAACATTTGGCGTAAAATATACAGGGTGCTACAAATCCTAGAGGGTCAAATTGACGTCCTATTTCAGAAAGCACACACCGTTTTGTAGCAATAGATGACGCTGGAGTTGTACTAAACGAGAAAGCGTCCTCTGCAGGCGACCACTGGAGACCGAGTACCTTGATGGATAAATCTTTGTCGTCTTCGAAAGTGACAGGCGTTTCACGGTGATCAGCAGGCACACGTTCCAGAAGCTGTGGACAATTGCTGGACCACTTTCGAAGAGTGAAGCCTCCTCCACTAAGCAACCCTATCAGTTCGTCTTGGAGTTGGATACCGTCTTCCAAAGTCGGAACTGACCACAGAAGGTCATCGACGAAGAAACCCTTCTTCAGCACCTTTGCTGCTAGAGGAAACTTGTCCCTGTCGTCATCAGCCAACTGCTGTAGCACTCGAATAGATAAGAATGGACTACTAGCGACACCATATGTGACAGTATTAAGTTCGTAAACTTTTATAGGTTGATCTTGCTGAAACCTCCACAAAATGTGTTGATATTTACGTTGATTTTGATTAATTAATATCATTCGAAACATTTTGCAAATATCACTCGACAAACAGATATCGTGTATTCGAAAATTTATTAAGATCTCGTTTATATCTGCTTGGAGTTTCGGTCCGGCATATAGCACGGAATTTAAAGAGTTGTTATTACTAGTTTTACTTGACGCGTCAAATACCACACGAAGTTTCGTCGTGGTACTGGACGGTCGATGAATACAAAAATGAGGTATTATATAACTTGAATCTACAGTACCGATATCACCTATACATGTCATGTGACCCAAAGACTCATATTCAGACATAAAGTTGTCATACTCTTTTTTGAGAGCCGGTAAGCGAAATAATTTAGTTTCTAAATTAATTAAACGTCGAACAGCCTGTTGTGACGAATCACCGAGTTCGAAATCAGGTTTAAATGGATATGGAACAATGTAACGCCCTGTATCGTCGCGCTGGTGTTCATTCACAAAACATTGTTCAACATAGACGTCCTCAGGATTTTTAGGGATGTCACATGGCACATTTTCGGTTTCCCAAAAGGAACTAATTATTTTGTCAACCCTAGAATTGGTGGATAGGAAGTTACACGATTCAACTTTAGTATCACTATCGAGTGTAACTTGACCACAGATCACATAGCCAAATATTGAAAGCATCGCAGCAGGAACATCGGATTCCTGTGGTAAGATTTTAGGGCCTTGAAAAATATAGGGAAACAAGTCACCTGCAATAAGAAAGTCTACAGGTGCGGGAATATTATAATGAGGATCCGCCAGTTGTAATGTTTTGAATTTATTAATTATTTTATCGGTTAACTGCATCGTAGGTAAATTACCGGTAATATGAGGAACAATAACCGTTTCTGTTTTTAAAATAGGCCCTGCAGAATTTATTGGTTTCAAAGAGCACGAAACTATACCTAAATCCTGCACGGGGGCGCCGCCTAAGCCAGTCGGATTGAATGTGCATTTATTCCGCGGCAACCCTAGTCGCTGTGCACACCTGTTAGTCATGTAGCTGGACATGGCACCGCTATCGATAACTGCACATACGGTGTGGAAAGAACCCCAACAATCTGCGACGCGAACCAAAGCTGTGCCCAACACTACGGTTGAATTCGAAGAACACGTGAGCGTTGCCCTTTGAACTTGACTAACATTCTCATCAACATGTAAGGTGTGATGGTGCATTTTCTTGCACACAGCACAACGAATCTTCGAGGGGCATTCGTGTAACAAGTGACCGTCGCGTAAGCAGTTCTCACATAGTTTAAGTTCGCGTACTCTCGCTAGTCGCTGTGAGGGAATTAGGTCACTGAACTCGAAGCACCGATATATTGAATGAGCCTTATTGCAGATAGCACAAGGTTTAAAATTGTTTGAATATTTATTAATATTATTATCCTTTGATGAACTGTTTTCAGTACTAATAGTTGACAAACACGGCTTTTGTTGATTTGATTTACCTGACGTATTATTATTGTTATTAAATTTGGAATTAGGAAAAGATTTATTTTGATAATTATTTTGTGTCGACTTCTGATGATTTTGACCTTTATGCACATACAAATTAGGTTCAGATAGTTCCAAAACGCGCACATGTTTTTCTACGAATGTAATAAGTTGATCGAAAGTAGGTATTTTATCGTGTTCAGTAATTTTCTCGAATTCACGACGCGTATTGGAATCTAAATTACGTAATGAAATATAAAATAACAAAAAACTAGACAAATCGTCAATATTTAAAAGTGTCAGGGCTTTAACACATTCTTGGAATGTTTGCAAAAAAATACTTAATCCCGAGGCTGATTCTACCGTCAACGGTTTAAATTGAAATATTCGATCTAAGTAACTTGTAGCTAAGGCACGTTTATTTTCGAATTTTTTGACTAGTAAGTCCCACACTATCGGGTAGTTATCGTGAGTAACCGGCATGCTTTTTACTAAAGTTAATGCTGAACCGCTGACTGCTGTTAATAAATAATAATATTTTTCGATGTTTGAAATGTCATTGTTATTGTTGATAAGACTGGAAAATGTGTCGAAAAAAGTTTGCCAATTTTCCAACTTGCTATCGAAATGAAACAATTCCATTTTCGGTAACCTCGGTTTAACGCTACGCGAACCATTACCGGTTCCACCCGCCGCTTCGTTCGTCCGTTTCTCATCGCGATCTGACGACGTACTTTTTCCACAAATACCTTCCGATATGCTTAAAACTTGATAGTACAATTCATCAAAGGAAATTATTTCTTGATAATTTGGTTTATATTTAGGTTTGTGAATGCTACATAAAATATTTATTTCACCAATGGCCTGTTCAAAAGATTTACGAGAATCATGGATGTCTTTTATACGTAAAGCGAATTCTGTGTAATTATCAGAATCTTTCGTAACAGTCCTGGACAAATCATATAGATATTGCAGCCGTTGAAAACACATTTCTTTTTTAATAATATGTGGTTGCAACAAACGATCGAGATCGACCTTTTCGCTGACCGCCATTATGAATGAATGCGTCTATGTACCTACTAATTGACTTGAATAAAATTGAAAAACACAAACTTTAGACTAGAAATAAAGCTTTGTGTATGTTGAATTTACTTGAAATATGTGTTTTAGTGTGGAATATGAATGTTTAGTGTGTAAAATATGCCTTGACTTGATAACTGGATAATCTCGGTTCGAAGTGACCAAAAATGTACGCGCCTAGCGGTTTTTATTGAAAAAAAAATAATTGAATTGAGCCTGAATTGTCTAGCACTTACTTGTACTGATCTGGTATGCTGCACACCCACTTCACCATATCACACACAACACAATTGAAGATGTATTAGCAGGTTTTTTATAATTTTTAGTTCATGAGGCGCACGCGGCGGCCGTTCGGATTTAATTTCTTTCTAATGTCAGTGGGTGGCGCTGATGTGCGCGCGGCGTCGTGGCAAAACGTTTCGTTCGCCACAGACTATTTATGTGCTCTCTGTTCAGGCTCGTTGAAAACCCAACACATATAATATAGTGAAGGTGGGTCTTTCATCGCCATAGAAACATCGGTGACGGTAGTGACTTTTTTGCTCCGGCTTCCCTTTTCCAGTTTTCCACCGTTCGCCACTGGAGGTAGGTACATAGGTAGGTATAGCAGTGGCAGGGTGTGCAGGGTGTGCAGGGTGTGCAGGGTGGGTGCAGTAGGTAGGGTAGGGTAGGGTAGGGTAGTATACACACCTCGGTGCTGAAGTTGTACGGTATGGCGGCGACGTGTAGGGGCGTGGAGCGCGCCTCGTTGCGCGTGGTGACGTCAGCGCCGCAGCGCAGCAGCAGCGCCACCACCGGCACGCTGGGGAAGACGGGTGCCACCATCGCCTCCTCCGCGAAGTACGTGGACCGGATCACGTTGAGCCGCGACACGCACAGGTGCAGCAGCGTGTCGCCCGTGTGCGCGCTCCGCACGTCCGCCGCCACCAGCGCCGACACGCACGCGTGCACGCGTCCGAGCGCCTCCCCACCCTCCCCACCATCACCGTCATCACTGTCATCACTGTCACCACTCTCACCGCCGGGCAGCGTGACCAGCAGCAGGTGCGCCAGGTGCGTGACGCAGCGCAGCGCGCGGTCGAACGTCTCGGCTTGCTTCTTGTACACGGGCCGCACCTCCAGCGCGCGCCTGCACCCTGTCGTTCATTTAATACAATGTATTAGAATAGAAGAATTAAACAAGGAGAACATATTATAACTTTATCTATGTTATTTATTTATTTATTTAGGTAACAACAGCGTACAAAATAGATTTTACATAAATATTTAAATTAGAAGTAAGGCCAATAACAGGTAACCCCTTTTTAACCAACAATATTGTGCAATTATATAACAAAAATAACATATATATAAATTACAATACCTAATATAATTAGCGTATATATATATATATATTTACATTATTCATGGCATATTATTATGTTATGTGTGTGGGATGTGCGTGTGTGGTGTATTGGTGTTTGTGTTGAGTTTGTGTGTGGGGTGTGCGTGTGTGGTGTATTGGTGTTTGTGTTGAGTTTGTGTGTGGGGTGTGCGTGTGTGGTGTATTGGTGTTTGTGTTGAGTTTGTGTGTGGGGTGTGCGTGTGTGGTGTATTGGTGTTTGTGTTGAGTTTGTGTGTGGGGTGTGCGTGTGTGGTGTATTGGTGTTTGTGTTGAGTTTGTGTGTGGGGTGTGCGTGTGTGGTGTATTGGTGTTTGTCTTGAGTTTGTGTGTGGGGTGTGCGTGTGTGGTGTATTAGCATTGCAGCCGAAACGTAGTTAGCGCAGTCCGTCCGCACGTCCGTGTCTCACCCGCGGCTTCAGCCGAAACGTAGTTAGCGCAGTCCGTCCGCACGTCCGTGTCTCACCCGCGGCTTCAGCCGAAACGTAGTTAGCGCAGTCCGTCCGCACGTCCGTGTCTCACCCGCGGCTTCAGCCGAAACGTAGTTAGCGCAGTCCGTCCGCACGTCCGTGTCTCACCCGCGGCTTCAGCCGAAACGTAGTTAGCGCAGTCCGTCCGCACGTCCGTGTCTCACCCGCGGCTTCAGCCGAAACGTAGTTAGCGCAGTCCGTCCGCACGTCCGTGTCTCACCCGCGGCTTCAGCCGAAACGTAGTTAGCGCAGTCCGTCCGCACGTCCGTGTCTCACCCGCGGCTTCAGCCGAAACGTAGTTAGCGCAGTCCGTCCGCACGTCCGTGTCTCACCCGCGGCTTCAGCCGAAACGTAGTTAGCGCAGTCCGTCCGCACGTCCGTGTCTCACCCGCGGCTTCAGCCGAAACGTAGTTAGCGCAGTCCGTCCGCACGTCCGTGTCTCACCCGCGGCTTCAGCCGAAACGTAGTTAGCGCAGTCCGTCCGCACGTCCGTGTCTCACCCGCGGCTTCAGCCGAAACGTAGTTAGCGCAGTCCGTCCGCACGTCCGTGTCTCACCCGCGGCTTCAGCCGAAACGTAGTTAGCGCAGTCCGTCCGCACGTCCGTGTCTCACCCGCGGCTTCAGCCGAAACGTAGTTAGCGCAGTCCGTCCGCACGTCCGTGTCTCACCCGCGGCTTCAGCCGAAACGTAGTTAGCGCTGTAGTTATCTGCAGCATAGGCTGAGCTGGGGCCATTTGGACCCACATAATGTCCTATTGTTTTTTTTATTATTGTGTGTCCAATAAATGCTTTTTTTATCTTTATCTTTAAATAACTTGAAATTAATTTAAAAAAAAGTAGCATTCCAACATTATAAGTGTAAATGAAATAATATTTAGTGAAAGTGTGGTGTGGGTGTGTGGTGTGGGGGTGTGGGTGTGTGGGGTGTATGGTGTGGTGTGTGTGTGTGGTGTGGGTGTGTAATGTGGGTGTGTGTGAGAGCGTCGTACCGGGCAGGTCGGCGGCGAGCAGGTTGAACACCCTGAGCACGTCCTCGTGTCGCGGCACGTGTCGAGCGCGCTCCAGCCGGCCGGCACGTGCGTCCAGCATGAGCCGCGTGAGGGCGCACGCCGTGTGGCACGTGTCCGTGTACAGCAGCGAGTCCTTCGCCACGCGGATCTCGAGCGCCCAGCTCCACAGGTCGATGCAGCGCTGGTAGCGCAGCGCGTCCGCGTACGATGCGCCGCGGTACATCAGCCGGAACACCGTGTCCTTGTGCTCCGGGCCCAGCACGCGCACCGCCACCAGCAGCGCCTGCGTGCGCAGCGCGTCCATGTCCGTCGCCAGCGCCTCCAGCTCCTCCGCCGAGCGCCACTCGCGCGCCGAGCCGAGTGCCGCGGGAGCCGGCCGCACCGGCAGTTTGGGTACGTAGCCGGCGGGGCGGGAGTGTCGGAGCGCCGTCGCGCGCCGCCAGGCCGCCAGCGCGGCGCCCACGTCGTTGAACTCGTCCAGCTGCGTGGCGCCGAGCAGCTCGTACGCGTCGGCGAGCCGGCCGGGGTGGTAGCGCACGCGGCCCGCGAGCAGCGCCACCACCTGCGCGGCGCCCTTGAGGCAGGCGGTGCGCAGCGCGTCGTCGCCGGCGCGCGACGCCAGGTGCGCGTCGGCGCCGTGGTCGAGCAGCAGGCGCGCGGTCTCGACGCGGTGCTCCTGGATGGCGTAGTGCAGCGCCGTCTTGAGCTGCATGTCGCGCGCGTCGACGGCGGCGCCGTGGTTCAGCAGGTAGGTGCACAGGCGCACCGACTGCACGCTGTTGATGAGGCAGGTGCCGCCGTTGTGGTTGGGGCGGTGCAGGTCGGCGCCGCGCTCCACTAGCAGGCGCACCACGTCCAGGTGCGTCATGAAGCAGGCGGAGCGCACGGGCGTGGAGCCGGAGTCGGAGCCGGCGTCGAGCGCGGCGCCCGCGTCGGCGAGCGCGCGCAGCACCTCGAGGCGGCCGGCGACGGCGGCGCACCAGAGCGGCGTGACGGTGTGCACGGACCGGTCGTCGGGCACCTCGTACACGCCGCGCTGCTCCAGGTCGGCGGCGCACACGTGCACCAAGTACTCCACTATCTCCACGTTGCCTCTCTTGCACGCCACGAACAACGGCGCGCACCCATCGCGCGTCCGGCTGCACACCGCGCGCCGCTCCGCTGGGGACATCCTGCAACACACCACACCACACCACACCTCTCACCACACCTCTATACTACATACATATTTTGTACTAGCTGACCTGCGTTTTCTAGGGAACCCTTTACAAGTTGAATATTCAACAATCCTTTCTAAGTGGATAACTACGCCGTATAAGGAACCTGCTTTTCAAGTACCATAATACCTAACTACGGATTTTGTTCACAGTTTCATTTGTTTGAATTTTTTGATGCGGTAGGTAGGTACCCTTATTATTTTTAGAATAAAAGTAAAATGTTCTGCCAGTGAAAGTCCCATCAAATTAGGTGCAGACGTTTTGTAGACTAGCCACCACAAACAGACAGACAACCTAGGTATATTTTTAGATTTATAGAAGACACTAGACAGAGCTTTTAAATATTACAAAAATGATCTCCCCCTTAAGTTTGTCCTATGACACCCTGCACACTATTGAGTGAGTTTAAAGTACCTACCACCTCAATTTTACATAGAAATGATTATTTTAAATGTACTTACATTTTTTATTCCAAATTTATTTATTTATTTTTCCTAAATATTTTACAAAAATGTTTGGATGACTTTTTTCCAAAAACATTGAATGAAAAAAAATCTTCTTTCTTCTTCTATCGCGGATACCCTATGAGAAAATCTACCTGCCAAATGTCAAGTGTAGCACTTGTCTTACATTTCGTGTTTTTTGTTTCTTCTTAAAGAATCCAAAAGATACCAAAAAATTCAAACACCTTTTTACCTCTTAAGGGTTGAATTTTCAAAAATCCTTTCTTAGCATATACCTACCTACTTTTTATGAGGAATCTACCTGCCCAATATCAAGATTGTAGCACTTATACTTTCTGATATTGTTTTTTATTTTTTTAATTTCTTAAAATTGAACGAAAATTCAAATTTTGAGGTCAAAAAATTTAAACCCACTTTTTACACCTTTTCCCCCCTTTAGGGCTTGAATTTTGAAAAATCCTTTCTTAACTGATGTCTACTCGCCATGAGAAATCTACCTGCCAAAGGGCATTGTTCACTTTGTATGGGGGTTTTGGCCTGGAGTGAACAGTCACTGAGAATAAAAACATTATGTAGAATTAGTAGCTTTACCCAGTAGGAATATGAAAAGTACTAATTTTTTGTATCCAGGTGTTTCTAATAGTTTTTTAGGAAACATTTATACAATGGTTTTTGAAATAATAAAATATTTTTTTCTCATTTTAATTTTTAATCAGATTCATAACTTACAAAAGCTCAGCATATAGCTGATATGTCTGAAGATTTAGTCCATTATTGGATTGGATTAACAAAATCCCAATCCCAACAATTGATTTTATATGTGCCTATATTAACCAACATGCGTGAGGGGACTTTAACATTAGCTGCATATTTAATTAAATTACATACTGAAGGTAGTGATCAAAGAATTTCTACATTATTTAATGTGCCTAGAACAACATTAATGAGATCAATTAATAAAACTCATGATAAAACTTAAACAAGACTTTTTACCGAGGAACTTGGGAATAAATAAAATAAATAGGGCTGAAATTGCCTCAATTAACCTTATGAAGCCTTTTCTAATAGTGTGTTGTGATGGGTACTTACATTATAGATATATAAGGCTCCTATCCAGCTACAACATCAGATACTAATACCTATCATATCAAATTAATTTAATGATGAATCAAATCCGTTACCTAATATTTTCAGTCTAGATACATTTTAATACTTGATAGGGCTTCAGAGACTGTGTGCAATTGTTGGGACAGAGCAATTATTAATCTATGCATCTTTGCAAGAACACCACTTCACGTTTTGTATCAGTATGTAGACAGCGAGATCTTGTTCTCAATAAACAACATTTATTGCTAACACAAACAGGATGTTAGCGACCACTACTAGTAGAAGACTCTTCATTAGCCATAGTCGAAAGGTTCAAAGCCAGAATCCAGCAAGAATGGCATACTACAGTGCTATTAGTCACCTGTTGACACAGAAAATATACCACACTATAAAAAAATATGGTGCACGGGGACATGATAAACTATTCAAAGATTTTTGGGTAACAAATTGCGAATTAAACACTTACCACTTGGGGTGAGATCCACTGTATTACCGACATCACCTCCGCCAGATCAAGGTTATACCTTTTCTTTTAATTAAAGTCGGAACTACAATTGTTGCATCTCAATTCCATAGCATCGGACGTACCTTTCATAGGTATTACATCCATGGTAGGAATCAATCCGTGGTCAACATTTGGGCTCCGATTATCGGTAGGAATCAAAGAGGATATAATCACTACGTTCTCGTAGGAATGCCAATGTTGTCGTAAATAGCGTCATCGGTGTCTATTATGATTAGCAAAGTTCAAGGTATAAAACGGATAAACAACAAACATTAATGATAATAAAACAAGAGATAACTCGAAATGACAGACAAGTCAAGTCAAACAAACCCCTGTCAAACTGCTTAAACCGGGGCTGCCATAAAAATCTATACCACTGAATAATATTTATATCGATTATCTTGAATAATCGAAATGCAATAATTCAATAGTAACATTACTTCCTTACT
Organism: Ochropacha duplaris; assembly: GCA_951361185.1. Classification (NCBI taxonomy): domain Eukaryota; kingdom Metazoa; phylum Arthropoda; class Insecta; order Lepidoptera; family Drepanidae; genus Ochropacha; species Ochropacha duplaris. The sequence continues at coordinate 96,977 of OX592713.1, read as the reverse complement.
TGTATATGTATATTAACGCAGTACCACGTGATTTCACGATTTTAATGCCTTATTAAATGTTTTGAATAATTAAATATCCTTTTTATGAAGTTAAATAGAATAGTATTATTGTAAACGATATAAAATATATTTTTTTTAAATCGATTTTTATTAGTTTTAATGGTTTTTCTTCATGCTGGCAATGTGACGCAGTCATAATGCCGACAGGAAAAAGTAATTATGACTTAAAATACTTATTTATTTGATGTTTTTATCAGTGTAAATCTACACTACCAAAAATCACAAATATTCATGTTTTGATTAAAGATATTTTTTGGTATAAATGTTTTTCTCTAAGAATTCTGTTCACGCCAGGCCGAAAATGAACAATGCCCTTTAAAGTTTGTAGTATTTATACTATTTCACTTTCCAGCAATGCTATTACAATAGGGAATATGCATGGGACTTCAAAATGGACCATTTATTTTTATGTAATTCTTATTATTACAAAAAATTACCTACATAATTATTTTCAAAAAAAATCATGATTGAATAGCTAAATTTAATCATCAATAAGTGTCTGTCTATATAATAAAGCCTGTATTCATTCATTCCTTATAGGCCTCCTGCTGCAGCTCCTTCCATTTCTCCCTCTCTTTGGCAAAGTTGAGCCAATAGCATCCGGCAATAATGTTTCTAAGATGCTGTGTAATATAAGTTGGTAAAATAAATAAATAAATAACCACTATATTATCCACCCATCTGGATTTAGGCCTTCCCATTGGAGATTATAAATTATTATATTCTATTATCCCTCACATTACCTTGCTTGAAGCATGACAGTCTAAGTCTCATATTGATCATCACCACTGGAAATCACTCTAGTCTAGAGCCCTAGGCTTGGATCTAACATCTAAAAAAAAAGCAACAAATGTACCTAGAAGACAGGACTGTACTGTGCATTGAATAACAAAGGAACAGTATGTATTCAATACATACTGTTCCATTTTATTCAAAGCTGAGTTCATTAGTTTCCAGTCGTCACTTTTCACAGAGTACAGAATACAGACCTCTCGAGTGCGGTCCGTAGCCGCGCGGAGAGGCGAGCGCCAGGCGCGCTATGCTTGCACTCCTGCATGAGATCGTTGAACACCGTTTCGTACTGCTTAGATGTGTCCGCGAAGCCCTTGTTTGCGGCTCCGCTTCCGCCGCTACCTCCAGCGCCACTGCCGCTGCTGCTTCCTTCTTCCCACATTGCGCTATACACTATACAGTCACTTTCAAATAAAACACCACCTTTATACTACTTCGTTATTTAAACGATGCACAGCACAATTCACATATTATCACAAACAAACAAAGGGAAATATTTTCTTTCATAAAAGTAATGATAGCTTGACAGACTGATTTTCTTTGACACCTGACGGCTGACGCATGCAATATTGCCAGACCAAAAGTTACACGAGCGTGCTCAAATAGTTATATTTTGATGCAATAACGCATTCTCATACCTACAATCTATTTTAGGGTTTTTGTTTTTAGTCGTACACTACCTGCTTGGTGTCAAAGTGTTTAAAATCACTACGTTTTACTTGGGGTGTTTCCAACTTCAAAATGAGAGAGAAGTCGTCGCTACCCATGAATTATGTATACTAAATGGATAGGTAACTCTAAACACCTACTTGAAGCAAATACCTATCAAATGCGAAAAAGAGAAAGATAACAACTACGTTAGGACAATCTCTCTTTCTAACCCTACTTACCCAGAAAGAAAGAAACAGTGTTTTTATCATTAGGAAAATATTAAGAATAATTGAATAATAATTGTGTTTTGTGCTAAAATTCGATTCAATACACCGCCACTACAAATTCTGAAATATTACAATAGCGAAATAAAAAAGATGAAACAAAAATTTTATATTTGGATTTAAAGCTTGACATAGTTTGACAGTCACGAAGTGGTGGTGGTAAATTGTTCCAACATTTGGTGGTGGCGCGGCGGCGTAGCGAAAATTGCCTTTAAAAGTTGCTGTTCTGTGATTTGGAATCAAAAGCATGTACTTTGATGCACGTGTACTAAATGGATTATGATCATATACCCAACGATGTTAATATATCGAAGTTAATACGAATTAGATATTTAGAAAGAAATATCGACGATATGGGCATATGGTTATCGAATATAGGTTTAAGGACTTTTTGGTGGGAACTTGCGAAGTGACGTTGCGTTTTCATTTTATTTTCATTAAATTCGTGTGTATTGAGGGCTGGTTTAACAATTAAAGGTATTGAGTTTCATTAAATAATATCGGTGGTATTTTTTCCAATAAAGATCAATAGTGAAGTGAAATGAAATTAAAGCGTGTATAGTGAATATCGTGACTTTTCAGGTTTTCCCAAAAGTTCGTGAAAAGTTTTAGTGGAATAGCCACCAAATTCACTAAAACCTGACTGGACTTGAACGGAAGACGACTAGAATTTACAGTAATTTGACGACGATATGATGTATGTTTGTTACTCATTTACGCTAGAACGGCTGAACGGATCTGGATGAAATTTGGCATGGAGATATATTATAGTCTGGAATAGCACATAGACTTTTTATCCCGGGAAAAGATAAGATCCCTCGGGAACACGGGTGAAACCGCGCGGAACAGCTACTTACATATTTCAAATAAAGAAATAGCTTAAAGGTCTAGATATCAAGCCTAAAACCTTTTAAAAAAACCTTGTTTGTAAACATGAAAACTAAGGTTGTTTGTTGTGAGAATCTTCAATACTTTTTATTATTATCTCAAAATACTTAGGAATACTGGAGTATGTTTGGAGGTACTTATAAGTCTTAAACGCGTTTTAGATTATTTTTAGCTACCAAAGTGACCACTATGAGCGACAATGAGGACGAATACGACGATTTACCTTCCATATCAGTGAAGTCGTCGGCTCGAGATTCAGTAAGTTTTAATATTTTTATAATATTTACGAGTTTATAAGTACCAGCTTATTGCGGAATCGTGGATTTGCACACAAAAAAGTAGCTATTATATCAATTCTTAAAATTCAAGGTATCCCCATACCTTCATCAAACAAATCATCAAATGTAACTCATTAATTATCCTTGAAATGATATTTAATAGGATATGGATTCAAAATGAGATGTAACATAACGTGTGTGTAGTGAGTGAGTGATCGTCCGTCACTGTCCATTATCAGAGCGTGTTGTCGATGCCGCCGGCGGCGGAGCTGGCGTGGCAGCGCGCTCGTGAGGAGGAGACTGAGCGTGAGTTGCAGCTGCTGCGTGCCGAGGACGAGCACGAGCACGAGCACCGGGACAAGCACGAGCACAGGGAGGCGCGCACACAGGCAGCGATGGTGCTCGCGCACAGTGACTCCAGTAGCTCCGAGGTTATACCTACCCTTAGCCCCTTCTCTAAAGTTTCATGGTAGTCTAAGTAAACTTTATTAATTTAAAATAACGGCAAAAAAAACACTTTTGTTGTATGGGAGCTCCCTTAAATATCTATTTAATTTTATTATTAAATTAAAAATAAAACAGTATTTTGTGAATATTTCAAGTGCCTACCTGTAGCCATTATTGATATCGAGCAAAAAAGGGCAAAAAAATTGCGTTTGTTGTATGGGAACTCCCTTAATTTTTTTTTTATTTGTTCTAGCAGTAACAGAAATACATAATTTGTAAAAATTTCAACTGTCTAGCTATCGTGGTTCTTGAGATACAGCCTGGTGATGATATCGAGAAAAGGGCAAAAAAAATGCGTTTTTTGTACGGGACCCCCCTTAAATTTTTATTTTATGTTTAGTATTTGTTGTTATAGCGGCAACAGAAATACATAATTTGTGAAAATTTCAACTGTCTGGCTATCGCGGTTCTTGAGATACAGCCTGATGACAGACAGACGGACAGACAGCAAAGTCTTAGTAATAGGGTCCCGTTTTTACCCTTTGGGTACGGAACCCTAAAAATATCATTATATTTTTATAATTAAAAGCGTGTTTGCAAAAGAAAAATAATGAAGGTGTAATTATGCTAAATGTAACAATGTGTATGACACCCTCTCTCTCTCTCTCACACTCACACACTCACACACCCACTCTGACACTCACACACACAACCATTCTCACAAGGAGAGGTTCATTTAATAAATATTATTAGAACATACGACATCGACACGATGTCTTTTAAATAAAATGTATAGTATGTAAGTTCTTAACTATGTAATTTATCTGAATTAAAGGCTTATATAAATAAATAAAATTAGAACATAAAGCAAAGTGGGGCATGCAGGGCGAGGCGTCGCTGGCGGCGGCGGTGACTGCGCTGCAGGTGCAGGGTGCAGGTGGTGCAAGTGGAGGGGGTGGAGCGGGGGGCGCGTGGGCAGCGCCGGACGCGGTGGAGTTGTTGACGGCGCTACTGGCGCGACTAAACCGACAGGACGACTTCCTCACCCACTTTCTGCACGCCATTACAGATGCCGATCCCGACGCCGCTGCTCAACTCACCGAACAGGTAACAGTACAATGAATGTCCTCAAACATATACATAAATCTTTAATGAGTACTAGCGGGCCTGGAAGACGTTGTCCTGCCCTCAAATTAAAACAAAACTTTGAAACTAGATTCCAGCCAGTTATAAATAGTGTTTGTTTTTTTTATAGATTTTCAATAATGCCATTGCACAAAAAACAAAACTCTTGTATGGTCCGGGGACCCCCCATCAAGAATGAAGTTCAAATTATGTAGTATGTAGATAGTATCTCTTTCAAGATTATCGCCATGCCTCCTTTTGTGCTTATGCTGTCCCACCGCTCACGCCAACCGATTCGCCAGCATCATTAGTGCCACTTAGGATGTTCGGTTTTGATCTGACTGATGATGCACTAGTGGCACAAACGTGGTAGCAGGTGGCTTACGGTTCAAAAGCATATTTTGAAAGCAGGATAATGGAGAATATAAAATACTAGCACAGTATAGATAATGGAGAATATAAAATACTAGCACAGTATAGATAATGGAGAATATAAAATACTAGCACAGTATAGATAATGGAGAATATAAAATACTAGCACAGTATAGATAATGGAGAATATAAAATACTAGCACAGTATAGATAATGGAGAATATAAAATACTAGCACAGTATAGATAAATAAGAGGCAAGGAATAAGATAGTTTTAAATAGTGTTATTCGCCCAGGGGTCTTATCTGGTTGCCGAAACGAAACAATTCTACATTCCGTCCACTCAATATTGACCCGTTATTGCTGATTGGAAGTTACTGTTGTCCTGGTACTTATCTAATCTATTCAAGTTATGTACCTACTTATTTAATTCGCATTATCGCTTCATACCTATCTCCTGGTAGGTATTGAAGATATTTGCTTTAACTATGCCAGCATTCCAATGACCTACTTCCTTCCTGACCTAAATACTTCAAAATATTCTTCAAGTTTATAGTGTCCCGGTACCGAAGCTTGATTTATTTTACACTTGTAAGTACCCACCTGCCACCACCTACCACCACCTACCACCATGTACCACCACCTACCACCATGTACCCCAACCCAACCAATCACGTACCTCAACCAATCACCTTTAAACTGTGACCATTTCTGCCAGCTCACTCTACCCTAAGCCTAGTAAAAAAACTTCGTTCCAAAAATTTAAATGTTTTACTCAAATATATTGTCTGTCGTAATAAATGGTATCCAGGTGTCGGATAGCATCGCGTCGGCGGTACTGGGCGGGGGGGCCGGGTGGGGCGGGTGGGGCGGCTGGAGCGAGGAGGACGTGGTGAGCGTCGTGGCGTGGCTGTGCTGCGCGTGCGTGTGGCGCGCGCCGGACGCACGCGCGGCAGACGTGCGGCGCGCTCGGACGCGTCGCACGCTGCACCGGCTGCTGGGCGCGCTGCAGGCGGACGCGTCGGCCGCCGCCACGCTCGCCACGCTGGCGGCGCTGCTCGCGGCGGCACTCCCGGTGGTGGCGCGCCTCCACGTGAGCGACGCCGCCCGGACCGGTGCGGGCGTGGATACACTCGCCGACCTGCTGTTGACGTCTGTGCTCATCGATTTGTGTACACTCGTGAGTTGGTTGTGCTGTGTTTACTTACATACCTATCGGCTATCGGCTACCGGCCGCTTCCCGCCGCTTCCCGCCGGTGGAGGCTGCGCTCCCGAGATGTGCCTACTATATGAATTGACTGCTACTATGATTAGAGGTGTTTCGAGTCTTTTTGAAATAGTTAATGTACACACATAATGTGTACAGGAGGAGGGATGTGCCGACGCCGACGCCGACGCCGACGCCGAGGCGGCGGCAGTGAGCGCGTGCGTGTCGCGCAGCTGGGCGCGCCTGGACGCGTCCGCGCAGTACCTGGTGCTGGTGGCGGCTGGACGTGCGCTGGCGGGCGCGGCGGCCGGCTCGCTCGCGCGCCGCCGCCTGCTGGCCGCGCTGCCTGCCACCGCGCCGCCCGCCGCACTCGACCGTCGACACCCCGATCATCTCAAGGTACCTACCACACCTAACATTACATACTGTACATACTATACCCCTGCTCATTCAGTTTATCTTATCACTTTATTTCAACATAATGCATTAGTAAAATTCTTCGGATATCTGCAACTATCGTCCGATATCATTGTTGTCCTGTATCGGTAAAGTTTTTGAGTCATTAATCTGCCCGTTTCTTAATAATCATCTCAAGTCAATCCTAATTCTCCAACAGCACGGATTTCGTAGCAAACTGTCTTCTGTGACAAACCTAGCTTGCTACGTCTCCGATTTAGCTAAAGAAGTTGACGCGATTTACACGGACATCAAAGCTTTTGATAAGTTCAATCATGCCTTATTATTAAGCAACATCGGCATTCACGGGAAGCTCCTCAATTGGTTCTCATCTTATTTAACTTTCAGATCTCAAAAAATAGTAGTTTGTGGGTATGAATCTAGGTGCTTTAATGTCACTTCAGGTGTTCCCCCGGGAACCCATTTAGGACCCATTTTATTTTCAGTTTTCATAAATGACTTAAAACTGCAGTCATAAAAAGCTCAAAATTCTTATTATTTGCGGATGACTTAAAAAATATAAAACATTGCATAGTTCTTTTGATTCTCTGTCTCTTCAAGACGATTTAAATAACATTTCTGTTTGATGTTCTAAGAATAAACTCCCATTAAATTTAAGTAAATTAAAGCATATAAAGTTTAGTAAAAAAAGACTGCCCCTGATAACATCTTATTCGTTAAACTCCACTACCTTGGATGAAGTGGATTTCATAAGTGACCTGGGTGTTGTCCTGGATAGAAAACTCACATTTGTCCAAAACACTAAATCATTCAAGTTGATTTGGTCGATTGTCCTCAGTTACTTACTGAAATTAATTTTGCCGTTCCTCGTCAAAATTCTAGGTTAATTAACTTTTTCTAGTTATACATATATATGGAATGAGGCTATAACACAGACTTGCTCCGCGACAGGTGCTGGTGGGGGCATCGAAGCTGCAGCTTCTCTTTCGAGCTGACAAATGATGCTCGTCATTCGACCCGTCCCTCGCGCCAATGTGTTATAGTTTATTAAGTAGCACATAAGTATTATGTTTAAGCTTTATATTTGATATAAAAAAATGTTACAAAGTACAATATTATCGTGGAGTATAATTTTATCCTTAAATGTAAGAGAATCACAGATGAGTGATGAGTGTGATCAGTGTGAGTGGTGTAGTTGTGTAGTAGTTGACGCGCCCGCGAGCGGCAGGTCCGTGCCGAGGTGCACCACAGGCAGCGTGAGCGCCGCCCCCACCAGCCGCCGCTGGTACGTGCCGCGCGTCTCCCATCTACACAACACAACACAACACATTACAGTACCTACGTACACACACACACACATACACACACGGCTATACAGGCAGATACAGTACCCGGCGCGGTGGAGCAGCCGGCGCGCGGCGCTCTGCAGACTGGTGAGGGTCGCCTCGAGAGACGCCATCCGCCGCCCCCGCGCCGCCGCCCCGCACCCCGCCACCAGCGCACCGCCCACCCCGCGTCCGCGCCACCTGCACCACACCACACTGTACTGTACTACACTGTGTGTGTGTGTGTGTGTGTGTGTGTGTGTGTGTGTGTGTGTGTGTGTGTGTGTGTGTGTGCACTCACTGCGGATCGACGGCCAGCGCGTGCATCCATCCGCTGTTGTAGGAACCCCAGTACTCGGACACGCTCACCGTGCCCACTATCTGTGTGCGTCAGTAACCAGTATCTAACATTACATTATGGTTTGGATACCTTGATAATATTTGAGTAGCATGCACATGGGCTGCGGTACCTGGGTATGTGCAGGTTCCCTGGCTTCGTTTGTTGTGTGCTCCTGTGCATAAAGCGGTTGTATGGCAGGTCGCAGGCCGGCCCCCGCGGCGCCCGGGCCCGAGGGGCCGCAGTACACGGCCACTAGGCCGACCATCTCCCTGCGCATGCCCTGAATCACATACATAACTGCATATATATATTATAAACATAGTAAACAATTTTAGTGTAGTAGGGTACCACAATTAGTGGTTACCTGCAGTAGTTTGTCAGCCAACACCATGTGGCAGCCCCACACAGCAAGCCCCACCACGCAGACCGCCGTGGCTGGCACTGCCACGCAGCACCACCCCGCCCACACTCCACAGAATATAAACAGTAGTGCTCCACTCACCACACTGCACTGCAGAGTCAACTAATAACCATATTTCTAGTTACATAAATGTAATACTACTCTATTGCTAAAATTAATTTAATTAGGTTGCTATATGACATATAGCTCTGTTAGTTATTATCAGCAACGAGGATGTTGGGTCAGTGAGTAGACATATGTTGAGTAGCAAAATACCTAACAAACTATAGGCTTTTACACCATTTTACACTTTCAACTTGGTACTGTGATTATGTCATACATAAATAATAAAAATGGAACCTTACATATTATAAAAAGAGGACTGTAAATCCATAGGTCGCTGGTTCAAATCCGGCTCGAAGGACCAAAAAGAGATGTACGGGCCTGGCTGCTCTCGTAATCTCTTTTGAGTAAATTATGTTAAAATGATAATTATGTATAAAAAGTAGCACCAGCGACTGAAAAGATGAAAGGAAATAGATTGGCTTGGTATGGGCATGTCATAAGGAGGGATGAAAGGCATGTAACAAAAAGAGTATTGAGCATGAGTGTGGATGGATATAGAGGTAGAGGAAGGCCGAAGAAGGTATGGATGGACTGTGTGAAGAATGATATGCATATGAAAGGTGTGAGTACGGAGACGACTAGTGATAGAGCGGAGTGGAAGAGGAAAACATGTTGTGCCGCCCCCACCTAGCGTGGGATAAGGAAGAGAAGAAGAAGAAGTATAAAAAGTATATTGTCAAAAGGTAGCATTATACATTTATAATGATGAGGATGATGATATAACGTGAGTGCACGCGGCGCTCTTGATGACCGATCGCAAACTGATGGGAAAATGAAAAGTAGCATCAAATTCTGACGATACAATGTGTACGTGCTTGCTCGTAAACATTGTGTGTGTTTGTCTGTATTATTATCGTTATCTCAAAAACTACTGAATGGATTTTGAACTGACTTTTTTTTTACATTACATCTGTTGAGTTTCATCATGGCTGATAAATTTAAATTTTTATATGAACAAAATATTTTCATCCCCGAAAGTTTTGAATTTCTAAAAACTTCTTTAACTGCATGATGTTTGATACAATAGTTTGCATGGGGTACCTACAAGCTGTAGCCTTGATTTGTCTCTTCATACGTACATAATTATAACTATCAACATACTAGGAAAATCCTACTTAAATTACTCATAAGCTGAGTAAGTCTCATTAGGTCGGTACTTCATTGTTAAATCTATGGGTGACAAAATAGAATGTAAAGAACATATGTTAAAGAATGGTGTTACCTCCTGAAAGAAGAAGTAGAGGAAAGCATCGATGTGGTACCCGGCGAGCGGTACCCGGCGAGCGCGCGGCGCACGAGCTCCTCGCGTCGCGCCAAGTCCCCCGGCCGCGCCTCGCGCACTGCCAATACCTCACTACCACTACTCACACCAGCACCAGCACCAGCACCATCACTATCGCCGATCATGGTATCCTGGTAGCCTGCGCCGCGAATACCACTGATCACCTAACCTCACTGCTTACTACTAACTGCTAACACGCTCATCTAAACATTATTATCCATTGCTTGAAAAGATCAACTAATATTTCTTGTACGTTCGATGTAGCCTCTTCACTCAGATAACTATTAAAACTAACTTGAAGTTCTGCAGAACAAACATTTACGTCCACAGACTTTTACGTCACGTTAGTTTATGATATAAGAAGGGAGACCTTGAATGAAATATTTTGAAATATTTCTATGTACCTACCTACACACACAACCTCTACCAACCTATCAAAACAACAGCTGACTGTGACACTGACAGTTTTTTTTTTAATCTATAAAGAGGCTATTAGTTACAAGACTCAGCCTAACCGTGAGTTAAATATTCTTCTTTTATTTTATGGCAGATTTGGATCAACCTGTACAGTCCCGATCTTTCGATACTAGGCACTGACAAATTCATGATTATATTATTTGTTAAGATGTGAATAATAAACGAAGCACATTATAATCAAGACACGCGGGAGCGTGTCAAGCCAAGTTCAAGAAACAGAACTGGCGAGCCGCACCGTGAATATTACACGAACCATTTGGAGCCACTTTTGACCCCCTCATAAATCAAAAACTATTTTACATAAACGTATCAAAGGAGATGTTTCATTTTTGGACTGGACATTGTACACACATTAAAAATAAGCTAAATAATAATTCAAACCGATAAAAAATATCTCATTTTATTTTTCTTGTCGATAAACGCTGTACAAAAATATTTTTTATTACTACCAAATATTTCACAGGGCCACTTAGACCGCCATATTGCTTAACGCAGGAATTATGTATACTACCTGGATAGAAGCTCTCCATACCTACTTGAAGCAAATACCTATCAATTGCAAAAAAGAGAAAGATAACAAATACGTTGGGAAAATCTCTCTTTCTAACCCTACTTACCCTGAATAAAAGAAAGAGAAGTTGTCCCAATGTAGTTGTTATCTTACTCTTTTTGACGTGACGTTCACTTCGCTAGTTCCCGCCAAAAACACCCACCCGTCCAACAAGACTTAGTTCCGTGGTCTTGTTAAAAAAAATAAGGGTAGCTGTTGTAGGGATGAGACATTCAACATAAAATAATGATTATTAAATAATCGATTATTTATTATGTATTTTAAACTTAGAGCATTTTAAACGATTAAAAAGTAATCGATGTGGATAATTAAACATAATCGATTTTATTTAATAATAATTTGTTCTTTATTATCTTGAGATATCACATCAAACGTCTGAAATATCCCTAGTTGTAACTTCATTAATTAGGTAATCGACAGTATTAATCAACAGTCAGTAGGTAATATTGATCAACATTAATTATACAAAAAAAAAACTATATCAAGGGTGAAGAAATAACAGCTTTGGTAAGTGTAAAAAAATGTATTGTTTAATCTTTCCTCGCAGCATAGCAGTAAAAAATCAGTAGTGAAAATAAAAAGACAATTCAGTTAATCGATTATTTTAACTCGATTATAAAAATCTATTTAGTTATTTTTTTTATTGATTATATTTAGTTATTTTTTTTATTGATTATCTTTTACACCTCTCTCCAGGTAGATGTGACCAAGAATTATGTATTCGCAATTAATAGGTATTTGCTTCAAGTAGGTATTTAGAGTTACCTATCCATTTAGAATACATAATTCTTGGATGTAACAGACAGCACGAAACTCGAAAGCCACAACTTTTGCTAGCATTATTCATTGTTTTTAACGTGAATAACTTCTTGATTGCTCAATAATAAAATGTTTCTTGAGTATTTGAATTCCGGCTTTGTGTCCAGCAAGATGTACAAAACAGATTCGACTTTCGCATAATAATTACTTCATGCAATTTCTTCTCAGAATCAATAATTTGAAGATTATAATTCAGTAACTTGGGAGTATTTATTATAAAAGTAAAACTGGGTGGTTGTAGGTGATAAGTCTATAAATCAATTGTACCTATTTTCAGTCAATCAATTTATCTATCTAGTAATATATTCTCTTTGTTTGATTTAATGTTAGTTTGACAGATTGACGTAAATGTAGTAGTGGTCGCCATTAAAAAAACATGCAATGAAATTGCCATTAAAAATGTCGAAACACGCCTTGTACATGAAAACAAAGTAAAATTATTAAAAATAAGTATTTTTCTCATGTTTGATTTATTTTTCCACTACTTTTAGTCATGTGTACAATGTGCAGTCCAAGACTCCATACAAATCTGAAACATCTCCTTTGGCTCATATATTGAGACTTGCGAGATACATATGTGTTCTAAATTTCATAAGCTTATCTCAAACGGTTATTTAGATATTAATGTCCAAAATTCCTCATTTTTATCATTGACTGACCTATAGACCAAAACTCTAACCCAGTTCCAGATGACCTAGAGAGTTAAAATTTGGTATGCAGATAGGTAATTAGATGAATACAAAGGAATAAATAAAAAACTGGCAATTTTTAAATAATAAGATTCTATTATGAACGCTTAACATAAATACCTAATATTACTTAGGGTACCTACGTTATTAACTGGGATTAATTATTACTTATAATTTATAATTTGTAGTAATATTATTATTACAATTTCTTTAATAAGTAGGTACGTACGTATAGTATTATAGTATAGGCAATAGTTTAAATAAATAATAATTTTATAGTTCTAAGTAGGTAGGTGAGAGCCAAGTTCAATACAAAAATTATTCTCTGCTGTGGGCTTGGCAATGCAATTGTTTTATATTTATAAAGTCTACTTTTAGTTTTGAATTTGTCCTTTTAAAAGGACCCACGGCGTTACGAGGATATGTACTTACCTACAAAAAGTAATGATATCCCACCAAAAACATAAATGTAAAAAGGAAGAGCCAAGTTCAATCTAAATATTATTCTCTGCTGTGGGCTTCGCCGCAAAAAGAATGGAGATCTGAGATTGAGTGCCAATTTCTATGCAAAATCAAATATGTACTCTAAGGGCTGACTTGGCTGGTTTTCCCATACGAATTATATAGCCTTCGCATGTTCTAAACCTGTTACCTTTCGGTTCTTATTTTATTATTCCGAAAATTTGGCTTGCTGGTAGAAATTACCCATCGAACATAAGGCTCTTCCATGACTGTGTAAAAGTAGGTACTTAATAATAATTCGTATGGGAAAACCAGCCAAGAGAATAATTTTTGTATTGAACTTGGCTCTCCTTTTTAACATTTATGTTTTTGGTGGGATACATAGTACACGAATGTAAAATACCGACCGAAAACTATTTTCCGATTTCCGAAAACCGAATACCGATCCTATGTACAGTACGATGCAAGAATTATGTATTCTTAATGGATAGGTAACTCTGTCTTTCATGAAGGGTACGTAGGGTTAGACATAGATAGATAGATAGATAGATAGATAGATAGATAGATAGATAGATAGATAGATAGATAGATAGATAGATAGATAGATAGATAGATAGATAGATAGATAGATAGATAGATAGATAGATAGATAGATAGATAGATAGATAGATAGATAGATAGATAGATAGATAGATAGATAGATAGATAGATAGATAGATAGATAGATAGATAGATAGATAGATAGATAGATAGATAGATAGATAGATAGATAGATAGATAGATAGATAGATAGATAGATAGATAGATAGATAGATAGATAGATAGATAGATAGATAGATAGATAGATAGATAGATAGATAGATAGATAGATAGATAGATAGATAGATAGATAGATAGATAGATAGATAGATAGATAGATAGATAGATAGATAGATAGATAGATAGATAGATAGATAGATAGATAGATAGATAGATAGATAGATAGATAGATAGATAGATAGATAGATAGATAGATAGATAGATAGATAGATAGATAGATAGATAGATAGATAGATAGATAGATAGATAGATAGATAGATAGATAGATAGATAGATAGATAGATAGATAGATAGATAGATAGATAGATAGATAGATAGATAGATAGATAGATAGATAGATAGATAGATAGATAGATAGATAGATAGATAGATAGATAGATAGATAGATAGATAGATAGATAGATAGATAGATAGATAGATAGATAGATAGATAGATAGATAGATAGATAGATAGATAGATAGATAGATAGATAGATAGATAGATAGATAGATAGATAGATAGATAGATAGATAGATAGATAGATAGATAGATAGATAGATAGATAGATAGATAGATAGATAGATAGATAGATAGATAGATAGATAGATAGATAGATAGATAGATAGATAGATAGATAGATAGATAGATAGATAGATAGATAGATAGATAGATAGATAGATAGATAGATAGATAGATAGATAGATAGATAGATAGATAGATAGATAGATAGATAGATAGATAGATAGATAGATAGATAGATAGATAGATAGATAGATAGATAGATAGATAGATAGATAGATAGATAGATAGATAGATAGATAGATAGATAGATAGATAGATAGATAGATAGATAGATAGATAGATAGATAGATAGATAGATAGATAGATAGATAGATAGATAGATAGATAGATAGATAGATAGATAGATAGATAGATAGATAGATAGATAGATAGATAGATAGATAGATAGATAGATAGATAGATAGATAGATAGATAGATAGATAGATAGATAGATAGATAGATAGATAGATAGATAGATAGATAGATAGATAGATAGATAGATAGATAGATAGATAGATAGATAGATAGATAGATAGATAGATAGATAGATAGATAGATAGATAGATAGATAGATAGATAGATAGATAGATAGATAGATAGATAGATAGATAGATAGATAGATAGATAGATAGATAGATAGATAGATAGATAGATAGATAGATAGATAGATAGATAGATAGATAGATAGATAGATAGATAGATAGATAGATAGATAGATAGATAGATAGATAGATAGATAGATAGATAGATAGATAGATAGATAGATAGATAGATAGATAGATAGATAGATAGATAGATAGATAGATAGATAGATAGATAGATAGATAGATAGATAGATAGATAGATAGATAGATAGATAGATAGATAGATAGATAGATAGATAGATAGATAGATAGATAGATAGATAGATAGATAGATAGATAGATAGATAGATAGATAGATAGATAGATAGATAGATAGATAGATAGATAGATAGATAGATAGATAGATAGATAGATAGATAGATAGATAGATAGATAGATAGATAGATAGATAGATAGATAGATAGATAGATAGATAGATAGATAGATAGATAGATAGATAGATAGATAGATAGATAGATAGATAGATAGATAGATAGATAGATAGATAGATAGATAGATAGATAGATAGATAGATAGATAGATAGATAGATAGATAGATAGATAGATAGATAGATAGATAGATAGATAGATAGATAGATAGATAGATAGATAGATAGATAGATAGATAGATAGATAGATAGATAGATAGATAGATAGATAGATAGATAGATAGATAGATAGATAGATAGATAGATAGATAGATAGATAGATAGATAGATAGATAGATAGATAGATAGATAGATAGATAGATAGATAGATAGATAGATAGATAGATAGATAGATAGATAGATAGATAGATAGATAGATAGATAGATAGATAGATAGATAGATAGATAGATAGATAGATAGATAGATAGATAGATAGATAGATAGATAGATAGATAGATAGATAGATAGATAGATAGATAGATAGATAGATAGATAGATAGATAGATAGATAGATAGATAGATAGATAGATAGATAGATAGATAGATAGATAGATAGATAGATAGATAGATAGATAGATAGATAGATAGATAGATAGATAGATAGATAGATAGATAGATAGATAGATAGATAGATAGATAGATAGATAGATAGATAGATAGATAGATAGATAGATAGATAGATAGATAGATAGATAGATAGATAGATAGATAGATAGATAGATAGATAGATAGATAGATAGATAGATAGATAGATAGATAGATAGATAGATAGATAGATAGATAGATAGATAGATAGATAGATAGATAGATAGATAGATAGATAGATAGATAGATAGATAGATAGATAGATAGATAGATAGATAGATAGATAGATAGATAGATAGATAGATAGATAGATAGATAGATAGATAGATAGATAGATAGATAGATAGATAGATAGATAGATAGATAGATAGATAGATAGATAGATAGATAGATAGATAGATAGATAGATAGATAGATAGATAGATAGATAGATAGATAGATAGATAGATAGATAGATAGATAGATAGATAGATAGATAGATAGATAGATAGATAGATAGATAGATAGATAGATAGATAGATAGATAGATAGATAGATAGATAGATAGATAGATAGATAGATAGATAGATAGATAGATAGATAGATAGATAGATAGATAGATAGATAGATAGATAGATAGATAGATAGATAGATAGATAGATAGATAGATAGATAGATAGATAGATAGATAGATAGATAGATAGATAGATAGATAGATAGATAGATAGATAGATAGATAGATAGATAGATAGATAGATAGATAGATAGATAGATAGATAGATAGATAGATAGATAGATAGATAGATAGATAGATAGATAGATAGATAGATAGATAGATAGATAGATAGATAGATAGATAGATAGATAGATAGATAGATAGATAGATAGATAGATAGATAGATAGATAGATAGATAGATAGATAGATAGATAGATAGATAGATAGATAGATAGATAGATAGATAGATAGATAGATAGATAGATAGATAGATAGATAGATAGATAGATAGATAGATAGATAGATAGATAGATAGATAGATAGATAGATAGATAGATAGATAGATAGATAGATAGATAGATAGATAGATAGATAGATAGATAGATAGATAGATAGATAGATAGATAGATAGATAGATAGATAGATAGATAGATAGATAGATAGATAGATAGATAGATAGATAGATAGATAGATAGATAGATAGATAGATAGATAGATAGATAGATAGATAGATAGATAGATAGATAGATAGATAGATAGATAGATAGATAGATAGATAGATAGATAGATAGATAGATAGATAGATAGATAGATAGATAGATAGATAGATAGATAGATAGATAGATAGATAGATAGATAGATAGATAGATAGATAGATAGATAGATAGATAGATAGATAGATAGATAGATAGATAGATAGATAGATAGATAGATAGATAGATAGATAGATAGATAGATAGATAGATAGATAGATAGATAGATAGATAGATAGATAGATAGATAGATAGATAGATAGATAGATAGATAGATAGATAGATAGATAGATAGATAGATAGATAGATAGATAGATAGATAGATAGATAGATAGATAGATAGATAGATAGATAGATAGATAGATAGATAGATAGATAGATAGATAGATAGATAGATAGATAGATAGATAGATAGATAGATAGATAGATAGATAGATAGATAGATAGATAGATAGATAGATAGATAGATAGATAGATAGATAGATAGATAGATAGATAGATAGATAGATAGATAGATAGATAGATAGATAGATAGATAGATAGATAGATAGATAGATAGATAGATAGATAGATAGATAGATAGATAGATAGGTTTAGGTTTAGGTTTAGGTTTAGGTTTAGGTTTAGGTTTAGGTTTAGGTTTAGGTTTAGGTTTAGGTTTAGGTTTAGGTTTAGGTTTAGGTTTAGGTTTAGGTTTAGGTTTAGGTTTAGGTTTAGGTTTAGGTTTAGGTTTAGGTTTAGGTTTAGGTTTAGGTTTAGGTTTAGGTTTAGGTTTAGGTTTAGGTTTAGGTTTAGGTTTAGGTTTAGGTTTAGGTTTAGGTTTAGGTTTAGGTTTAGGTTTAGGTTTAGGTTTAGGTTTAGGTTTAGGTTTAGGTTTAGGTTTAGGTTTAGGTTTAGGTTTAGGTTTAGGTTTAGGTTTAGGTTTAGGTTTAGGTTTAGGTTTAGGTTTAGGTTTAGGTTTAGGTTTAGGTTTAGGTTTAGGTTTAGGTTTAGGTTTAGGTTTAGGTTTAGGTTTAGGTTTAGGTTTAGGTTTAGGTTTAGGTTTAGGTTTAGGTTTAGGTTTAGGTTTAGGTTTAGGTTTAGGTTTAGGTTTAGGTTTAGGTTTAGGTTTAGGTTTAGGTTTAGGTTTAGGTTTAGGTTTAGGTTTAGGTTTAGGTTTAGGTTTAGGTTTAGGTTTAGGTTTAGGTTTAGGTTTAGGTTTAGGTTTAGGTTTAGGTTTAGGTTTAGGTTTAGGTTTAGGTTTAGGTTTAGGTTTAGGTTTAGGTTTAGGTTTAGGTTTAGGTTTAGGTTTAGGTTTAGGTTTAGGTTTAGGTTTAGGTTTAGGTTTAGGTTTAGGTTTAGGTTTAGGTTTAGGTTTAGGTTTAGGTTTAGGTTTAGGTTTAGGTTTAGGTTTAGGTTTAGGTTTAGGTTTAGGTTTAGGTTTAGGTTTAGGTTTAGGTTTAGGTTTAGGTTTAGGTTAGGTTAGGTTAGGTTAGGTTAGGTTAGGTTAGGTTAGGTTAGGTTAGGTTAGGTTAGGTTAGGTTAGGTTAGGTTAGGTTAGGTTAGGTTAGGTTGCCCAGGATTCGTGGCGGCCGGGTGGGGGGGTGACACGGTGCTGGTGGCCGTGTACTTCTCCCCCAATAGGCCGCTACGGGAATTCGACACGTTCCTGGGGATCCTAGGGGGGGTAGTCAGGAGGGCTGCCCCGAGGCAAGTCATGGTCCTGGGGGACCTCAACGCCAAAAGTTCGGCGTGGGGTTCCCCTGCCACTGATCCCCGAGGGGCCTCCCTCGAGGACTGGGTGACGGCAACAGGATTGGTAATCCTGAACCAGGGCAGCGCCAACACTTGCGTGCGGAGGCAGGGGGGGTCAATCGTGGACATCACGTTCGCGACCCCTGCCATAGCCGCACGCGTCACAGGTTGGCGTGTCCTGGAGGACGTCGAGACCCTCTCTGATCATTTGTACATCAGAATGAGGGTCTCCAACGATGGCGTCCAGCCGTCGCCCATCCTTGGGGGACATCGGAGGAGGAGAGGGGGCTTCCCCAAATGGTCCCTGGTCCATCTGGACAGGGACAGGGCGGACGAGGCGGCCATGGTGGAGGCATGGTGTGCTGCCCCACCCGTCTCACTCGGAGTCGAAGAGAGGGCGGCACAGTTCCGCGTCGCATTACAGACGGTATGCGACGCGGCCATGCCTCGGACCGGTCGCCTGTTCGCCCGAAAGAAGGTATACTGGTGGTCCGCAGAGATTGCGGCCCTTCGGACCACCAGTAACAGTGCTCGCCGCGCCTACCAACACTGTAGGCGCAGGCGGCACACCGCTGAGGAAGAGGAAGGGCTCCACAGGGCCCTCAAAGAGGCAAAGGGGGCCCTCCAGGTGGCAATCGCCAAGGCCAAGGACGAGGCCAACGCCTTGTTCTTGGCCACCCTGGACAGGGACCCGTGGGGGCGGCCGTACAAGGTGGTGCGCAACAAAATGCGCACCGCCCCCCCCATGGACTCCCTGGAGCCCGCCCTTCTGCAAAGGGTGGTCGAGGGGCTGTTCCCGCCAGCCCCCTCGATCTCTCCCCCGTCGATGGCCGACCCCATAGCGGAGCCGGAGGCCGAGCTCGTCATTGCACCGATAAGCAATGACGAGTTCGAGCGAGTGACAGACCGACTCCGGGGCTGTAAAAAAGCCCCGGGGCCTGATGGAGTGCCAGGTCGTGTCCTCGCCGTCGCCCTGGAACACCTCGGGGACCGTCTCAGGCATGTCATGGATGACTGCCTGAGAGAGGGAAGGTTCCCGAGGGTGTGGAAAGAGGGGCGACTATGCCTCCTCCGCAAAGAGGGTCGGCCACCGGACTGTCCGTCCGCCTATCGCCCCATAGTGCTGCTGGATGAGGCCGGGAAAGCGTTTGAGCGCATCCTGGCCTCCCGGATCCTGCAGCACCTGGAGACCGCCGGCCCGAACGTCTCTGATAGACAGTTCGGGTTCCGGGAAGGGCGGTCCACGCTCGACGCACTGAAGTCGCTGAGGGACTTCAGCGAATATGCGTCGAGCAGGGGGGAGGGTGTTATCGCGGTGTCGTTGGACATCGCGAACGCGTTCGGCACCCTCCCCTATGGGGTGATCAGTGAGGCACTTCGGTACCATGAAGTGCCTCACTACCTTAGGCGGGTCATAGAGCACTACCTTACCGAGAGGGTAGTGCTCTATGAAAACAAGGACGGTCAAAGGGGGGAGAGGGTGATGGCCTGCGGCGTGCCCCAGGGTTCCGTACTCGGACCGCTTCTTTGGAACCTGGGGTACGACTGGGCAATCCGGGGGGAGTTGCTTCCGCGCACACTCGTCGTCTGCTATGCGGACGACACGATGGTGGCTGTGCGCGGGAGCGACAAGCGGGAGACCTCCCGGAGGGCGGAAGTGGCGGCCGACCTGGCGATTGAGCGGATCGCCAGGCTCGGCCTTAAGGTGAGCCTCCCGAAGACTGAGGCGATAGTCTTCGGGGGGCGAGGTTGGAGGCTGCCCGCTGACGCGGCGCTCACTTTGGGGGGAGGGGCGGTCCTGATCAAGCCCCATATCAAGTATCTGGGGCTGATACTGGACCGCAAGTGGGACTTCGGGGAGCATTTCTCCAGACTTGCTCCCCGAATTGTGGGCGCCGCGTCGGCGATGGGCAGACTCCTGCCTAATGTAGGAGGGCCGGGCTCCTTATGCCGGCGGTTATACGCCGGCGTAACCCGGAGCATGGCCCTATACGGGGCCCCAATCTGGGCGGACAAGCTATCCGCCCGGAACAGGGCCCTTCTGCGGAGGCCGCAGCGAGTTGTGGCCCTCAGAATGGTGAGGGCCTACGTCACTGTGGCCCATGCGGCGGCATGCCTCCTCGCCTGCACCCCGCCGTGGGAGTTGGACGCAGAGGTGCAGGCAGAGACCTACCGACGTAGGTCCAGGGTCCGGGCAACAGGTGAACGCCCGGACCCTGAGGAGGTAGCTGCCGCTCGTCGAATGACGGAGCGCCGACTGCGAGACCGGTGGAAAGCCCAGCTGGAGGTCGCCCCTTATGGTGTTCGTACCATAGGGGCGATCCTCCCGTCGCTGGACCACTGGTCGAAGAGGGCAGTCGGCGCAATGACGTTCCGGCTCGTGCAGGTGATGACCGGACATGGCTGTTTCGGTCATTACCTGCACAAAATAGGAAGAGAGCTTGGCCCGCAGTGCCATGAGTGCGGCGATCCCGACGACACGGCCCAGCACACCCTTGAGGTGTGCAGTCGTTGGGATCGGGAGCGTGGCCTCATGGCACGCACCATTCAGCGGGTGGACCTCTCGCTCCAGAGCATCGTCTCTGCGATGCTCAGCAGCGAGAGGTCCTGGGAGGCTGTGGTCGCCTTCTGCGAGTATGTCATCTCGCAGAAGGAGACCGCGGAGCGGGAGCGCGAGGAAGATCCGCTCGCGCACCCGCTCCGACGCAGGCGGCAGGGGCGGAGGCGGCGGCAGTTTGCCGCGCGCCTCAACCCATAATTATCTATCTGTGTAATATTGGTACTTATTTATTTATATATTATTAGTATTTATATATTTAATATGATATGGGTGCGGGTGGTGGACGAAAGTCCTCCGCCTGCTGGGGGGTTTATAGAGGTCCCTCCCCCGGGCCACTCGATGGTTCTTCGAGCTGCGGGGTGGTATGGGGGGGGGGAGGCCGGCGGGATGCCAGCGTGGGTTTGGTCCCTCTCCCGGGCCGGTGGGCGGTCCGGGGGGAATGGGGGGCCGGCGAGTGCCGGCGTGAGTGTGGTCCCTTTCCCGGGCCGCTCAAGGGGTCCTTGGGCCGCTGGGTGGCCTGGGGAGGGGGGAGCCGGCGTCAGCTGGTCCCCCCATTTATGGGTTTTCGATGATTTAGGTGCGGTGGAGGATGAATGGGAGTTCTTCACCTGCACGGGCGCCGGGGGGGCGATGGGCCGGGTACGCTTGGCCTGTCTCCTCTTCGGCGCGGGAAGCCCCCGGCAACAGCTGGGGCGCTGCCGGTGGACATCGTGGGGAATGCCATTGCGGGTTCCACGATGTCCAACAAAACTGGCTAAGGTGGGTAAGTTACCAAGGTGGTTTTTAGTGGGTAGCACTCCCTACACCTCTTCACATTAGAAGAGGCAGAGGCGACGTGTAATCCCACATATCCCCCCGCCACTCCCATGTCGGGGGTCGAATGCATCAAGCATTTTCCACCTTGTAAATAAAAAAAAAAAAAAAAAAAAGGTTAGGTTAGGTTAGGTTAGGTTAGGTTAGGTTAGGTTAGGTTAGGTTAGGTTAGGTTAGGTTAGGTTAGGTTAGGTTAGGTTAGGTTAGGTTAGGTTAGGTTAGGTTAGGTTAGGTTAGGTTAGGTTAGGTTAGGTTAGGTTAGGTTAGGTTAGGTTAGGTTAGGTTAGGTTAGGTTAGGTTAGGTTAGGTTAGGTTAGGTTAGGTTAGGTTAGGTTTTTTTTTTTTTTTTTTTTTTTTTTAAATATTCCGCGAGCTTACCTCTAACGTAATTAGAGAACTTTATTTAACTAACTTTATTTAACTAACTTTATTTATTTCTATTACATTATTACTAATTTTACAGTTTTCTTATGGACTAATGGACTAATAGTGTTTATTTCTATGTATTGTACTTATGCATTTTGCTATGTCTTAACTCTATACATTTCTTATTTTTACTTCTTACTTACTTGACATAATTATGAGGCGAGGTTTCTTTTATATTACACAATTTTGATAGCGTTTCATATTTAACATTTTTCTTGTTCTTATACTATTCCTTAGACTATACATTTTTGTTTGTTATGCTTAGTTTACTTATACATTTTACTATTGCTTATTTCTAATGCTCAATCTATATATTCTATAATATATATATAGCATTCTTACGTACATTTCTATTTATTTCTGCTTATTACTATGTTTGCTATTTTCATACAATATTCAATTAATTTGTTTCTTGTTTTGTTGTCCTTTATTAATATTTCAAGGTTTTCAATTTTGATTTCGGTATTTAGAGTATTTTCAAATTCAAATTTTATGCGAGAGTTGGCTGGGCAATCAATTAAGATATGTTTTACAGTTTCTGGCACCCCTGGCTCACAGATGCACGAAGGATTCCCCTTGCACCTAAAACGGTTCAGGTACTCTGAGAACCCTCCGTGCCCCGTAAGTACCTGGGTAAGTACACTATTTATGTCTATCTTTTTGACTACAGGATATGCTCTTACGGCATCTGGGAAGAACATTTTCGTGACCGCGGCTGTCCCTCCAGACTGGTATCTCCGATTCCATTCGTCGAGCGAGTCCCCACGGATGTTTCGCTTGACGAATGAGATCGGGACCTGGTCGTAATGTGGTTTGGACTTTGATCTCAGGGCGGCTTCCTTGGCTAGTTGGTCGGCCCTCTCATTTCCTTCCATCCCGGCGTGAGCTTTTATCCAGAACAGGGAAAGCTCTCTATTCTGGAGTTGGATGTTGTAGATGTTGTCCCTTGCCTCTACGGCTAGGGGATGGAGGGAGTCATTATTAGTGATGGTTTCAAGGGCCGATCTTGAGTCACTGATGACAGCGTATGTGCGTTCCTTTCCGTTTAGGGCAACTTTCGTGGCTCGACTGATAGCCAGCAACTCTGCTTGGTAGACAGTGCAGTAAGGCGACAGTGCAAGCTTAAGAGCTTTGATTTCGACTTCGCCGCTCCATACCGATAGCGAAGCTCCAACCTTACCCTCAATCCTACTACCGTCCGTAAATATTTTTACTGCACTGTCAACACGGCCATCCACGTCTTCCTGACTGCCTAGGCAGACGAACCGGAGGCTTAGTTGTTTCGCTGGGTGCGGCTTGGTGGTATACGCCAGCGGCCTCTCTGTTTCTCTGTCCCCTAATACTGGCCGGGACACCCCTTTCCTGGCTTCGTAGAGGGACGCGGCCTCTCTTATGCGAATATCCAGTGGGAGTATTCCAGCCAGCAGTAGGGCGGCATTTAGGGATACGGTTCTGTATGCCTTGCACAGTTTTTGAGCGAATGCCCTTTGCACTGCGTTCAGATGTTTTTGGACGCTTATTTTATTAGTAGCAGGTGCCCACACGCTGGCCGCGTATGTCACGATAGGTTCAACCGTGGCGGTGTAGATGGTGTGGATGACTTCCGGGTGGAGGCCCCAGCTGACCCTGGCGGCTCTCGACAACTGCTTGTAGATGCCCAGCGCTTTTCTGCAGACATTTGCAGTATGGGCGCTGAAGGTCAACCCGCAGTCTATCGTGAGCCCCAGGATCTTGATCTCTTTTGACATAGCAATGTCGATCCCGCCCATGGTCAGGCGTGGTGTGTCATGCTTAAGTTTTCTGGTTATAACCATAGCGCACGTTTTATGCGGCGCAAACCTGAGCTTATTCATGACACCCCACTCCCGAACATGTTCGAGTGCGGCATTGGCTTGTCTTTCGATGTCTAGAGCTGTCTCCCCCGAGAACACCAGCACCACGTCGTCCGCAAAGGCGGTTAGGTTAGGTTAGGTTAGGTTAGGTTAGGTTAGGTTAGGTTAGGTTAGGTTAGGTTAGGTTAGGTTAGGTTAGGTTAGGTTAGGTTAGGTTAGGTTAGGTTAGGTTAGGTTAGGTTAGGTTAGGTTAGGTTAGGTTTTTTTTTTTTTTTTTTTTTTTTTTTCCTGTCCGGGAGCGACATTGCGTCCCGGCCCGCGAGCTAATCCTCTAACATAATTAGAGACTATATTTACTTAATATCTTAGTATGCTTTATTATTAAATAAGTTACACAGGGAAGTGGGGTCTAAGGATTGGGGTGAGGTTGATGGATTTTTATTTTAATTCAATTTTATTCTATGCTCTTCTTACTTACTAATACAACTTCTACTCTTACCAATACAATCTCTACTGTTTCTTTTACAAAGTTTTGACTGCTTATTTCTACTTTTCCTATTACATATTACAATTTGCTTACGTCTACTATATCAGTTTTACAGATAATTTTTCTATACTATTAGTTTTATTTCTGTTGCACAGGACTACTACAATTTGCTTATACGAGTACTTATTTCTATTTTCTTAAGGCTACTGGTTGCACAATACTTTTTTCACATACCATTGGCAAGTGGAAATTAAGTTCTTATTTCTATTTTTACTTTTATTACATTATTTATTAAGGCTTATTCTAACATAATACAATTTTTTAACATATTTTTATTTTTACAATTTATTTGTGCTAGCACGGTGTATTCTATTATAATATACGTGTAGCTACAATTTATTTGCTACTTGTTTCTTGAGATAACCTTACTTGCTACTTCAATACAATAGGCAATAAATATCTCCCTTGTCTTTTTTGAGCCTATCAGATCATGGAAGTTTTCAGCCATTATCGAGGTATTTGACCGGTGTTCTATGTCTATTCTACTTATTGCGTGGACGGGGCAGTCAGTCAGTATGTGGACTATGGTTTCGGGAGTCCCGGGCTGGCAGATGCACGAAGGGCTCGCCTTGCACTTGAAACGGTTCAGGTACTCGGAGAACCCTCCGTGCCCCGTCAGCACCTGGGTGAGTATGTTCCTGGGTTTTATTGACCTGACGATCTTATGGGACCTACTCGCGTCGGGGAAGAATAGCTTTGTGGTGCTGGCGGTCGAGCTCTCCTGGTAACGCTGGTTCCACTCATCAATCGAATCCATACGGATCAGTCGCTTGATGAATGAAACCGGGCACCCGTCGTAGTCCGGTTTCCTCTTGCTGGTTAGGGCGGCCTCTTTGGCAAGTTGGTCTGCCCGTTCGTTGCCCTCCAGCCCAGCGTGCGCTTTAATCCAGAACAGGTTTACAGCCTTGTTCTGGATTTTGCAGCTTCTCATGTTGCTCCGCGCTTTCACTGCTAAGGGGTGGGGGGAGTTCGGGTTGGCGACTGTTTCCAGCGCCGCCCGGGAGTCGCTCAGAATACCGACGCTCAGATCCCCGTTTTTCAATGCCTCGCTTGTGGCCCTGCAAATGGCCAGGAGTTCCGCCTGATAGACGGTGCAGTAGGACGGCAGCTTGAGTTTGAGGGCCTTCACCTCTCCTCCATCTCTCCATATGGATAGGGCGGCTCCGACTTTACCCTCAATCTTGCTACCGTCGGTGTAGATACGCACGGCTTGGGTTGCGTGATTTTCCACTTGCACATGGTCCACCAGGCTCATGAACTCCAGGCTCATTTGTTCCGCCGGATGCGGGGCTTCAGCGCGGGGAGTCATGCGCTCCACCTCCCTGTCTGCTAGTTCCGGTCGGGGCACTCCTCGCCTGGCTTCGTACAGGGCGGCTGCTTCTCGTATCCTGATGTCCAGCGGGAGTAGCCCGGCCAGGACCAGCGCCGAATTTAGGGAGACGGTTCGATAAGCTCCGCACAACTTTTGAGCGAACCCCCTCTGCACGGCGTTTAGCTGCTTCTGAGCCCCGATCTTTTTTGACGCCGCCGCCCAGGCTCCGGCCGCATAGACGATGACAGGCTCTACCGCCGCCGTGTATATGGTCCGGATTACCTCCGGGTGGAGACCCCAACTGACCCTGGCGGCTCTCGACAGCTGTTTATAGATGTTCAGCGCTTTCTTGCAAACGTTCGAAACGTGGCTGTTAAACGTCAGCTTTTCGTCGATTGTGAGCCCCAGGATCTTGATTTCTTTGGACATTCCAATGCAGGTCCCTCCCATGGTCAGGCGTGGCGTGTCATACTTAAGCTTTCTGGTAAGCACCATTGCACAAGTTTTGTGCGGAGCGAACCTGAGCTTATTCATGACACCCCACCTCCGAACATGTTCAAGAGCTGCATTGGCTTGTCCCTCAATCTCGAGTGCGGTCTCCGCGGAGAACACCAGCACCACATCGTCGGCGAAGGCCTGACAGTAGTCTCCCCTCTGGGTGAGACTCTTCAGCAGTGGGTCTAGTAGGAGATTCCATAGGATGGGACCGCCTATTGACCCCTGGACGCAGCCCTTATTTGTACCCTTTGCGAACTCATGGCCAGCATACCTGACCCGGACCTTGCGGTCGCTTAGGTAGCTGGCTATCAACCTCCTGAGATTCGCCGGGCACTGTTCCTCCGCCAGTCTGACCTTAATGGCCGGCCACCATGCGCTATCAAAGGCTCCCTCTATATCCAGAGACACCATCGTGACGAGCTTCTTCTCCTGAAGTTTGCCCCTCACGTGGGTCATCAGGTCATAGAGGGAGTCTTCGGTGCTGCGCTGCGGCATGAATCCGTACTGGCGGGGGCTTATTTTCGTTGCCAGGTGCCAATTTAGCCTCCTAACCATCATCTTCTCCAATATCTTCCCCACCACCGATAGCAAGCCTATTGGCCTATACGATTTTGGGCTGGTGTAATCGTCCTTTCCCGGCTTACGTAGCACCACCACTATAGCCTCTTTCCACCTTTTAGGGAAGTGAGCCAGCTGCCAACACTTGTTGAACATGGCGAGGTGGAGCTCCATATCCCTTGACATGACACGTCGACAGATATCGGCGGTGAAGCCGTCAGCCCCGGGTGCTTTTTTGGGGTTAAAGCTCTCCATCGACGATCTGAGCTCCTCCGTAGTAAACGCTGGGTCATGAATTTCATCATGACTCCAGTCGTTTATCCGGTCTGCAAGAGCTCTGGTTTGCTGATGGTCTGAGCTATCGCCTTCCTCTGTATCTTCCGGATAGAAGGTTTTGGCCAACAATCTCGCCGATGCTTCCTGTCCCACTTCCTTTCCGCCTTCAACCAATGGCAGGTCTTCTTGCCTCTTTGTGGTGTTTTTCATCACTCTGTAGATGCCCTCCCACATCCCTTCCCCATCCTGCTTTTGGCAGAAGTCCTTCCAACTCTCGGTTTGGCTCTTTTTTGCTGCTAACTCGTATCTTTCTTTTGATTCCAGGTAGAACGCGATCACACCTTCCCTCCGGGACGGCGCTGCACATCGGATTCTCCTCTTCCTGGTGGCGACTTCGTGCTTCATAGCTGCGAGTTCTTCCGACCACCATGGCATGGTAAATTTTGAATTTTTCTTCTTTCTAGGCATTGCTATTTCGCATGCTTTTGTTATTACCTCTGTATATTTTGTGACCATCTCTTCTAAATTTTGCCTGTCTTCTATTTTCTCTATTTCTGTTTTGTTAACTTTGAGTTCTGTTTTTAATTGTTCAATTTTTGCGTCGAAAAGTTCCCAATCTGCTTTCTTTGTATTATATAGTCTAGTCGTCCTGTCAATAGTCGTAGTCTGTCCTTTGCGCAATCCAATTTTTATTATTATGCCATTATGGTCGGAGCCCGTCAGGTCCTCAGCAATCGTCCAGTCCTCCACCAGGGCCAGGAGGTCCTCCGTGCACAATGTCACGTCCACGTGACTGGTTATCCTGCGTCCTCCTCTGACGGTGTCAAAAGTTGGTTTGTTCCCACAGTTTAGGACCTGTAGTCTGAGTTCTTCGGCGGTTCCTGCAAATTCTTCGCCCCGATCATCTACCGCACCGCTCCCCCACCACGGGTTCTTGGCGTTGGCATCTCCTCCTAGGATGGCTTTTTTGGGGCGTAGTACGTTCATGACTTCTGTTATATGGTCCAGGTATGGCCCAATGGGCTGGTCTGGCTCGAAGTAGTACGAGATGGCGAGAATCTCCCACTCGCTCGTCCGCAACTTCACCACCACGATGTTATTGGTGGTGAATTTTGGGCACTGTATGACGTCGACCTCATGGTCGAATACGACTATAGCCGCTTTTACAGTGCCCCCGTCGCGGTTCGCGTTCTGGTAGACTCTCGCCCCCCCATAGGACCCCACAGACCTCGTGCCTCCCACATATGGCTCCTGAACCATTGCAAATGCCATCTTGCGTTTCGTAGCCTCCAGCATGAGCTCTTGTGTTGCCAGTTTCTTCCTCTGTAGGTTAGCCTGTGCGACCGCGTAGCATTTTGGAGCGGTGACTTGTGTGTCGCCCGGAACAACCTTAGCAGTACGCCACTGATGCTCTTGCTATTTCGTCCCACTTCCGCCTCACGGGACACTCCATGCTGAAGGCTGTATGGCTTGCGGATGTCAGTCCGGCCCTGGTGCAGTTGCAGCACTGCGGCGGTTCGCCAGAAAGTCGGTCCGCGCAGTCTGCGGACATGTGCTTTCCGCCGCAGTGACTGCATTTAAGTTCGGTCTCTTGGCAGAATCTTCTGCTGTGTCCATACCCGAGGCAGAGAGAGCATTGTGTCAGTGGCGACTGATCTTCGACCGGCACGCGCTGGAGGTCGATGTGTACTTTTTCTGCCGTGGTCAGTCGCTGCCACACTCGGGGAGCGACTTTCAGGATGATGTGCTCCTTGTGTGGGTTTCTCGCTCTTCGGCGGTGCCCGACAACAATCCTCTGGTCTTCTTTAGGGATGTCGCCGAGGAGGTCCCTATTTTGGCTCCTCAGGCATGCGATAACTTCTTCATCGGAGTTGTAGCTAAAAACGTCCCTGATAATAACCAGGGGGTCTTTATTTCTCGCCTCCTCCACTTTGAGGTTTTTATCCCCTTTAAGCTTCATTGATGTTTTCGTCATCTCCTCCTTGCTATGGAAGCTTAGAATGACCCGTTTGTCCTTGGCTTGCCGGATACCCCCGATCTGCAGACCGCTCTCCCTTGCATCTATAGCCCGCCTGACCTTTCCCATTACCTCCGTGCTAGTGTCCATTGACACCTCGGATGAAACGATAACGGAGTGCGTCGCCTTTTCCTTGGCGTACCGGGGCACCTTCAGGGTCTCTGCGTATGTGGGCGTTCTATCCTGGAGTTCTGTGACCATTTTGCCCATTTTTTGGGTCGTCTCTTCGAGAGCTCTGATTTCCTTCAGGACCTGGTCATCATTTCTCGGCTCCACGTCGCGTGCTTCCTGTGCCTTCCTTTGGCTCTCCACCTCTACCTGCAATTTTTTCATCATCTGGTTGCCCTCCTTCACTAGTCGAGTTTGCTCTTCCAGTGTGGAGCGCAACCAGGTGATTTGGTTAGGGTCCTCTACTGTTTGTCGCTTGTCCTGTCCTTTGTTCTGTTCTTTGTCCTGTGTTTTGTCTTGTCCTTTGTCCTGTTCCTGTCCCCTGTCCCGTCCTCTGCCCTGTACCTTGTCCTGTTCGTCTTTTCCACTCTCTGCCTCCTTTACTAGCTGATAAAGACGGTCTATCGATGCCGTGACTTCCGTCTTGATCTCCGTCTTTAAGTTCCGCGAGTTGTTTAGGTGATGCTTTGCCTTGTTTAGGCATGCTCTTGCCTCAGCAACTCGCGTCGGGTAGATCGGCTTGATAAGTGGGCTCTTTGAGGCCTCTGACAATGTACCTGATCCTCCCGCTTTGCTGTCCTGACTGAGGGCGGTCTTTATGTTTGCCTTCGGATGGTCCTGGGTCTTATTCTGGGCGTTTGGTTGGGTGGCGCTCTTACCCGCCTCCCATTCCCCTATGCTTTTACGGACTGCGAAGGTCCTATTGGTTGGTGCAGGTCCAGCCTGGTCAGGTTTGGTCGGTGATCTCTTTGAAAGAGGACTACGGAGGGTGGCCATTATCTTGGAGAGCTCGCGATCTGGGTTTCTATTAGTTGTAAAACTAATAGCAGTTAAAACAATTGTGAAATTATGGTATAAAAGTGTAAATAATATGAGAGAAACAATTAAGTTTTGTCAAAAGATAACGCCCTCAATAAAAGGCGCGTCTCGTCGAAAAGCCGACAATAATAGGATAAATAAAATAAGATAAATGTATATGTAAAATTTTTTGCTCTATCTAGAGCCGGTCTATTACGTCAGGTGAAAGTAAAATATGGTAAAGTAAGGAAAGATTTTGGCGGAAAAGCAAATATACAATTTGTAACGACTAAAAATTTTTTAGAACTCTACGTAGAGTCGATCTGGGTATCGGGATTGATAGGTCGGGAGGTGCCTTTGTCATTGAAGAAAACCGCGTCCGAATTGGTCCACGGGTTATAGAGTTACGGCCGTTTGAAATTATCCAAGATGGCCGCCGAAAATCCAGGCCGAAATTTCAAACGCTCGCAACTTCCTCAATTTTTGTCCTATCGAGACGCGGCTTGGACCTATGATGTCTACGTTCCCCCGTCTACCCTGTAAGAGCAGAAAATCGTAAGATTTTTTGCAAATTTTTGGGCCCCGGATTTTGGGCCCCTCGATCCAAAAATTTACTCGGTCAGATACCTCAGGGCTGGCCAAATTTACCAACGAAAACCCCGGCGCTCCACGACCACCCGTTGGGAAGATATCTGATGTTAAAGTTTGCCAAGATGGCGGCGCAACTGTCAAAGTCGATCTTTGAACTGCGATATCTTCCCTTCCAGAAGTCGTAGATCACCCGGGTTTGGGCTTTTGTGGCTTGGAATGACCT
This sequence comes from Ochropacha duplaris, assembly GCA_951361185.1. Lineage (NCBI taxonomy): Eukaryota > Metazoa > Arthropoda > Insecta > Lepidoptera > Drepanidae > Ochropacha > Ochropacha duplaris. The sequence continues at coordinate 65,387 of OX592713.1, read as the reverse complement.
GATCTAGCACTCTATAGCGTTTCCAGAAATCCAAAATTTCTTGGCCCCAATCTGTCCGAGTTTTGGGGACTTGATAGACTGAGGGTCTCTTAATGTGGAGTTGAAAACCGCGACTTCCCACGACCCCAGGCACCAAAGTTATGGCCGGTTGAAATTTCACAAAATGGCGGCCGAGCTGTCAGTGTCAGACTTTGAATGCCTGTAACTTCGCGCCCAATAGTCGCAGAGAGTCGGGATTTCGACTATAGAGGTCTGCTTGACCTCTGCTATATCCTCTATGTGGTTTCAGACAGAAAAAATCTCTGACCTCGTAATCGCCAAAAATCACATTCAAATAAAAGTTAATGGTAGGCCAACCCCTAATAAGAAAATCCGGTCTTTCCAGGACTTTCGGATCCCGAGATATATCAATTTCAATTTCAGCACAAAAAGTCTGAAATTTCAGATTTTGTCCAAAATCTCTGTTTTTGAAGTTATCAGGCCCGAGTTTGGGCTTGATAGGGTCCCAATGGACCTATTGGGGCCTGTCCAACCGTCAAATTTAGATTAAAACTATTTAATTTGGAATTAAGACCTAAAAACGTTAAAAATTTAATATCTCGGGAACCGAAAGGCGTAAAAATACAGAAAAATTTTGAAAAATTGTGTAAAATGACGTTCTAATACATGGTATAAAAAACAAAAATGTTGCCATACAAAAAATTTTTGGAAAAGTAATAATACTAAAATTTTGAAAAAACTAAGATATAAACGAAAATACTAATTGTAAAAATCTGGAATTTTCAATACATATCAAGTACAGTAGCGCGCAACCGAATCCAAAATAAAATTTTGCGCGTCTACATTAGTTTTGAAGTTATAACGTATTGAATATCCCAACTTTGAAATTAATTAACTCTAGAAGTACAAGTCAGAAAATTAAATTTTTTGTACCGGAGAACTCCAGGCGTCAGGATGCTGAAGGCTGCGTAGATAGACTGCAGCTGGCGAAGTTATATCACTGACCACGCCACACGTGGTTTTTGTTGTTTTCTTTAATAACTCCGGCAATCTTCGCGTGAAAAATCCCAGAAAATCCAGGAAGATGCTCCTTCAGGTACCTCTTCGGATGGCAACAAAAAATTTGGGGGTCGCCGATCTCCTTCTCCCAGCGCATGCACTTTTAACTTTCTAACCTCTAAACTTTGAGGTTATATTTCAGTTTTCCGCTAATAACTTTTTTCACTGTGAACCGATTTTCGCACTTGTTTCACTCACGTGTCGGGCGTACTGAGACGCAACTTTCGGTATATCACACAAGCTGATCCGGGCAAAATAACCCACTTTTTCGTATTAAAAACTGCGGAGCGAGTATAAAAATGATCCGTTCTCGAGCGCGGGAGGGTCGGAACTGAGGTTAGGTTAGGTTAGGTTAGGTTAGGTTAGGTTAGGTTAGGTTAGGTTAGGTTAGGTTAGGTTAGGTTAGGTTAGGTTAGGTTAGGTTAGGTTAGGTTAGGTTAGGTTAGGTTAGGTTAGGTTAGGTTTTTTTTTTTTTTTTTTTTTTTTTTTTTTTTTTTTTTTTTTTTTTATCCTGTCCGGGAGCGACTATGCGTCCCGGCCCGCGAGCTAATACCTACTCCTATTTATAGTGGAGTATCATTACAATCTAAAATTTATTTCTTCATACTTTATTTCATTTATTAAACACTCTTATAATTACATAAATATAAACATATTATTATTTATTAAAATAAAATACAAATAAAATACAAATAAAATAATTACTTAAAATAACTTAGGTTAACTTAAAGCTATCATGCTGTGCGGGCCACATGAAACCATGTGACTGCAGTCACACGGTCCATGCAGCCAGCACCTAAATGCAGTGCAAAGGGTGATCTATCGGATGATAGTCCACCCCTGCGAATTTTACATCCGTGCTAACATGCTTACCTCCCCCCCTTGGAATATGACACAGCAGACAGTTAAGAACCTAATATTTATAATTTTGTACCCTTGTAGTGTGGGTTGCACCTAATGCAACCTAGCTATTCCCGGATAAATACTAATTATTCATTTTCAACATTACTATAATACTATAACATTACTATAATCACTACAATTGAATTTACATTTTACAATTACATTATTTCATCATATTAATATAGATTAGATTACACGAATACAGATTCATTACATTAATTTCCTTGTATTGTAAATTTTACTTAACTAATTAAATGCAATCCCTATTATTAAGTTTAATTGCATAAAAATTACAACTTATTAATTGCATAAGGTTTCACAATAGTAATTTTTCAAATTTCTTCAGTTACACATTAAATTCCATTATACTCGTACCATTTATTACATTATTTTAATAAGATGTTTTTAATCAATTGCACATTAGATTATATTATATCATTCATTACATTATTTTAATCAGTTGTTTTTATTAATTGCACATTTAAATTACATTTTTCAATTCATCACAAAGTTGATTTTCATTGATTTACCCTGAACTACATTAAACTATATCGTGCCAATCTATAATACTAACAATCTAGAGTTCTAGCTTACATGCTAACCTTATCTCTAGACAGTAGAGCCATTTGCCCTGGAGGCCCTGGTCACGACCGCCTCAGCAAACTCAAGGAAAACCTGGCGGCTGTCGCTGTCACCGATTGCAGTTACGAGGCTATACCTATCCAAAACATAACCCAGCTTGCACTCACAATTAAACCTGAGGACGCCAAACCTGGGGCACTCCGCCAGGACGTGCACGACGGTCTCATCCGTCTGCCCATCACATGAACAGGCAGACGTGGCGCACAACTTAAACCTATGGAGGTAATGCCTGAAGCCTCCGTGCCCCGTCAACAGCTGCGCCCGGAGGTTTGTCATCCTCAGTCCTGCCAGGGCCTTGTGCGCCGCACGCACGTCCGGAAAGAAGATTCTGGTGGTCGCACCCGCAGTCGCCGCCTGGTATTCAGCCTGCCATGCAGACAAGGTACAGTCCCTAATGAGGTGCTTGGCGTAGGAGATCGGGAAGGCATCATACATTGGTGATTGTCTGTTATGTAGAGCTGCGTCCTTGGCCAATTCGTCCGCCCTTTCGTTGCCGACAATTCCAGTGTGCGCTCGCACCCAGTGGAAAACCACTGATCCGCCGCAGGTTTCTATTTCGGCCAGTCGCCGCCGCACGCGAGCTACTAGGGGATGAAGCGTCTCAGGGTTGGCAATACCCTCCAGTGCAGATCTGGAATCGCTGAGCACGTTCAGGCTGCGAAGCCGAAGTGAGACCGCAACCTCCAGTGCCTTTAGTATAGCGCAGAGCTCCGCCTGGTGGACGCTGCAGTAATTTTCCAGTCGGAACTTCGCCGCCCTTCGCTCCACTCCATTCTCCCACAAAGAGACGGCCCCACCGACCCTACCCTCCAGCTTGCTCCCATCTGTATAGGCGAGGGGGTATTCATTTGGGATAGCCCGGACCTGTTCTTCAGTCTCAATGAGCCCGTAGCGCATTCGCTTCCTCAGAGCAGGATGCGGGAGGTCAAACGGGCTTATCCGCCTCTGTATGACTCTGTCCGGCATCTGCGGCAGCTGTCCGCCCCTCTTAACCTCGAAGATGGCCAATTGCTCGTTAGCCCTATGTGTCAAAGGCAGGATTCCCGCCAGGACGGTGCTGGCGGCGAAGGAGACCGTGCGGTGTGTCTTTGCAATTCGGATTGCAAACTGTCTTGTGATTCTATCGAGCTTCTTTCGTGCGTATATCCTTTTGGCAACAGGGGCCCATGCCGCAGCGGCGTACAGTACCGTGGGCTCTACGACCGCCATATAAATGGTTCTGATAATATCGGAGTTCAGACCCCATTGTGCTCTGGCAGCTCTGGACACCATCTTGTACAACCTGCAGACCCTGTCCTGTAAGGCGTCCAAATGCATCGCGAAATTGAGGTTCCGGTCCAGCACGATCCCTAAGATCTTCAGATGCGTGCCAAGGGCAATATCTATCTGGCCCATTCGCAACCTAGGTTCATCGTATTTAAGTTTCCTGGTGATGAGGACGGCCTGGGTCTTTTCAGGAGCAAGCGTCATCTTTCTTGAGAACGACCACCGTGACACACACTCCAATGCGGCTCCAACCATGTTTTCGAGGTCACTCGCTGAGTGTGCAGCCGCCACAATAAGTAGGTCGTCCGCGTATGCCTGAAGGTGTACGCCCGCCGCCTCCGTCTCCCGTAGCAAGGAGTCCAACTGGACGTTCCAGAGCATAGGGCCGCACGTGGATCCTTGGATACAGCCCCTGTTAGTGTCCCTGGTAATTTCTGCTCCTGCGTACTTTAGACTTACTGTTCGGTCTTTGAGGTAGCTGTATATTAGTTTCAGTATTGATCTTTCAACGCCCAGGTCGCCCAGTTCACCCAGGATTGCCGGCCACCATGCATTGTCGAATGCCCCCTGTATGTCTAGGGACACAACAACCACTAATTTCTTTTCATTGACTCCTTGCCTGATAAGAGAAACCGCATCGTACAGAGCATCCTCAGCGCTGACCTGTGGGGTGAAGCCATACTGTCTACTGCTTAGCTTACGCTCATGGCCTAATTGCCATTGCAGCCGGTTTGTTAGCAGCTTCTCCAGCACCTTGGCAAGCACCGGCAGTAGGCCAATCGGGCGATATGATCTCGGATGAGCAGGATCCTTCCCTGGCTTTGGGATGACCTTGATCGTAGCCCTTTTCCAGGCCTTCGGGAAAAATCCCAAGCGCAGGCACCTGTTAAAAATTCCCAGTAAGGCTTCGGGATTTGCCCGGTATGCTGCATCACAGATGTCCGAGGTTAGTCCATCCCTCCCAGGCGCTTTCCCAGGATCCATGTTCTTAAGAACCGCCTCTACCTCTTCCGCAGTAAATTCTTTTATTTGTGCCCCTTCCATCGGTGGCATCTCTCGTCTACTCTGTTCGACTTTTTGTCTGAGCAGCTGGTGTTCCAGGTCATCATCCTCAGCATTATCCTCAGGGTAGAATGTATTTGTAAGTAGGCGCACCGAGTGCTCTGCAGAGAGGAGGTCCCCCGATACTGGAGACCTCAGCAGGTGGTCAACGTTATTGTTGGAACATCCCCTGAGGATCCTGTATGTTCGCTTCCAGATGTCCTCCCGCTTCTGGCTGGTGCACAAATCCTTCCAGCTCTTCGTGATTGCAGCCATCATACCTTCTCTGTATGCGTCCTTGGCTCGCAGGTATTCCTGGATAATCAATTCCCTTCTGTTTGGTCTGGCACACCTTATCCTGTTCCTGAGCGTCCTGACCTTCCTCTTACTGGATTCAAGATCGTCGTTCCACCAGGGTGCACCTCGAGTCATCCCGATATTAAGCGGCGGCATTGACTCCTGGCAGGCAGCATGCAGCACACCCTCATAGGCCTCCACAGTCGCTTCCAACTGTTCCTCAGTGTCGATCTCCACATCCACACTGTTTCGGGCAATATCGAGGAGTCCCGGTGATACAGCTTCCATGAAGTCAGACCATCTTGCTTTCCTGGTGTTATATCGCCTGGTACCGAGATTCTGTGGTTGCGCACCATGCCTCTCTATTGCAACGTCAAACCGGATGGCTCTGTGGTCAGAGTGAGTTACACGGTCAGTGTCGACTCGCCAGTTTTGTAGTCTGCCACTTATGCTTGTAGAGCAAGCAGTCACGTCGACGATGCTGGAGTAAAGCACGCTTCCCCTCCACTGGTAAAACGTCGGTACATTCCCTTCATTTATTATCTGGACATCAAGCTCTGCCATTAGGTCCATGTAGAGCGCCCCTCTTTCATCCTCAACCTCGCAACCCCACCAGGGACTGTATGCGTTTATATCGCCCGCTATGATAAACGGGACCATTCCAAACGCTTCAACAGCACTCCGCACCTCCAGCAGGTATGGCTCCATTTGTTGACTCCCTTGCATATATACGCACACAAGGCCCAACTTAAAATTACCAAGCTGTATAACTAGGCTAACTATATTCTGCGCAACATTAGCAGAATTAACAATAATTTGCACCCTAGGGTCGATGACGACGACAGCGGCCTTGACGGGGTTATCTTTGTCCCCACCAAACTGCACAACGCGATGTGTAGTCGTGAAAACACCTGTAGAGCCCACGTAGGGTTCCTGAAGCAGCACAACTGAAACGCCTGCTCTACCAGCCTCGTGCAGACACTCCCTGGATGCGGCATGGCCGCGACCAAGGTTTGCCTGCAGGAAGCGCAGGCGCCCCGAAACTTCCACCTGGGTGCCCTCAGCAGTAACTGACGCCCGCCCTTGCCAACCGGTCCCACTTCCTCCACTCAGGGCAGTCCGCGCTGTAGGCCGGATGGCAAGCGCCAGCACCTACCTCCCCCTTTACACGGCAATTTGTGCATGCCGGTTTCCCGAATCGGCTGGGACAGTCCCTAGTGTCGTGGCCAACGACGGAGCAGTACCCGCAGCTGGGCTCCGGCGCCCTGCACTCTCTCGCACGATGGGAGAACCCAAGGCACCGGTAACATTGCAGCAGCGGAGACTGGTCCACCGCAACCAAGATCTGGTAACCTACACGTACCCTCCTGTCCCTAAGCGCGTTCCATACCGGCGGACTGACCTCCAGGACGATGTTCTGAACAGTGCCCTGACGTCCTTTAGTGCGCCTGACTACCTTGACTTTTCTGTCATTTGGCTCAATTCCAGCAAGGAGGTCAGCGTTCTGCTTCAGAACAGCGTCCTGGACCCTGACATCACTTAGGTCCGGCGTGACCCCGATTACCTTAAGGAGGGGGCTTCTCTGCTTTGGCACTGCCACAGACAGCCCGGCTTCCATGCCCGTGACAGCTGCCCTCATGCGACGCAGACCCACCTCAGAATCGACGGTGATCGCCACTCTGCCGTTCCGACATCTACGTACTCCAGAGACACCCACTCCTAGGTCGATAACATCTACCTTGCTTTTAATGTTGTCTATGATGTCCTGGCCCGTGTGCCTGGGGTCCACTGATTCCACCAACATTGTGTATTTGGGTGTGGGTGGAACCCCCGCACACGGCCCAGGAGAGACCGGTTCCCGGAGCCTTCTTCTGCGCCTGCGACCCTGCACCAGCCACTCTCCCTCGTCGGCGGCTTCCGCATCTGGAATCGGGGCAAATGAGGTGTTGGCGGTAGCAATTTCAGCCCTGAGGGCCTCTGCCTGTTCCGCCAGTTGCCGCGCCACGTCAGTAACCTCAACGGTCTGTTCCGTAGCTACCACCCGCTGCACTTCCCTGGCAACACCGTCCATGACCTTGCTCATCTTGTCCAAGGGCTCCACTAGGTCATGGACCAGTAACAGCCTGGTGGCTTCAGCCTGACGGCATAAAGCCTCCAGGCTGTCACTGGCCCTTCTCTGTGTCGCCTCCAGGATCTTTATGTCAACCTTGTTTTTACCCAGGGTCTGCTCCAGTGCGTGGGTGTATTTCCTGGCCTCGACATCCAGTTCCCTTGTCAGATTTGCCCTGTCCCGCTGCAACCCGGTGACCTGCTCCTGTAGCTTAGAGCTGGCCTCCACCTGCCCCAGAACTAGCTCCTGTAACCTGAAAAGGGTAGCGATGACCATTTCACGGACCCTTCTGCTTAGGTTCCCAGCATATCTACCTTCAAGAGCAGTTTTGGCATCCAGCACGGCTCTGCAAGCCTCAGCCGCGTCACTGGAGCCAGCATTTGCCAGGGAAATCCTTGACGGTCTGGCGAACTCCTCCTCTGTCTCCTCCGGCGGGCAGCTGGTTAATGATGACGTCGAGGCTTCTGACGGCAATGAGGCCTCTATAGCAGCTGTGTGAACGATAGAGCCCGCAACCACAGAGGTAACAGAGGTGAAAGTCCCACCCGCCAGGTTGGGCGGCCGGAGTAGACCCCCAGATGAGCCCGCGATCGCTGCTGCTGACCCCGCTTCCCCAGCTCCATCCGAAAGCGATCGCCTTAACACCCGAGGCCCGGTTCCCGACTCAGCCCTGACATCCATAGCCAAGCTCGACAACGACTCCACACACAAGCTCTACCCCAACTCTATTAAAAACTTTTGCTCTACGTAGAGTCACCCGAGTTCAATACAGAGGTGTGCCACGCCCAGCCCTGCACAATGGTGAAAACCCCGAGTCTCTACGACTACCAGGGCCGGAGATACAGCTATCTAAAACTTTCCAAGATGGCGGACCAGCTGTCAAAGCCAACCTTATAACCGCCGTAACTCCGGACCCAGCGGTCCCAGAAACCTAGGAAAAACGTTACTAGGACCCCAGCGGTGCGCCCCACACTGCCCGCAGCAAATCCCACAGCAGAAATTGTCACAATGATATCTGCCCAAAACTATGTTCAATTGCAAGCGAGGTCTCCCCCCGTCCCAGCTGTGAAAGTCCGGAGTCGCTGCGACAACTAGAACCAGAGATATAATGGATCAAAAATTTTCAAAATGGCGGTCCAACTGTCAAAACCAAATTTCGAACCGCCAAAGCTCCGGATCCAGACGCCCCAGAAACACCGGAAAAGCGGCAACGTGTTTGCGACAACCCCAGCCATCCGTTGCCAGTCAAAAACAGCCAAGAATTTTCAAGGTGCCGCAGAGTCGCGGCGACCCCGCCAGATGATGAGGGGAGTCCGGCAAACCACTAATCTGGAAACCCCAAGTCTCTCCGAGCTCCGGTTCCCGAGATATACCAGTTCCAAAAACGGCAAGATGGCCTCCAAGATGGCCGCCGAAACTTTAACCGCGTCTAACTCAGGTCCTAGTGCTCCGAAAAATCCGGTGTTTGGGCTTGTTGTAATCGGCACGCCCGCCGCCAACTATTCCCGCCCGCAAAATTCCCGTTTTCCCTGCTATCCCGGATATTCCCGCTTGAGATTTGTAAACTCTGTAGATTTGCAATGAGTAAAGATATCGTTGAGCAAAAAACGGTTCCGAATAGCTGGGCAGTTCCCGCTGACGTCAGGCAGCCGCAGTAAGGCACGTGACCTCTGCAGCTCAAGCCACGGGGGGGGGAAGGATTTCCAGTTTTTGGGCCACAGCCCATGAACCAGCACGCCAAAAAATCTAAAATTTTGCAAAACCTGTAAAGGAGAACGCCCTCAAAAGTCCGACCACTCAAAAATCCACGCGAAACAAAAGGAAGCCGAAATATTCCCGATCCAAATTTTTTGCTTTGATTGACAATTTTCGGGAAACCTTACTGGATAAAAATCATGTTTTAGTGAATTCCAATAGGTGACACCGATATCCTTAAGAGGGCATCCCAAGTTTTTCCCGCCAGGTCTTTTCCGCTTAATAATGGGGGGGGGAATACTTTTTTAGTTTTTATGCCCTGGAGTGGGTAATACACCCTCTAAAAATCTGAAAAATGTTTCAAAACGTAGAACTCGATGCCCCGCATCGGCCAACACTCTAACAATCTGCGCGCTCTCATCAGTTACCTAGATATTAGGTATTTAGTGTTCTTAATTATAATTAATATATCTCAACCCCCGGGAGGGGTAAAAATCAAAATTTTACGGGGGCTCGTAGAGAAAGGTTAGGCTCACTATCCCGTATTACTAGATCAACCCGAAAACCTTTAGAACACTGACCTCGTGGCCCTCGTGACCACGTGTGAATTTCGGTTTTCGGATCAAAACTCCCTGGGGAATGTCGTGAAAAATCCAGGAAGATCAGTGTGGATACCTGGCTTGGAGGCCCACAAAATAGCAATTGAAAATTGCTAGGTCGTCGATCAAATGGCGGCAGCGTATGCGTTTAAAGTTTTGAAAACTAACCTCAAAAACAGTTTTTCTGCTGCTGCTGGCGCAAATCTGGAACAACAAAGACGACACTGCAATCCAATTGTAGGCCTCAACAAGACGCACACACCGACACTTCAACCACTGCTCTACGAGCCCGTTTTCTATTTTTAATTAATTTTTTACGTGGGAGCACTTGATTTTCGTGGCGCTTCCGAAGAGCGCTGTACGCGGACTGGGGGTTAGGTTAGGTTAGGTTAGGTTAGGTTAGGTTAGGTTAGGTTAGGTTAGGTTAGGTTAGGTTAGGTTAGGTTAGGTTAGGTTAGGTTAGGTTAGGTTAGGTTAGGTTAGGTTAGGTTAGGTTAGGTTAGGTTAGGTTAGGTTAGGTTAGGTTAGGTTAGGTTAGGTTAGGTTAGGTTAGGTTAGGTTAGGTTAGGTTAGGTTAGGTTAGGTTAGGTTAGGTTAGGTTAGGTTAGGTTAGGTTAGGTTAGGTTAGGTTAGGTTAGGTTAGGTTAGGTTAGGTTAGGTTAGGTTAGGTTAGGTTAGGTTAGGTTAGGTTAGGTTAGGTTAGGTTAGGTTAGGTTAGGTTAGGTTAGGTTAGGTTAGGTTAGGTTGGACGATTGTAACTTTGCGGATACTGGACGGATATTGATGAGATTTATAACTTAGACTATTGGCTCGTTATACTGACTATTGATACCGTTTCATCTCGTGACTTGGCTATACTTTCGGATTTTGACTTTTTGTTTTGATTGGATTTGTTTTGTTGATATTTTTTTGTTATATTTGTTAAGTTTTTTCGGTGTTGTTGTTGTTGTGGAACAGCTTGTTTGAGCTTGTTTCACAGCGGCGGCTGCCGTCTTGCCTTCGGGCTTTGATTTGTTACTACCTTACCTTCGGTTCGGTAGATATTTAGTTTTTAAGTGTTAATTTTTCTTGTTAAATTTTATCATTTAAAAATTTTATTTTTGCTTGTGACGCCATTTTGTGGGGTCAACCCCTACGGCTGTGAAAGTACTGTCAGTGGATAGAGGGCAACGCCCCCTATAACGCGACACCTTTCGCGCCGTGCTACGACCCTCGGTTTAGGCGCAAAGCGGATAACGCAAGTTATTTTTTGGTTAAATTTTCAATAGCAAACTTTGTTTGTTTACATTTTTGCTATTGAAAAAAGTCGGTGTTGCCGCTATCGCTCAGCGCCCCGTTTGTTGCTGAGACATAGCGGCAATAGTCTTCTTTAGTGTAGGATAGGTCCGGTTACTGCAACTCATTGGGTTGGGTAGTAATCGGATTTTCTAAAATTTTTTGCAAATTTTACTATAAAATTTACGGTAAAATTTGAGCAAAAAAGAGGTGTTTTGGTGTTGGCTCCATTTCGTGGGGTTAACCCCTACGGGCATCGTAGGGCTACCAGCGGATAGGGTATATCCTCTTATAATTTTATTAATTTTTCCCACCCACCTGCGACCACGAGAAGTGGGTGAAAAAAGGTTTCGAAAAATAAAAAATAAAAAATATTGCTATAAGGGTAATTTCAGGCGCTTTTCCAAATTTGTATGGAGTATTTTAAATCCGGCACACGCTTGACCGTTTTTATTGACTAACATTTTTGTTTAGTCAATAACTTCGGTTTGCGTTGTCGGATTTGGATAAAATTCGGCAGGGACGTTGGCGGGGCCATAATGGCCACGTCCGAAGAGGGGGGGGGATCCCCCCGCAGGAGGGGGGGGAGAATTTTTAGTTCTCCCTCTGCATCGGAGGATGAAGACCTCGCAGAGGCCACGGAGGCGGCCTCTCAGCCCCAGAAAAGGGGGCACGAGGACTCCGAGGATGACCCGAGGCCCGACAACGGGCCAAAGGTGACCACTGCCCTCAGGGGGAAACCCAGGGGGGCCTATTCGGGCTTGGCAGCGGCGCGGGTGAAGCTCCGTGAATCGGAAACTTATTTTAGTTCCGACACGGACACCCCCGCTGCCAGCTATAGGAGAGACTTCCCGGAGCTCCGCTCCAAGGGGGGGGTGAGGAGTGGGGGAACTTCCCCCCCCCAAAAAACGGTAACACCGACTGAGGTCCAGCCCTGGTCGGACCCGGTGGAGGCCGCCCGACGGGCGGCATTTGAAATTTTTGAGGGGGCCCGCAAGTCGGGCAATCTGAAGGGAGAGGTGTGGGGCTCCATGAACCGGGCCGTCCGCACCATTCTGGACGCAATGGAGGACATTAAAGCCTCCAGGACAGAGAGCGAGGAGATCCGCATACTAAAAGCGGATAACAAGAGGATGCGGGAGCAACTCGCTCTCTGTTCGTCGGAGCTGAAGGCGTTGCGGACCGCCTTCTCGGAGCGCCCACAGCCGGTCCGCGAGACCCCGGCCCCCAGGGCTCCTCCGCCGCCCCAATCCGCCGCTGCGGATCTGGCGGAGTTATTGGAGACAATGAAGCGCGACCTGACGATCTCCTTGGGCAACATGATAAATGCCAGAATCGAGGAGATCAGCAGTCGCCTTCCCCCCGCGCCAATAATCCGCCCCCCGCTTGCGGCGGATAAGAAGAAGAAGGCCCCAGCGAGAGAAGTGGCCTCTGAGCCTGAAACCAGGGCTAGGCTTGGGGACGGGAGACCTAAAAAGGTCACCAAAAAAATGGCGCCCCCCCCCAGGCCTACAGCCCCGGTGGCTGGGACTGCCCCGGCGGCTAGATCTGCCCCGGCAACCAGGTCTGCCCCGGCGGCCAGGTCTGCCCCGGCAACCAAGTCTGCCTCAGCAGCCAAGTCTGCCCCGGCGGGCAAGCCTGCCCCGGCAGCCCGGCCCGCCCCGGCCTTGGAGACAGCACCTGGTCCCTCCGGCCAACTGCCAGACGAGGGGACATACTCCCAGGTGGTACGTAGGAAGAAGAGGAAGAGAGGAAAGGGAAACGCTACGGCCCCACCCGCCCCCCCTCCCCCCCCCAAGAAGAAAGCGGCACCTAAGCCGAAGGCTCCTCAAGCCCCAAAGACGACGGCGGTGGTGATCACCATGAGGAAAGATATCACCACCGACACCACGCTGCAGGCCACGATGTCGAAGGCCATCAATGGCATCAGACTGGACGAAATAGGCCTGCAGCACGTCAGGGTCCGGCACTCGGCGACTGGGGGCCGAGTTATTGAGGTCCCTGGAGCGGATAGCGGAAGGGCGGCGGACAGCCTTGCAGAACGCCTGCAGGCTATTGTGGGGGATGTCGCCCACATAAGCCGCCCCGAAAAAATGGCCGCTATCCAAGTCACCGGCCTCGACGAGTCGGCGACAAAGGAGACCCTGGCGGCCGCTGTCGCCAAGGCTGGGAGATGCGCCGAGGCGCACGTGAGGGTGGGGGGCATACGCCCAACATACGACGGCAACATGGTTGCCCTCGTACAATGCCCGGTGGGGACAGCAAGAGCCCTCCTGCAAAGTGGTCAGATCCTGGTGGGCTGGGCGTCCGCCAGGGTCAGCCCCGTCGGACCAGCACCCATGCGGTGCTACAGGTGTATGGGTGTTGGCCACTCGCGGCCACTGTGCCCCTCAAGCATAGATCGGGGCCATCTGTGCTACCGATGCGGTTCAGAGGGGCACAAATCAGCCGCATGCTGGGAGGAGAAAGCGTGGTGTGCAGTATGCCACCATGCCAAACTCCCAGCCGACCACATCATGGGGGGATTAAAATGTTTCCCACCGGAGACGAAGGGCAAGGAGGTGAGGACTCGACCCACCCGTCCTCCACGCCCCACAACAGCCGAATCAGCCGCCAGCCGGCCCGTCGAAGATAACCGCATGGACGTCTAAATGCCAGTACACCGACATTTAGACGTCCTGCAGACAAACGCCAACCACTCCGCCAGAGCTCAGGATCTGCTCATGCAGACCATGGCGGAGTGGGCAATTGGCGTCGCGGTTGTCGCGGAGCCCTACTTCGTCCCCCCTCAATCTAATTGGGTAGGGGATACCGACGGAGTAGTGGCGATCGCAGTGCCGGCGGTGGGGGACTTCCCCCCCTTATCGAGGATCGAAGGCGGCCAGGGGTTCGTGGCGGCCAAATGGGGGAGTGACACCACAATAGTGGCAGTGTACTTCTCCCCCAACAAGCCGCTACACGCCTTCGAGCGGTTCCTGGGGGTCCTAAGCGGGGTAGTCAGAAGGGCTGCCCCGTCACAAGTGATGGTCATGGGGGACCTCAACGCTAAAAGTTCGGCGTGGGGTTCCCCCATCACGGACCTCCGAGGGACTGCCCTCGAGGACTGGGTGACGGCAACAGGACTGGTAGTCCTGAACCAGGGCAGCGCCAACACTTGCGTGCGGAGGCAGGGGGGGTCAATCGTGGACGTCACGTTCGCGACCCCTGCCATAGCCGCGCGCGTATCGGATTGGCGCGTCCTGGAGGACGTCGAGACCCTCTCTGATCACGTGTACATCAGAATGAGGGTCTCCAATAATGGCGTCCAGCTGTCACCCACCCCAGGGGGGGGAAGAGGCAGGAGAGGGGGTTTCCCCAAATGGTCCCTTGTCCACTTGGACAGGGACAGGGCGGACGAGGCGGCAATGGTGGAGGCATGGTGTGCTGCCCCACCCGTCACCCTCGGAGTCGAGGAGAGGGCGGCACAGTTCCGCGTCGCATTACAGACGGTTTGCGACGCGGCCATGCCTCGGGCCGGTCGCCTGTCCGCCCGTAAGAGGGTTTACTGGTGGTCCGCAGAAATTGCGGCCCTGCGGACCGCCAGCAACAGTGCCCGCCGCGCCTACCAACATTGTAGGCGTCGGCGGCACACTGACGAAGAGGAGGAAGGGCTTCATAGGGCCCTCAAAGAGGCAAAGGGGGCCCTCCAGGTGGCGATCGCCAAGGCCAAGGACGAAGCTCATGAGTCGTTCTTGGCCACCCTGGATAGGGACCCATGGGGGCGGCCGTACAAGGTGGTGCGTAACAAAATGCGCACCGCCCCCCCCATGGACTCCCTGGAGCCCGCCCTCCTACAGACGATAGTCGAGGGGCTGTTCCCGCCAGCCCCATCGATCTCCCCCCCGTCGATGGCCGACCCCTTAACGGAGCCGGAGGCCGAACTCGTCATAGCACCTATAAGCAATGACGAGTTCGAGCGAGTGACGGACCGACTCCGGGGCTGTAAGAAAGCCCCGGGGCCAGATGGAGTCCCAGGTCGCGTCCTCGCCGTCGCCCTGGAACACCTCGGGGACCGCCTCAGGCACGTCATGGACGACTGCCTGAGGGAGGGAAGGTTCCCGAGGGTGTGGAAAGAAGGGCGACTATGCCTCCTCCGCAAAGACGGTCGGCCACCTGATTGCCCGTCCGCCTATCGCCCCATAGTGCTGCTGGATGAGGCCGGAAAAGCGTTTGAACGCATCCTGGCCTCCCGGATCCTGCAGCACCTGGAGACCGCCGGCCCGAACGTCTCTGATAGACAATTCGGGTTCCGGGAAGGGCGGTCCACGCTCGACGCGTTGAAGTCACTGAGGGACTTCTGTGAGTACGCGTCGAGCAGGGGGGAGGGTGTCATCGCGGTGTCTTTAGACATCGCAAACGCATTCGGCACCCTCCCCTATGGGGTGATCAGTGAGGCACTTCGATACCATGAAGTGCCTCACTACCTAAGGCGGATTGTTGAGCACTACCTAACCGAGAGGGTAGTGCTCTGGCAAAACAAGGACGGGCAAAGGG
Source organism: Ochropacha duplaris (assembly GCA_951361185.1). Lineage (NCBI taxonomy): Eukaryota > Metazoa > Arthropoda > Insecta > Lepidoptera > Drepanidae > Ochropacha > Ochropacha duplaris. The sequence goes on along the minus strand of OX592713.1, from coordinate 49,967 downwards.
GGGAGAGAAGAATGGCCTGCGGCGTGCCCCAGGGTTCCGTGCTCGGTCCACTGCTATGGAACCTGGGGTACGACTGGGCAATCCGGGGGGAGTTGCTTCCGCGCACACTCGTCGTCTGCTACGCGGACGACACAATGGTGGCTGTGCGCGGGAGTGACAAGCGGGAGACCTCCCGGAGGGCAGAAGTGGCGGCTGAGCTGGCGATTGGGCGGATCGCCAGGCTCGGCCTCAAGGTGAGCCTCCCGAAGACTGAGGCTATAGTCTTCGGGGGGCGCGGGTGGAGGCTGCCTGCTGATGCGGCGCTCACCATAGAAGGAGAAGCGGTCCAAATCAAGCCCCACATCAAATATCTGGGGCTGATATTGGACCGCAAATGGGATTTCGGGGAGCACTTCTCCAAGCTAGCTCCCCGAATCGTGGGCGCCGCGTCAGCGCTTGGCAGACTCCTGCCCAATGTCGGAGGGCCAGGCTCCTTATGCCGGCGACTCTACGCCGGCGTTACAAGGAGCATGGCCCTATATGGGGCCCCAATATGGGCGGACAAGCTGTCCGCCCGGAATAGGGCCCTGCTGCGGAGGCCCCAACGGGTCGTGGCCCTCAGGATGGTGAGGGCCTATATGACGGTGGCCCACGCAGCGGCCTGCCTCCTCGCGTGCACCCCTCCGTGGGAGCTAGACGCAGAGGTGCACGCAGAGACCTACCAACGTAGGTCAAGGGTCCGGGCAACAGGTGAACGCCCGGACCCTGAGGAGGTAGAGGCCTCCCGTCGCATGACGGAGCGCCGACTGCGGGACCGATGGAAAGCCCAACTAGAGGTCGCCCCTTATGGTGTCCGTACCATAGGGGCGATCCTCCCATCGGTCGACCAATGGTTGAAGAGGGCAGTCGGCGCTACGTCGTTTCGGCTCGTGCAGGTACTGACCGGGCATGGGTGCTTCGGTCACTACCTGCACAAAATCGGTAGAGAGCCTGACCCGCGGTGCCATGAGTGCGGAAGTCCCGACGACACCGCTCAGCACACCCTAGAGGTGTGCAGTCGTTGGGACGCGGAGCGTGGCCTCATGGCACGCACCATCCAGCGGGTGGACCTCTCGCTCCAAAGCATTGTCGAGGCAATGCTGAGCAATGAGAGGTCCTGGGAGGCTGTGGTCTCCTTCTGCGAAACTATTATTTCGCAAAAGGAGACCGCGGAGCGGGAGCGCGAGGAAGATCCTCTCGCGCATCCCCTCCGACGCAGACGGCTCGGGTTGAGAAGGCGGCGGTTCGCCGCCCGACTCAACCCATAGTGGCTGCAGGTGGAGGATGGGAGTCCTCTGCCTGCGGGAAAAGCCACTTAGCGGTCTGGGAGAGGGCCAAGCGTGCTCGGCCATCTCCCCTTTGGCGTGGGAAGCCCCGGCAATGGCTGGGGCGCCGTCGGTGGACATCGTGGTCTATGCCTTCGCAGGTACCACGGTGTCCAACAAAACCGACAAGAGGGCACGTCCGGGTGGTTTTTAGTGGGTAGCACTCCCTACCCCTCCTTACTCTGAGGAGGGAGAGGCGAAGTGTAGTCCCACATAACCCTCCGCCACTCCCATGTGCGGAGGGTATGCGTAACGCATTTCCCACCCGGTGAACAAAAAAAAAAAAAAAAAAAAAAAAAAAAAAAAAAAAAAAAAAAAGGTTAGGTTAGGTTAGGTTAGGTTAGGTTAGGTTAGGTTAGGTTAGGTTAGGTTAGGTTAGGTTAGGTTAGGTTAGGTTAGGTTAGGTTAGGTTAGGTTAGGTTCCCCCCCGACTGTGTTGCCACCTTGTCGTGGTGGGGGGGCTTGCGTGTCCCTATGATCTCCGAGGCTTTACCGGCAGGGTCACCCATACCGGCCAGGCTCGGGGTGAGGGTCCAGACGAAGAGCAACACTCCCTTCCCCATCCTTCCCTCGTTCCGCTTCCCATCCTCAAAGGGCGGTCTTCTCCCGGTACTTCTCTCATCAGGAGAGTGGACCGGCGATGTTGACTGTCCCAAAATCCTTTCCCTCTCCTTCCCCTTTTCCTATTTTCCCAACAGGTCCGATGGAGTGGCGGCGGGTCCGGTGTGCACTTACACTGCCCCGGACTGGCCTTTTTCAAGGCCAACGCCGGTCGACCCGTAATCCGCAACGATGGCAGTGGGCCTATGCGGACCGGGGGGCTCTGCCTTAACCAGCAGGGCCTGCGAGGAAGAAATCCTCTATAAAAAATTACCCGAATCTCAAGCGGCGCCGCACCGTGAGGAGATGAATGGCTCCACGGAATTGGAGTTCCTAGTGCGTGTCCCCACACTGGTACCTGTCGCCCCCAGTGTGGGTTACAAAATATAGACTTTCCCAGGCACGGGATCTCGGCCTGTGGACGACGTTAGTTCTCTCATAATCGTGGGTATAAAATGGAAACTTCAAATAATAAAAATAACAACAATCTGACGGAGGAGAAGATGGAGGAGAGGACGGAGGAGAAGGTGACAAAGGAGGTGTGTCCCAGAAGACTACGCGTCGCAATAACTAGGCTGTCAGAGTCAGACTCGGACGGTAGCCTGATGACCGTTCAATCCTCTGGGACGGAGTCAGACGCGGGCCTAGCTGGTCGTGTCTGGCGAAAACGAGGTCTGAGTGCGTCAGACAATGAGGAGGAGTTGATGTCGCCGTCCAAAGGGGCGGCACATAAATCCAAAAGGGGGAGGGGCCGCCCGCCAACAACAGGCAAATACGTGGGCCTGGCGCAAGCCAAAGCGCAGCTCAACGCTGCCAAAGAGGTCCAGCTTCGGCTGGAAGCGGAAGAGAGGGTGGCCGGCATGGCAAGGACTCTTCAGGAGTCCAGAAAAGCCAGCCGCCATGCCCTCAACCCTCCCACTGCGGGAGAAGATTCAGCGCAGACCATGTCTGCGCTAAACAAGATGGTAATGGACGCCGCGGACACTATAGTCAACGTGGCTGCGACGTCCAAAAATCTGAAGGGCACATCTGTGCGGGCCCTGAAAGAAGCAGCGGTCCTCATCAAAGAGGCCGTGGCAGGTCTAAGGGCTCGCACAATTACGGAGGAGGTCGCCAAACTAGAGGCGGCCAACTCGCAGCTCTCGAGCCAGTTGGCAGAGCTGCGAGCAGAGGTGGCTGAGCTGAGGCGGCAGCCGGCAGTAGTGCCGAACGCTGCGGTGCCCGACACCTCCTCTATCAAGGAGATGATGGAGGAGGTCTCGCGTACAAGCTTCGCACAATTTGGTGCGATGCTGAACGCGAGATTCGCGGGCATCGAGGACCGCCTGCTGCCGGAGCAGCGCCTCAGGCCGCCTCTAGCGGCCGGTCGGAGGAGGCGGTGAAGATCACTTCGCCGCAGCCCTCAACTTCGGGGGTTCCAGCCACTGCTGCCCCTAAGCGACCGCCATCAAAGACGACAGCTCCCCCCCCAACCAGCCAGTCTCAAAAGGCGGGTAAAGGTAAGGGGAAGGGTAAAAAGACGGCGGCAGCAAAGGAGGCGGCCAAAGCTAGGGACTCGGGCCCGTTCGTGCCCGCACCTCCACCACCTCCATTGAAGGAGCCGTGGAACCTGGCGGCACGGCGGGGCACCAAAAAGGTCCCCCCGAAAAAGGCGGAGGAGCGAGCGCCGGTCTCGAAATCGGCCCCCTCCAAAAAGGCGACGGCTAAGCTCCGTCCACCGCGCACGGCAGCTGTGACTATCACCCTGCTGCCGGCCGCGGCAGAGAAGGGCGTGACCTATCGACGGGTCATGGCCGAGGCTCGTAGTTCTGTTGACTATGAGAGCCTCGGCATTGAGGAGCTGCGCTGCAGAAATACGGCCACAGGCGCCCGCATGCTCGAAGTTTTCGGCGATGCGGGCTCCACGAAGGCAGACTCCCTGGCTTCAAAGCTCAGGGAGGTCCTGAGCGCGGAAACCGTGAAAGTCACGCGCCCTCTCAAAAGGACGGAGCTAAGAGTCACCGAGCTCGAAGACTCGGTGACGGAGGAGGAAGTGGTGACGGCCGTCGCCAAAAAGGGAGAGTGCCCCGCCGATCTCATTAAAGCTGGTGTGATCGGCGCTGGCGGCTCACTGTGGCTGAGTTGCCCGGTGGAGGCCGCAAAAAAGGTGGTCGCGGCTGGCCGCCTCAGGGTGGGCTGGGTATCAGCACGAGTCGTGCTGCTCGATACCCGGCCCCAGCGGTGTTACCGCTGCCTAGAGGTCGGTCACCTCGGCGCAAAATGTGCGGCTGATACGGACCGCAGCGGCCTCTGTTACCGCTGCGGAAAACCGGACCACCGGGCAAAAAGTTGCCAAGCCGAGCCGCATTGCGTCGTCTGCGCAGCGGCGGGTAGACCGGCGGGTCACCCCCTTGGTGGAGCCGGGTGCCAAAATGGCCCCAAATCTGGGCCTAAAAAGAGTCCCCAAAAGGGACGCAAAAGGCCCAGAAAGAAGAGGAAGAAGAAGGCCGGGGCAAAGAAAGCCCCTGAGCCGACTCAGTGCCCAACGGGCACAGCGCAGGAGCCCATGGAGACCGCTATTTAATGCACCGTCTCTGGCACCTACTGCAGGCGAACATCAACCACTCTGCCAGGGCTCAAGACTTGCTTGTCCAGACCATGGCGGAGTGGGAGATACAGGTAGCCGTGGTCGCCGAGCCTTATTTTGTCCCCCTCCGGAGTGACTGGGTTGGGGACCATGAGGACTCGGTGGCCATCGTCGCCCAGGCCTCCGCGGGTGCTCCGCCCTTCGAACGTGTTACGAAGGGTCGGGGCTGCGTGATGGTTGTAGTGGGCGACGTTGCAGTAGTGGGGGTGTACTTTTCACCCAATCGGAGTCTCGCCGAGTTTGAGCAGTTGCTCGTCGAGGTCGGGGCTCTGATGGGGCAAGTCGCCCCCAACCCCGTGCTAGTCGCCGGGGATTTCAACGCCAAATCTACGGCGTGGGGATCTTCGGTGACGGATGCGCGGGGCGAGGTGCTGGAGGACTGGGCGGTCTCCGTGGGACTGGCCGTCCTCAACACGGGCTCGGAGAACACGTGCGTGCGGCAACAGGGTGGGTCCATCGTCGATATTACGTTCGCGACAGCCCCCCTGGCGCGCCGTGTCCAGAACTGGCGGGTGGAGGTGGGCGTGGAGACACTGTCGGATCATCGCTATATCCGATTCGACGTCTCCACGCTCCCTACCCAACCGAGTAGAAATGCCACCCGTGTTGGGGACGGCCGGCGTTGGGTACTGGGTCGGCTGGACCGAGAGGTCGCCGCAGAGGCGGCCATAATCGAGTCCTGGGTGTCGGGACCCAATATCGTCGCCGACGTTGACGAGGAGGCGGAGCGCCTCGGCACTTCGCTCACTCGCATCTGTGATGCGGCGATGCCGAGGGCGAGACCCCTCCCTCCGAGGCGTCGGGTGTATTGGTGGAACAATGAGCTCCGCGACATGCGTCGAGCCTGCGTACGCGCCCGCCGTCGATACACCCGATGCAGGCGACGACGGGTCAGAGACACCCAGGAGGAGAGCGCCTCCTACGCCGCCTATAGAGAGATGCGCAAGGCCTTTCAGGCGGCAATTGCGCAGGCGAAAGAGGCGGCGTGGGAAGAATGGCTGGCGATTCTCGACGGGGATCCCTGGGGAAGGCCGTACAGGGTCGTGCGAAACAAGCTACGGCCCTGGGCTCCCCCCCTGACGAGCAATCTCCAGCCGGCGCTCCTCGACGATGTGGTGGGCACCCTTTTCCCACAGCGGGGACAATGGGTGCCCCCAACGATGGGCTCTCATCCGGTGCGAGACGTCGGGGACGAAGTTCCCCCAGTGTCTGATGGGGAACTTGGGGCGGCCATTCTTAGAATGAAATCGAAGAAGACCGCCCCGGGCCCGGATGGTGTGCCGGGCTGCGTCCTGGCGATCGCTCTGGATGAGATCGGTGAGAGGGTGAGGTCTCTGTTCGACGCGTGTCTCGAGCGGGGTCGATTCCCCCGGAGGTGGAAAACGGGAAAGCTCGTCCTGCTTCCTAAGGGCGGGCGCCCGGCCGGACTGCCGTCGTCCTATCGTCCGATTGTGCTGCTCGACGAGGTGAGTAAGTTATTCGAGCGTGTTCTCGCTGCTCGCCTCGTCGAGTCCATGGATCCGGATTTGGATGACGCACAGTTCGGTTTCCGTCGGGGTCGATCGACCCTGGACGCGATCGCGCGGGTCAGGGACCTCGCCGAGGAGGCCGTCTCCCAGGGTGGTGTGATGTTTGCGGTGTCACTCGACATCCGCAACGCTTTCAACACGCTGCCCTGGGAAACCGTGCTGGTTGCGCTGCAGTACCACGGAGTCCCACAGTATCTGCAGCGCGTCGTGGCCGACTACTTCGCCGGGAGAGCGGTGGTCTTCCCGACGAAGAATGGCTCCGGGAGGAGGGAAATGTCGTGCGGTGTTCCACAGGGATCTGTTCTCGGTCCGCTCCTGTGGAACATCGGCTACGACTGGGTGCTGCGCGGGTCGTTGTTGCGGGGGGTCGGCGTCACTTGCTACGCTGACGATACCCTCGTCTTGGCCCGCGGCGGCACCTATCGCGAGGCGTCCCTCCTCGCCACGGCGGGTGTGGCCCAGGTGGTGGCAAGGATCCGCGCCCTGGGACTCGAGGTTGCCCTGAACAAATCAGAGGCTCTCGTGTTCCATGGGCCGCGGCGAGCGCCACCACCCGGAGCCGCCATAATGGTGGGAGGAACCTCCATCGCCGTCGGGTCGACGATGAAATATCTAGGACTCGTCCTCGACGGCCGATGGAAGTTCGAGGAGCACTTCCGGCGGCTGGCCCCCAAACTGGTGGCCACAGCCGGAGCGCTGGGGCGTGTCCTCCCTAATGTGGGAGGCCCCGGGAGTGCTTGCCGACGCCTATACACCGGTGTGGTACGCTCCATGGCGCTCTATGGGGCGCCAATATGGGCAGGAGCCATGAGCGCCCGAAACCTGGCCGCGCTACGACGTCCGCAGCGCGCCATGGCGCTCAGGGTGGCCCGAGCGTACCGCACCGTGTCGTGCGTCGGCGCGTGTGTGCTCGCCGGTACACCGCCGTGGGACCTCGAAGCCGAGGTGCTCGCCGCGGTGTACTGGCGAACAAAAGAGGAGTGTGCAGTCGGTGGTGGCCGCCCCCATCAGCGGGAAATTGACCGCTGGAGAGAGGACGCTCGCAACGTCCTCCTCCAAAGGTGGGCGGCCCGCCTCGAAGCTCCCGGCGTGAGTCGGGAGTTAGTGGCCTCCGTTCGGCCTGTCTTTCGACAGTGGCTGGAGCGGGGGCACGGGGCTCTCTCCTTCCACCTGACACAGGTCCTCACTGGGCATGGTTGCTTCGGCGGCTACCTGTGCCGGGTGGCGGGTCGAGAGCCCACAGAGGCGTGCCACCACTGCACGGCGGGGGTCGCGGACACGGCGCAACACACGCGCGAGGAATGCCCTGCCTGGGCAGTGCCTCGCGCCGCCCTGTCCGCGACTGTAGGAGGAGACTTGTCGCTGCCGACCTTGATCGCATCCATGGTCGGCAGCGAGGAGTCCTGGCAGGCGGTCGCGACCTTCTGCGACGTAGTCATGTCGCAGAAGGAGGCGGCGGAGCGGGAGCGAGAGGACGACGCAGACTCGCTTCCGCTGCGCCGCCGGAGACGCGGCAGGCGGCGTCTGGCCTTCGCGGGCCGAATGCCGCCGTAGCCTAGGGACCTGTGGACGGCAGAATCGGGGGGTTCCGTCGTCTACACTAAGGGTCCCATGCCGAGACGCCCATGTGTTCCTGGGCGCCTCGGCGGAGGGGGCGGGTCTATGTGTTAAGACCCGCCCTACAGAGGTGGGCTCCCCTACAGGGGAGCGACGCCGGCGGGGCAGGCGGAGATAACAAGCCTGGTCCCGTAGCCCCGCCACTATGGCGTGAGAAGGAACACCGGGGTGGTTTTAGTGGGTAAAAATCCCACATAACCCGGTCACGTCCCCCATTGTGACCGGGTATCTTTCTGAAGATTTCCACCTCGTGAAAAAAAAAAAAAAAAAAAAAAAAAAAAGGTTAGGTTAGGTTAGGTTAGGTTAGGTTAGGTTAGGTTAGGTTAGGTTAGGTTAGGTTAGGTTAGGTTAGGTTAGGTTAGGTTAGGTTAGGTTAGGTTAGGTTAGGTTAGGTTAGGTTAGGTTAGGTTAGGTTAGGTTAGGTTAGGTTAGGTTAGGTTAGGTTAGGTTAGGTTAGGTTAGGTTAGGTTAGGTTAGGTTAGGTTAGGTTAGGTTAGGTTAGGTTAGGTTAGGTTAGGTTAGGTTAGGTTAGGTTAGGTTAGGTTAGGTTAGGTTAGGTTAGGTTAGGTTAGGTTAGGTTAGGTTAGGTTAGGTTAGGTTAGGTTAGGTTAGGTTAGGTTAGGTTAGGTTAGGTTAGGTTAGGTTAGGTTAGGTTAGGTTAGGTTAGGTTTTTTTTTTTTTTTTTTTTTTTTTTTTTTTTTTTTTTTTTTAGTCCGGAAGCGACAATGCGTCCCGGCCCGCGAGCTACCTCTAACTTTATTAGAGACTTTATTTTCGGTTTCTTATGTCTATTGGCAATAAATTTTTCATCTTGGGGATAGTGGATATGGGGGGATGGGGATGGGGATGGGTTTTGTGGGGCTATATTTATTTGACATAATTATGAGGCGAGGTTTCTTTTATGTTACATAATCTTGATCGCGTTTCATATTTAACATTTTTCTTGTTTTTTATTCTATTCCTTAGACTATACATTTTTGTTTGTTTTGCTTAGTTAACTTATACATTTTTACTATTGCTTATTTCTAATGCTCAATCTATATATTCTATAATATATATATAGCATTCTTATGTACATTTCTATTTGTTTCTGCTTATTACTATGTTTGCTATTTTCATACAATATTCAATGAATTTGTTTCTTGTTTTGTTGTCCTTTATTAATATTTCAAAGTTTTCAATTCTGATTTCGGTATTTAAAGTGTTTTCAAATTCAAATTTTATACGAGAGTTGGCTGGGCAATCAATTAAGGTATGTTTTACGGTTTCTGGCAGCCCTGGCTCACAGATGCACGAAGGGTTCCCCTTGCACCTAAAACGGTTCAGGTACTCTGAGAACCCTCCGTGCCCCGTAAGTACCTGGGTAAGTACACTATTTATATCTATCTTCTTGATTATAGGATATGCTCTTACGGCATCTGGGAAGAACATTTTCGTGACCGCGGCTGTCCCTCCAGATTGGTATCTCCGATTCCATTCGTCGAGCGAGTCCCCACGGATGTTTCGCTTCACGAATGAGATCGGAACCTGGTCGTAATGTGGTTTGGACTTTGATCTCAGGGCGGCTTCCTTGGCTAGTTGGTCGGCCCTCTCATTTCCTTCCATCCCGGCGTGAGCTTTTATCCAGAACAGGGAAAGCTCTCTATTCTGGAGTTGGATGTTGTAGATGTTGTCCCTTGCCTCTACGGCTAGGGGATGGAGGGAGTCATTATTAGTGATGGTTTCAAGGGCCGATCTTGAGTCACTGATGACAGCGTATGTGCGTTCCTTTCCATTTAGGGCAACTTTCGTAGCTCGACTGATAGCCAGCAACTCTGCCTGGTACACAGTGCAGTAAGGCGACAGTGCGAGCTTAAGAGCTTTGATTTCTACTTCGCCGCTCCATACCGATAGCGAAGCTCCAACCTTACCCTCAATCTTACTACCGTCCGTAAATATTTTTACTGCACTGTCAACAAGGTCATCAACGTCTTCCTGACTGCCTAGGCAGACGAACCGGAGGCTTGGTTGTTTCGCTGGGTGCGGCTTGGTGGTATACGCCAGCGGCCTCTCTGTTTCTCTGTCCCCTAATACTGGCCGGGACACCCCTTTCCTGGCTTCGTAGAGGGACGCAGCCTCTCTTATACGAATATCCAGTGGGAGTATTCCAGCCAGCAGTAGGGCGGCATTTAGGGATACGGTTCTGTATGCCTTGCACAGTTTTTGAGCGAATGCCCTTTGCACTGCGTTCAGATGTTTTTGGACGCTTATTTTATTGGTAGCAGGTGCCCACACGCTAGCCGCGTATGTCACGATAGGTTCAACCGTGGCGGTGTAGATGGTGTGGACAACTTCCGGGTGGAGCCCCCAGCTGACCCTGGCGGCTCTCGACAACTGCTTGTAGATGCCCAGCGCTTTCCTGCAGACATTTGCAGTGTGGGTGCTGAAGGTCAACCCGCAGTCTATCGTGAGCCCCAGGATCTTGATATCTTTTGACATAGCAATGTCGATCCCGCCCATGGTCAGGCGTGGTGTGTCATGCTTAAGTTTTCTGGTTATAACCATAGCGCACGTTTTATGCGGCGCAAACCTGAGCTTATTCACGACACCCCACTCCCGAACATGTTCGAGTGCGGCATTGGCTTGTCGTTCGATGTCTAGAGCTGTCTCCCCCGAGAACACCAGCACCACGTCATCCGCAAAGGCCTGACAATAGTCGCCTCTTTGCGCGAGACTTTTCAGTAAGGGGTCCAACAAGAGGTTCCAAAGGATGGGGCCTCCAATTGATCCCTGAACACACCCTTTGTTCGTGCCTTTAGCGAACTCTCGGCCAGCGTACCGTACCCGGACCTTGCGGTCGCTTAGGTAGCTGGCTATCATTCTCCTGAGGTTCGCTGGACACTGCTCTTCAGCCAACCTGATCTTGATGGCCGGCCACCACGCGCTGTCGAAGGCCCCCTCTATGTCCAGGGACACCATCGTGATGAGTTTCCTCTCTCGGAGTTCACCCTTCACGTGCCCCACCAGGTCATAGAGGGAGTCCTCGGTACTCCGCTGTGGCATGAAGCCGTACTGGCGGGGGCTCATTTGGGGTGTCAGGTACCAATTCAACCGTCTGACCACCATTTTCTCAAGTGTCTTTCCCATTACTGGCAATAGCCCGATTGGTCTGTAGGACTTGGCGCTGGTGTAATCGTCCTTCCCTGGTTTCCGCAGCACCACCACGGCTGCCTCCTTCCAAGCTGTGGGAAAGTGCATCAGTTGCCAGCACTTGTTGAATATTGCTAGATGGAGTTCGATATTCTTTGTGACGAGTTGCTGGCAGATATCTGCGGTGAATCCGTCCAGTCCAGGTGCCTTCTTTGGGTTAAAACTCAGCGTCGCAGACGTGAGTTCCTCCTTTGTAAACGCCGGGTCATGGTTTTCATCATGACCCTGGTCGTTTATTCGGTCTGCAAGAGCTCTAATCCGGAGGTGATCGGAGTTATCCCCCTCTCCTGTGTCTTCTGGGTAGAAGGCTTCTGCTAGTATTCGGGCGGACTCATCTTGACCCACTTCTCTCCCATTACTGACCAATGGCAAGTCTTCTTGTCTTTTAGAGGTGTTCTTTATGACCCTGTATATTCCTTCCCAGACCCCTTCCCTATCTTGTTTCTGGCAAAATGTCTTCCAACTCTCAATTTGTGCTTTTTTGGCCTCTAGTTCGTATTTCTCTTTTTCTTGCAGGTACAGCGCGATTACACCCTCTCTACGGGACGGTGCTGCGCAACGGATTCTTCTCTTCCTGGTGGCGACTTTGTGCTTCATCGCTGCTAGCTCCTCGGTCCACCACGGCATGGTAGGTCTATGGTTTTCTTTCTTTTTAGGCATTGTTGCTTCACAAGCTTTTGTTATTGTTTGTGTGTATTTATCTATGAATTTATCTAGGGATTCTTTATCTTTTATTTGTTCTATTTCTGTCTCGTTGATTTTATTTTCTATTTTTAATTGGTCCATTTTGCCATGAAAATCTTCCCAATTAGCTTTCTTAGTATTGTATATCCTGGTAGTCCTTTTAATACTGATGTTATTTCCCTTTCTAAGTTTGATTTTTATTAAGATGCCGTTATGGTCCGAGCTAGTCAGGTCTTCAGCGACTATCCAATCCTCCACCAGGTCTAGCAGGTCCTCCGTGCACAGCGTCACATCTACGTTACTCGTCAGTCTGCGTCCTCCCCTGACGGTGTCAAAGGTGGGCTTGTTCCCGCTGTTTAAGACGTGCAAATCGAGTTCCCCTATCGCTCCTGCAAGTTCCTCGCCTCTGTCGTCGATTGCACTACTGCCCCACCACGTACTCTTTGCGTTGGCGTCACCTCCAAAGATGGCTTTCCTTGGCTTTAGCTGGTTCTTCAGTTGCGTTAAGTGGTCCAGGTATGGCCCTATAGGTTGATCGGGCTCGAAGTAGTACGAGACGGCCAGCATCTCCCATTCGCTAGTTCGCAGCTTCACCACCACGATGTTGTTGGTGGTGAAACTGGGGAACTGTGTGACGTCGACGCTGTGGTCAAACACAACTATCGCCGCCTTCACAGTGCCCCCGCTGCGGTCCGCGTTTTGGAAGACTCTGGACCCCCCGTACGCCTTCATTGCCTTTATGCCGCCCACGTATGGCTCCTGGACCAGTGCAACAGTTACTTTTCGTTTTATAGCCTCAAGAATTAGTTCATTTGTAGCCAGCTCTTTCCTTTGGAGGTTAGCCTGTGCGACCACGTACCGCGCTTGTGCGGCCATACGAGTGACGCCCGGGACCACTTTAGCAATACGCCACCGATGCTCTCGCTATTTGGTCCCATTTTCGTCTCACGGGGCACTCTCTACTAAATGCGGTGTGGGCCACGGATGTCATCCCTGCTCTTGTGCAGTTGCAGCAGGACGGCGGTTCACCCGATAGTCGGTCCGCGCAGTCCGCTGACATATGCGATCCACTACAGTGGCTACACTTTAGCTCCGTTTCCTTACAGAAGCGTCTGCTGTGTCCGTACCCTAGGCATTGGGAGCACTGCAGCAGGGGCGATTGGTCCTCCACCAGTAGATTTTGGAGGTCTACGTGTACCTTTTCCGCCTCAGTCAGTTTCTTCCATACCAGGGGTGCCACTCTTAATACTACATGGTCCTTGTGGGGATTTCTAGTTTTGCGGCGGTGACCAACTGCTATCCTCTGGTCCGCCACGGGGATGTCTCTGAGAAGATCTCTGTTCTGGCTCCTCAGGCATGCTACGACGTCTTCATCCGTGTTGTAGTTGAACACATCCCTAATGATGACCAGAGGGTCCTTATTTTTTGCCTCCTCTATCTTAAGATTTTTGTCCGTCCTGAGCCTCTCTGACGTTTTTGCCATTTCATCTCTGCTGTTAAAGCTCAGGATGACTTTTTTATCTTTGACTTTCCTGACGTTTTCAATCTGCAGGCCACTCTTTTTCGTGTCCAGTGCCTTTCGAACTCTCCCTACTACCTCTGCACTGGTATCCATGGGTTCATCCGATGACACGATCACTGAGTGCGTCGTTTTTTCCCGGGTATTATGGGGTGCCTTCAGAGTCTCCGCGTATGTAGGTGCTCTATCTTTGATCTCGGAGATCATCCTACCCATTTCCTGGGTAGTCGCTTCGAGCACTCGGATCTCCTTAAGCACATCTTTGTCACTGCATCTCTCTGCGTCACGTGCCTCTCTCGCTTTTCGTTGGTTCTCTACTTCTGCCTGCAGATCTTTCATCATCTGGTTGCCCTCCTTCACCAGACGAGTCTGCTCCTCCAGTGTGGAGCGCCACCAGACGATGTGGTCCGGGTCCTTTCCTATCTGTCCTTTGTCTTGGTCTTGTCCTTTGTCCTGTCCCTGTCCTTTGTCCTGTCCCCTACCTTGCACTTTGTCCAGCCCGTCTCTTTCATTCTCCGCCTCCTTCACCAACTGGTATAGTCGTTCAATCGCCGCCGTCACCTCGGCCTTGATCTCCGTCTTTAGGTTTCGCGAGTTGCTGAGGTGGAGCTTTGCCTTATTCAAGCACGCCTTCGCCTCAGTAACTCGCGATAGGTATGTTTGTTTGGACAGAGGGCTCTTAGTGGTCTCGGCTGTTGATGTGCCGGACGATCCAGCTTTACTCTCTTGGGTAAGAGCTGTCCTGGTTTTCACCTTTGGGTCCTGGATTTTGCTCGGGGCGCTGGGTTGGGTGGCGCTCTTACCCGCCTCCCATTCCCCTATACTTCTGCGGACTGCGAAGGTCCTGTTGGTAGGTGCAGGTCCAGCCTGGTCAATTTTAGCCGGCGATTTTTTGGAGGGGGGACTACGGAGAGTGGCCATTTTGTCGGGGGCTCGCGGTATATATATGTCGTAAATGGGTACGGTAAACCGTTGTCAATTGTAAATTTTAAATATGTAAAATATGTAAAATAAAGTGTAAAGGTGTAGAGAGTCAAGTCAAAGTAGTACCGGCTGTCTACTTGGTCAGTAGAGCCCTCAATAAAGGGCTCGTCTTTAGAAGATAAAAGAAAAAATAAAATTTAAAATTATTTTTGTGCTGCCAAGGTCACCGAGTCTAGCTAGCGAAGCACAAATGGGTGGGCGGGAGGGCGATTTTTTGAAATTTTTTATCGCAGCGGGGCGCGAGTGGTGTCAAAACACGCGTCTCGTCGAGGGGCACCCGATGGCGACAAAAACTGGATAAATTTGGAAGAATTTTTTTAAATTTTTAAACTTATAAGCGTTTTTTAACTAATTTTTAATGAATTTTTGTTTCTGTTTCAGGTTTCAGCGGTCGGAGAGCTGTGCGGATGGTATCGACGAACGCGTCTGGCTGAGAAGCACTAGATCGTGGCGAAAACACTGATGCTCTGAATACAAAAAACGTGAAAAAATTTAGAAAAAGTAAAATTTTTGAGCGTTTTTTATCGAAAATAATTTTTAAAGTATGGCAACACAAAATTCCAATTCAGCTATCTGAAAGAGGTCCAAAAATAATGTATAATAGCAAAAATATTCAAATCGAAATATCAATTTTTGGTCGGTTAATCGATGGGTTAGGTTAGGTTAGGTTAGGTTAGGTTAGGTTAGGTTAGGTTAGGTTAGGTTAGGTTAGGTTAGGTTAGGTTAGGTTAGGTTAGGTTAGGTTAGGTTAGGTTAGGTTAGGTTAGGTTAGGTTAGGTTAGGTTAGGTTAGGTTAGGTTAGGTTAGGTTAGGTTAGGTTAGGTTAGGTTTTTTTTTTTTTTTTTTTTTTTTTTTTTTTTTTTTTTTTTTTTAAAAGTCCGGGAGCGCATCAGCGTCCCGGCCCGCGAGCTATCCTCTAACTTGGTCAGAGACTTTATTTTCTTTTGAATATATTTTCTTAATAATCGAGTTCATACAAAAGGGGGATTGGGGTAATAGGGTTTGGGGAGGGTTGTGGGTTTTATGTATACATTTTCATACTGTCATATTTTTAATTTTACTACATCTATTTATGTTACGTACTACATTCTGTTCTATTACTATTATATAGTGCATACATATATATATATATATATATTTTATTTATTTATTTTTTTCTATTTTATATACTGCATGTTATCTATTACATATTAAATCTTACACATTACAATCGTATCTTTATTGGTTTATCTTAACTTACTATTTGTATATTTTTTTTTTTTTTTTTTTTTTTTTCTCTATTTTTATTTTAAAACTATTACAATATTTGCTATATTAATTGTTTACGATGTTTTTATGAGCTATTCACCATATATTCTTATAATATAGGCGTAGCTACGGTTTATTTGTTTCTTAATATTACCTTATTTGCTATGCTTATGCAATAGTTAATAAAAATCTCTCTTGTTGTTTTGCAACCAATTAAATCTTTAAAGTTTTCTGCAACTATATTAGACTCCAGTTTTTGCTCTGTGTTGAATCTACAGGTTGAGTGGACGGGGCATTCTGTCAAGACATGGATTATTGTTTCCGGTACCCCGGGCTGACAGATGCACGAAGGGCTCTCCTTGCACCTGAAGCGATTCAGGTACTCAGAGAACCCCCCGTGCCCCGTCAGCGCCTGGGTGAGTACATTTCCAATTTCGAGACTTCTGGTTACTTTATAGGCCTCTACGGCATCGGGGAAAAATATTTTCGTTACCGCGGCCGTGCCCCCCGACTGATATCTCCGGTTCCACTCATCAAGCGAGTCCTTCCGGATGTGTCGCTTGATGAATGAGACCGGGGCCCTGTCGTAGTGTGGCTTCGTCTTGGTATGTAGTGCGGCTTCTTTGGCCAGTTGGTCGGCCCTTTCATTCCCCTCTATTCCGGCATGAGCTTTTATCCAGAATAGGGATATCTCCTTATTCTGGTGTTTTATGCTGCCTATATTGTCCCTTGTTTCTACCGCTAGAGGGTGGAGGGAGTCGCCGTCGATAACGGATTCCAAAGCTGATCTCGAGTCGCTAATCACTGCATAAGTGGTCTCTTTGCCTTCTAAGGCCACTTTTGTGGCTCGACATATTGCCAGCAGCTCCGCCTGGTAGACGGTGCAGTATGGCGACAACTTAAGTTTGAGGGTTTTGGTTTCGGCTCCGCCCTGCCACATGGATAGCGAGGCTCCAACTTTACCCTCAATCTTACTGCCGTCCGTGAATATTTGTACTGCACCGTCCACGCAGTCTGCAACATCTTCCTGACTGACTAGGCATTCAAAGTGCAAGCCCATTCGCCTCACCGGGTGCGGTTTGTTGGTGGATGCCCAAAGCGTCTCTATCTCCCTGTCTCCCAGTACTGGCTGGGGCAGCCCCTTCTTGGCTTCGTAGAGAGTCGCAGCTTCTCTTATGCGAATATCAAGTGGGAGTATCCCGGCCAGCACTAGGGCGGCATTTAGGGATACAGTCCGGTATGCCTTGCATATCTTCTGCGCGAAGGCTCTTTGTACTACGTTCAGGTGTCTTTGAACTTTGAGCTTCTGGGTAGCAGGTGCCCATACGCTGGCCGCGTAAGACACAATGGGTTCCACGGTAGCGGTGTAAATGGTCCGGATTACCTCCGGGTGGAGACCCCAACTGACCCTGGCGGCCCTCGACAGCTGTTTGTAAACGTTCAGTGCTTTCTTACAAACGTTTGAGACGTGGCTGTTGAACGTCAGCTTCTCGTCGATCGTGAGCCCCAGGATCTTAATTTCCTTGGACATTCCAATGCAGGTCCCTCCCATGGTCAGGCGCGGCGTGTCATGCTTAAGCTTCTTAGTGATTACCATGGCGCACGTCTTGTGCGGCGCAAACCTGAGCTTATTCATGACACCCCACGCCCGGACATGTTCGAGAGCCGCATTGGCCTGTCTTTCGATTTCCTGGGCAGTTTCTCCGGAAAACACCAGCACCACGTCGTCCGCAAAGGCCTGACAATAGTCACCTCTTTGCGTGAGACTTTTTAGTAACGGGTCCAGTAATAGATTCCATAGGATGGGGCCTCCTATTGATCCCTGAACACACCCTTTGTTGGTGCCTTTTGCGAACTCTCGGCCAGCATACCGTACCCGGACCTTGCGGTCGCTTAGGTAGCTGGCTACCATTCTCCTGAGGTTCGCTGGGCACTGCTCTTCCGCCAGTCTGATCTTTATAGCCGGCCACCACGCACTGTCGAAGGCCCCCTCTATGTCCAGAGACACCATCGTGATCAGTTTCCTCTCTTCGAGTTTACCTCTCACGTGCGCCATCAGGTCATAGAGGGAGTCTTCCGTGCTTCGTTGTGGCATAAAGCCGTACTGGCGGGGGCTAATACGGGGTGTCAGGTACCAACTTAACCTTCTAACCACCATCTTTTCCAGTACTTTCCCCATCACTGGTAGTAGTCCAATTGGTCTATAGGACTTGGTGCTGGTGTAGTCATCCTTCCCTGGTTTCCGCAGCACCACGACAATGGCTTCCTTCCATTCCGTGGGGAAGTGCATCAGTTGCCAACACTTGTTCAATATAGCCAGGTGGAGTTCCATGTTTTTTGTTACAAGCTGGGTTAGGTTAGGTTAGGTTAGGTTAGGTTAGGTTAGGTTAGGTTAGGTTAGGTTAGGTTAGGTTAGGTTAGGTTAGGTTAGGTTAGGTTAGGTTAGGTTAGGTTAGGTTAGGTTAGGTTAGGTTAGGTTAGGTTAGGTTAGGTTAGGTTAGGTTAGGTTAGGTTAGGTTAGGTTAGGTTAGGTTAGGTTAGGTTAGGTTAGGTTAGGTTAGGTTAGGTTAGGTTAGGTTAGGTTAGGTTAGGTTAGGTTAGGTTAGGTTAGGTTAGGTTAGGTTAGGTTAGGTTAGGTTAGGTTAGGTTAGGTTAGGTTAGGTTAGGTTAGGTTAGGTTAGGTTAGGTTAGGTTAGGTTAGGTTAGGTTAGGTTAGGTTAGGTTAGGTTAGGTTAGGTTAGGTTAGGTTAGGTTAGGTTAGGTTAGGTTAGGTTAGGTTAGGTTAGGTTAGGTTAGGTTAGGTTAGGTTAGGTTAGGTTAGGTTAGGTTAGGTTAGGTTAGGTTAGGTTAGGTTAGGTTAGGTTAGGTTAGGTTAGGTTAGGTTAGGTTAGGTTAGGTTAGGTTAGGTTAGGTTAGGTTAGGTTAGGTTAGGTTAGGTTAGGTTAGGTTAGGTTAGGTTAGGTTAGGTTAGGTTAGGTTAGGTTAGGTTAGGTTAGGTTAGGTTAGGTTAGGTTAGGTTAGGTTAGGTTAGGTTAGGTTAGGTTAGGTTAGGTTAGGTTAGGTTAGGTTAGGTTAGGTTAGGTTAGGTTAGGTTAGGTTAGGTTAGGTTAGGTTAGGTTAGGTTAGGTTAGGTTAGGTTAGGTTAGGTTAGGTTAGGTTAGGTTAGGTTAGGTTAGGTTAGGTTAGGTTAGGTTAGGTTAGGTTAGGTTAGGTTAGGTTAGGTTAGGTTAGGTTAGGTTAGGTTAGGTTAGGTTAGGTTAGGTTAGGTTAGGTTAGGTTAGGTTAGGTTAGGTTAGGTTAGGTTAGGTTAGGTTAGGTTAGGTTAGGTTAGGTTAGGTTAGGTTAGGTTAGGTTAGGTTAGGTTAGGTTAGGTTAGGTTAGGTTAGGTTAGGTTAGGTTAGGTTAGGTTAGGTTAGGTTAGGTTAGGTTAGGTTAGGTTAGGTTAGGTTAGGTTAGGTTAGGTTAGGTTAGGTTAGGTTAGGTTAGGTTAGGTTAGGTTAGGTTAGGTTAGGTTAGGTTAGGTTAGGTTAGGTTAGGTTAGGTTAGGTTAGGTTAGGTTAGGTTAGGTTAGGTTAGGTTAGGTTAGGTTAGGTTAGGTTAGGTTAGGTTAGGTTAGGTTAGGTTAGGTTAGGTTAGGTTAGGTTAGGTTAGGTTAGGTTAGGTTAGGTTAGGTTAGGTTAGGTTAGGTTAGGTTAGGTTAGGTTAGGTTAGGTTAGGTTAGGTTAGGTTAGGTTAGGTTAGGTTAGGTTAGGTTAGGTTAGGTTAGGTTAGGTTAGGTTAGGTTAGGTTAGGTTAGGTTAGGTTAGGTTAGGTTAGGTTAGGTTAGGTTAGGTTAGGTTAGGTTAGGTTAGGTTAGGTTAGGTTAGGTTAGGTTAGGTTAGGTTAGGTTAGGTTAGGTTAGGTTAGGTTAGGTTAGGTTAGGTTAGGTTAGGTTAGGTTAGGTTAGGTTAGGTTAGGTTAGGTTAGGTTAGGTTAGGTTAGGTTAGGTTAGGTTAGGTTAGGTTAGGTTAGGTTAGGTTAGGTTAGGTTAGGTTAGGTTAGGTTAGGTTAGGTTAGGTTAGGTTAGGTTAGGTTAGGTTAGGTTAGGTTAGGTTAGGTTAGGTTAGGTTAGGTTAGGTTAGGTTAGGTTAGGTTAGGTTAGGTTAGGTTAGGTTAGGTTAGGTTAGGTTAGGTTAGGTTAGGTTAGGTTAGGTTAGGTTAGGTTAGGTTAGGTTAGGTTAGGTTAGGTTAGGTTAGGTTAGGTTAGGTTAGGTTAGGTTAGGTTAGGTTAGGTTAGGTTAGGTTAGGTTAGGTTAGGTTAGGTTAGGTTAGGTTAGGTTAGGTTAGGTTAGGTTAGGTTAGGTTAGGTTAGGTTAGGTTAGGTTAGGTTAGGTTAGGTTAGGTTAGGTTAGGTTAGGTTAGGTTAGGTTAGGTTAGGTTAGGTTAGGTTAGGTTAGGTTAGGTTAGGTTAGGTTAGGTTAGGTTAGGTTAGGTTAGGTTAGGTTAGGTTAGGTTAGGTTAGGTTAGGTTAGGTTAGGTTAGGTTAGGTTAGGTTAGGTTAGGTTAGGTTAGGTTAGGTTAGGTTAGGTTAGGTTAGGTTAGGTTAGGTTAGGTTAGGTTAGGTTAGGTTAGGTTAGGTTAGGTTAGGTTAGGTTAGGTTAGGTTAGGTTAGGTTAGGTTAGGTTAGGTTAGGTTAGGTTAGGTTAGGTTAGGTTAGGTTAGGTTAGGTTAGGTTAGGTTAGGTTAGGTTAGGTTAGGTTAGGTTAGGTTAGGTTAGGTTAGGTTAGGTTAGGTTAGGTTAGGTTAGGTTAGGTTAGGTTAGGTTAGGTTAGGTTAGGTTAGGTTAGGTTAGGTTAGGTTAGGTTAGGTTAGGTTAGGTTAGGTTAGGTTAGGTTAGGTTAGGTTAGGTTAGGTTAGGTTAGGTTAGGTTAGGTTAGGTTAGGTTAGGTTAGGTTAGGTTAGGTTAGGTTAGGTTAGGTTAGGTTAGGTTAGGTTAGGTTAGGTTAGGTTAGGTTAGGTTAGGTTAGGTTAGGTTAGGTTAGGTTAGGTTAGGTTAGGTTAGGTTAGGTTAGGTTAGGTTAGGTTAGGTTAGGTTAGGTTAGGTTAGGTTAGGTTAGGTTAGGTTAGGTTAGGTTAGGTTAGGTTAGGTTAGGTTAGGTTAGGTTAGGTTAGGTTAGGTTACGATTGTAACTTTGCGGATACTGAACGGATGTTGATAAGATTTATAACCTTGACTACTGGCGTGTTATTTTGACTATCGATACTGTTTTTTCCCGTGACTTGGCTTTACTTTTGGATTTTGATATTTTGTTTTGATTGGACTTGTTTTGTTGATATTTTTTTGTTACATTTGTTACGTTTTTTCGGTGTTTTTGTTGTTGTGGAACAGCTTGTTTGAGCTTGTTTTACAGCGGCGGCTGCCGTCTTGCCTTTGGGCTTTGTTTTGTTACTACCTTACCTTCGGTTCGGTAGATATTTAGTTTTTAAGTGTTAATTTTTCTTGTTAAATTTTATCATTTAAAAATTTTATTTTTGTTTGTGACGCCATTTCGTGGGGTCAACCCCTACGGCTGTGAAAGTACTGTCAGCGGATAGAGGGCAACGCCCCCTATAACGCGACACCTTTCGCGCCGTGCTACGACCCCCGGTTTAGGCGCAAAGCGGATAACGCAAGTTATTTTTTGGTTAAATTTTCAATAGCAAATTTTGTTTGTTTACATTTTTGCTATTGAAAAAAGTCGGTGTTGCCGCTATCGCTCAGCGCCCCGTTTGTTGCTGAGACATAGCGGCAATAGTCTTCTTTAGTGTAGGATAGGTCCGGTTACTGCAACTCATTGGGTTGGGTAGTAATCGGATTTTCTAAATTTTTTTGCTAATTTTACTACAAAATTTCTAGTGAAATTTGTGCAAAAAAGAGGTGATTTGGTGTTGGCTCCATTTCGTGGGGTTAACCCCTACGGTCATAGTAGGGGTACCAGTGGATAGGGTGTTTCGTCCCCTAATTTTTAATATTTTTTTCACTCACCTGACACAACGGGAAGTGGGTGCAAATAGCATTTTAAAAACATAGAAAGTGAAAAAATTGCTATTAAAGTAAAATCAGGCGCTTTTTTCATTTTGTATGGAATATTTTAAATCCGGCACACGCTTGACCGTTTTTATTGACTGATATCCTTATTTGGTCAATAACTTCGGTTTGCGTTGTCGGATTTGGATAAAATTCGGCAGGGACGTTGGCAGGGCCACAATGGCCACGACCGACGAAGGGGGGGGGTCCCCCCGCCGGAGGGGGGGGAGAATTTACAGTTCTCCCTCAGAATCGGAGAACGAAGACCCTGTAGAGGTCTCGGGGACGGCTCCTCAGCCCCAGAAAAGGGGGCATGAGGACAGCGAGGATGACCCGAGGCCCGACCTCGGGCCCAAAGTGGCGACTGCCCACAGGGGGAAACCCAGGGGGGCATATGCGGGCATGGCAGCGGCGCGGGCGAAGCTCCGTGGAACTGAAACCTATCTCAGTTCCGACACGGACGCCCCCGCTGCCCATTATCGGAAAGACTTCCCGGAGCTCCGCTCCAAGGGGAAGAGTGGGGGAACTTCCCCCCCCCCAAGAGTGATAACTCCGACCGAGGTTTTGCCCGCGTACGACCCAGTGGAGGCCACCCGACAGGCGGCATTGGAGATTCTAGAGGGGGCCCGCAAGTCGAGCAACCTCAAGGGAGAGGTGTGGGGCAGCATGAACCGGGCCTGCCGCACCATTCTGGCCGCCATGGAGGAGTTCAAAGCCTCCAGAACAGAGAGCGAGGAGATCCGCATCCTGAAGGCGGATAACAAGAGGATGCGGGAGCAACTCGCTCTCTGCGCAGCGGAGCTCAAGGCGCTGAGAACCGCCTTCTCAGAGCGCCAGGCCTCGGCCCCGGCCCCACAGCCGGTACGCGAAACCCCGGCCCCTAGGGCCCCTCCGCCGCCACAATCCGCCGCTGCGGAACTAGCGGAGATGTTGGAGGTTATGAAGCGCGACTTGACGGTCTCCTTGGGCAATATGCTCAATGCCAGAATCGAGGAGATCAGCAGTCGCCTTCCTCCCGCGCCGATAATCCGCCCCCCGCTAGCGGCGGACAAGAAGAGGACGAGGCCGCCCCCCATGGAAGTTGCCTCCGAGCCCGAGAGCAGGGCCAGGCTCGGGGATGGCAGGCCGAAAAGGGCCGCTAAAAAAGCGGCCCCGGCGGCCCCGGAGACCACCGCCCCGGCGGCCAAGCCGAAAAGAGCAGTTAAAAAAGTGGCCCCGGAATCCACCGCCCCGGTGGCCAGGACTGCCCCGGCAACCAAGCCTGCCCCAGCGGCCAGGCCTGCCCCAGCGGCCAGGCCCGCCCCAGCGGCCAGGCCTGCCCCGGCCTTGGAGATAACACCAGGTCCCTCGGGTGAGGTCCCGCCACAGGAGACTTACGCCCTGGTGACGAAAAAGAGGAAGAGGGGGAAAGGAAAGGCTACGGCCCCACCCCCACCCCCCGCCCCCCCCAAGAAGAAAGCGGCACCCAAGCCGAAGGCCCTTGAGGTGCCCAAGACGACAGCGGTGGTAATAACGATGCGAAAGGACGTTACCACCGACACCACGCTGCAGGCTGTCATGGCCAGGGCCATCAATGGCATAAAACTAGATGAGATAGGCCTGCAGCATGTCAGGGTCCGGAACTCGGTGACGGGGGGCCGTGTCATCGAGGTCCCCGGTGAAGATAGCAGAAGGGCGGCGGACAGCCTCGCAGCAAGGCTGCAGGCTATCGTGGGGGACGTTGCCCTCATAAGCCGCCCAGAAAAAATGGCTGCTATCGAGGTCGCCGGCCTAGACGAGTCGGCGACAAGGGAGACCCTGGCGGCTGCCGTCGCCAAAGCGGGGGGATGCGCCGAGGCGCATGTAAAGGTGGGGGGCATTCGCCCCACATACTATGATGGCAGTGGGGTTGCCCTCGTGCAATGTCCGGTGGGGACGGCAAAAGCCCTCCTCAGGCGTGGTCAGATCCTGGTGGGCTGGTCGTCTGCCAGGGTCAATTCCGTGGGACCGGCACCCATGCGGTGCTACAAATGCATGGGTGTCGGCCACTCGCGAGAGCTGTGCCTCTCCAAGGTGGACCGGGGCCAAATGTGCTACCGGTGCGGCGTAGAGGGGCATAAAGCAGCCGACTGCTGGGAGGAGAAAGCATGGTGTGCAGTATGCCACCATGCAGGGCTCCCAGCCGACCACGTCATGAGGGGACAGAAATGCAACCCACCGGAAACGAAGGGAAGAGAGTTGAGGACGAGACCCGCCCGCCCCTCCCGTCCCCCTCCAGCCGAAACAGCCGCCAGCCGGCACCAAGAGGATAACCGCATGGACGTCTAAATGCCAGCACACCAGCATCTAGACGTCCTACAGGTAAACGCCAACCACTCCGCCAGAGCCCAGGATCTGCTCATGCAGGCCATGGCGGAGTGGGTAATTGGCGTTGCGGTTATAGCGGAGCCCTACTTCGTCCCCCCCCAATGTAACTGGGTAGGGGATACCGACGGAGTAGTGGCGATCGTGGTGCCGGCGGTGGGGGACCTCCCCCCCTTATCGAGGATCGAGGGTGGCCCGGGATACGTGGCGGCCAAGTGGGGGAACGACACGGTGCTGGTAGCCGTGTACTTCTCCCCCAATAGGCCGCTGCGGGAGTTCGACACGTTCCTGGGGATCCTAGGGGGGGTGGTCCGAAGGGCCGCCCCGAGGCAGGTTATGGTCCTGGGGGACCTCAACGCCAAAAGTTCGGCATGGGGTTCCCCCATTACGGACCATAGGGGAACTGCACTCGGGGACTGGGTGACGGCTACGGGACTCGTAGTCCTAAACCAGGGCAGCGCAAATACCTGCGTGCGGCGGCAGGGGGGGTCAATCGTGGACGTCACGTTCGCGACCCCTGCCATAGCCGCACGCGTCACGGGTTGGCGCGTCCTGGAGGACGTGGAGACCCTCTCAGATCACCTGTACATCAGGATGAGGGTCTCCTCAGGAGGAGTCCCGCCGTCGCCCATCATCGGCAGAGGCAGGAGGGGGAATAAATTCCCCAAGTGGTCCCTCGTCCATTTGGACAGGGACAGGGCGGACGAGGCGGCCATGGTGGAGGCATGGTGTGCTGCCCCACCCGTCACCCTCGGAATCGAAGAGAGGGCGGCACAGTTCCGCGTCGCACTACAAACGGTGTGCGACGCGGCCATGCCAAGGGCCGGTCGCCTGTCCGCCCGTAAGCGGGTCTACTGGTGGTCCGCAGAAATTGCGGCCCTGCGGACCGCCAGCAACGGTGCCCGCCGCGCCTACCAACATTGTAGGCGTCGGCGGCACACCGAAGAAGAGGAAGAAGGGCTCCATAGGGCCCTCAAAGAAGCAAAGGGGGCCCTCCAGGTGGCGATAGCCAAGGCCAAGGACGAAGCTCATGAGTCGTTCTTGGCCACCCTGGACAGGGATCCATGGGGGCGGCCGTATAAGGTGGTGCGCAACAAAATGCGCACCGCCCCCCCCATGGACTCCCTGGAGCCCGCCCTCCTCCAGAGGATAGTCGAGGGGCTGTTTCCGCCAGCCCCTTCGATCTCCCCCCCGACGATGGCCGACCCCATAACGGAGCCGGAGGCCGAGCTCGTCATTGCACCGATAAGCAGTGACGAGTTCGAGCGAGTGACGGACCGACTCCGGGGCTGCAAAAAAGCCCCGGGGCCAGACGGAGTCCCAGGTCGCGTCCTCGCCGTCGCCCTGGAACACCTCGGGGACCGCCTCAGGCACGTCATGGACGACTGCCTGAGGGAAGGAAGGTTCCCGCGGGTGTGGAAGGAAGGGCGACTGTGCCTCCTCCGTAAAGAGGGTCGGCCACCAGACTGCCCGTCTGCCTATCGCCCCATAGTGCTGCTGGATGAGGCTGGGAAAGCGTTTGAACGCATCCTGGCCTCCCGGATCCTGCAGCACCTGGAGACCGCCGGCCCGAACGTGTCAGATAGACAGTTCGGGTTCCGGGAAGGGCGGTCCACGCTCGACGCGGTAAAGTCACTAAGAGACTTTTGTGAATACGCGTCGAGCAGGGGGGAGGGTGTCATCGCGGTGTCTCTAGACATCGCGAACGCGTTCGGCACCCTCCCCTATGGGGTGATCAGTGAGGCACTAAAATATCACAGAGTGCCTCACTACCTTAGGCAGGTCATAGAGCACTACCTTACCGAGAGAGTAGTGCTCTATGAAAATAAAGACGGGCAACGGGGGGAGAGGAGGATGGCCTGCGGCGTGCCCCAGGGTTCCGTACTCGGCCCACTCCTCTGGAACCTGGGGTACGACTGGGCCATCAGAGCGGAACTGCTTCCGCGCACACTCGTCGTCTGCTATGCAGACGACACAATGGTGGCTGTGCGCGGAAGCAACAAAGCGGAGACCCGGAGACGGGCTGAGGTGGCAGCCGAGCTGGCGATAGAGCGGATCGCCAGACTCGGCCTAAAAGTGAGCCTCCCGAAGACTGAGGCTATAGTCTTCGGGGGGCGCGGGTGGAGTCTGCCCGCGAGTGCGGTGCTCACCCTGGAGGGTGAAGCGGTCCATATAAAGCCCCATATCAGATATCTGGGGCTCATATTGGACCGCAGGTGGGATTTCGGGGAGCATTTCTCCAGATTAGCTCCCCGAATCGTGGGCGCCGCATCGGCGCTGGGCAGACTACTGCCCAATGTTGGAGGGCCGGGCTCCTTATGCCGGCGGCTATATGCCGGTGTAACAAGGAGCATGGCCCTCTACGGGGCCCCAATATGGGCGGACAAGCTGTCCGCCCGGAATAGGGCCCTGCTGCGGAGGCCCCAACGGGTCGTGGCCCTCAGGATGGTGAGGGCCTATATGACGGTGGCCCACGCAGCGGCCTGCCTCCTCGCGTGCACCCCTCCGTGGGAGCTAGACGCAGAGGTGCACGCAGAGACCTACCAACGTAGGTCCAGGATCCGGGCAACAGGTGAACGCCCGGACCCTGAGGAGGTAGAGGCCTCCCGCCGCATGACGGAGCGCCGACTACGAGACCGGTGGAAAGCCCAGCTGGAGGTCGCCCCTTATGGTGTCCGTACCATAGGGGCGATCCTCCCGTCGCTGGACCACTGGTCAAAGCGGAAGGTCGGCGCTACGTCGTTCCGGCTAGTGCAGGTACTGACCGGGCATGGGTGCTTCGGTCACTACCTGCACAAAATCGGGAGGGAGCCTGACCCGCGGTGTCATGAGTGCGGCGATCCCGACGACACCGCTCAGCACACCCTTGAGGTGTGCAGTCGTTGGGACGCGGAACGTGGCCTCATGGCACGCACCATCCAGCGGGTGGACCTCTCGCTCCAGAGCGTTGTCTCTGCGATGCTCAGCAGCGAGAGGTCCTGGGAGGCTGTGGTCGCCTTCTGCGAATATATCATTTCGCAGAAGGAGACCGCGGAGCGGGAGCGCGAGGAAAATCCCCTCGCGCATCCCCTCCGGCGCAGACGGCTCGGGTTGAGAAGGCGGCGGTTTGCCGCCAGACTCAACCCATAGTGGCTGCAGGTGGAGGATGGGAGTCCTCTGCCTGCGGTGGAAAGCCACATAGCGGTCTGGGAGAGGGGCCAAGCGTGCTCGGCCATCTCCCCTTTGGCGCGGGAAGCCCCGGCATAGGCTGGGGCGCCGTCGGTGGACACCGTGGTCTATGCCTTCGCAGGTACCACGGTGTCCAACAAAACCGGCAAGAGGGCACGTCCGGGTGGTTTTTAGTGGGTAGCACTCTCTACCCCTCCTCACTCTGAGGAGGGTGAGGCGATGTGTAGTCCCACATAACCCTCCGCCACTCCCATGTGCGGAGGGTATGCGTAACGCATTTTCCACCTGGTCAAAAAAAAAAAAAAAAAAAAAAAAAAAAAAAAAAAAAAAAAAAAAAAAAAAAAAAAAAAAAAGGTTAGGTTAGGTTAGGTTAGGTTAGGTTAGGTTAGGTTAGGTTAGGTTAGGTTAGGTTAGGTTAGGTTAGGTTAGGTTAGGTTAGGTTAGGTTAGGTTAGGTTAGGTTAGGTTAGGTTAGGTTAGGTTAGGTTAGGTTAGGTTAGGTTAGGTTAGGTTAGGTTAGGTTAGGTTAGGTTAGGTTAGGTTAGGTTAGGTTAGGTTAGGTTAGGTTAGGTTAGGTTAGGTTAGGTTAGGTTAGGTTAGGTTAGGTTAGGTTAGGTTAGGTTAGGTTAGGTTAGGTTAGGTTAGGTTAGGTTAGGTTAGGTTAGGTTAGGTTAGGTTAGGTTAGGTTAGGTTAGGTTAGGTTAGGTTAGGTTAGGTTAGGTTAGGTTAGGTTAGGTTAGGTTAGGTTAGGTTAGGTTAGGTTAGGTTAGGTTAGGTTAGGTTAGGTTAGGTTAGGTTAGGTTAGGTTAGGTTAGGTTAGGTTAGGTTAGGTTAGGTTAGGTTAGGTTAGGTTAGGTTAGGTTAGGTTAGGTTAGGTTAGGTTAGGTTAGGTTAGGTTAGGTTAGGTTAGGTTAGGTTAGGTTAGGTTAGGTTAGGTTAGGTTAGGTTAGGTTAGGTTAGGTTAGGTTAGGTTAGGTTAGGTTAGGTTAGGTTAGGTTAGGTTAGGTTAGGTTAGGTTAGGTTAGGTTAGGTTAGGTTAGGTTAGGTTAGGTTAGGTTAGGTTAGGTTAGGTTAGGTTAGGTTAGGTTAGGTTAGGTTAGGTTAGGTTAGGTTAGGTTAGGTTAGGTTAGGTTAGGTTAGGTTAGGTTAGGTTAGGTTAGGTTAGGTTAGGTTAGGTTAGGTTAGGTTAGGTTAGGTTAGGTTAGGTTAGGTTAGGTTAGGTTAGGTTAGGTTAGGTTAGGTTAGGTTAGGTTAGGTTAGGTTAGGTTAGGTTAGGTTAGGTTAGGTTAGGTTAGGTTAGGTTAGGTTAGGTTAGGTTAGGTTAGGTTAGGTTAGGTTAGGTTAGGTTAGGTTAGGTTAGGTTAGGTTAGGTTAGGTTAGGTTAGGTTAGGTTAGGTTAGGTTAGGTTAGGTTAGGTTAGGTTAGGTTAGGTTAGGTTAGGTTAGGTTAGGTTAGGTTAGGTTAGGTTAGGTTAGGTTAGGTTAGGTTAGGTTAGGTTAGGTTAGGTTAGGTTAGGTTAGGTTAGGTTAGGTTAGGTTAGGTTAGGTTAGGTTAGGTTAGGTTAGGTTAGGTTAGGTTAGGTTAGGTTAGGTTAGGTTAGGTTAGGTTAGGTTAGGTTAGGTTAGGTTAGGTTAGGTTAGGTTAGGTTAGGTTAGGTTAGGTTAGGTTAGGTTAGGTTAGGTTAGGTTAGGTTAGGTTAGGTTAGGTTAGGTTAGGTTAGGTTAGGTTAGGTTAGGTTAGGTTAGGTTAGGTTAGGTTAGGTTAGGTTAGGTTAGGTTAGGTTAGGTTAGGTTAGGTTAGGTTAGGTTAGGTTAGGTTAGGTTAGGTTAGGTTAGGTTAGGTTAGGTTAGGTTAGGTTAGGTTAGGTTAGGTTAGGTTAGGTTAGGTTAACTTTGCGGATACTGGACGGATATTGATGAGATTTATAACTTAGACTATTGGCTCGTTATACTGACTATTGATACCGTTTCATCTCGTGACTTGGCTATACTTTCGGATTTTGACTTTTTGTTTTGATTGGATTTGTTTTGTTGATATTTTTTTGTTATATTTGTTAAGTTTTTTCGGTGTTGTTGTTGTTGTGGAACAGCTTATTTGAGCTTGTTTTGCAGCGGCGGCTGCCGTCTTGCCTTCGGGCTTTGATTTGTTACTACCTTACCTTCGGTTCGGTAGATATTTAGTTTTTAAGTGTTAATTTTTCTTGTTAAATTTTATCATTTAAAAATTTTAAATTTGTTTGTGACGCCATTTCGTGGGGTCAACCCCTACGGCTGTGGAAGCACTGTCAGCGGATAGAGGGCAACGCCCCCTATTACGCGACACCTTTCGCTCCGTGCTACGACCCTCGGTTTAGGCGCAAAGCGGATAACGCAAGTTATTTTTTTGTTGAATTTTCAGTGTAATTTTTT
Organism: Ochropacha duplaris; assembly: GCA_951361185.1. Lineage (NCBI taxonomy): Eukaryota > Metazoa > Arthropoda > Insecta > Lepidoptera > Drepanidae > Ochropacha > Ochropacha duplaris. The sequence continues at coordinate 20,664 of OX592713.1, read as the reverse complement.
GTTTGTTTACATTTTTGCTTCTGAAAAAAGTTGGTGTTGCCGCTGTCGCTCAACGCCCTGTTTGGGGCTGGGATATAGCGGCAATAGTCTACTTTCGTGTAGGCTAGGTCCGGTTACTGCATCCCTAAGGGATTCGAAGTAATCGGATTTTCTAAATTTTATTTAAAATTTTATTGAATTTTCTGTGTGAAATTTTTACTAAAAATTAGTGTTTTTGGTGTTTGCTCCATTTCGTGGGGTTAACCCCTACGGTATTCGTAGGGGTCTCAGGGGATAGGGGGCCTCGCCCCCTATTTTTGTATATTTTTTGCGCCTGGCTACGATAGCCAGAAGCCAGCCAATACAATATATTGTGGAGCCCTGAATCAATATATTGCTATTTTATTGATTCAGGCGCTTTTCAAATATTGTATGGGATTATTAAAAGCCGGCACACCCTTGACCGTTTTGTTAACCTAAGTCTGATTTTAGGCTATAACTTCGGCTAGGGTGGTCCGAGCTGGACAAAATTTTCCCACAACGTGGACGAGGCCAACATGGCCACAAACGCGGAAGGGGGGGGGTCCCCCCGCAGGAGGGGGGGGAGAATTTTTAGTTCTCCCTCCGAATCAGAGGTAGAAGACCCCACAGAGGTCTCGGAGACGGCTCCTCAACCCCAGAAAAGGGGGCATGAGGACAAGGAAGACGACCCGAAGCCCGACCACGGGCCCAAGGTGGCTACCGCCCACAGGGGGAAGCCCAGGGGGTCATATTCGGGATTGGCAGCGGCGCGGGTGAAGCTCCGTGAATCGGAAACATATTTCAGTTCCGACACGGACACCACCCCCGCTGCCTACTACAGGAAGGACTTCCCTGAGCTCCGCTCCAAGGGGAGGAGTGGGGGAACTCCCTCCCCCCCAAGAACGATAACCCCAGATGAGGTTTTGCCCTCGACGGGGGACTCTGACCCGGTGGAGGCCGCCCGACAGGCGGCACTGAGAATTTTTGAGGCGGCCCGCAAGTCGGGCAACCTGAAGGGAGAGGTGTGGGGCACCATGAACCGGGGCGTCCGCACCATTCTGGACGCAATGGAGGACATAAAAGCCTCCAGGACAGAGAGCGAGGAGATCCGCATCCTGAAGGCGGATAATAAGAGGATGCGGGAGGAACTCGCTCTCTGTACGACGGAGCTCAAGGCGCTGAGAACTGCCTTTTCTGAGCGCCAGTCCCCAGCCCCGGCCCCACAGCCAGTGCGTGGGACCCCGGCCCCTAGGGCTCCTCCGCCGCCACAGTCCGCCGCTGCGGAGCTGGCGGAGATGTTGGAGACGATGAAGCGCGACTTGACGGTCTCCCTCGGCAACATGCTGAATGCCAGAATAGAGGAGATCAGCAGTCGCCTTCCCCCCGCGCCAATAATCCGCCCCCCGCTTGCGGCGGATAAAAAGAGGATGAGGCCGCCCCCGCCGGCCTCTGCCATGGAAGTTGCCTCCGAGCCCGAGAGCAGGGCCAGGCTCGGGGACGGCAGGCCTAAAAAGGCCGCTAAAAAAGCGGCCCCGGCGACAACAGCCCCGGCGACCGGGCCTCCCCCGACAGCGGGAACGGCCCAGGCAGCAAGATCTGCCCCGGCAGCAAGATCTGCCCCGGCAGCAACATCCGCCCCGGCAGCAAGATATGCCCCGGCAGCAGGAGCCGCCCCGGCCCCGGAGGGAACACCAGGACCCTTGGCCAAGCCATGGAATCTCGTGGCTAAAACGGCCAAGGGAAAAGGGAAAGGGAAAACGACAGCTCCCCCAGCCCCCCTCCCCGCCCCCGCTTCCGCCCCCGGATCCTCTTCCAAAAGGAAGAGGAAAAGGAAGAAGAGGTCGAAGGCCCTCCAAGCCCCGAAGTCAACGGCGGTGGTGATAAACCTTAAAAAGGACGCCCCCGCCGCCACCACGCTGAAGGAAACCATGGCCAAGGCTATAAATGCCTTGAGCCTTGAGGAGGTTGGCCTTCAGCATGTGAGGGTTCGGACTTCGGTGACGGGGGGCCGAGTCATCGAGGTCCCCGGGGGAAACAGCGGTAGGGCTGCGGACGAGCTGGCAAATAGGCTGCAGGCCATTGTGGGAGACGTAGCCCACATCAGCCGCCCTGAAAAGATGGCCGTCATCGAGGTCTCAGGGTTGGACGAGTCGGCGACCAGGGAGTCGCTGACGGCGGCTGTCGTCAGGGCGGGGGCCTGCAGCGCAGCCCACGTAAAGGCGGGGGGTATACGCCGTGTATACGACGGCACCGCATCTGCCCTGGTACAGTGCCCGGTGGTCTCTGCGAGGGCCCTCCTATCGCGTGGTCAGATCCTGGTAGGATGGTCATCCGCCAGGGTCAGCAAGGTTGGACCAGCACCCATGAGGTGCTATAGATGTATGGGTGTTGGTCACTCAAGGGAGCTGTGCCCCTCAAGCGTGGACCGGACACTTTCTTGTTACCGGTGCAGCCAGGAGGGGCACAGATCCAGCGAATGCTGGGAAGAAAGGGCGTGGTGCGCAGTGTGCCACCACGCCAAGCTCCCCGCTGACCACGTGATGGGAGGAAGGAGTTGCTTCCCACCGGAGACAAGGGGCAAGGACGTGAGGACCCGACCCACCCGTCCTCCACGCCCCCCACCTGCCGCAATAGCCGCCAGCACCAGCCGGCCCGCTGAGGACAACCAAATGGACGTCTAAATGCCAGCACACCGGCATTTAGACGTCCTGCAGACGAACGCCAACCACTCCGCCAGAGCTCAGGATCTGCTCATGCAGACCATGGCGGAGTGGGCAATTGGCGTCGCGGTTGTCGCGGAGCCCTACTTCGTCCCCCCCCAATCTAATTGGGTAGGGGATACCGACGGAGTAGTGGCGATCGCAGTGCCGGCGGTGGGGGACTTCCCCCCCTTATCGAGGATCGAAGGCGGCCAGGGGTTCGTGGCGGCCAAATGGGGGAGTGACACCACAATAGTGGCGGTGTACTTCTCCCCCAACAAGCCGCTACACGCCTTCGAGCGGTTCCTGGGGGTCCTAAGCGGGGTAGTCAGAAGGGCTGCCCCGTCACAAGTGATGGTCATGGGGGACCTCAACGCTAAAAGTGCGGCGTGGGGTTCCCCCATCACGGACCTCCGAGGGACTGCCCTCGAGGACTGGGTGACGGCAACAGGACTGGTAGTCCTGAACCAGGGCAGCGCCAACACTTGCGTGCGGAGGCAGGGGGGGTCAATCGTGGACGTCACGTTCGCGACCCCTGCCATAGCCGCGCGCGTATCGGATTGGCGCGTCCTGGAGGACGTCGAGACCCTCTCTGATCACGTATACATCAGAATGAGGGTCTCCAATGATGGCGTCCAGCCGTCACCCACCCTAAGGGGGGGAAGAGGCAGGAGAGGGGGTTTCCCCAAATGGTCCCTGGTCCACTTGGACAGGGACAGGGCGGACGAGGCGGCCATGGTGGAGGCATGGTGTGCTGCCCCACCCGTCACCCTCGGAGTCGAGGAGAGGGCGGCACAGTTCCGCGTCGCATTACAGACGGTTTGCGACGCGGCCATGCCTCGGGCCGGTCGCCTGTCCGCCCGTAAGAGGGTTTACTGGTGGTCCGCAGAAATTGCGGCCCTGCGGACCGCCAGCAACAGTGCCCGCCGCGCCTACCAACATTGTAGGCGTCGGCGGCACACTGATGAAGAGGAGGAAGGGCTTCATAGGGCCCTCAAAGAGGCAAAGGGGGCCCTCCAGGTGGCGATCGCCAAGGCCAAGGACGAAGCTCACGAGTCGTTCTTGGCCACCCTGGATAGGGACCCATGGGGGCGGCCGTACAAGGTGGTGCGTAACAAAATGCGCACCGCCCCCCCCATGGACTCCCTGGAGCCCGCCCTCCTACAGAGGATAGTCGAGGGGCTGTTTCCGCCAGCCCCTTCGATCTCCCCCCCGACGATGGCCGACCCAATAACGGAGCCGGAGGCCGAGCTCGTCATTGCACCGATAAGCAGTGACGAGTTCGAGCGAGTGACGGACCGACTCCGGGGCTGCAAAAAAGCCCCGGGGCCAGATGGAGTCCCAGGTCGCGTCCTCGCCGTCGCCCTGGAACACCTCGGGGACCGCCTCAGGCACGTCATGGACGACTGCCTGAGGGAGGGAAGGTTCCCGAGGGTGTGGAAAGAGGGGCGACTATGCCTCCTCCGTAAAGATGGTCGGCCACCCGATTGCCCGTCCGCCTATCGCCCCATAGTGCTGCTGGATGAGGCCGGAAAAGCGTTTGAACGCATCCTGGCCTCCCGGATCCTGCAGCACCTGGAGACCGCCGGCCCGAACGTCTCTGATAGACAATTCGGGTTCCGGGAAGGGCGGTCCACGCTCGACGCGTTGAAGTCACTGAGGGACTTCTGTGAGTACGCGTCGAGCAGGGGGGAGGGTGTCATCGCGGTGTCCTTAGACATCGCAAACGCATTTGGCACCCTCCCCTATGGGGTGATCAGTGAGGCACTTCGATATCATGAAGTGCCTCACTACCTAAGGCGGATTGTAGAGCACTACCTTACCGAGAGGGTAGTGCTCTGGGAAAACAAGGACGGGCAAAGGGGGGAGAGAAGAATGGCCTGCGGCGTGCCCCAGGGTTCCGTGCTCGGTCCACTTCTATGGAACCTGGGGTACGACTGGGCAATCCGGGGGGAGTTGCTTCCGCGCACACTCGTCGTCTGCTACGCGGACGACACAATGGTGGCTGTGCGCGGGAGCGACAAAAGGGAGACCTCCCGGAGGGCGGAAGTGGCGGCTGAGCTGGCGATTGGGCGGATCGCCAGACTCGGCCTAAAGGTGAGCCTCCCGAAGACTGAGGCTATAGTCTTCGGGGGGCGCGGTTGGAGGCTGCCTGCTGAGGCGGCGCTCACCGTGGAAGGAGAAGCGGTCCAAATCAAGCCCCACATCAAATATCTGGGGCTGATATTGGACCGCAAATGGGATTTCGGGGAGCACTTCTCAAAGCTAGCTCCCCGAATCGTGGGCGCCGCTTCGGCGCTAGGCAGACTCCTTCCGAATGTTGGAGGGCCGGGCTCCTTATGCCGGCGGCTATATGCCGGTGTGACAAGGAGCATGGCCCTCTACGGGGCCCCAATATGGGCGGACAAGCTGTCCGCCCGCAATAGGGCCCTGCTGCGGAGGCCCCAACGGGTCGTGGCCCTCAGGATGGTGAGGGCCTATATGACGGTGGCCCACGCAGCGGCCTGCCTCCTCGCGTGCACCCCTCCGTGGGAGCTAGACGCAGAGGTGCACGCAGAGACCTACCAACGTAGGTCCAGGATCCGGGCAACAGGTGAACGCCCGGACCCTGAGGAGGTAGAGGCCTCCCGCCGGATGACGGAGCGCCGACTGAGGGACCGGTGGAAAGCCCAGCTGGAGGTCGCCCCTTATGGTGTCCGTACCATAGGGGCGATCCTCCCGTCGCTGGACCACTGGTCGAAGCGGAAGGTCGGCGCTACGTCGTTCCGGCTAGTGCAGGTACTGACCGGGCATGGGTGCTTCGGTCACTACCTGCACAAAATCGGGAGGGAGCCTGACCCGCGGTGTCATGAGTGCGGCGATCCCGACGACACCGCTCAGCACACCCTTGAGGTGTGCAGTCGTTGGGACGCGGAACGTGGCCTCATGGCACGCACCATCCAGCGGGTGGACCTCTCGCTCCAGAGCGTCGTCTCTGCGATGCTCAGCAGCGAGAGGTCCTGGGAGGCTGTGGTCGCCTTCTGCGAATTCATCATCTCGCAGAAGGAGACCGCGGAGCGGGAGCGCGAGGAAAATCCCCTCGCGCATCCCCTCCGGCGCAGACGGCTCGGGTTGAGAAGGCGGCGGTTTGCCGCCCGACTCAACCCATAGTGGCTGCAGGTGGAGGATGGGAGTCCTCTGCCTGCGGTGAAAAGCCACCTAGCGGTCTGGGAGAGGGGCCAAGCGTGCTCGGCCATCTCCCCTTAGGCGCGGGAAGCCCCGGCAATGGCTGGGGCGCCGTCGGTGGGCACCGTGGTCTATGCCTTCGCAGGTACCACGGTGTCCAACAAAACCGGCAAGAGGGCACGTCCGGGTGGTTTTTAGTGGGTAGCACTCCCTACCCCTCCTTATTCTGAGGAGGGTGAGGCGATGTGTAGTCCCACATAACCCTCCGCCACTCCCATGTGCGGAGGGTATGCGTAACGCATTTTCCACCCGGTCAAAAAAAAAAAAAAAAAAAAAAAAAAAAAAGGTTAGGTTAGGTTAGGTTAGGTTAGGTTAGGTTAGGTTAGGTTAGGTTAGGTTAGGTTAGGTTAGGTTAGGTTAGGTTAGGTTAGGTTAGGTTAGGTTAGGTTAGGTTAGGTTAGGTTAGGTTAGGTTAGGTTAGGTTAGGTTAGGTTAGGTTAGGTTAGGTTAGGTTAGGTTAGGTTAGGTTAGGTTAGGTTAGGTTAGGTTAGGTTAGGTTAGGTTAGGTTAGGTTAGGTTAGGTTAGGTTAGGTTAGGTTAGGTTAGGTTAGGTTAGGTTAGGTTAGGTTAGGTTAGGTTAGGTTAGGTTAGGTTAGGTTAGGTTAGGTTAGGTTAGGTTAGGTTAGGTTAGGTTAGGTTAGGTTAGGTTAGGTTAGGTTAGGTTAGGTTAGGTTAGGTTAGGTTAGGTTAGGTTAGGTTAGGTTAGGTTAGGTTAGGTTAGGTTAGGTTAGGTTAGGTTAGGTTAGGTTAGGTTAGGTTAGGTTAGGTTAGGTTAGGTTAGGTTAGGTTAGGTTAGGTTAGGTTAGGTTAGGTTAGGTTAGGTTAGGTTAGGTTAGGTTAGGTTAGGTTAGGTTAGGTTAGGTTAGGTTAGGTTAGGTTAGGTTAGGTTAGGTTAGGTTAGGTTAGGTTAGGTTAGGTTAGGTTAGGTTAGGTTAGGTTAGGTTGACGATTGTAACTTTGCGGATACTGGACGGATATTGATGAGATTTATAACTTAGACTATTGGCTCGTTATACTGACTATTGATACCGTTTCATCTCGTGACTTGGCTATACTTTCGGATTTTGACTTTTTGTTTTGATTGGATTTGTTTTGTTGATATTTTTTTGTTATATTTGTTAAGTTTTTTCGGTGTTGTTGTTGTTGTGGAACAGCTTGTTTGAGCTTGTTTTACAGCGGCGGCTGCCGTCTTGCCTTCGGGCTTTGATTTGTTACTACCTTACCTTCGGTTCGGTAGATATTTAGTTTTTAAGTGTTAATTTTTCTTGTTAAATTTTACCATTTAAAAATTTTATTTTTGTTTGTGACGCCATTTCGTGGGGTCAACCCCTACGGCTGTGAAAGTACTGTCAGCGGATAGAGGGCAACGCCCCCTATAACGCGACACCTTTCGCGCCGTGCTACGACCCTCGGTTTAGGCGCAAAGCGGATAACGCAAGTTATTTTTTGGTTAAATTTTCAATAGCAAATTTTGTTTGTTTACATTTTTGCTATTGAAAAAAGTCGGTGTTGCCGCTATCGCTCAGCGCCCCGTTTGTTGCTGAGACATAGCGGCAATAGTCTTCTTTAGTGTAGGATAGATCCGGTTACTGCAACTTATTGGGTTCGGTAGTAATCGAATTTTCAAAAATTTTTTGTTAATTTTACTACAAATTTTTTAGTGAAATTTGAGCAAAAAAGAGGTGTTTTGGTGTTGGCTCCATTTCGTGGGGTTAACCCCTACGGGCATCGTAGGGGTACCAGCGGATAGGGTATATCCTCCCCTAATTTTAGATATTTTTCTTTCTCACCTGCGACCACGAGAAGTGGGTGAAAAGGGGAATCTAAAAATAAAAATTCAAAATTTTTGCTATAAGGTTAAATTCAGGCGCTTTTTCACATTTGTATGGAGTATTTTAAATCCGGCACACGCTTGACCGTTTTTATTGTCTAACATTCTTGTTCAGTCAATAACTCTGGTTCGCGTGGCCGGATTTGGCTCAAACTCGGCAGGGACGTTGGCGGGGCCACAATGGCCACGTCCGAAGAGGGGGGGGGATCCCCCCGCAGGAGGGGGGGGAGAATCTTCAGTTCTCCCTCTGCATCGGAGGATGAAGACCTCGTAGAGGCCACGGATGTGGCTTCTCAGCCCCAAAAAAGGGGGCACGAGGATTCCGAGGATGACCCGAGGCCCGACCTCGGGCCTAAGATAGCCACTGCCCACAGGGGAAAACCCAGGGGGGCATATTCGGGATTGGCAGCGGCGCGGGTGAAGCTCCGTGAATCGGAAACTTATTTTAGTTCCGACACGGACACCACCCCCGCCGCCTACTACAGGAAGGACTTCCCTGAGCTCCGCTCCAAGGGGACGAGTGGGGGAACTTCCTCCCCCCCAAGAACGATAACCCCAACTGAGGCTTTGACCCGGACGGACCCGGTGGAGGCCGCCCGTCAGGCGGCACTGAAAATATTTGAGGGGGCCCGCAAGTCGGGCAACCTGAAGGGAGAGGTGTGGGGCTCCATGAACCGGGCCGTCCGCACCATTCTAGATGCCATGGAGGAGTTGAAAGCCGCCAGGACAGAGAGCGAGGAGATCCGCATCCTAAAGGCGGATAACAAGCGGATGCGGGAGGAACTCGCTCTCTGCACAACAGAGCTCAAGGCGCTGAGAACCGCCTTCTCAGAACGCACGACCTCGGCCCCGGCCCCACAGATGGTGACCCCGGCCCCTAGGGCCCCCCCGCCGCCACAGTCCGCCGCTGCGGAGCTGGCGGAGATGTTGGAGACGATGAAGCGCGACTTGACGGTCTCCCTCGGCAACATGCTGAATGCCAGAATAGAGGAGATCAGCAGTCGCCTTCCCCCCGCGCCAATAATCCGCCCCCCGCTTGCGGCGGACAAAAAGAGGATGAGGCCGCCCCCGCCGGCCTCTGCCATGGAAGTTGCCTCCGAGCCCGAGAGCAGGGCCAGGCTCGGGGACGGCAGGCCTAAAAAGGCCGCTAAAAAAGCGGCCCCGGCGACAACAGCCCCGGCGACCGGGCCTCCCCCGACACCGGGACCTGCCCGGGCAGCAAGACCTGCCCCGGTAGCAAGACCTGCCCCGGCAGCAAGATCTGCCCCGGCAGCACGACCTGTCCCAACAACGACGCTCCCCGCGGCCCCGGAGGGAACACCAGGACCCTTGGCCAAGCCATGGAATCTCGTGGCGAAAACGGCCAAGGGAAAAGGGAAAGGGAAGACTACAGCTCCCCCAGCCCCCCCCCCTGCCCCCGCTCCCGCCCCCGGTTCCTCTTCCAAAAGGAAGAGGAAAAGAAAGAAGAGATCGAAGGCCCTCCAGGCTCCGAAGTCGACGGCGGTGGTGATTAACCTAAAAAAGGATGCCCCCACCGCCACCACGCTGAAGGAAACCATGGCCAAGGCTATAAATGCCTTGAACCTTGAGGAGGTCGGCCTTCAGCATGTGAGGGTTCGGACTTCGGTGACAGGGGGCCGCGTCATTGAGGTCCCCGGGGGAAACAGCGGAAGGGCTGCGGACGAGCTGGCCAATAGGCTGCAGGCCATTGTGGGAGACGTAGCCCACATCAGCCGCCCCGAAAAGATGGCCGTCATCGAGGTCTCAGGGTTGGACGAGTCGGCGACCAGGGAGTCGCTGACGGCGGCTATCGTCAGGGCGGGGGCCTGCAGCGCAGCCCACGTAAAGGCGGGGGGCATACGCCGTTTGTATGACGGCACCGCATCTGCCCTAGTACAGTGCCCGGTGGTCTCCGCGAGGGCCCTCCTATCGCGTGGTCAGATCCTGGTAGGATGGTCATCCGCCAGGGTCAGCAAGGTTGGACCAGCACCCATGAGGTGCTATAGATGTATGGGTGTTGGTCACTCAAGGGAGCTGTGCCCCTCAAGCGTGGACCGGACATTCGCTTGTTACCGGTGCAGCCAGGAGGGGCACCGATCCAGCGAATGCTGGGAAGAAAGGGCGTGGTGCGCAGTGTGCCACCACGCCAAGCTCCCCGCTGACCACGTGATGGGAGGAAGGAGTTGCTTCCCACCGGAGACAAGGGGCAAGGATGTGAGGACCCGACCCACCCGTCCTCCACGCCCCCCACCTGCCGAAATAGCCGCCAGCACCAGCCGGCCCGCTGAGGACAACCAAATGGACGTCTAAATGCCAGAACACCGACATTTAGACGTCCTGCAGACGAACGCCAACCACTCCGCCAGAGCTCAGGATCTGCTCATGCAGACTATGGCGGAGTGGGCAATTGGCGTCGTGGTTGTCGCGGAGCCCTACTTCGTCCCCCCCCAATCTAATTGGGTAGGGGATACCGACGGAGTAGTGGCGATCGCAGTGCCGGCGGTGGGGGACTTCCCCCCCTTAACGAGGATCGAAGGCGGCCAGGGGTTCGTGGCGGCCAAATGGGGGAGTGACACCACAATAGTGGCAGTGTACTTCTCCCCCAACAAGCCGCTACACGCCTTCGAGCGGTTCCTGGGGGTCCTAAGCGGGGTAGTCAGAAGGGCTGCCCCGTCACAAGTGATGGTCATGGGGGACCTCAACGCTAAAAGTTCGGCGTGGGGTTCCCCCATCACGGACCTCCGAGGGACCGCCCTCGAGGACTGGGTGACGGCAACAGGACTGGCAGTCCTGAACCAGGGCAGCGCCAACACTTGCGTGCGGAGGCAGGGGGGGTCAATCGTGGACGTCACGTTCGCGACCCCTGCCATAGCCGCGCGCGTATCGGATTGGCGCGTCCTGGAGGACGTCGAGACCCTCTCTGATCACGTATACATCAGAATGAGGGTCTCCAATGATGGCGTCCAGCCGTCACCCACCCTAAGGGGGGGAAGAGGCAGGAGAGGGGGTTTCCCCAAATGGTCCCTGGTCCACTTGGACAGGGACAGGGCGGACGAGGCGGCCATGGTGGAGGCATGGTGTGCTGCCCCACCCGTCACCCTCGGAGTCGAGGAGAGGGCGGCACAGTTCCGCGTCGCATTACAGACGGTTTGCGACGCGGCCATGCCTCGGGCCGGTCGCCTGTCCGCCCGTAAGAGGGTTTACTGGTGGTCCGCAGAAATTGCGGCCCTGCGGACCGCCAGCAACAGTGCCCGCCGCGCCTACCAACATTGTAGGCGTCGGCGGCACACTGATGAAGAGGAGGAAGGGCTTCATAGGGCCCTCAAAGAGGCAAAGGGGGCCCTCCAGGTGGCGATCGCCAAGGCCAAGGACGAAGCTCATGAGTCGTTCTTGGCCACCCTGGATAGGGACCCATGGGGGAGGCCGTACAAGGTGGTGCGTAACAAAATGCGCACCGCCCCCCCCATGGACTCCCTGGAGCCCGCCCTCCTACAGAGGATAGTTGAGGGGCTGTTCCCGCCAGCCCCTTCGATCTCCCCCCCGACGATGGCCGACCCAATAACGGAGCCGGAGGCCGAGCTCGTCATTGCACCGATAAGCAGTGACGAGTTCGAGCGAGTGACAGACCGACTCCGGGGCTGCAAAAAAGCCCCGGGGCCAGATGGAGTCCCAGGTCGCGTCCTCGCTGTCGCCCTGGAACACCTCGGGGACCGCCTCAGGCACGTCATGGACGACTGCCTGAGGGAGGGAAGGTTCCCGAGGGTGTGGAAAGAGGGGCGACTATGCCTCCTCCGTAAAGATGGTCGGCCACCCGATTGCCCGTCCGCCTATCGCCCCATAGTGCTGCTGGATGAGGCCGGAAAAGCGTTTGAACGCATCCTGGCCTCCCGGATCCTGCAGCACCTGGAGACCGCCGGCCCGAACGTCTCTGATAGACAATTCGGGTTCCGGGAAGGGCGGTCCACGCTCGACGCGTTGAAGTCACTGAGGGACTTCTGTGAGTACGCGTCGAGCAGGGGGGAGGGTGTCATCGCGGTGTCACTAGACATCGCAAACGCATTCGGCACCCTCCCCTATGGGGTGATCAGTGAGGCACTTCGATACCATGAAGTGCCTCACTACCTAAGGCGGATTGTTGAGCACTACCTTACCGAGAGGGTAGTGCTCTGGGAAAACAAAGACGGGCAAAGGGGGGAGAGAAGAATGGCCTGCGGCGTGCCCCAGGGTTCCGTGCTCGGTCCACTTCTATGGAACCTGGGGTACGACTGGGCAATCCGGGGGGAGTTGCTTCCGCGCACACTCGTCGTCTGCTACGCGGACGACACAATGGTGGCTGTGCGCGGGAGCGACAAACGGGAGACCTCCCGGAGGGCGGAAGTGGCGGCTGAGCTGGCGATTGGGCGGATCGCCAGACTCGGCCTAAAGGTGAGCCTCCCGAAGACTGAGGCTATAGTCTTCGGGGGGCGCGGTTGGAGGCTGCCTGCTGAGGCGGCGCTCACCGTGGAAGGAGAAGCGGTCCAAATCAAGCCCCACATCAAATATCTGGGGCTGATATTGGACCGCAAATGGGATTTCGGGGAGCACTTCTCAAAGCTAGCTCCCCGAATCGTGGGCGCCGCTTCGGCGCTAGGTAGACTCCTTCCGAATGTTGGAGGGCCGGGCTCCTTATGCCGGCGGCTATATGCCGGTGTGACAAGGAGCATGGCCCTCTACGGGGCCCCAATATGGGCGGACAAGCTGTCCGCCCGCAACAGGGCCCTGCTGCGGAGGCCCCAACGGGTCGTGGCCCTCAGGATGGTGAGGGCCTATATGACGGTGGCCCACGCAGCGGCCTGCCTCCTCGCGTGCACCCCTCCGTGGGAGCTAGACGCAGAGGTGCACGCAGAGACCTACCAACGTAGGTCAAGGGTCCGGGCAACAGGTGAACGCCCGGACCCTGAGGAGGTGGCGGCCGCCCGCCGTATGACGGAGCGCCGACTGCGAGACCGATGGAAGGCCCAACTGGAGGTCGCCCCTTATGGAGTCCGTACCATAGGGGCGATCCTCCCATCGGTGGACCTTTGGCTCAAGAGGGCAGTCGGCGCGACGTCGTTCCGGCTCGTGCAGGTACTGACCGGGCATGGGTGCTTCGGTCACTACCTGCACAAAATCGGGAGGGAGCCTGACCCGCGGTGTCATGAGTGCGGCGATCCCGACGACACCGCTCAGCACACCCTTGAGGTGTGCAGTCGTTGGGACGCGGAACGTGGCCTCATGGCACGCACCATCCAGCGGGTGGACCTCTCGCTCCAGAGCGTTGTCTCTGCGATGCTCAGCAGCGAGAGGTCCTGGGAGGCTGTGGTCGCCTTCTGCGAATTCATCATCTCGCAGAAGGAGACCGCGGAGCGGGAGCGCGAGGAAAATCCCCTCGCGCATCCCCTCCGGCGCAGACGGCTCGGGTTGAGAAGGCGGCGGTTTGCCGCCCGACTCAACCCATAGTGGCTGCAGGTGGAGGATGGGAGTCCTCTGCCTGCGGTGAAAAGCCACCTAGCGGTCTGGGAGAGGGGCCAAGCGTGCTCGGCCATCTCCCCTTAGGCGCGGGAAGCCCCGGCAATGGCTGGGGCGCCGTCGGTGGGCATCGTGGTCTATGCCTTCGCAGGTACCACGGTGTCCAACAAAACCGGCAAGAGGGCACGTCCGGGTGGTTTTTAGTGGGTAGCACTCTCTACCCCTCCTTACTCTGAGGAGGGTGAGGCGATGTGTAGTCCCACATAACCCTCCGCCACTCCCATGTGCGGAGGGTATGCGTAACGCATTTTCCACCCGGTCAAAAAAAAAAAAAAAAAAAAAAAAAAAAAAAAAAAAAAAAAGGTTAGGTTAGGTTAGGTTAGGTTAGGTTAGGTTAGGTTAGGTTAGGTTAGGTTAGGTTAGGTTAGGTTAGGTTAGGTTAGGTTAGGTTAGGTTAGGTTAGGTTAGGTTAGGTTAGGTTAGGTTAGGTTAGGTTAGGTTAGGTTAGGTTAGGTTAGGTTAGGTTAGGTTAGGTTAGGTTAGGTTAGGTTAGGTTAGGTTAGGTTAGGTTAGGTTAGGTTAGGTTAGGTTAGGTTAGGTTAGGTTAGGTTAGGTTAGGTTAGGTTAGGTTAGGTTAGGTTAGGTTAGGTTAGGTTAGGTTAGGTTAGGTTAGGTTAGGTTAGGTTAGGTTAGGTTAGGTTAGGTTAGGTTAGGTTAGGTTAGGTTAGGTTAGGTTAGGTTAGGTTAGGTTAGGTTAGGTTAGGTTAGGTTAGGTTAGGTTAGGTTAGGTTAGGTTAGGTTAGGTTAGGTTAGGTTAGGTTAGGTTAGGTTAGGTTAGGTTAGGTTAGGTTAGGTTAGGTTAGGTTAGGTTAGGTTAGGTTAGGTTAGGTTAGGTTAGGTTAGGTTAGGTTAGGTTAGGTTAGGTTAGGTTAGGTTAGGTTAGGTTAGGTTAGGTTAGGTTAGGTTAGGTTAGGTTAGGTTAGGTTAGGTTAGGTTAGGTTAGGTTAGGTTAGGTTAGGTTAGGTTAGGTTAGGTTAGGTTAGGTTAGGTTAGGTTAGGTTAGGTTAGGTTAGGTTAGGTTAGGTTAGGTTAGGTTAGGTTAGGTTAGGTTAGGTTAGGTTAGGTTAGGTTAGGTTAGGTTAGGTTAGGTTAGGTTAGGTTAGGTTAGGTTAGGTTCCCCCCCGACTGTGTTGCCACCTTGTCGTGGTGGGGGGGCTTGCGTGTCCCTATGATCTCCGAGGCTTTACCGGCAGGGTCACCCATACCGGCCAGGCTCGGGGTGAGGGTCCAGACGAAGAGCAACACCCCCTTTCCCATCCGTCCCTCGTTCCGCTTCCCATCCTCATGGGGCAGTCTGACTGTCCCAAATTCTTTCCCCTTCCTTCCCTTTTCCTATTTTCCCAACAGGTCCGATGGAGTGGCGGCGGGTCCGGTGTGCACTTACACTGCCCCGGACTGGCCTTTTTCAAGGCCAACGCCGGTCGACCCGTAATCCGCAACGATGGCAGTGGGCCTATGCGGACCGGGGGGCTCTGCCTTAGCCAGCAGGGCCTACGAGGAAGAAAACCTCTATAAAAAATTACCCGAAGCCCAAGCGGCGCAGCACCGCGAGGGGATGAGTGGCCACTCGGAATGAGGTCGTTAGTGCATGTCCCCACACTGGTACCTGTCGTCCCCAGTGAAGGTTACGCATACAGACTTGCCCGGGTACGGGATCTCTGCCCGTGGTTGACTTTTATTTCTCCCATAAACGTGGGAACAGAATGGAAAAAGATTTAAAAAATAAAAATGACGAGAAGGAGAAGGAGTTAGAAGAAGGTGTAGTGGGACCAGTGGTCCCGTTGCGTGACAGCCTTGGGCGCTTTAAGCGCCCATGGTTGTCGCGTAAACCGAAACTTGCTGTGCACAACGGATCCGAACTTTGCGCAAAGGTGGACGGGCCCATTATGGTCCCGCCCCCGAACTGGGGGGAACGGGAGGGGAGTCCAAAGAGGAGTGGGGGATTTTTGGTCTCCTCGTCTTCTGATTCCTCTGATGACGACCTCATAGAGGTAAACAAGATGACGTCGCAGCCCCAAAAAAGAGGGCTTGAGGAGGGGGAAGATGACCCCAAGCCGGATAATGGACCTAAAGTCCACACGGCCAGGAGGGGGAAGCCCAAAGGGGCTTATGCGAGGTTGGCTGCGACGAGAGCGAATGTCGCAGATCCGGAACCGCTTGGGTTCTCGGACTCGGATGTCGCCGCCGCCAGGTTCCGAAAGGACTTCCCAGAACTCCAATCTAAGGGAGGGAAAGGCGGGGGAACCTCTTCCCAGAGATCCGGAAGCGTAAGGGAGCTTTTGGCCGACCCGATCGAGTCAACTCGACGGGCGGCAAAAACTATTATGGAGGAGGCCCGCAAGTCCGGAAATCTGAAGGGGGAAGTGTGGGGCCAAATGAACCGGGCCTGCCACTTAATACTGGAGGCAATGGACGAGGTTGAGTCCGCCAGGTCTGAAAGCGAGGAGATCCGCATCCTTAAAGCGGACAATAAAAGGATGCGGGAGCAACTCGCTCAATGCCTGGCGGAACTCAAGGCGCTCCGAGTTGCATTCTCAAAGCGAGAGACCTCGTCCTCCCGGACCCCTAGGTCAGAGAGAGTGACCCCGGCCCCCCCGGCCCCCCCGCCGCTGCAATTCGCCGCCGCGGAGTTGGCGGAAGCTCTTCAGGAGCTGAGACAGGACCTGTTCACCTCCTTGGGGAACATGATAAACACCCGATTGGAGGAGATGAACAGGCGTCTCCCTGCAGAGCCAATACTCCGCCCCCCTCTTGCGGCGGACAAGAAAAAGAAGCCAGCTGCACCAGTGGCTATGGAGACGGCGTCTGAGCCCGAAAACAGGGCCAGACTGGGTGATGGGCGGCCAATAAAGGCCACAAAGAAAGCTGGGGCCCCCTCTGCCCCGGCAGCCAGGCCTACCCCGGTAGCCAGGTCCGCCCCAGCAGCCGGGCCCCGCCCGGCAACCAAGACTGCCCCGGCCCCAAGGGCCACCCCGATGGCCACTGGGCACTCGGGAGGAGAACCAGGCCCTTCGGGCCAAGTAAGACCGGGTGAGAGCTGGGCCCAACAGGTGGGGAAGAAGGCGAAGAGGAGGGCGAATGGAGCTGCCACAGCCCCGTCCCCTGCCACCGCCCCCGCCCCCGCCCCCGGTCCGGCCCCCTCTTCTTCTTCCAAAAAGAGAAGGAAGAAGAAGAAGAAGAGGACATCCAAGGCCCTTAAGGCCCCTACGACGGCGGCGGTGGTGATTAACATGAAGAAGGACATCACCACCGCCACAACGCTGCAGGCCACGATGTCCAAGGCTATTAATGGAATTAGCCTTGGTGAGGTAGGCCTGCAGCACGTGAAGGTTCGGACCTCAATGACGGGGGGCCGAGTTATAGAGGTTCCCGGGGACGACAGTGGGCGAGCGGCCGACAACTTGGCCGCAAAGCTACAGGCCATCATTGGCGACGTCGCCCACATTAGTCGCCCCCAGAAAATGGCCGTCATTGAGGTCACGGAATTGGACGAGGCGACGACGAAGGAGTCGCTGACGTCGGCCATCACCAGGGCGGGGGCCTGCAGCGAGGCCCACGTCAAAGCAGGGGGCATCCGCCTCCTGTACGACGGAAACAGGTCCGCCCTGGTGCAGTGCCCGGTGGGAGTGGCGAAAGCCCTCATATCGCGTGGGAAGATCCTGGTGGGATGGTCAGCCGCCAGGGTCAGATCGGTTGGTCCAGCACCCATGAGGTGCTTTAGATGCATGGGGGTTGGACACTCGAGGGAGCTGTGCCCCTCTACTGTAGACCGGACCTACTCCTGCTACCGGTGCAGTCAAGAGGGGCACAAGTCCAGCGATTGCTGGCGGGAGAGGGCATGGTGCGCGGTTTGCCACCATGCCAAGCTCCCCGCCGACCACGTGATGGGGGGCAGAAGCTGCTCCCCACCAGAAACGAGGGGTAAGGAGGTGAGGACACGACCCGCCCGTCCTCCACGCCCCCCACCTGCCGAAATAGCCGCAAGCGCCAGCCGGCCCGGCCCTGAGGACAACCAAATGGACGTCTAAATGCCAGTACACCAGCATTTAGACGTCCTGCAGACGAACGCCAACCACTCCGCCAGAGCCCAGGATCTGCTCATGCAGACCATGGCGGAGTGGGGAATTGGCGTCGCGGTTGTCGCGGAGCCCTACTTCGTCCCCCCCCAATCCAACTGGGTAGGGGACACCGACGGAGTAGTGGCGATCGCAGTGCCGGCGGCGGGGGACTTCCCCCCCTTAACGAGGGTCGAAGGCGGACAGGGATTCGTGGCGGCAAAGTGGGGGAGGGACACCATATTAGTGGCGGTGTACTTCTCCCCCAATAAGCCGCTACACGCCTTCGAGCGGTTCCTGGGGGTCCTAAGCGGGGTAGTTAGAAGAGCTGCCCCGTCACAAGTGATGGTCATGGGGGACCTCAACGCTAAAAGCTCGGCGTGGGGCTCCCCCATCACGGACCCCCGAGGGACTGCCCTCGAGGACTGGGTGACGGCAACAGGACTAGTAGTCCTGAACCAGGGCAGCGCCAACACTTGCGTGCGGAGGCAGGGGGGGTCAATCGTGGACGTCACGTTCGCGACCCCTGCCATAGCCGCACGCGTCTCCAACTGGCGCGTCCTGGAGGACGTCGAGACCCTCTCTGACCACTTGTATATCAGATTGAGGGTCTCCAAAGATGGCGTCCGGCCGTCACCCACCCCAGGGGGGGAACGGGGAAATGGCAGGAGGGGCTTCCCCAAATGGTCCCTCGCCAATTACGACCGGGACAGGGCGGACGAGGCGGCCATGGTGGAGGCATGGTGTGCTGCCCCACCAGCCACCCTCGGAGTCGAGGAAAGGGCGGCACAGTTCCGCGTCGCACTACAGACGGTGTGCGACGCGGCCATGCCTCGGGCCGGTCGCTTGTTCGCCCGAAAAAGGGTGTACTGGTGGTCCGCAGAAATTGCGGCCCTGCGGACCACAAGCAATAGTGCCCGCCGCGCCTACCAACACTGTAGGCGCCGGCGGCACAGCGCTGAAGAGGAGGAAGGGCTCCATAGGGCCCTCAAAGAAGCAAAGGGGGCTCTCCAGGTGGCAATCGCCAAGGCCAAGGACGAAGCACATGAGTCGTTCTTGGCCACCTTGGACAGGGATCCGTGGGGGCGGCCTTACAAAGTGGTGCGCAACAAAATGCGCACCGCTCCCCCCATGGACTCCCTAGAGCCCGACCTCCTCCAGAGCGTAGTCGAGGGGCTGTTCCCGCCAGCCCCCTCGATCTCTCCCCCGACGATGGCCGACCCCATAGTGGAGCCGGAGGCCGAACTCGTCATCGCACCTATAAGCGATGACGAGTTCGAAATAGCGACGGAACGTCTCCGGGGCTGCAAAAAAGCCCCGGGACCGGACGGCGTTCCGGGTCGCGTCCTTGGCGCCGCCCTAGAACACCTCGGGAACCGACTCAGGCAAGTCATGGATGACTGCCTGAGGGAGGGTCAGTTCCCGAGGACATGGAAGGAGGGGCGCCTATGCCTCCTGCGCAAAGAGGGTCGGCCACCAGATTGCCCGTCCGCCTATCGCCCCATCGTGCTGCTGGATGAGGTTGGGAAGCTGTTTGAGCGCATCCTGGCCTCCCGGATCCGGCAGCACCTCGAGACCGCCGGCCCGAACGTCTCTGACAGACAGTTCGGGTTCAGAGAAGGGCGGTCCACGCTCGACGCGCTGAAGTCCCTAAGGGACTTCTGCGAGTACGCGTCGAGCAGGGGGGAGGGTGTCATCGCGGTGTCTCTAGACATCGCGAACGCGTTCGGCACCCTTCCATATGGGGTGATAAGTGAGGCACTCAAGTATCACGAAGTGCCTCACTACCTTCGGCGGATCATAGAGCACTACCTCACCGAGAGGGTAGTGCTCTATGAAAACATGAACGGGCAAAGGGGGGAGAGGGTGATGGCCTGCGGCGTGCCCCAGGGCTCCGTACTCGGTCCACTCCTCTGGAACCTGGGGTACGACTGGGCCATCAGGGCGGAGTTGCTTCCGCGCACACTCGTCGTCTGCTATGCGGACGACACGATGGTGGCTGTGCGCGGAAGCGACATGCGGGAAACCCTGCGAAGGGCAGAGGTGGCGGCCGAGCTGACGATAGGCCGCATCGAACGGCTCGGCCTAAAGGTGTCCCTCCCGAAGACTGAGGCTATAGTCTTCGGGGGGCGAGGGTGGAGGCTGCCTGCTGATGCGGCGCTCACCATTGGAGGAGGGGCGGTCCAAATCAAGCCTCACATCAAATATCTGGGGCTGATATTGGACCGCAAATGGGATTTCGGGGAGCACTTCTCGAAGCTAGCTCCCCGAATCGTTGGCGCCGCATCGGCGCTAGGCAGACTCCTGCCGAATGTTGGAGGGCCGGGCTCCTTATGCCGGCGGCTATATGCCGGCGTGACAAGGAGCATGGCCCTCTACGGGGCCCCAATATGGGCGGACAAGCTGTCCGCCCGGAATAGGGCCCTACTGCGGAGGCCCCAACGGGTCGTGGCCCTCAGGATGGTGAGGGCCTACATGACGGTGGCCCACGCAGCGGCTTGCCTCCTCGCCTGCACCCCTCCGTGGGAGTTGGACGCAGAGGTGCAGGCAGAGACCTACCAACGTAGGTCTAGGGTCCGGGCAACAGGTGAACGCCCGGACCCTGAGGAGGTGGCAGCCGCCCGTCGAATGACGGAGCGCCGACTGCGGGACCGATGGAAAGCCCAACTAGAGGTCGCCCCTTATGGTGTCCGTACCATAGGGGCGATCCTCCCATCGGTCGACCAATGGTTGAAGAGGGCAGTCGGCGCTACATCGTTCCGGCTCGTGCAGGTGATGACCGGACATGGCTGTTTCGGCCATTACCTGCACAAAATTGGAAGGGAGCCTGGCCCGCAGTGCCATGAGTGCGGTGATCCCGACGACACAGCCCAGCACACCCTCGAGGTGTGCAGTCGTTGGGACAGGGAGCGTGGCCTCATGGCACGTACCATCCAGCGGGCGGACCTCTCGCTCGAGAGCATTGTCTCCGCGATGCTCAGCAGCGAGGGGTCCTGGGAGGCTGTGGTCTCTTTCTGCGAGTTCGTCATCTCGCAGAAGGAGACCGCGGAGCGGGAGCGCGAGGAAGATCCTCTCGCGCATCCCCTCCGGCGCAGACGGCAGGGGTTGAGGCGGCGGCGGTTTGCCGCACGCCTAAACCCATAGTGACTGCGGGTGGAGGATGGGAGTCCTCCGCCTGCCGTGGCAAGTCACTGAGCGGTCTGGGAGAGGGGCCAAGCGTGCTCGGCCATCTCCCCATCGGCGCGGGAAGCCCCGGCAATGGCTGGGGCGCCGTCGGTGGACACCGTGGTCTATGCCTTCGCAGGTA